>CP092726.1:15924064-16562564 GCA_030273425.1 Microplitis manilae | reverse complement strand
TATTATTATTATTATTATTATTATTATTATTATTATTATTATTATTATTATTATTATTATTATTATTATTATTATTATTATTATTATTATTATTATTATTATTATTATTATTATTATTATTATTATTATTATTATTATTATTATTATTATTATTATTATTATTATTATTATTATTATTATTATTATTATTATTATTATTATTATTATTATTATTATTATTATTATTATTATTATTATTATTATTATTATTATTATTATTATTATTATTATTATTATTATTATTATTATTATTATTATTATTATTATTATTATTATTATTATTATTATTATTATTATTATTATTATTATTATTATTATTATTATTATTATTATTATTATTATTATTATTATTATTATTATTATTATTATTATTATTATTATTATTATTATTATTATTATTATTATTATTATTATTATTATTATTATTATTATTATTATTATTATTATTATTATTATTATTATTATTATTATTATTATTATTATTATTATTATTATTATTATTATTATTATTATTATTATTATTATTATTATTATTATTATTATTATTATTATTATTATTATTATTATTATTATTATTATTATTATTATTATTATTATTATTATTATTATTATTATTATTATTATTATTATTATTATTATTATTATTATTATTATTATTATTATTATTATTATTATTATTATTATTATTATTATTATTATTATTATTATTATTATTATTATTATTATTATTATTATTATTATTATTATTATTATTATTATTATTATTATTATTATTATTATTATTATTATTATTATTATTATTATTATTATTATTATTATTATTATTATTATTATTATTATTATTATTATTATTATTATTATTATTATTATTATTATTATTATTATTATTATTATTATTATTATTATTATTATTATTATTATTATTATTATTATTATTATTATTATTATTATTATTATTATTATTATTATTATTATTATTATTATTATTATTATTATTATTATTATTATTATTATTATTATTATTATTATTATTATTATTATTATTATTATTATTATTATTATTATTATTATTATTATTATTATTATTATTATTATTATTATTATTATTATTATTATTATTATTATTATTATTATTATTATTATTATTATTATTATTATTATTATTATTATTATTATTATTATTATTATTATTATTATTATTATTATTATTATTATTATTATTATTATTATTATTATTATTAATATTATTATTATTATTATTATTATTATTATTATTATTATTATTATTATTATTATTATTATTATTATTATTATTAGCTTCCCGCTAAGAAAATCGACGATTTTCGAAAATTTCGGGAAGTTATTGTTTTCACCCCGATTTTCGAAAATCGAGTTTTCATCAGATGTCGACGTTTTGAGGTCCTAGGAAGCTATTCTGACTATTTTTGGAATGATGTCCGAGTGTGTGTATGTATGTGTGTGTGTGTGTGTATGTATGTAAACTCTTTGTAACTTTTGAACCAATGAACCGATTCGGGTGTTTAAGGCGGCGATTGAAAGAGCTTGTTGGCCATCAACTTTCCTGAAAATTTCAGATCATTTGATTGAATAGATTCGAAAATATCTGCGAATTACGAAAAAAAAAAATTTTTTTTTTAGTTTTTTATTGATTTCTTAGAAACGACTTATACGATCGATATCAAAATCTAATCAGCTCTAGTACTCAAAAAAACGCGTCGATTGCCACCTCAAACATCAAAATCGGATAATTCGTTCGAGAGTTATCGCGGGAGAAAGAAATGGTGAAAAACGGGTTTTTCTAAATATTTTCGAAACGACTGACGCGATCGATTTCAAATTTTTATCAGCTCTAGAATTCAATAAAACGCGCCGATTGCTACCTCAAACGTCAAAATCGATCAATTAGTTCGAAAGATATCGGCATTGAAAAGTTAAAAAAATAACATTTTATGTTATTTTTCCCGGATAAATCATAATTCAACCTACGAAAATGTGTCTAAAGTCATACCAACTCATCCTTTATATGGTTACTTTCGATACATAACGTCATCGAACTTGGTTTTTAGTTTAAATCATACTACCAACAATAAAATCGATAAAACGTAGTTTTTAATATTTTTCTCGGATATTTATATTTGATTGTTTCTCACATGAGTCAAAACTCATTTAAATCATGATTTGAATCCCTGGCATTGATTTCTGCCTGAATACACTTATTTTATTGAACATAATCAGGGATTAAATTTTAAAAACCGCTTCGTTAACAATTCTTGATTCTTAAATTTTCAAACTTTAGCATAACAGACAACTTGTTAGAGCTTGAGAAGATCGTAAAAAAACAATCGCATGTGATAGCATTTTCGAGCTCGAAGAGCTCGAAAATATATCTACACTAATGTTTTCGAGCTCTTTGAGATCGAAAACAGCGGGAAGTTGTGGGGCTGGCCCGCAGGGCCAACCGACGCCCAGATTTTTATTATTATTTCTTTTTTTTGTTAAATGCTCAGGGGGTTATCCCCGGTAGTCCGGCTCTACCGAGGGCCTCACCTGAGCGCCAAATCGTTACTGCTGCGATGTCTCATCAACAAGATGATCAGCTTGCGCAGCAGGCCAAGTTCCGTTGCCTAAGTAGACGGAGGGATCCGAGAATTACAGCCTTTTGCATCCGCGAAGCCAAAAACTCAACTTGCGGAGAACAAGTTGGGATTTTGGCCAATACAGACACAAAAGTCTGTTTCATCCCTCCTAGGACGCCAACAATGAGTACGACAAGCTTGACACGGTAGCCTGGGTAAAGCTTGCCAATCTCAAACAGGAGATCCCGATATATCTCGTGTTTGTGCTCCTCTTTTACCGTGATGTTATATTCAGCCGGAGCTGAAAACTCAATAACATAAATGTTACGAGCGGTTTTATCGAAGAGCACAATATCAGGTTTATTGTGGTCGATTTTCCGCGTTGTTGCGAATGGCACGTTCCAATAAATACGGCAACGCTCATTCTCAACAACTTGCGGAATATCTCCTGGCAGATAAGGCAGCACTGGTGTTTTGTCGATACCGTGCGTGTGTCTTAGATGGTAATAAAGTACTCGCAGAGCAGCATTGTGACGCTGGACGTATGCACTTCTCGCCAGCACAGGACATGCTGACAAAAGATGCATAAGCGTCTCTGGATGTTGTTTACACACCCCACAGAAAGTGTCAGGTAGTTGCGTCTGGAGTACTTTAGCACGGTATTCGAGAGTGTTAATAACACCATCTTGGCAGGCAAAGATGTATCCTTCGGTCTCGGTCATCAGGCCTGACTTGAGGAAGGAAAACGTCAGCTGTGTGGACAAGCCATGATCACGCACGTGCTTAAAGAACACGCTGTGCATGGACTTGTCCATATGTGTGCTGAGCAGTTTTTGTTGCTCAGCATTGCTGATGACCCTCTTGAATTCCTCTTTAGGGAGGTCAATAAGAGGGTTTACTCTTCCGAGCCCAAGGGATTTTGCCGCGTACATTGCTGCCTTATATAAAAACGCCCCCTTATGCCTATTCTCATGACTATGAACAATTTGCATAAGGAAGTCGTTTTCATCTGCTGTGAAATTGACAACCTCATATGTGATACCCAAAACCAAACGATCATGTAGACACTCCAAGCTCTGTAAACCTCTCCCTCCGATGTGCCGGGAAAGGTATAATCTGGCGACTGAAGACTTAGGGTGCATGCTCCGATGCATATTCATGACTTTGCGTGTCTTGATATCGAGGTCTCTGAGCTCTTTTTGGGCCCATTTAAGGACACCGAAAGAGTACAGAAGTACCGGGACAGCAAGCATGTTCGTTGCAGAGACTTTGTTTTTCGCGGAAAGTTCTGATGACCAGATTTTTCGGAGTCTCCGCACATACTTGCTACAGAAAGTCGTTTTGATTATCGAGACGTCCTGCATAGGACTCCCGTCAATCCCTAGATATTCGTACGACTCTCCGGCGTCAAGATGGTCTATGACGCTCCCATCTATTAACTCGATATCTTCACGCATATCAGAACACTTACCCTTCACCAGATTAACAACCGCGCACTTGTCCAACCCAAAAGCCATGCCGACATCCCGTGTATACTCCCCTACGATATTCATTATTATTATTATTATTATTATTATTATTATTATTATTATTATTATTATTGTTATTAATATTAATATTAATATTATTATCATCTATATTATTAAGAGAATGAAGAAAATTTTGTTCAGTAATATCTATATGGTAGAATAAGTTAATGTTATTAAATTTGGGTTCGTTAGAAAGGTTTTGACTTGGATTTGTGCCTTTTCATGGTTCAAACTTCTTTTTATTGCCAAGTATCGAGATACATCAATTTGTCTGTATCATTTGAATTGCATTTAAATTACGCAGGAAAGAAGACGATCGTATTTATTTTTCTCAAATAAATTAATATTTTAATTATTCTATCACTGGATATGACTGAATATATATATATATATATATATATATATATATATATATACTAGCTGATACCCACCCGCTTCGCTGGGCATACAATAAAATTTTATAGTATAACCTAGATCAAAACTATAAACAAAATGATTAATTTCAAAAAGATAATGAATATAAATTTTGAATTAGAGTAATATCAACAAAACTCACCAACAACACAATTGAATGAAATGAAATTATTTAAAATTATAACTTATGTATTTTTTGATAATTAATTAAATTTTGATATCTTTTTTTGTCTATAAAATAATTGTTTTGACAGCTCTTAATTTGTTTATAAATTACATGAATAAATATAATTTATTCTTTTGTCCATGCGCCAACTTCAATAACGTTATTAAGATTGGTAATTCAGATTATAATTTCTTATCTTAGCGCTATTTTTTTATAAAATATTAATATTAGTAGTTGAGATTATGAAAATAATCACATATTAATTGGGAATATAAACAACAATGTAATTATATTAATTTGACTGAAAATTACCATCGATAAGTTACACGGAAAAAAAAAATGTTAAAATTTATAACAGGGCTATGCTGTTACTCTGGTCGTCCTTAATTTACCTTTTATTAAGGGCGCCACTGGAAGTGATAACGGCCTCCCAGAGCCGGATCTTGAATCGTCAGGGTCGGTGTAATTTGTTTAATTGTAACAGAAGGATGAGGAAAGATAATTTATAAATAATTAATTATTTCCAATTCACAATTTAATCCTTTTATTTAATTAATAACCTTTTAACCTTATGACCTTTTATAACCCTTATAATTATTTACCCGCAATAAATTCCTTATTAAAATTGGCCAACTACCTTTGGCACTATCACACACTCTCACACACAATATTTTGCCAACTACCTTTGGACTTTTATCACACACTCACACACACAATTATTTAACTCCACGCGGTCAACGAGACCCTCTACGTGGCTAAAACCTTAACAATATACTCTCGCGCGGTCCCCTGGACCCTCTACGCGACTTTAACACAATTTCACGCGGTCACCTTGACCCTCTACGTGATATAAAACCTTGTAATTATTAATACACGCGGTCCCCTGGACCCTCTACGTGATATAAAACCCTTATCCATTAACGCACTAACTTATAACAATTATTTACAACTATTTACTTGATTATCACAATTTCCATAATTATAATTTTCACTGACTCACAATTTTACCGATATAAAATTCCGTTACATCTATTTCCTTATTAAAATTACTTTCAAAATAATTATTTATCATTTAAAATCACTAATAAATTCCAACAACTAATTTCTTATAAACGTTATCCTTTCCTTATCAACGAATTTTGTTAAGCCGGTTTTGTGAGTTAAATTATGTGACCGCTCAACAATTTACCACGACTTCGATATCACAATACTCAAAACTCAACCTTTGTTTTCCACGTTGACTTCACGACACTTTTAACGTTCATAAATTTATTAATTGATTTATTAATGTAATTTACTTATAATTAAATTGATCTTAAATTTAGTGACTAGATAATTTTGACTAGAACGCAATTGAATTTCCGGCGAATGCTTAGCACGACCTGCCTGGAAAGTTCCAGAAGAATTTTCCGGCAAGTGACTTAAACAACCTGCCTGGAAATATCAAAGCTAATTATGGCTGAGTCCGGTTTTCTAATTATTTTATTACACGATAAATTAACACGACAATACTTGCGAACACGACGATAAATTATATGTTATAATTAACAAATATTCCGGCTCCCTGCCTGGAATATTCTACAGAATACCTATTGCAATTTACGTTGATTCTTTTCCGTCGGTCGTTCTGCATTCGGCGTCTTTGTCCATGTCTTGTTCTCTCTTGTCCGTGTCTTAAGTTCTCAACCGTGTATGCCAGGGTAACCGGGTTGTCTCAAATTTTCCGCCTTGTGTTAACCTTCTCGGATCCAATTCTCGTTTTCGCCAAAACGCTCGAACTCTCCGTCAACCTGCTATTCAGACGCAATCAGTTCTTAATAATAAAAGGTACCGGCTACCTGCCTGGTATCTTGTAACAATTGAATTTATTCTATCGCTTGGTTCCACAATCAAAAACTCAAGCTCTCAATTAAATAATTTACCTAATATATTTTATCCGCAGCGTCTAAATGTCGGCGTCTATAATGGCGTCTATGGTGTTGGCTTCTCTCCCAGGTTGGATTGCTCCGGTCACAAGTCTTGTCTTGATGGATGCCCAGTCCCATTGGCTCTCGGTCTTCGTGTGCGTCTGGGTGGTTACCCGGTCCTGCCGACTCTGCTTCTTCTCTCCCACTGTCTTGCACTTTTATTAGTTTCACTCGATAATTTTCGGCCCTGATCGGAAAATTCCCCCTCTGCCTAATTATGATCGGGCCTCGAGTATTAGCATTTTCATTTAGCGCGCCCGGCGACAAGTCGTAAAACTTAATTAAATGCTCCTTTATGGTTGCAGATAGGGTAATTGACCAACCGTGAAAAACCACGATTTTGGTTGATAATAAAACTCAATTTACCCCGTTACAAATTCACCCGAATTATCAATACTTTTTATTGTTTCAAATAGTAATGCGGCGCCCAGATGCGATTTAGTTATTTATTATAAAGTATAAGGTTAAAATATATGAGTGATCTGTTAAAATATACTTATGCTCAAAGAAAAAAAGTATAGAGTAAAGATATCGTTTTTAAAATTTCAAATAGTAAAAATTATTATTCTGAATTGTATAGTTTCAATGGCAAGATGATATTTTTTAGACTGACGATAGTAAAAATTAAAACTTACACCATAAATTTCAAAGTTTCAAACAATAGAAATCTCCAAGTCGATGTCTATAATTTCATAGTCGATTGTTACTTTTTCTTATGCTACCTAGTTATTGATAATCGCAAATGAATTAGTTACAATAAATTGCGTCAAATACCATTTTATGATTATTAATAATCTTAGATTCATTAACTTATAGAAAGTGTGTTTGAAATAAATAAAATTGAATAGTAATTATTATTATTTGATATACTCTTTCCGATCTCTAATAGTTTTATTATCGTTTTATGTTCAAGTCTTCAATTCAAAGTTAATCACGTACTTCACACAACATTTTTAACATCCCGCTGAAAAATAGGGAAGTTATTAATTTTACTCCTTTTTTCGAAAATCGAGTTCTTAACGGATGTTGACGTTTTGAGGTCCTAGGAAGTCTCCCCGAATGTTTCCGCGGTGATGTCCGTATATCTTTATGTGTGTGTATGTGTGTGTGGCCGTATGTAAACCTCTTATAACTTTTGAACGGCTCGACCGATTTGATCGCGGTTGGTGCCATCCGAAAGGGCTCAACCAAACTTAGATTTTAAATACAATTTAGACCGATTCGAACCGGTATATTTTGAGAAATCTCAAAAATACGACAAAAAAAAATTTTTTAAATGTGGTTTTTATATAATTACTTTTAAACGACTACTGATCAATTCCATAAACTAATCAGCTCTCAACATCAAGACACCACGTCGATCGCCGCTAGCCCGGTCACAATCGATTCATTTGTTTGTGAGTTATCGTTGTTGAAAAAAAAAAAGAAAAAAATGTTTTTTTGCAACTCATGGTAAGAAAGCACGTCTCTGATTGGTTAAAAATGACACTACAAAGAATAAATATCGCGAAGAATGTCCACATTGTTCGTGAAAAATATGACAAACGTACACTTTTTACATATATATAGATATACTATTTATTAGTCATTAAACGATCCACCAGAAAACCCAATCAACAGCCGACTCGAGTTAGGACAACGGAAAGTCCCAGACTATAGAAAATCATCTTACTGTATTTAATTATAATGTACAATTCACTATATCAACTTTGACTTGAAACTCTAGTTATTTTTTGCTGAATATCAATATTTTGAAAACAATAAAAATAATCTTAAATTATTATAAAAGTTAATTAAATCATGTTTAATTGTTACTATTATTATTTAACAATCTTTTGCATCAGAAATTAGACAGGAATTAATTTTATATTAATAAGATTGAATATTATTTTAGGTTAATTAAAAGATTAAATTTAATGTAGTGTCCTTTTTTACCAATCAGAGACATTCTTTCTTACCATTCGATGCAAAAACTATTGTAACGGATTGAGTGAGAAGGGCTTTCGACACTCGTGTGTTGGCAACACTCGCCTAACGGCTCGTGAACCAATCACACTCGTTGTCGAAAGCACCTTCCACTCAATGCGTTAATATACTATTTGCGGAATTACATCGAAATTCCTACTTCGATCGATTAAAACTCAAAGACTCTTTATGAGGCCTGAAAAACTGCGTCGAACGCCACCAACCGCGTAAAAATCGGTTAATTCATTCAAAAGTATTTTGGTTTTAGAATTTAAGAAATAATGTTATATTAAACTTTTACCATATTTCTGAGCTCGGAATAAGTACAATTTTAAGCGCTTAAATATAAAATTAACGGGCAGTTGCAGGGATGGCCTTTAGGGCCAACCGTTTTTTTATTTTTTTTTTTATAATATTATTTTTTTAAACCATTTTAGAATCTTACAATTATGGGTTAATTTTGACTTATAACTTTCAGAAGAAAAATGATTGACCAACCAATAGTTTAGACTGAATCGACCTGGTAGAAAATTTGAAATCAAAATATATTCGCCTAACATTATATAGAATAATACTGTAGATACTGTAGATGATTGATAGAATATTAGTATTTAATAACTTTTTACTTTTATTCTAATGATTCCTCTGAATTTAATTGGCAACTGAATTTGTTATTACAATTTATTCATTTTGACAGTTATTATAGCAACGGTTACCATGGTAATGGTAACCATAGTAACGGAAATCATAGCAACGGTAACCATGGTAACGGTAACCATGTTAACGGTTACCATGGCAACGGTTGTGGAGAAGGGTAGGGTGGGGTTGAGTTCTATAATTGATAGGTGCCACTGATGGTTTCGTAGAGTGGAGAATCGAAATGATATTTTACCCTCTTAAAAAAAGAGAGAGAGATAGGGAGTAGGAAGGAAGGCACGGGAGGGGAGGGGAAAAATAAGAGGGAGGAGAGGGGGTAGCATACGTGATGGTTATCGAAAAATCCATTTTGGCTAGGAATTGCGCAAAATCCCTTCTTATCTCTCGTCTACAGTGAAAAAGGAGTATCTATGCCAAATTTTAAATGAATCGGTCCAATAGTTTCGGAGATCTGGTGATGAGTCAGTGGTATTTCGCTTATATGTATATATATATATATATATATATATATATATATTGTAACATGGTGAAAAATTCGACATCGACTCGTGGTTTGAATTTAGTTGACATCATCAATAGTTACCGAATGATCATATTCTAGTGACATCTAGAATCGAAAACTCCGACTCCGACCGAGCAATAGATTGACCGCATGGATTTTAAGAGAGAACCGGGATAGACGTCGTACTGAACGGCCGCGTTTTTGTATTTGAACAATTCGTCTCGACTAAAAGAACAATTTTGATTCCGATATTTTTGAACAGTTCGATATATGCCGTCCCGAACAATTTGAAGTGAACAACGACTGATTATTGCGTGAACAATATTTCGATTATTTCTGTGAACAAGCCGAAGCATCGGCCAACTGATCAAGTGTACGACCGACCGATATTCTGTATTGAACAAGTGAAACGCGTGTTCGGTAGATAATAATTGAGTTAATAATTAACTACGCGCAGTATTTGTGCGATAGTGAAATCAACGCGTTACCGAAATATAAAATATTATTTTATATTTTATTTTATTTCACTCGAGCAATTCTGAGAATTACGGATTATCTGTGTCTCATTCGCCACGGCATTAGAGTCTTGCCGTGTACAATACTCTGACGTCACTAGTCAAGTATTCGGTACAGTGTATGTGTGCGTGTAAAAGAAAATAACTTTATTTTATTTCGACAACCGACTGTTGTTTTTTCGAGCAAGGAACTAACTTTTCGATCAACTACGTTTTTTTTTACTTTTGTTTATATCGAGTCAAGCTGACAACGGCACTTATTATTTTCTTTGTAGCCGATAATCTTTAATGATACCGATCAATTTATTTTGTTGAATATACGAATATATTTTGTGTTAATTCTGACCAATTATTTATCGTACTCTTAAGTGCCTGACCTTTCCCCGATCCGCCACCCTGAGTCGACGATAGGATAATTGTTTATTTGGTGATTCCAAAATCACCTGGCGCCCAACATTTTAAATTTTGAACAAGGTTGCCAAAAATCATAAGTGTAATCGGATTTCACTCCGGTAGATCCCCGGTGGTGAAAAACCCGTTATAATATATATATATATATATATATATATATATTAAACTGGGCCAAAAAAATCGACAATTTTTTAACTTCCCGCTAAGAAAATTGCAAATTTTCAAAAATTCGGGAAGTTATTGGTTTCAGTCCGATTTGTGAAAATCGAAATTCCAACAGATGTCGACGTTTTGAGGTCCTAGAAAGCTATTCTGACTAATTTCACGATGATGTCCGAGTGTATGTATGTATGTATGTACGTACGTATGTAAATATCTATAACTTTTGAACGGATCAACCGATTTTGATCGTCAAGGTGTCATTCGACGCAGTTTTTTAATATCTTGAAGCTGAAAAAAATTGAGCTTGATCGGTAGGGCTCGTTCGGAGATATTCCAAAAATAAACTTTTTTCAAAAATGTTTTTTTTGGATAACTTTTTACGGGCTCGATGGATTAATTCCAAAATGGACTGGGCTCTGGAGATTCATAAGCTGCGTCGAATGCCACCTCAAACATCAAAATCGCTTAATTCTTTCAAGAGCAACTGTTGTCGAAAGAATTAAAAAAAAAAAATTTTTTTTAGTATTTTGAAAATTTCTCAAAAATGAGTCGATGAATTAATTTCAAAATTTAATCAGTTATAGAACTCAATGAAACGCGTCGACTGCCACCTTAAACGTCTCAATCGGTTTATTCGTTCGAGAGATATCGTTGTAGAAAAAATTGTAAAAAACGTTATTTTTTGAAAACAAAAGCATACAAAAGTATATTCGAGCTCGAAGAGCTCGAAAATGTATCTACTACAATTTTTCGAGCTCAAGGAGCTCAAAATACGCGGGAAGTTTTGGGGCTGGCCCGCAGGGTCAACCGACAGACCGATTTTTTTTCTTTCGATACTGTGAAAATATTATTACTGATGACCAAAAAAATTATTGTGTAAGTTTGAGCCCTTAATATTCATATTAAGAGGTGTATCGTTATGACTATTCGTTTTTTGACAGATATTTCATTTTTTACCCAAAACTCGTAAATCATCAGTCTGAAAAATTTAAGCAATATATATTCTGAATGGAAATTGAATTTCCTATAAAAAAATTCTCTTAGTAAATTGACGTAAAACGAGTTATTTTCTTGCAACCGTGCCTTAAATATTAATTTGTTTTTTAAATTCTTTGTTTCTATTTTAGATTTTTGTAACTACGAGAAATATTAAAATTTTTTCTAGTCAAGATACAGATTTTCGAAGAAAATTTAATGCTCTACAAAAAAGGTCTCGTAACATTTTTTGCTAAATTCACTCCTTCGGAAGTTATTCAGGTTATTTGTCGTTTTGACTCAACTTCAACCTCGAGTAACTAACTATCGAGTAATTTAATATATATATATATATATATATATATATATATATATATATATATATATATATATCCATATATGTATACATTAGACTGTTTCGAAAAAAACAATTATATACATATGTATAGATGTATATTATTTTAGACTGTTCATAAACTATATACTACACGAAGTCCCAGACTATATATACTCGACTATACATTTACTCATTTTGGTATATATATATATATATTACAGTATATACCAGACATTTAGTTTGTTTATGTGTATTTAAATCATATGGACGCCTTGGTAAAATTAGCGTGTTTACAAAATTGATTTTGATCATAGTCAAAGTGTGGTAGCGATTTATAAGTTTGTATTTTAAAATTATCAGGCTAGTCAACAAGTTAAAAAACGCGAAAATTCTTGATAAAGCTCTCAAAAATATGAGCAAAGCTCATTCGAATGGAAATGACGTTTAAAAAAAAGACTCTCGAGGATGTATTAGCCCATTAAAAATTTCAATTGTTATTAACAAATTAAGAAACAAAATAATGGCACTCAATTTTTCGTTAATAACTCAAAATCTATTAACATTTTTGAAATTAAAAACAAAAAACCTTAACCGGTAATGTCAACTCATTGTCGATTCAATTTAATTCACGGACAAACACGGGAAACCCATCATAGAGAGATCTTAGCGTTTTTTGAAACCTTAATAGAGGGCTAAAAATTTCGTAATTTAAAAAATTCTAATTCGTTTCGAAAAAATTGTTTTAAAATTCTCATTAACTACACAAGTGCAACAAAGATAGTTAGCTGCTTATAATTTTCAAAAATCATTTTTCGTGAATAT
The DNA here is from genome assembly GCA_030273425.1 of Microplitis manilae. Taxonomy (NCBI): domain Eukaryota; kingdom Metazoa; phylum Arthropoda; class Insecta; order Hymenoptera; family Braconidae; genus Microplitis; species Microplitis manilae. The sequence goes on along the minus strand of CP092726.1, from coordinate 16,549,506 downwards.
GAAAAGGGAAATCGTAATTATTTCCGTTCTCAATACAAATGTCAAAATCTCAGAGACCTGAGCTCACTTTATATTAGTAATTTTTTTTTATAATTAATATTTTCCGAAAACCTCCTTCGGAGTATAATTCACCCCAAAGAGGAGTGAATAAATGAGAAATCATTAGTTCCACGTTCACTCTGGATTCACTCCGCGTTCAGTCTGCAAATTTTTTATATTGTACTCCCGGGAAAAATGCTTAGATATGATCATATCTGTTCATGTATGATCATATATGAGCTCAGATATGATCATGTCTGTTCATGTATGATCCTATATGATCGCATATCTGATCATGCATGACGTCATGTATGATCATGCATGATCATACCTGTTCATACATGATTATATATGAGCTCATATATGAGGCCATGTATGATCATGTATGGTCACATCCGCACTCGAATAGGGGAAAAGTGTTCAGACATGATCATATCTGTTCACGTATGATTATATATGAGCTCATATATAACTTCATGTATGATCATGCATGAACATGCCTGATCATATCTGCAGCCTTTTACGAGGAAAAATAATCAGGTATAATCGTATCTATTCATATATGATCATTAGACTGTTTCAAATTAGGGGTCTATTTTTATTTTTTCGATGAACGTTGAAAAATCGAAAGGGTATCTTAAAATATGGTGACAGTTAAAATTTGAGCTCTTAATATTGATATTTAGAGGTGGCTATTGATAATTTTCGATTTTTTATTTAGTAACATGGTAAAAAATACATAACTTCCGAAAAAACCCAGATACAAAAAACCTCTTCTCAAACATTTTGTAGCAAATTTACTGATCTACAAAAAATGTCTTTTATGATTTTTGCATAAATTCAACCATTCACAAGATATCCGACGTCAAAGATTAATAAAGTTCAAAGAACTTGTTTTTGCTCATTCTAAATTTTATATCATGTCAACTAATGAGAATTCAGAAATTCTCGATATAGTTTTACTACCCTGATTAAAAATACTCATTGGGAGGGATTGAAAATTTTTTCAATTCTTTTCAATCCCTACAGAGGTATTGAAAAGTATTGAATGGGATTGAAATTTGGATCATTTGAATACTTTGTAATTCTTAAAATGGAATTGAAAAGTATTGAAAAGAATTCAATCTTTTATTATTCCAATACCTTTCAATTCCAAAGTGGAATTCGAAAGTATTGAAAAGAATTCAATCTTTTATTATTCCAATACCTTTCAATTCCAAAGTGGAATTCGAAAATATTGAAAACAATAATTCTAAAAATGTAACTTCATCTCAAAATAAACTCGTTTTGATAAAATGTAATGTAAACCCAAAAAAATTTGTAAGAATATGATAATAAAATTGAGTTTTTTTATAAGAATCTGTATTTCTTTAACCTAAGATAAGTTACTTGATAAGGTAATTCGTTATTAAGTGAATTTATGAAGATTTCGATTCGATATTGAGAAATTGAAATTTCACACTTCTTACACAACAGAATTCTTACAATCATAATTGGAATAAAATTAATGACGGGCATCATGACAATTATATTTTTCTAATTACTCAGATTTTAATCCGTGCAGAATAATAATAACTTTTTTTTTATAATGGAAAAACTGTAGAACATTGAAAGCGACATTGATTTAAATATTTTTTAATTCTTTGCTGTTTCCTGAATTTAATATTATTTTGTTGGAAGAACTACAGAAAAAATAAAAATTTTCAATTCATTTGAATTCTTTTCAATCCTACACTCGATCCGAAATATCGAATTATTTAGGTATTGAGAAGGATTGGAAAAGATTCCAAAATTTCAATTCATTTGAATTCTTTTCAATCCCACACTCGATCCGAAATGTGATATTATTTTGGTATTGAGAAGAATTGAAAAAGATTCAAAAATTTCAATTCATTTGAATTCCTTTTAATCCCACACTCGATCCGAAATATCGGACTATTTAGGTATTGAGAAGGATTGGAAAAGATTCAAAAATTTTAATTCATTTGAATTCCTTTTAATCCCACACTCGATCCGAAATATCGGACTATTTAGGTATTGAGAAGGATTGGAAAAGATTCAAAAATTTTAATTCATTTGAATTCCTTTTAATCCCACACTCGATCCGAAATATCGGACTATTTAGGTATTGAGAAGGATTGGAAAAGATTCAAAAATTTTAATTCATTTGAATTCCTTTTAATCCCACACTCGATCCGAAATATCGGACTATTTAGGTATTGAGAAGGATTGGAAAAGATTCAAAAATTTCAATTCATTTGAATTCCTTTTAATCCCACACTCGATCCGAAATGTGATATTATTTTGGTATTGAGAAGGATTGGAAAAGATTCAAAAATTTCAATTCATTTAAATTCCTTTTAATCCCACACTCGATCCGAAATGTGATATTATTTTGGTATTGAGAAGGATTGGAAAAGATTCCAAAATTTCAATTCATTTGAATTCTTTTCAATCCCACACTCGATCCGAAATGTGATATTATTTTGGTATTGAGAAGAATTGAAAAAGATTCAAAAATTTCAATTCATTTGAATTCCTTTTAATCCCACACTCGATCCGAAATATCGGACTATTTAGGTATTGAGAAGGATTGGAAAAGATTCAAAAATTTTAATTCATTTGAATTCCTTTTAATCCCACACTCGATCCGAAATATCGGACTATTTAGGTATTGAGAAGGATTGGAAAAGATTCAAAAATTTTAATTCATTTGAATTCCTTTTAATCCCACACTCGATCCGAAATATCGGACTATTTAGGTATTGAGAAGGATTGGAAAAGATTCAAAAATTTCAATTCATTTAAATTCCTTTTAATCCCACACTCGATCCGAAATGTGATATTATTTTGGTATTGAGAAGGATTGGAAAAGATTCAAAAATTTCAATTCATTTGAATTCCTTTCAATCCTACACATGACCCGAAATGTGATATTATTTTGGTATTGAAAAGTATTCAGAAAGATTAAAAATATCAATTCTTTTGAATCTTTTTCAATTCCTCGGAAGTTTAGAAATTCTCATATTATTTTGGGATTGAAAAGTATTCATTTTGTGTCCAGATGAAAATGTTGGGGTATAGAAAGTATTCAAAAGTATTCAATTCTCCTCTTTTTCAATCCCTCCCAATGAGTATTTTTAATCAGGGTATAGGAAATTGAATGCTCTACAAAAAAAGTCTCTTATCATTTTTTTATAAATCTATCTGTTCAAAAGTTATTGGAGCTTGAAGTCAAGAAAAAGTAAATTTCGAGATCTTTTTACTCTTCCGGCGAAACTATCGGACTAATCATAAAATATCATTCAATCTTTTTTGTAGGCAATTTTATTTTCTACAAATTATTCCTGTTAAATTTTTTTTGAATTCGGCATTCTCTTCTAGTTATTTCGATTTCAATGTCGAGCTCTTAGAATCGATCACAACACTTTTTTTAGGAGCTTAGCTTTAAAATGGAAATAGCTAGAAGAGAATGCAGAATTTAAAAAACATTTATCAGAGGTAATTGATAAGGAATAAAATTGCCTACAAAAAAGATTCTACGACATTTTATGATTAGTCCGATAGTTTCACCGGAAAAGTGAAAAGATCTCCAACTTTACTTCGAGCTCTAATAACTTTCGAACAGATGGATTTATCAAAAAATGATAAGAGACTTTTTAACTTCCCGCTTAGAAAATCGATGATTTTCAAAAATTTCGGGAAGTTATTGTTTTCACCCCGATTTTCGAAAATCGAGTTTTCATCAGATGTTGACGTTTTGAGGTCCTACCCTAGTAGAAATGAAATCGAGTTTTTGTCTAGTAACTGGCCAGTTTTACTAGACTTAAACCAGAAACTGGCCAGTGGGATATCGAGTTTTTGTCAAGTAACTGGCCAGTTTTACTAGAGATCCGAGAGAAACATGGCGGCTTTGAAAAAACTGTCACTTTAAAATTTTAGGTTTTGAGGTTATTAAAATTATCAGTTCCTCGGAAAAATAAAACTATTTTCAAAAAATACCCAGGCAAATTAAAAATTATTTCAAATTAATGTATCTTTTTCCAAATTACTCTAAAAATTTATATGCGATAGATAAATCTAACCTGAAGCATAGATATATATAGATCAATAAATAAATATTGATCCGCATTGACAGACATCAAAAATTAATTAATTTAAGTGAATAAATTATAACTTATAATAAAAATAATGATTGACAAACAAAATTATTATAAGATTTATTTATTGAGCCTTTCAATGACTTGAATAATCCAAGTTTAATTTATGAATGTTAAACTATAAAGCCGGCAACATCATTATATTTTAAAAATAAATGTAATCATTAAATCGTACTTTTAAAAATTAATTATAATCAAAATTTTATTATTAATAATGTATAATATTTTTTCTTTTTAATTAGTCCTTTTTTCGACTTCCTTCTTCCCAGTTTCTAATAATTTGTCTGAAGGACAATTTATAATATTTGTTTCTATTGTCCATAGTCGCAATTAACTTATTGTTTTCATTTTTTTCATTGATTCCATTTTTTATTGTGTATATTATTAATTATTGATCATAAAATTATTTACATATTAACACACACGTTAAAAAATAGAAGTTAAACAGGAAAAAAATAAACACACACATACACACTAGTACAGAAAATATATTAGTGTGACCAATGTGTACGCCTTAGTTGTAGGTGGCGCGATTTCTAGTTTTTAGCCGGGATTACTGGCCAGTTACTGGTCTGAAATCGAGTAAACTCTAGTTTATTTCTACTAGGGTAGGAAGCTATTCTGACTATTTTTAGAATGATGTCCGAGTGTCTGTAAGTGTGTGTGTATGTGTGTGTGTGTGTGTGTGTGTGTGTGTGTGTGTGTGTGTGTGTGTGTGTGTATGTATGTATGCATGTATGTATGTAAACTCTTTATAACTTTTTAACTAATCAACCGATTTGGATGGTTAAGGCGGCAATCGAAAGAGTATTTTGGCCATCAACTTTTCTGAAAATTTCAGATCATTTGACCAAGTAGACTCAAAGAAATTGGCGAATCACGAAAAAAATAATTTTTTTTTTTTTAGTTTTTTATTGATTTCTCAAAAACGAATTAAACGATCGACTTCAAAATCTAATCAGCTCTAGAACTCAATAAAACGCATCGAATACCGCCTTAACCATCTTAATCGGTTAATTCGTTCGGGAGATATCGTTGGAGAAAGAAATGGTAAAAAATGTTTTTTTTCAAATATCTTCAAGACGGCTGAATCGATCGCTTTCAAATTCTAGTCAGTTCTAGAATTCAATAAAATGCGTCGATTGCCACCTCAAACGTCGAAATCGGATGATTTGTTCGAGAGTTATCGCGGGAGAAAGAAATGGTAAAAAACGGTTTTTTTCGATTAACTTTGAAGTGACTCATCTGATCAATTTCAGAATCTAATAAGCTCTAGAACTTATTAAAACGCGTCGATTGCCACCTTAACCGTCTCAATCTGTTGATGCATTTGAGAGATATCGTGGCAGAAAGAAATGCTAAAAACGGTTTTTTTCGAAACTAAAGTTATACAAAAGTATTTTCGAGCTCGAAGAGCTCAAAAATGTATTTACAACGATGTTTTCGAGCTCAGTGAGCTTGAAAACAGCGGGAAGTTTTAGGGCTGGCCCGCAGGGTCAACCGACAGACCGATTTTTTTGTAGAGTATTCAATTTCCTATAAAAAAAATCGGTCTGTCGGTTGACCCTGCGGGCCAGCCCCAAAACTTCCCGCCCATTTCGAGCTCCTTGAGCTCGAAAATATTGTCAGAAATACAGCTTCGAGCTCAAAGAGCTCGAAAATACTTTTGCATGCCGTTGTTTTTGAAAAAAATGTTTTTTACCATTTCTTTCTCTCACAAGATTTCATTGACAAATGATTTGATTTTCATGTTTGAAGCAGCAATCGACCCGTTTTGATAAAGTTTAAAACTGATCAGATTTTGAAATCGTTTGGTTTAGTTATTTTAAAGATATTTGCAAAAAACCGTTTTTCACCGTTTCTTTTTTCCACGATACTTAGAAAAATAACCCGATTTTGATGGTTGAGCTAGCAATCGAAGCCTTTTACTAAATTCTGAAGCTGATCAGATTTTAGAATTGTTTCCTTCAAGTGTTTCAAAGATATTCGGAAAAAACTGTTTTTTATCGTTTCTTTCTCCCACGATAACTCTAAGACAAATGATCCGATTTCGATGGTTGAGGTGGCAATCGACGCGTTTTAATAAACTCTGAAGCTGATCAAATTTCGAAATTGTTTAGTTCAGTTGTTTCAAATATATTCGCAAAAAACCATTTTTCACCATTTCTATTTCCCACGATAACTCTAGAACGAATTATCCGATTAAGATGGCTAAGGACGAAATCGACGCGTCTTATTAAGCCCGAGAGCTGATTAGATTTTGAAGTCAATCGTTAGACTCGTTTCTGAGAAGTCAATAAAAAAATAAAAAAAAAAAAAAAAATTTTTTTTCGTAATTCATCAATATTTTCGAGTCTACGTAATAAAATGATCTAAAATTTTCAGAAAAGTTGATGGCCATCAAGCCTTTTCGATTGCCACCTCAACCATCCAAATCGATTCATTAGTTAAAAAGTTATAGCCCGGTCACACACACACACACACACACATACAGACACTCGGACATCATTCTAAAAACAGTCAGAATAGCTTCCTAAGACCTCAAAACGTCGACATCTGATGAAATTTCGATTTTCGCAAATCGGGGTGAAAACAATAACTTCCCGAAATTTTTGAAAATCATCGATTTTCTTAGCGGGAAGTTAAAAACTATATTGAAAATTTCTGAATTCTCATAAGTTGATATAGTATAAAATTCAGAACGATCAAAAACAAGTTCTTTGAATTTTATTCAACTTTGACGTCGGATATCGTGTGAATGGTTGAATTTATGCAAAAATCATAAAAGACCTTCTTTGTAGATCAGTAAATTTGCTACAAAATGTTTGAGAAGAGATTTTTTGTATCTTGATTTTTTCGGAAGTTATATAGTTTTTACCATGTTACTAAATGAAAAGTCGTAAATTATAAATAGCCACCTCTAAATATCAATATTAAGAGCTCAAATTTTAACTGTCACCATATTTTAAGATATCCTTTTGATTTTTCAATGTTCATTAAAAAAATGAAAGTAGTCCCCTAATTTGAAACAGTCTAGTGATCATATATGACTCAAGTATTTATAATTATACTTCTCCAAGTGCGTTTTGGAAAAATGATGAGATTAAATTTTTACAATGCGTGTGCACAGAGACGACACGAAACTAAATAAATGTTGAAGTTGCGGCATACAGTCAGAACCAATGATTCATACCGTCCATGGTTACAAGCGTACCAACAGAAAACTCTATGCAAGAAATTTCTATGCTCAGATATCTCTCTGTAGTAAATTACTGGTCGGCATAATTGTAATTAAGGACAATTATATTACAAGATTTTTCGATGTCAAAATTATTCTATGCAGGATATCTCTATGCCAGATATCTCTTTGCAAGATATCTCATGCCAGATATCTCTATGTAAGATATCTCTATGCAAGATATCTCTATGTAAAATATTTCTATGCAGGACATTTGTATGTCGAACTTATTGTCGTAAAGAAAATATAAAGTTTCATAAAATTTGTTTTTCAAATTTTGGCGCTTCAAATAATACGCGCAGAACCGGTGCGCATCTTTATCTGCGCAGGCGTGAAGAAAAATTTTCAAAGAAAGTACCCAGGAGTATAAGGTGATGCGCGTAATTTTTTTTTAAAAGTATTACATGACATCGCATTCAATTATTTATTGTTTGTCAAAACTTCATCGTTAATATTATCGATTTCGTTAATTTAAGCCTCAATAAAAAAAAATACTTCACTATTTATAATTTTTTCAAACTGAGATCTATGTGTTGAAGGTATTTTATTATGGAGAAATATAATTAGACATGTATTTGTCTAGCATAGAAATCTGCCACATAGAAATGTCCTGCATAGAGATATCCTGCAACAGAAATATCTTACATAGATTTATCATGCATAGGTATGTCCTACATAGAGATGTCCTACAATAGAAATATTCTGCATAGAAAAGTTTTAACATAGATTTATCTTATAACATAATTGTCCTTCATATAACTATGTTACCAAGAAATTTACTGCAGGGAGATATCGCAGCATAGACTTGTCAGTTGGTACGCTTGTAACCATGGACGGTATGAATCACTGGTTCTGACTGTTCACAACACGTGTTTTACTTTAATACAAGTGCGAATTGTATAGTTGGATTAGCGAGAGTTTGCGTTTCGGATATTTTCGGTTTTTACCCCCACCATCTAAATTTAATATCTAAGGTATTGTGTCTAGATGGTGGGGGTAAAAACCCGAAGCGCAAACTCTCGCTAATCCAACTACATATGCGTATACAATTCACACAGATGTGATTAATAATTATATATACTGAATCGCTGTGTGATTTGAATTGAACATTTTGATGAATATTATTTACTATTCGTAAATATTAGTTAAAAAAAATTGTGCTTATATTCTTTTTCAAGTGTTCTGATATAATTGAAGTTAACTTTCCGTATGAATAATTTATTGATATAAATTATTATATTATTATTTAACATAATTTATACTAAATATTATTATATTATCGATTTTAAATATTTATTATTGATTATTTAATATTTAGTAAATAATTCAATAAATTTAATACAAAATTTGTGATAAAAATTACAATATCGAATATTAAATTAAAATAATAAATATTCAAAGTTAATAATCTAATAATATTTTGTATAAAGTATATGTATAATATATATTTATTATTCTCTGAATTTAATATTTTTTTATAAATAATTTAATATTAAATTTAGAAAATATTTAACATTTTTAGAATGATTAATTAATAAATTCAATAAAAAATATTAAATAATAATAAAAATTAAATATTTAATTAAATTATTAATCTTTAATATTAATTTCTTGACAATAAATTTTATTCATCATGCAACCTAAGATTCTATTATGGTAGATTTATGACTATTAATGGTACTATTCAATTTTCATTTCAACATAAGTACACGCACTCATGTTATACAGTATACATTATAATAATAATGTACACGAATATTCTTGCAAATATGTGCAAAAATTATATTTCCGAATGCATGAGTTTGATGTTTTCGAAAAAGACAGTATGAATACTTAGATCTGACAAGATTCGAAAAAGATCCTGTTGATCATACATGATTATATAAGGTCATGCATGATCATATACGATCATACATGGTTATATATGATTACGTATGATCATACAGGATCAGATCCAAAAAATGGTCCTGCATGATCATACCTGCTCATGTATGATCAAGCAGGACCATGTATGATCATGTATGAGCAGGTATGATCATGCAGGGCCATTTTTCGGATCTGTTCAGATCTGAGTATTCATATATGATCATATCTGAACGTTTTGTCCCGGGCTGATACCTTTTCCGTTCTAATAACATTTTAATGTACTGTTCAAAATAATAACAATAATATTAATAATGAATATGTTACCTACAGATTACAATAAAATTTATGTAAAATAAAACTTTAGCATAGTATTTAATAAATATGAGCCAAAGAAGTTTCACTTCTTCCACGTGTACATACTGATACACGCACCCTTTTTTTTTTTTATTTTTGATTTTACATCTATGTTTTTATGTAACTTACTCTATAATAAAATATAAATAAATTTTTTATTTTCACTAGAATAAATTTCAGAAATAAGGACATTTTATAGAATATTAATAAAGTATTACTAAAGTACGCGAATAATAAATATAGTGAAACTTATTAGTTCTATACTTATGCATACATTTAATGTTTTCGGTTTTTTAACTTGCCAATATGCATGATAATAGTTTTAAGATCCTGATGATTGGTTTCTACAAAGACTTTTTTTTCTAACATCCTTCTTAATTCTAACTGCTTCGTTTTTTCGCTATTGGAATTAATTTTTACTAATTTTTTTTCAAGATTGTATTATAATCGCATTCGCACCTCGTCACTTTTTGAACAGTTTTGACAGAAAACAAAATTTGTCGAATTTTTTATGTCAAGAAAAAAAAAGTGCAAATTTTTCCAGCTTTCTGACGAAATTCCCTGACATTTCCAGATTTTCCTGAAATGTGGCCACCATGTTAATAATACTTGAATAAATTTTTTATTATTGACAGATGGACTTTTTGAATCACCTAAAAAACGTCGAAAAATTGATGAAAATAGTTCTAGCGATTCTTCTGAGGACAAAGTAAAAGATTATGACATCAATGATGATAATGAAGATGATGACGATGACGATCCAGCTACTCGTTTTAGAAGAGGAGGACCGTTGCCAGATGATGTGGACCTTGGGGAACATGGGTCGCAAGATTCAACAGAAATTGATGATCCAGTTGAAGAGGACGATGACAGAGAATGGAATGCCATGGGAGCGGCATTAGAAAGAGAATTTTTATCAGAATGATAATGTTGTAATGTTTTTTTTTTCGATTTAAATTTTTTCATGTACCATTTCTATAAATATTTTTCGTTTGTTAAAGTTTAATGACAGATATTGTAGATTTTGAAAAACAAGAGTTAATATAATCATTAATCATCTGTGTAATATTGTATTGATTAGTTAAACTAATCGATACAAGACTGAGACATTGTGTTACTAATAAGGATTTTCACCCAATGCATTCGCTAATAAATTTTTGTAATAATTGCAAATACTGTTACTATATTTTTATTTATTGTTTAATAATATTTATTATAAATTTAAACTGCATAATGTTGAGGATCATTTGGATCATCATAATACTTAATATAACTTTCTTTGTGCGAAAAGTCACGAATAGCTTCCATGCTACCTCGAGGTGGAGCTTCTTCATACTTGAAATTACTGTTTAATTTACCGTACAATTCGATTTCTTGCTGCACTTGATCTCTGTAAAAAAAAAAAAAAAATGTAATAATTTTATAATAAATAAAAATTATTTTTTTCTTAGATCTATATGATGTTAGAGTGGTCCGTTTGGAACGACTGTTTCTTTTTATAACTACCACTTCAAAATGTTGTTGCAAGTTTCAGCACTTAATTTTGATTTCAAGTACTTTACATTTGATTTTGTGTAAGGGTCTGCTCTGGCTTCCCCGTACCAGGAAGTTCGGACAGTCCTTCTTAAGTTGCTCGTGTAGATTTAGGATAGGGAAATGTGATTGAAAGAAATTGAGAATAAATATAAAATCAATTAAATCATTTATTTATAATAAATTAATACTTGTTTTGCATCAATGATTAAAGTTAAATTATATTATAAAGAAAATTTATAATTTTAGATACAGAAATCTAACGAAGTTCTGCTGCGCATGCGCGAAACTCTTTTGCCGGGTACTTGACGCCTTTTACTGGATACTCGAAATCCCAAACTCAAACTTTTATTTTACTTTATAATTACAAATCAATTCTATGATTATTAATGACGACTTAAAATTGCCTTTAAGAAATTTATAAGCACCAGTAAAATTTTATGATTAAAATTCTGCATGCACAGCGATTAAGAAATTAAATAAATTAAATTAAATATAATATGAATAAATAAATAATCAATTAATAAAGACGATAAAATGCAATTGGAAATTTCTCCACGTGTTTGACAAATAAATATTAAAATAAATTTAACCTTTTCGCCAACTTACATCGACTTGACCCAAGTGTCTGGCCATGATCCTCCTCAACTTCCTTGGGCAACGACTGGACAAAAACCAAAACTCCAACACAAAAACAGACTTAATAGAAGGCGTCTGCCCGACCAGAAACTTTATTTAAAATATTTAAAACCAAATTGTGGAAGAAACTGCAGCTGGATGAGCGACTGCTCTGTGTGGCTTCCAGGTTGTAATTCATTTTTGAGAAAATGAGCCTGACAACGAGGTGCGCTGGGCCTCTACCCCCACCATTGCGCGAAGTAATTAAATTTTGGTCGTCGCAAGGGCTGGTACGTTAAATAATGAGGCGCGAAATTTAATTTGACTGACCTGGCAGTCAAATATCAAGTCACCCCGTCACATTTGAAGTTTTCCCATTTAAAAAAAAAAGGAAAGTTTGGAATTTTTTTAATTCTCTATAGTTCAGCCGCATTTCAAGTGATCGGATCGCCATTTGTGTCATTTTGTAGGTCATTTAATACTTTTCAAAAGTCTCCTCAGTAATTTTACTTAGACTCTAATTGTTTCTTCTGTATTGGTTCTGAATATTATTTTCTTTACAATAATTTGATTTTCCAGTTGATATCGACTACATAAAAAAATTTACAGTAAAAATGCAGATAATGATTTTTTAGGAAATTAAATTCTCCACAAAAAAGGTTCTCTTAGTTAAGGAGGTTCGACGGAAACTAGTGAGTCAAAATAGTGTTTGAATCTTTTTGTTTGCTAAATTTTCCTAATAGTTATAAAAATGCATTATTTTAATTTATAATAACATAATAAATTCATAAATTAATATTTATTACTTATTTAATTAAAGAAAGAAATGAAATTACTTGGTTATTTTTGACTCATGATTTAATAAAAAGATTTGGCAACAGCGTGTTCTAACTTCTTACACATGAACATTCAAATTAAAGCGGGAAAAATTTATTTCTAATCTCGTCTTTCTTATTAATGTATTTCTATCTTTGTTTTTTCTCTCAGTTGCTTCCGCGACGTTGCCAAACCCTCAATAATATGAATCTCTGTCGATGAACGAGATTAAGTAATAAAGCTTAACTTCAATTATTTAAATAATTTCAACAGTAACACTATATCGTTAAAATCTTATCATATTCTAAAAATATTCAAGTTTATGGCATGTGGTTTTTTATTTCTCAAACTTAGGAGGTTAATAATGAAAAAAATTGAATAAGTTATGACGGAAGCTTGTCCGCCATAAGAGTCTGTGTATAAGAACTTTAAAAACGTCATTTTTAAATCTTTTTTTCTAAAATACCAGACCGTAGATTATATTCAAATTTTGAGACTAAATAGATAAAGTACTTCTTTACATGTATACTGAATTTTAAATCTTAAAGTTGTAAAATCTTTTTTCGATTAGATTCGGTTGAACCTCCTCAAGTGGTTCAAGTTCTTCTTTCACGTAATATACGGATTTTATTAATTTTGTAAATAAAATATTTTTCGAAAAAATTCGACCAAATGTCTTTTAATTTCAATTTTATAAAAGTAAATAATCTTTTTTTTATTAACTTCACCCATTAATAAAAATACGAAGGATTAAATTCGATAAGCTTCGAAAAAATTTTGGGCAAATATTTTATTTACACACTTAATAAAATTCCTATATTACGTGAACGAAGAACTTGAGCCACTTAAATATGAGGACCTTTTTTGTAGAGAATCTAATTTCTTAAGACGTTATCTGCATTTTTACTATAAATTTCGTTATGTAATCAATATCAACTAAAAGTCCAAATTATTTAAAAAAAATGATTTCCAGAACCAATGCAGAAAAAACAAATAGAATCTCAGTAAAATTACTAATGAGACTTTTGAAGAGTATTAAACTACCTGCGAAAAATGCCGCAAATGGCGACTCAATAACTTGAAATGCGGCTGAGCTATAAAGAATTTAAAAAAAATCCAAACTTTCCTATGTATTATAAATGGGAAAACTTCAAAATCAAACGTTAAGTAGTTAAAATTAAAATTAAGGGCGAAAATTTGCAGGGATTTTTTTTTTCAATCTCTACAACAATATTTTGAAGTGGGAGTAAAAAAAAAATAGTTGTTCTAAACGGACCACCCTAATATATGTATTAACTTACCTGTATTTTCCAGCAACAATCTTTCTACCTGTTATCGGATCTGTCATATCTCCTAGAGGGTAAATTACTTCAATTACTTTGTGGGTAATTAGACGTGTCATTTTCTGTGGTAAATTTTGTATTAAAACGGTATCACCAGTTTTGCAAAGGTTGTACGGATCATAGGCGTGTACAAATTCATATTCGTGAAAATACTGCAATAAATTAAGTCAAGCATTTAATAAAAAATGTGGAATAATATAACCTACAAACTAAACTTATTTTAGATTATAAATTTATTGAATAAAGTATCATACCATAAGAAGATTTTTGTCTAGTCCTAATCTTTTGATTCTTATTTTAACAGCATTTTCTTTTATTGATGGCATACATGTCCCAAGAACATATCTTAAGACGTTCTTTCCACCTTGTTTAGCGGCGACTGCTGCTGTGGCCGTAGCCATTTTGTTACTTGGATTGGAAACTGCTGGTAACTATAATTTTGCACAGTAATTATTATATACATAGGTATATAAAAGATACGGGAATTATTTTGGTGATTCAATAAATTTAATTGTTATCTACAAGTTTACCTTTAATTATTGTTATAACCATACAATATGTGGAGTTAAGGGTTTTATTATTTTTAATTTATATTACTCGTTGGAACAATTTACATGATTTATTTTATTTACTAGCGTACATGTTTCGCGCGCATGTCGTTTTTCATATATTTATTTTGATGTATATTTTCGTATCGTTTGTAATATGTCTAAAAATCGTGAGGGTTCGAAATTCGCCCGTTTGAGAACGTGGTGGCGTTCTACTCGCTAAAGCGAAAACCGCGCGTAAATTTAAAGTTTGGAAGTTAGTTTGAATCGAACGTAAATTAATTAATTTATTCCACTATAATATTTTGATGATACACAAACCAAAATTTAAACTGATTCTAATAAGAAATAAAATGTAAAATTAAACTTATTCTTTTAATTTAATGTTAGGGTTCTGTGAAACGAAAACTCAAAGTTTCTATTGGCAGGGTGCGGAGTATAAGGTGGGGACAATCGAATCGATTGCAGCGCTCGCAGTGGATGAAATACGCGTTAAATCGCACTTGTCTTGTGAATAGTCAAATGAAAGCAGTGTTAAAAAATGAGAACAAATAATTGTTATGTTGTTAATTGCAAAAATACTGGCAACAATAGTAATTGCAAGTTTTGCATATTTTTATCCATGATATTCATTTTTGGCTAAAAATTACTACGGGGAATTTTTTTAATTACAAATTTTTAACACAAAGTTTTTTAAATTATTGATTTTTGAAATTTTAAATTACGAATAATTGAAATCACTTTAATTTATTTACTTAATGCTAATTAATATTTTTAAATTCGAAAAAAATTTTAATCATGATTATTTTAACTTATTTGTTATTATGACCATTATTGTTGTCATTGTTGCTATTACTAGCTAACCTTATATCGTTCAAAATAATATTTATTTTGTATTTATTAAAATTGTTTGTACTTCATTTTTTGAGCACAATCTGATTAATTTTTTTCTACGTTTCAAATGTAGTGTTGCACATATATTTCGCGATCTTTAAATATTTTAATTATTTGTTTATAAAAACATGCCGTATTCTCTCTGTGCTTTTTAAGGATGATTTAATGCGGTCGACAGATGTCGTTTTCGTCGCGCACCCAGCCAATTGGAAACTTATAACAATTTTATTTGACGTTAACAAATGCACAAGAGAATTTTGAAAAAAGGTTCGTTGTCTTCGAAGTTCGAAGGTAGTTGAATTATTTTTTGTATCCAGCGTTCGAGGTGAGTGGCGAAGGTGCCTAGTGTGGGAGGACCAGTCGAGTGGGAGAAATCACGTGGTTCCTTCATTTGAGTCGGGCCCGCCTTGAGTCCCTTCGGTGCACCTGTACTGAGAGTGCTACAATTCCAGTTTGCAGCTGCTCGAGTTGTCCGTACGCCAACACCTTAGACACTCATCTCGGAGTCTGGGCTCTTAACAATAGGATTTACATTTTTACGGTCTAGACATAAGTACTTGGGAAAGGCCCAACAGTTTCCATCTGGTTTGGCTTTCCCTAAGCTCTTCTTGTTTATTACTTATTTTAGTTTTACAATTCTTATCTATCTCTTATTTACAAACATTTTACTTAATTCTATTATTTGAAACTTCGCTTGAATAACTTTATCAAACAGATACTTTTTACTAAGAGCATTTTCTATTTTAATATTTTCTATTTCTATTTTATGTTTTTACTTTCTATTCTCCTATTTTTTCTCTCAGTGACCATAACTTTATTATACCTCTTACTTTAAACTTATTCTTATTATACCTATTTAAATTATCGGGTTTTTCCCGCGCCGATTTATAATTTTATTTTAGAGTATGAGGGCGCTGGGAATAACCCAGCCATCATAAAGGTGGTCGCGAGCACGCGAATACGCGACACGTTTGTATATATTTTTTTGCTTTCGACCAATCACGTTATGAATAAATTGATGCCACATACATTTTATCTCAATTTCATTATAGAGTTATAGGAATTTATTTATATAAACACTGATAGCCACACTCTAAATATAATTGCTTAGAAAGTTCTGCAGTGAAGCATCTACGGCTAACTTAACAACAAGTTTCCCTGATAGACAGACCTTGCTCTACAAGTGCTGTAGTGAAAAATTTACGGCTAACTTAACGAGAAAGTTTCTGGTAAACTTGGCAGGACAATACTTTCCTTTAAGTTGGCTTCAGAATACGGCAGTAGCTTGAATGTAACTTGCCAGAAAAACTTGCCGTCAATTTGAAGTGAAACTTTCAATCAACTTAACGGTCATTGTCTGACCGTAACACCTTGTAGTCAAATTAAATAGAAAGTTACAGACAACTAGAAGGGCAACTTAAAGGTAACTGCTTGCTCTCCAACACTTTCCTTTAAGTTACCTTTAGATTACGGCAGTAGCTTGTAGTTAACTCACGGTTAGGGTGGCTATTAGGGTTCTAGTAAGCCTCGGCTGGATAATACTTACGCGTGCAAATTGATGCAAATTTACTGCCGTCATTTGAATGTACCCTCCGCACAAAAAAACCCCTGAGAGAGTGTTGGCTGGTCAATGGTAACTGCACTTATGTCTTCCCGTTTAGATATATACCCTCCCTGATATCCAAGTTGCCCGCAACTTGTCGACAATCTACTGCCGCAATATGTCGCCAAGTTGGCCGCAACAGTCAGCATTTCCATGAGTTGACGGCAACTTTCCGAGCAACTTGTCGACAACTTGTCGACAACTTTCAGCTCGTGCAAATGTTGCCGACAACTTGGCTACAAGTTGCTCAGGATCTTGTCGACAAGTTGCAGCAGTAGATTGTCGACAAGATGCTAAGCAACTTGTAGCCAAGTTATCGGCAACATTTGCACAAGCTGACAGTTGTCGACAACATGCCGACAAATAGCGCGCAACTAGTGCCGTCAACTTTTCTGACGAGCAACTCGTACTATCAGGGCTGATAGTCCTCCCTAACCGTAAGTTAACTACCCTAACAGCACAGCTTGCTTGAGCAAAAGCTTACTGTACAGAAGTTTCGTTCAATTTTCCTTCAAATTTCCGTCAACTTAGGACTTTTCAATTCTTAACGACAAGTTGTATGCAATTTGCTTTTGAATTTGAAGTAAATTTAATGCCCGAATTACAATGCAAATTAACTTCAAAAGTTGACTAGAAAAAAGTTGTCTTTAATTTTCGCGCAAATTTAATGTCAATTTATCGTTAATTTGACTTGAAAAATTGTTAAGTATGTTTTTACGCTCAAATTGTAGACAATTTTATGTATAAATTTGCTTACCTTCTGAAATGGTAAAAATGAACATTACCGACCGTTTTTTTTCGTACAAGTTTACCTTCAAATTGAAGGAAAATTAACCGTAAATTTTTATTTTCAACTTTTGCTGTGAAATTGTCCGCAAATTCGGGCAGTAGATTTCAGGTAATTTCAACATCAAATTACCGTCAATTTCAACGCAAAGTGGCTATTAGGGTACAAGCTACTGCCGTATTTTAAAGGTAACTTAAAGGTAAGTGGTGGAGAGCAAGCAGTTACCTTTCAGTTGACAGTAAATTGCCTACAATTTTCCATTTAATTTGACTTCAAGTATTAACGTCAGACAATGACGTTAAGTTGATTGAAAGTAATTCTTACGAAAATAAAAAAAAATCGGTAACGTTCATTTTTACCATTTCAGAAGGTAAACAAATATATACATTAAATTATCTACAATTTGACGATAAAAAAAAATTTAACAATTTTTTAAATAAAATTAACAACAAATTGACATAAAATTTCCTTGAAAATTAACGACAACTTGTTTCTAGTCAACTTTTGAAGTGAATTTGCATTATAATTCGGGCGATAAATTTATGTCAATTCAATAGCAAGTTGCTTACAAATTGCCGTAAAAAATGGAAAAGTCTGAAGTTGACGAAAATTTCAACGAAACTTTTATAAGTTAACTTTTGCTAAAGATTTGAAAAATTGTCAAGTTTTTTTTTTAATCGTCAAATTGTAGACAATTTTGTGTATAAATTTGCTTACCTTCTGAAATGGTAAGAATGAACATTACCAACCTTTTTGTTTTCGTAAAAGCTTACCTTTAAAATGAAGAAAAGTTAACCACAAGTTTTTGTTTTCAACTTTTGCTGTCAAATTGACGGCAAACTCGGGCAGCATGTTTTGGGTGGTTTTAACATCAAATTACCGTCAATTTCAAGTTAAAGTGGCTATTAGAGAACGCTTATTGTCGAATTGAATTCAAGTTTACAGACAATTTACTGTCAATTGAAAGGTAACTGCCTGCTCTCCATTACTTTCCTTTAAGTTACCTTTAGAATACGGCAGTAGCTTGTGTAGTTAACTTACGGTTAGGGTGGCTATCGGGGTACCCTGATAGCCAGATATTTCTCTACAAGTGTTGCAGTGAACTATTTACGGCTAACTTAACGAGAAAGTTTCTGGTAAGCTTGGCTGGATAATACTTTCCTTTAAGTTGGCTTTAGAATACGGCAGTAGTTTGAATGCAACTTGCCGTCAATTTGAAGTGAAACTTTCAATCAACTTAACGTCATTGTCTGACAGTAACACTTGTGGTCAAATTTGAATTCAAATTACAATTTACGGTCAACTTTAATGGTGTGTTCGGACCCCCCGCCCGGCGCACCGGGGCGCTCCCGTATACCCGGGAAAATGAAAATTTATAATTAAATTATTAGAAAAAAAATAAATTACCAATAGAAAACAGAGTATGGATTATCAAATGTTTTGATTGAAGTGAAATTCAAGTATAGGCCCATACGTTCTGGGAAAGTTCTCATAAGTATAGAAACAATTTCCGTTATTATGGTAACAGTTCCCATATCCCATGTGAAAGAATTATGGTAACGATTACCATAATATTGTCCCTGATAGTCAAGTTGACCGCAACTTGTAGACAACCTACTACCGCAACGTGTCGCCAAGTTGGCCGCCGAAGTTGGCATTTCCATAAGTTGACGGCAACTTTCCAAGAAACTTGTCGACAACTTTCAGCTCGTGTAACTGTTGTCAACAAGTTGCTCAGAAACTTGGTGACTGGTTGCGGCAGTAGATTGTCGCAAAGTTTCTGAGCAACTTGAAGCCGACTTGTCGGCAATAGTTACACAAGCTAAAAGTTGTCGACAACTTGTCGTCAAGTTGATGGCAACTCATGTACACCAACTTTCTGATCAGAAACTCTGGCTATCAGAGATAGTAACGATTACCATAATATATGGTGACGGTTACTATAATGTTATGATAATCATTACCACAATTCTTTCACATGCGATATAGGAACTGTTATCATAATAATGGAAATTGTTTCTATACTTATGAGAACTTTTCCCAGAAAGTATGGGCCTATCTCATTATTCAAAGTACTCATTACCATAAGGGAATGGGGTGATATCTCATAAACGTACTAGGAACGGTTACCATAATTTTCTCTTTGTGTACTTGAATTTCATTTTAATCGAAACATTTGATAATTCATACACTGTTTTTTATTGTTAATTTATTTTTTTTCTAATAATTTAATTATAAATGTTAATTTTCCCGGGTATGCGGGGCCCCGGTGCACCGGGGCGGGGGGTCCGAACACACCATAAGGTAATTGCTTGCTCTCCAACACTTTCCTTTAAGTTACCTCTAGATTGCGGCAGTAGCTTGTAGTTAACTTAAAAGTTAAAAAAAATTAAATATATATATATATTTAGGATGGCTATCAGGGTGTTTGCATTTTTTTTTTCTATGAGAAAGTCAATTTTCTATTTTATCAGCAATCAAAATATCTTCCCTGATCGCCACCCTGATAGCTACCCTGATAGCCACCCTAACCATAAATTAACTACAAGCTACTGCCGTATTTTAAAGGTAATTTAAAGGAAAGTGTTGAAAAGCAAGCAGTTACCTTTAAGTTGACAATAAATTTTCTGCAACTTTCTATTTAATTTGACTACAAGTATTAACGTCAGACGATGACGTCAAGTTGATTAAAAGTTTTACTTCAAATTGACGGCAAGTTTTTCTGGCAAGTTACATTCAAGCTACTGCTGTATTCTGAAGCCAACTTAAAGGAAAGTATTATCCAGCCAAGGTTTGCCAGAAACTTTCTCGTTAAGTTAGCCGTAAATGTTGCACTGCAACACTTGTAGAGCAATGTCTGGCTGTCAGGGTAGAGTTTCTGATCAGAAAGTTCGTCTAATTAGTTGCGACCAATTTGACGACAACTTTCAGCTTGTATAACTGTTGACTACAAGTTGGCCACAAGTTATTCAGAAATTTGGTGACAGATCGCGGCAGTAGATTGTCGCCAAGTTTTCGAGCATTTTGTAGTAAACTTGTAGTTAACAGTTATACAACCTGAAAGTTGTCGTCAAGTTGGTCGCAACCCATGTACACCCACTTCCTAATCGCTATCTAAACGTGAATACATAGGTGCAGTTACCATTGGCCAGCCTTCACTCTCTCAGGGGTTTTTTTGTGCGGTTTCCTCCGAGCGAAGGACAGATGTCGGAGTTGGGTGATTCCAGTTGTCGCACAAGTAAATTTCTGTGAATCACGCGCGCTTAAAAGAGTACAAATTTAGATCAAGTTAGACACTTCGAATCCAAGTAAAACAAGAATGATTTAAATATCAACATCCGTATGCAGCTTCTATCAGCAATTCTGACTATTTTCAGAATGATGTCCGTGTGTGTGTGTGTGTGTGTGTGTGTGTGTGTGAGTATGTGTGAACCTTGCATAACGTTTAAGGTAGTTTGGCACCCACAGCTCTCAAACTTGACCTCCACTTTTTTTATTTTTATTTGAAAAATTATACTGAAATGTACTTGAGAAAAAAAAATCAGAATTTTTTTCCACGTCGTTTAAGAGATATAATTAATTAAAATCATGTAATTATACATGGGCTCTTATGGTTGTCCTTATTCAATTTTACCGGAAATTAATAATTTGTAAAAAATTGACATACTTGACCCACAAAAAAAAACTTTTTATTAGATAATTTGATATCTAAAGCGTATAATAAAAAAGTTTCAGAATGATTTACCACACGTTTTTTTTTAAATTAATTTTTTAATATGATGATTAGCTATCTGTCTTTGTTAATAGACGGACACTTACTTTCTCTTATGTTTATTAGGGAAAAAATGGCAGCTTCATTGTGCGCGCCAAATTTGAAATATTCACTGAGAGACTAACTTAATGGATATGAATAAAATCAAAGTAGAGATAATAAATAATGTAAATAAATTATTTACATAAATCCAGTTGACATTTGTTATATAGAGGTTATGTTTAGCTATTTAAGAAGCAAATAAATATAACATGTTAGAGAGATTATGGTACCAACTGTAAAAAATTTATGACGGTATAACGTCGAACTATTCTAGTTCTAGTCAATGTAATATATGTAAATTTTGTAATTATAATTATTTAACTTTAATATACATTGATTTTGTATTAATTATTAGCAATATTAATTATATTGATAATTAATGAAAACAGTTGTTTCATTACTTGTAAAAAAAAAAAAAATAAAAAGTCATTTTTTTGACTTCTGATGCAAGTGCCAAATTACCTTAAACTAATTAACCGATTCAAATCGTTCTTGCGGCAATCGAAAGAGGTTTTTGGCGGTCAACTTAGCTAAAAATTTCAGATTATTTGATCAAGTAGACCCAAAGATAATTGAGAATTACAAAAAAAACATAGGTTTTGTTTTTATAGTTTTTTTTTTAATTTCTCTGAAACTTTTTTCTTTTTTAAAAATTTAAGCACTGTCTGCAATAAAAATGTGTACAAAGCTCAGAAAAGAAATCGTTAAAGATTATAAAGTTTTCAGAAAAAAAAACGTGATCCTTGAATTTTTTCCAAAATTTGATTAAGTGAATAAAAAAAACGGCTGGTTGGATTACTTTGGCTCTTCGGAGGGTTTTTGTGGATATATTGAACTGTAAAATGCACACTTAACATTATCGATTTCCACCATACCTTCGTTTCAGCGCTTGATTTTCCAAAAAACCACCAAAAGTACTTTTTTTGTTGCATTTTTAAATTCATGTGACAATAGAAAAAAATTTTTTTTTCGAATAAGCAATGGCTATTGAATTCATTCAAGTTTTTGAAACCCACCATTAACTTTTTGTGCGATCATTGGTTTCTGAGATATTAATAATCAAAGACAAAAGGATCCTTTTCCATTGAAGACCGATATTTCGGCGAAAAGTGGACGTATCAAGGTCCATAAAAAATGAAATTAAAGCTGAATAATGAAGGTATCCGATCCTCATAGTGATTAAGCGAAAAAAATATTCTCACGTCCTTAGACCTAAAGAAAAAATTTTTTTTTAATTTGAAAATTTTTTTGTCGCTAGTTGTTCTAAGATTACTTATAAACCGTTGACGCTACAAAATTTTAAAGCCCTAATCCAAAAAGTAAACATTTGGAGCTATACTTTCCTTTTTATTTTATTTCTTGTACGACCATTTCTTTCAAAGTTACTCCTGTTGAAAATCGCCCAAAAATTTGGAATTTGTTTTTGATTCTTTAATTTTTCCCAGTAGTGTATAGTGATGCGGAATGACCGTCATTTTGAGTTTTGGTCACAAGACGGTCCGCTGACGGTCTTGTGACCAACGGACCTAAATGACGAGCCTGATCTATTGCGAAATGACCGTCACAAATTTTCCGGTCAGAGTCCGTCATTTCGGACGGTCAAAAATTTTTTTGTCATAAATTTGGTCAGTCGCATCAAGCTAGATGATTTGTGACCGTCATCAAATTTTTGGTCACGAATTTGGGCTTGGTCACGAATTTGGTCAGTAACAACCAGCTAGATAATGAGACGCAATCTTTTTTGCAAATGATTGAGAAATTAAGTTCCCCTTCGTATTCTTATCTCTTGGTATTTTTAAGAAAATGGCGGTTTCAAAATTTGAATTTGTCTAAAAGTTAGAAAGGCGTTTGTAAGATGTCTTGTGACTATGACATGACGGTCAAAAAATGACCTGACGGTCAGCCTCACATCACTAGTAGTGTATCATCCGTTAATATTCAAAATTCTTGAGTGCCGTTTAAATAGTCAAATTTTGGGCTGAAATTTTCAGCATAGTCGAGGTTTTTTCCAAATATAAACTATTGCTGCTACGATAAAGAAAACATTATGAAACAAAAAATCTGAATTTCAATCATTTCTGATATTTTAAAAATTCGTAAGCGATCTCTTATAAATTTTTTATCAAGCTGATTTTTGAAGAGGCTTCTTAAAACATTTTAAATCAATAAATTTTCATGTGACTCGAAAAAAAAAAAAATTGTTGGTTTTTCGGTCATCTTAATATTTGTGACGAGAGTTCTCATCGAAGTCAATTTTTGCTATCTTAATTTTTAATCTCACGTATACGTGAAATATCTGTTATAATTTGACTGTTGGTTGAGCTCAACTGGCTTTTTGGGATAATTGCAAGTTGACGGAAATTTACTGTTTAAATTTGACGTCAAACAGAATGCAAGAACTTGATGTACAGATAGCTGACGCTAACTTGTCGTTAATTTAGAAATATCTCTAATAGCCACTTTAACTTGAAATTTACGCTAATTTGATGTTGAAATGATCTGAAATATGCTGCCCGAATTTGCCAATTTGACAGCAAAAGTTAAAAATAAAAATTTGCGATTAATTTTTCTTCTATTTAAAGGTAACCCTCATAGCCAGAGTTTCTGATCAGAAAGTTGGTGTACAATGCCAGACATTAATTCATCCCGTCTTATGTTGCTTTTGTTTCAATGTACTTTTGCATTTTTGGCCATTTGAATTAATATTTTTGGGAATTAATGAAAATGGTTATTTAAAATTTAGAGAAAAATAATAAAAGAATTTAAGTATAAATGTACACTAATACAAATGGAAATATGTGAAATTAGAAAATGATTAAATTGTACAACTGTACATGTGGCCAACTGAAAAAAAGAAAAACTTTATTTTCGAACGTACCTCCGGAAAGAAATATGTTAAGTTGGTATAATGATAAAAAGTTAAAATAAATAAATAAACTTTTTTATTGCTGGAAATATGTAATTTAAGAAATTAATTTAATAGGTAATTTATAAAAATGGTTCATAAAAAAATTGTATAATTAAAAAAAAGAAAAATTTGCTTAATGAACAAATGAAATCTAAGAAATAAATATAAATGTAAAAAAGTATCGATGATTAATTGAACCCTGATTAAAAAGAAGTATTTAAAAGGATTAAAAAAATTTATATCCTCTTGAATGCTATTAAATCCTGAAAATATGATTCAGAAGGATTCAACATGATTCAAATTTTTAAATTCTGTTAAATACTATTTAATCCTAAAAATATGATTTAACAGGATTTGAAATGATTTAAACTGTTAAGTACTGTCAAATGCTTTTCAATCCTAAAAATATGATTAAATAGGATTTAAGATGATTGAAAATTTCGAATACTTTCAAATACTCCTAAATTCTAAAAATATGATTCGTAATGATATACACTAGTCCCAAAAATTAAGG
Source organism: Microplitis manilae (assembly GCA_030273425.1). Taxonomy (NCBI): domain Eukaryota; kingdom Metazoa; phylum Arthropoda; class Insecta; order Hymenoptera; family Braconidae; genus Microplitis; species Microplitis manilae. Next base: position 16,524,471 of record CP092726.1, on the reverse strand, counting down.
GATAGAAAAAAAATTTGAAATTTTTGGATGATTTTCAACATGCTGTAACTTGGTGAAAAATGATCGTAGAGTGAAAATTAAAAAAGCAAATCGTAGCCGAAGTTTCTAGTTTTCAGATCTGGACCTCAGAATTTTTTATCATGCACGGTTCCGGAGTAATCTTAAACGAACCGATGAAAAAAAAATTTTCAAAATTTTTGCTCGTCTTTTAACAAGTCTATAGGCTTCAATAAATTTTTTTGGATAATCTGACCTTATGTCGCTTTTAAGAAATTTTATGCTCTTCAATTTGGCGGACTCAAAAAGTCTCTACGACGAGTTTCCGCCGAGTTATCATTGATCAAAGCGAAAAAGTCCATTTTGGCTTTGATAATCAATAACTCCGGACGTATTGGTCGTACAGAGAATGAAAGTAGGGTTTTGAAAACTGAAAAACATTCTCTATAAAACAAAATTAGTCGCTTTTCATAAAAAAATGTTTCTTGAAGCGATAATGTTTATTAAAAAACAGGTCAAAATTCGCATATTTACACAGAGAAAAAGAGTTTCGTCATTATAACAAAAGACGGGATAAAGAAAAATTTTGTTATAGTAACAGACACGCTTAGCTTACGGTAACAAATCGATTTGTTGTGACAACAAATGGAATTGTGTCGTAGTTGAGAAGTCGATTTCTTAGGGCACCACAAAATTTTTTACAGCAACAAATAACATTTTGCTGTCATAGCGAATAATTTTTGTTGTAGAAGCAAACTTATTCTTGTAATCATAACGAAGTAGATTCGTTATCATAGCAAACTAAATTTGTAAAAAAAAAAATCTGTTAATGCAATGAGATCATACATCATATAGACATAAAAATTTAAAGTTAAATTAACCAAAAATTCAGGTGTTTCGGAGAAACATAGTCCCGGGTACGAACGAATAAATCATTTAAGGTTCCGAGAACTTAAACATTTGAGTCCTGAACGTTCTGGTTATGTGTCACTAATTCATCCGAGGATTGATGTCGTTAGCTTATAGATGTTAGGCAGGAAGAAATGAAATATGTTTATGGATGGTAATCTTTGGATTTTTAGGGATTTCAGGTCTGCCGTAAGAGTCTGCAACGTCTCCAGGTGCTTCAGAGTAGGTTAGTCACGGGTACAAGGTACAATAAATTAGTTGAGGCCTTAGGAAGTAGGATACAGGCATTGTTTAAGTTTTAAACGTTCCATTTGTCGATCACCAATTGGTCCAAGTGTTTTGAAGCTCATTGCTGATAGGTATAGGAAGTAAAAAATTAAATAGAGGATTAACGATGGTATTTTATGCCTCTTTAGGAATTTCAGGTCTGCTGTGTGAGTCTGCATTATTATTTTTATTATCATTATTATTTATCTTTGTTATTATTATTATTATTATCATCCTATGCTATACTTTTAGCTGACACTCACACAAGAAATATCTTTATTTATATGTCTCATATGATAGGAACCCGGGAAAAAAAATTCATATCTGGCCATATATAATTAGATATGACCATATAAGGTCATATATGAATCATATATAATCATATATAATCATATATGATTCATATATAATCATATATGATTCATGTATGTTTATATATGAGTCATACATGTTCATATAAGATCATATTTGGTCATGTATGATCATATATGACACAACCTGAAGTATTTTTACTCAATATCCAGTTCATATAAGATCATATATGACCATATATAATCATATATGATTCATTTATGTTTGCATATGAGTCATACATGTTCATATAAGATCATATTTGGTCATGTATGATCATATATGATACAACCTTAAGTATTTTTACTCAATATCCAGTCCATATAAGATCATATATGACCATATATGATCATACATGATTCATATATGTTTATATAAGAGTCATACATGTTCATATATGACCATATATAAAAACAAAAAAATTTATTTTAATTTATATACAAATCGTATAAGATCATATATGGTCATGTATGGTCACATATGATATAAGATAAAGTATTTTTACTCGATATTCAGTCCATATAAGATCATACATGATCATATATAGACATATATGCACATATATGAAAATACATAAAAAGTTTTTAACCGATATACAATCCATATAAGATTCTATATGGTCATGTATGATTATATATGACCGAACATAAACAAATTTTACATGATGCTCAACTCGTGTAAGATCAGATATGGTCAGGAATGAACATATATAATAATACATAAAATTTCTTACAAGTTGTTTAATTTTTATAAAATCAGATATAGTCAGGTATGAAGAGACATGAAAATTCTTTACACGACGGTCAACTCATGTAAAATCAGATATGGTCAGATATGAACATATATGAAGAGACATACAAATTTTTTTACTTGTACGTGGAAATGAAATTCATGTGTGAATATATCATCATATGAGATCATATTCATGAAGTTTAAATTTTTATGCTCAATTCATCTAAGCATGATATATAAACATATCCTGAGTGATAATGCAATGCCGCTGTAAGTATAGTTTGCAATACAACGTATCTACAATAATAGAAAAACTAAGTCTAAATCGGTTGATCCGTTCAAAAGTTATAGAATATTTACATACGAACGTACATAGGTACATATATACATCATCCTGAAATTAGACAGAATAGATTCCTAGGACCTCAAAACGTCGAAATATGTTGAAAGCTCGATTTTCGAAAATCGGTTCGAAACCAATAACTTTCTTTAATTTTGAAAATTTTCAATTTTCTGAGCGGGAAGTAAAAAAATGAAACCTTAAGTTCAATTTTAATTTTTATTCCGTATTAGAAAACTTAAACTTTCCGAATACCATGTAAAATATCAATATAAACGTAATGTATGCTGGAGTTCCTAAGATCAATATATAAACCTATTGAATAGTCTCGACTATTAAGTCCATGGTTTGGCAGAGTAGTACAATCTTCAACTGATACGCAGAAGGATCCAGGTTCGAATCCCAGAAAAACACCGAATATTTTTTCATCGATAGAAAAATTCATAAGGAGTGAACAATAGCTATATATAAATAAATTTCAATGAATGTTAATGAACAATAATATTAAAACATTATTTTTTTAGTTTAAATAATTTTTGTCAAACCTATATGTATATCATATATGATCATATCTAATCATATATGATCATATCTAATCGAATATGATCATGTCTAATCATATATGATCAGACATGGCCAATTTTCATATATGATCATACATAATTGCTCATATATGATCATATATGGTCAGACATGAATTTTTATTCCCGGGAAGTGAATTACAGGGCTCAAGTACGTTGTTACTATTTACATTTGAATGAGAGTAACCCATACTCCTTTGAAGTCAGGGACAACTGATGACAGGTTCCCCAGCACTGGGGAACCTAGTTTTGGCACACCTACATTGGCCCATGCTTGGCTTAAGATTGGGTACTCAGTCCTGGCCGTCACAATGATTACCCGGGCTTGGGCCAAGACTGGGTAACCTAGCCCTGGCAATTCAATGGCAAGCCAGGCTTGGGCCTTCCAATGGCAATCCAGACTTGAGTCAAGGTAGGATTATCCAAGTTTGGGTATACCTGTGGTTTCATAAGTAGATCATACAAATGCATCAGTTCAACATAACTAATGTAGGTACGTCCAGTAGCTACCTTTCGGACCCAGCAATCAAAAAAACGGCAGTTCGTGCCCAGAGCCTGGCAGAATTTTCACCGAGGTTTGTCATATCATTTACCTCCCTTAGATAGTTGAAACTTTAATGATCACGATTTCTACGAGGTTAATAATAATAAAATTTTTATTCATTAAATTTATTCAGTTTCTCGATTTATGGGTCAATTCTGGCAACGAAGCCTGGGCCAGGTCTGGCAACAAAGCATGGGCCGGGTTTGGCAACCAAGCATGGGCCAGGTCTAGCAACCAGAACCGGTCCCGTGTTCTCATTCCCGGCTTCTACCAAGGCTGGTTTACAAGCTTGGCCCAAGATCTTACATATTTGGGCTAAGCCTGGGCCAAGCCTGCACGGAAAAAAATAATCGGTAGACGCTACCAATTATTTTTCGGTAGCTGTTACCGATTTTTTTGGTATCAGTGTGCGTACGTGCCCATGTGTGCGCATACGCGTGCTTGTGCGTATGAGTGTGTGCGAACGTATGTGTGTGCCCGAGTGTGTAGGCCGAGTGTGTGCGTATGAGTGTGTACAGACGTGTGTGTGCGAGTACGTTCACACGTGTGCGAGGGCGAGTGTGTTCGTACATGCGTGACTGCGCGTGAATGCAGCTGTGTAAGCGTGTGTGTGAGAGTGCGTGTCTACGTAACTGATACTGAAAAAATCGGTAATAGCTACCGAAATAATCAGTAACGGCTACTGAAAATTAATCAGTAACAGCTACCGATTGTTTCGGTAACGGCTACCGATGATTTGGTAACAGCTACCGATTACTACAGTAACGGCTACCAAAATAAAACCGGTAACTGCTATCAAAAAAATCAGTAACTGTTACCGAAAATTAATCGGTAGCGGCTACCGATTATTTTTTTCTGTGTGGGCCCGTCGTACACTGTGAACAATTTCCAACAAATTTTACTATGGGTGCATTGTAACACCGGACCATAAGAAAACTGGTACAAAATTGACAAGTGTCCCATAGTAAACGGTATGCGCAGACGACACGATTGGGACCTATGCGCACACCGTTTACTATGGTACACTTGTAAATTTTGTACCAGTTTTCTTATGGTCCGGGGTTACAATGCACCCACAGTAAAATTTAATGGAAATTTTTCACAGTGTACTTTCTTCTCTGGGTACAAAACATTTCCAGTATTTGCTACGACAAATCGTATGCACTGTAAAAAATTTGATGGACCCGGTGTGGTGTAAATACATCGGTTTGAAAATTTTGGTGTGAAAATTACATCGAATCCCGTGTAAAATTTAAGCAATGTGAACTTTTATTTTTTACATCGCCAAACGAGTAAATGTATAAATGTAAGAGAAGGGGGCGCGGCAAAATGGGCCCCCTGAACTTTCTGATGCCTTAATGTATTTGGGAGCAAATTGGACCTACTAAAATTCTGCACATGAAAAGTCTTGGGACGGGGAGGGGTAAAACGAGCCACCAGGGCAAAATGGGCCACCGCGGCGAATTGGACCTACCAAAATTCATAACATGAAAAGTGTTGGGAGGGGGAGGGGTAAAATGGGTCATTGAGGCAAAATGGACCCCTTAAGAACAAAATTTTCGAATCCTCAGTTTTTTTTACTTCTTTTACGTATTTTTACTCTCTTGCTTCGTTTTTGACCTTAATTTTTGCTGTTCATTATAAATAAAAAATAAAAAAATGTGGTCAAAATAGGCCCCCCTTAAACATTTTTTATAATGTGAGTTTTCAGGCTTGTTTTGCTTTTTTTTCTTCTGCTGAGTTTTTAGTGGTAATTAGCTGTGTTTATTAAAAGTGAAAAATCCTGAAAACTTGGCTAAAACGGGCGCCAACGAAACTCAATGTATGTTTCTCGTTTGTTTTATGTTTTAAAACTTTTTGTTATGTATTGACTATAAAAAAGAGTTAATAGTAAAGATTTGGATGTTAAAATAACTAAATTTAAAGTTTTCTGTTCAAATATTAGTCGATTAATTAAAAAAAATTGAATTTTCGCGCCAAAACATAATTTTTCAAAAAATTCCCCCGTCAAAGAACCCCTTACCATAATTCTCTATTCAATTCTGTTGAAAAAATTATACGAGCCCATTGGCTAAAAGATATTCATAGGTTTTCAAAGTTCAGGCAGCCCATTTACCCTCCCCCCCCCCTCACTTTTCACGTTACGCGTTTTGGCAGGCCCAATTCGCCTCAGTGGCCCAATTTGCCCCTGTGACCCATTTTACCCCTCCCCCTTCCGACACTTTTCATGTTAAGAATTTTGGTAGGCCCAATTTGCCTCCAAATATATCAAGGCATCAGAAATTTCCGGGGACCCATTTTGCCCAGCCCCTTCCCTTACATTTATACATTTACTCGTTTGGCGGTGTGAAAAACTAAAATTCATATTCCTCAAATTTCACACGGGATTTGGTGTAATATTCACACCAAAATTTTTACTCCGATGCATCTACACCACACCGGGTCCATCAAATTTTTTACAGTGTGTGTTATTCTAACAAATCAGTTTTGCTACAGTTACAAACCATTACTTAGCGTAACAAATAGTTTGTTAGTATTACAAAGACAATGTAACTTTAGCAAAAGTTTCGTTGTTCGTGCTACAAACCTAAAAATTGTTACCATAAGTAATTTTAACTTATGGTTACAAAATATTTTTGTCAGTGCTAAAAGTGCAGTTTGTTACTTTAACAAATCAATTTTTTCACTGTAACACAACAGTTTTGTTACAGATACAAACCATTGCTAGACAGAACAAGCGATTTGCTACCATTACAAAATCATTGTGACTACAACGAATGTTTCGTTATCCGTATACTAAGGCAGATATTTGTTACCGTAAGCTATCTTATCTTGGAGTGACGAAATTTTTTTTTCCGTGCAGTTTCAATAAGATTCAATAAGAAAATAATAATTAAAAAAAAATTATTTTCCGATTAAATCTGATTGAAACTGATTGGATTTTTCTCTATCAGTTTCTATCAGATTTAATCGGAAAATAAGTTTTCAAAAATTATTTTTTTCTGATTAAATCTGATAGAAACTGATTGGATTTTTCTCTATTAGTTTCAATCAGATTCAATAAGGAAATAATAATTTTAAAAAAATTATTTTCCGATTCGCTAGCGTCGCTGTGGAAACCTCAAATTTCTCATAATATAAAAAAATTTAGTACTCCAGATTTAGGCCTCAATTTCTCAAATGACGTAACCTACGCAGATTCCCTCACTTTTTTTCGTTAAAAATAAATACTTTGGACGGGGAATCTCAAAAAAAATGACCCAAAAATAAATAATTAATTACCAATTTGCAGAAAAATTACCGGAACCTCTATAAAGTATAATGAATGAAAATGAATATTTATTTTTATTTATCTCCGTTCAAAAAAATTTAATGGTTACTATGAGAAAATAGTTAACTGAAAGAAAATTTAGTAGGGGAGCCTGGGGCACAAATGCCCCCTTCCCCAAAAATTATAAAAACAAAAGTTTTTTTTATTTCCCGTCAAGTTATGACCTTTGTAATGTTTTTATCATATTTTAGGCCAATATGTGATATGTGGGGTAAAATGGACCACTCAAAACAAAGAAATAGTAACGAAAAAATTAACTTGACGAAAAATAAAAAAAAAAATAATAATTTCGTTACAATTTTTTTTCGAGTGTTCCATTTTGCTCTGCACATCACGTATTGATCTAAAATGTAACAAAATTAGTATAAAGGTCATAACTTGACGGAAAAATTGAAAAAAATAATTTTTTTGAGTGGTCCATTTTACCCCACATATCACATATCGGCCTACAATATGATTAAATCATTATAGAGGTCATAACTTGACGGAAAATAAAAAAAAAATTTTTAACTAATTTTTGAGGGAGGCCTTCGTGCCCCAGGCTCCCCTATACATTTCTTCAATTAAAATACAAAAATTTATTGAGGACAAAATGTTTGATTTTATATTCTATATTATTTCGGAAATTAAAAAAAAAATTTTTTTTGAGACCTACTAAAAGTTTGTCCAGGAATATATAAAAGCGAATAATAATAATAAATTAATCAATTTATTTTATTTTTACACATAAATTTTTCTAAGTACTCAGATTTTTTTTTAACTCGAAAATTTTCCAAGCCCAGAAAACGGTAATTTTTTTTTTGAGGATTTTGAGAGCTCCGTTAGAAATCAAAACCGATGAAGAGTTTGCATTTAGACTTCATAGATTTAGAGTGCCAATATTGTATTATTTTCCGACCGGTAGATAAAAGATCAAAGGAATTGAATTTTTTGAGGTCCAAACTAGAATTTGTTTTTTGACTCGGGATATTATCTATGAGATAAAAGTAGTTTAACATTGGACAGTTTAAAAATGGTAAGTTTAATATAGTATAAATCTTTTTTACTTTAGAATGTTCTACTGTTAAGTTATAGCAATTTAAAAAAAAAGTTATTTAATTTACATACTTTTTAAATGGAAAAATTTGATAGTCGAGAAAAAGTACTTTAAATTAAATTTAAGAGCTAAAATTTTCAGGGAATTTTTCTCAATATAAACGGCAAAATTATCTTGTGTTGGCTAGAAAAAAAAAATTTCGTTTCAAACAAAACGGATTCAATTTGAAAAAAATAATTCATTTATCGATTATTTTCTGATTGAATCCAATTAAATCTGACAGAAAATTTTCAATTAGTTTTAATCCGTTTCAATCGGAAAATAACAATTCAGATAATATTAATAATTATTAAAATTTGGGCAGATATGAATTTCATTTGTCATGAATTCAGCAATTTTTGAAGTATCAAAGTATAGAATTCTATCGGTCTTTCCAATTTAATAAATTTTATAAAAAGTGAAAACAAGCATTTTTCAGGATTATGTATAAACTTTTTTTGAAGAACTGTATTGATTGAATTAAAACTATCACAAAAATAAAAAAAAAAGCATTAATGTAAAATTATATATACATTAGGTTGGTTAAAAAAAAATTTTTTTTTTAGTATCCAAAAATTGAAAGTATACCTAAAAACCAAAATTTCTGTACCAATTCAAGCTCTTAATAATAATACTACGGTTTGCGTCCAGCCGTTTTTATTCATATTTACAGAGTATTTAAATAACACGGGAAAAAAACTTTTTATAATTTAGAATTTTCTAACTTATAATCTAATCAACGAATTATGATGCACGATAGATATTTTTGTAGGAAATTGAATGCTCTACAACAAAAGTCTCATCATTTTTTGATAAATCTATCTGTTCAAAAGTTATTTGAGCATAAAGTCAAATTTATAGTAAATTTTGAGATCTTTTTAATTTTCCAGCGAAACTATCAGTTTTATCAGAAAATCTTATAGAAACTTTTTTTTGGGTAATTTCATTTCTCAAAAATTATAATGAATGAAGTTTTCTAAAGTTTTGCTTTTTTTTCTAGTTATTTTCATTTCAATATCAAGTTCTTAAAAAAATAGTTTTCTGATTTATTTTTTATAAATTCTAAAATATATTTTTTGTATTTAAACTTATATTTTTTAAATAAATTTTTTCATGGGGGTGTTTAACGCAAGGATTTTCGTATGCAACTAATAGAAAAAAAAGTTGCTTGAACCCAGAGAAAAATTCCTTAAGAGAACAGATATATATGGAGGAGAGAAAATTCATCAGTCCTAAGCAATAGCAGTAGGAGTAATTCGGTTCTCGCCACTAGATAGCGCCTACCACTTGTGTAGTGTCCCTGGTAAAAAACTTCGTTCAGACGTATTATATTCCAGACTTGGAAGCAATTCTAACAAGAGCACTCCTCTGTTCTTTGACAGAGTGACAAGTACAATTTTTGGTGGTAATATAGTATATTCTATATTACTTCATGACATGCAATCTAATTGTTTATATAGATTCAACGTAGATTTTGAAACATTCGATTTTTTGATTTTCTACCCTTTAATAATATATACAATTATTTGTCCCGAGAATCGGTAATTGTTTATTAATTTACAATTGAAACCTTCCGAAAATATCCGATTAAATCTGATTGAAACTGATTGAAATTCTATAATAAATTCTGATTAAATCTGATTGAAACTGATTGAAAGTCAATAAGAAATTCTGATTAAATCTGATTGAAACTGATTGAAATTCAACAATAAATTCTGATTAAATCTGATTGGAACTGATTGAAAGTCAATCAGAAATTTCTGATTAAATCTGATTGGACGTTTTCAATCAGTTTCAATCGGAGTTTTTAATCAGGGAATATACTCTTATGATCTAGGCGATTTTATTTCTTTGCGCAATAATCTCATTAAATATGAACCATCAACAATTTTATTGGTCACGTTGATATATTAAAAATTTGCTCTGTATGCAGTATAAAAATCTATTCTGAATAATGTAAAATGTGAATCTATAGCTGTAAAGTTATTCTATTATGAATTATACATTCAATTTAGTCACTAAAATATTGTAATACTATATTTTTTTAATCTATGCTGTTTTCTTTCTAGTAGTCATAATCTTCCGTTTACAACTATTCATTTTTTAATTAATAACATATTTCTTGATTTCAGTCAGTGATCTTTTTTTCTGTAACAATCTTCTTGCCTATGGTTTTTTTCGAATATTGATCTACTGAAAGAATTTCAATATTTTTCAATATAATTTACGTAATTGATTCTACTACGAGATATCTATTAAATCGAAGCTATCTTTCTCATCAACCTATTAAGTGCACATCTTTATCATATTTATGAGATAGATTTTAGGATTAATTAATTGATGTAAAATTTAATTAATTATTATTATATGCATGAACATGAATGCTCTTTCCAGATTGAGTTTTGAGTTTGATCTATAAATTACCAGTTGTGTAAACAAATACAGAATATTACGGGGACCAATACGATTATTTTTAAGTCTTATATCATGCATTTCTGAATGAACTACAATAATTAACGTATTATTTATTTTGTGAAATAGAAATTAATCGGCAACATAGAAAGAGATAACCTTATCTATTCCTACGTTTCTATGACTTATTATCGCATTGTTACTACATTTCTGTGACTTTCATTGACATGTTGCATTTTTTTTTATATATATATATTTATTACTTTTAAGTGGTCACCGACTTTTTATTCTACCCGTTTCAACATAAGAGTGAGCTACCAAATTGTGAATTATCCATGATTTATACATTTTAGTGAATCGCTATAATGTTACAATAATATATTTTTCTGACCTATGGTATTTTCTTCTCCTTCTATCTTGAAGATGTATTATGTATTCAATTATATAATTCTGTTGAAAATGAATTCCAAATGATCGTTTACATATAAATTATTTCATTCAAAGAATTGAGTTGAACCTAAAACTTATACATGATCGTGTTTTATATAATTAATGTGCTATCACAACGGTTGTAAAAATTTAAAAGATAAACTATTAAACCTTTGCAAACTCATTGTTTGCGGAATTTTTAATCATAGAGTTTGGCTATTCATTAATAAGTTTGGTTGAATACATTTTATTTATGCTGAAAATTATTTATAGTACTTAATTTCATATCATTTGAAACCGATATTAGTATACCATGGAAAAAAAAATTTGTCAATAATAACATATCAGATAACATATTATTTGGTTCATATTCAATAGGTTTATTGGTGATAGAAATATATTATTGTAGCATTTTAGTGATTCATTAAAATGTATTAACGATGGATAAATTACATTTTTAAGTCTTACATCATGCATTTCTGAATAAACTATAATAATTCAAGTATTCTTTATATCGTGAAACAGAAATTAATCGGCAAGATGATAAAAGATAACCTTATTTTTTCTTACGTTTCCGTGACTTTTTATCGCATTGTTACTACATTTCTGTAACTTTCGTTATCATGTTGTATATTTTCCATATATATTTATTTCATTTAAGTGGTCGACGACTTTTTATTTTACTCGTTTCAACATAGGAGTGAGCTACCAAAATGCAATTTATCCATCGTTAATACATTTTAGTGAATCACTAAAATGCTACAATAATATATTTCTATCATCAATAAACCTATTGAATATGAGCCAAATAATATGTTATCTGATATGTTATTATTGACAAATTTTTTTTTTCATGATATACTAATATCGGTATCGAATGATATGAAATTAAGTACTATACATAATTTGCAGCATAAATAAGATGTATGCAACCAAACTTATTAATGAATAACCAAACTCTATGATTAAAAATTCCGCAAACTATGAGTTTGTAAAGGTTTAATAGTTTATCTTTTAAATTTTTGCAACCGTTGTGATAGCACATTAATTATATAAAACACGATCATGTATAAGTTTTAGGTTCAACTCAATTCTTTGAATGAAATAATTTATATGTAAACGATCATTTGGAATTTATTTTCAACAGAATTATATAATCGAGTCCATGATACATCTTCAAGATAGAAGGAGAAGAGAATACCATAGGTCAGGAAAATATATTATTGTAACATTGTAGCGATTCACTAAAATTCATAAATCATGGATAAATCACATTTTGGTAGGTCACTCTTATGTTGAAACGGGTAGAATAAAAATTCGGTGACCACTTAAAAGTAGTAAATATATATATAAAAAAAATACAACATGTCAATGAAAGTCACAGAAATGTAGTAACAATGCGATAATAAGTCATAGAAACGTAAGAATAAATAAGGTTATCTTTTATTATGTTGCCGATTAATTTCTGTTTCACAAAATAAATAATACGTTAATTATTATAGTTCATTCAGAAATGCATGATATAAGACTTAAAAATAATCGTATTGGTCCCCGTAATATTTTGTACTTGTTTACACAACTGGTAATTTATAGATCAAACTCAAAACTCAATCCGGAAAGAGCATTCATGTTTATGCATATAATAATAATTAATTAAATTTTACATCAATTAATTAATCCTAAAATCTATCTCATAAATATGATAAAGATGTGCACTTAATAGGTTGATGAGAAAGATAGCTTCGATTTAATAGATATCTCGTAGTAGAATCAATTACGTAAATTATATTGAAAAATATTGAAATTCTTTCATTAGATCCATATTCGAAAAAAACCATAGGCAAGAAGATTGTTACAGAAAATAAAGATCACTGACTGAAATCAAGAAATATGTTATTAATTAAAATATGAATATTTGTAAACAGAAGATACTAGTTCATAGATTGATAAGTAATTAATTAATTTTTTAGCTATTTGTTTAGTTTTCCGTTGATAAGCTTGGTTGGATAAATTTTTTATTTATTCCGCTAAAAGCTTATAGATCTAAATTTCTTATTATTTCTACCAGATATTCATAATAGAAGCGGAAAAAATTTTGCAAACATCAACATGCCGTATAAAGTTGTTTTCGGTTTGAATTGAATTAGTTTATGGCTACTAGAAAGAAAACAGCATAGATTAAAGAAATATAGTATTACAACATTTTAGTGACTCAATTTAATGTATAATTCATAATGGAATAACTTTACAGCTATAGATTCTTATTTTACACTATTCAGAATAGATTTTATAATGCATGCGGAGATAATTTCCAAAATATTAACGTGACCAATAAAATTGTTGTTGGTTCATATTTAATTAGTTTATTTCTCTAAGAAATAACATAGCCTAGACCATAAAAGTATATTGTTTTAACATTTTAGTGATTCAGTGAAATGTATAAAGGCTGGATAAAAAATATTTTGGTGGCTTACTATTATGTCTAAATGGGTAAAAAAAAACAAGTTTTTATGGACAATAAAAAGTATAAAATACGTATAAACGATCTGGAAAATGGTTGACTCCTCAGGCCAGTCTAAAACTTCTCGCTAATTCCAAGCTCATCAAGTTTGTACCCATAATTATTCGAATATTTTTGAAGTCCTCTATCTCTAAAATACCCTTTCGAACCGGATTTTTACAATCGTGGATCTTACAAATTTTTAATAGATTTCAACGAAGAAATTTATGTTACCGATCTGTCTCAAACAATTACTAAATAAATTTAGAAAGATTATTCAATTTGATTATTTTATTGTGACTAATAGATTATGAAATATGCGGAAAAAACATGCACATCGTTCATTTTTCTTTAACGATCGATCGGAAAAGAATTTATCACTTAGGTTGATTCTGACAGAAATCGAAAAAGACTTTGGAAACAATAACTCGCTATGATTTTCAGACCAAAAGAAAATCTACATTCTGAATTATTTTGGAAAAATTGAAGAAATAGCGATTTTTGAGTTCTGTTGTCGTTAGTAACTTTTGAACGCAGCACACACACACTCACACACACTAGAGCATTACTTTTGAAAAGTTCAGAATGGCTGTCTAGGATTTCAAAACGTTGAAAACTGATTAAAATTCGATGCTTGAATGTCGTTCTGATATTAATAACTTCCATAATTATTAAAAATCTTTATTTTTTTCGAGGGAAGTAAAATATAAATGATGTGTTATCTTTAAAAGTCACAGAAATTTAGGTATAATCCAATTTAAAGTCATCGAAATGTATAAACAAACAAACATTATTATATCTATATTTGAAAAAACCCTTAAAAAAATTGATTATTAAAAACAAATAATTGCCAATATGTAACATGAATAACACGGTTCATTGAAATCTAAAATATTCATGAACAAAAGATAAGATTCAATTGATTAACCACTAATCAGTAATAATATAATTTTTTATACGTGTTTTTTGATTCATCCATAACTTCAGATCAATATACGCTTATACTTCCATTGGCTTATGATCCGAATTTAGTATCGTTCTGTAAAGATATTTATAATGCATACTGATAAAACTTTGCAAATATAAGCATGCCATAAAAAATGTTTTTTAGTTCGTATTTAATTATTTCATTGCTTATATAACGAAAATAACATATTTTGGAAAAATACATGATGACTACATTTTAATGATTCACTAAACTGTATAAACGATGGATAACAACATTTCGGTGATTCACTAATACGTTAAAACGGGTAAAAATAACATTTTCGTGATCCGCTAAAAAGTACTAACTGTATATTAATGATATATGACATTTTTATGACGTCACCGAAATGTATAAAACATATAAAATACATTTCAGCGACGTCACCGAAATGCAAAAAAATCACCGAAATGTAGAAACGATGTGCAAAAAAGTCATCGAAACGTAGAAATCACATACATATATATATATACTAGCAGATCCCGCCCGCTTCGCGGGCAATGAAAATTGTATTACTAATATAAATTATCATATGTATATTTATATTATAAAAGAGGAGGTGTTTGTGCCTATAGTATGATTTGAAGTAGAAACTAACTATTGCGAACGAATAGTGTTTGTATGTGGTAGTAGTCATGTCTCCCATGGTGCAAGGAGGTGTTTGTGAATTGATAATTATGAGGGTGTGAAAGATATGGGGGTTAAAATAATATGAACTTTGAAAATGTATCTATGATTGATTGTGAATATTCTAGATTGTTCTAGGAATTTCAAGAATAATCTAGACATTTCGGAAATAATCTTGAAATCTCAGTTCTAACATATAAATTAATTTTCCAAATTATTCGAAAATTAATTCTAATTAATCTAGAATGCTCTAAAATGAATTTGGTTGATTTAAATTACTTAAGATTAATTTTAATTAGTCAAAAATGTTCTAGATTGTTCTAAAAATTTCGAGGCACATCTAGAATGCTCCAAACCGCACTTAGTTGATTTAAATCACTCAACATTCATTCTAAATAGTCTAGAATGTTCTAGATTGTTGCGAATATTTGGATAATCATTCGGAAAGCTCCAAATTATAATTAGTTGATTCAAATCGCATAAAAATGATTCTAATTGGTCTAGAATGTTTTGCAAGGTTCTGAAAATAACATTCTAGAAACTTCGAATATATATATACATATATATATATATATGGGTATGTATTTACATTAATGTAAATGTAAATACATTAAATTAAATTACATTAAAGTTCATTAAATTAAATTACTCAAAAATGATTTCATTAATGTTGGATGCTTCCGATTGTATTAAAAGTTTGGAAAACGTCATAAAAATTGAAATATATATGTTAAAGTCGTAAGTTATATGAAAATAATAGGAATAGCCCGATCGAAAAATAGTTTAGAACTATCGAAATTAATTTGAAAGGATATTCGACGTTCAAATATTTTAGAACTTATCGAATCATTTTCGAAATTTCAGAGTAAAAAATTTAACATATAAATAAAAACATAACCAAAAAAAAACCCAGCGAAGCGGGCGTTCACAGCTAGTATATATATATATATAATAAAAAATTTTTATCGAAACTATTATCTGTATAACCATAAAATTTCTCAACATTAAAATTACTATCAGACATTTAAAATAAAATTTTTGTATTTTAAAACAAAAATTGAATTTGATGATGATCATTATAAGTATTTTCAGTACTTTTTAAAATATTAAGGTAAAAGCCTCATCTATATCCGCTCACTTTTCATTGGAGTGAGATTAAATCACTCAATATAAATTGATCAATAAAATGAAAAATCATATTGTTAGTTTTTTTCTAGTTTTAAGTATTGAAATAAAATTTTTAACTTCCCGCTAAGAAAATTGCAAATTTTCAAAAATTCGGGAAGTTAGTGGTTTCAGTCCGATTTGTGAAAATCGAAATTCCAACAGATGTCGACGTTTTGAGGTCCTAGGAAGCTATTCTGACTAATTTTACGATGATGTCCGAGTGTATGTATGTATGTATGTACGCACGTACGTGCGTATGTAAATATCTATAACTTTTGAACGGATGAACTGATTTTGATCGTCAAGGTGCCATTCGACGCAGTTTTTTAATATCTTGAAGCTGAAAAAAAATTGAGCTTGATCGGTAGGGCTCGTTCGGAGATATTCCAAAAATAAACTTTTTTCAAAAATGTTTTTTTTGGATAACTTTTTACGGGCTTGATGGATTAATTCCAAAATGGACTGGGCTCTGGAGATTCATAAGCCGCGTCAAATGCCACCTCAAACATCAAAATCGGTTAATTCTTTCAAGAGAAACCGTTGTCGAAAGAATTAAAAAAAAAATTTTTTTTAGTATTTTGAAAATTTCTCAAAAATGACTCGATGAATCAATTTCAAAATTTAATCAGTTATAGAACTCAATGAAACGCGTCGACTGCCACCTTAAACGTCTCAATCGGTTTATTCGTTCTCGAAATATCGTTGTAGAAAAAATTGTAAAATACGTTATTTTTTGAAAACAAAAGCATACAAAAGTATTTTCGAGCTCGAAAATGTATCTACTACAATTTTTCGAGCTCCAGGAGCTCGAATAACGCGGGAAGTTTTGGGGCTGGCCCGCAGGGTCAACCGACAGACCGATTTTTGTTTGAAAAATAATGTTGATAATTAATTATTATTAATTTTTTAAGCAAGGTTCTTGAGTGTATTCGTAGTCACTCACTTAAAGTTGTCATGTAATATTACTCGATCAACACATAGCTCTATACTCGCTCAAAGTCAATATCGATTAAACTATGATAAGTTTATTGATTTGGAAAATAATTTATAAATTATGAAACTTTATTTTTCCATAATATAAAATTTCATGAATTTCAAAAATATATATAATAAGATATAGTTCTAACAATTCTTACAAAATTTGACGGATCCTAAATTCAATCTAACAAATGAACGTTAAAGCGAATAATGCCCGGCAGAGCGTGATTTTGAAAACAGTCACTTAATTTGAATTTATAATCTATTATAAAACAATTTGATACATGATATTTTAACGTATTTAAATTCACAAATAATTATTCATCAATACTAATTATTCCAGTTGAAATTTTATTTTTATAAAAATTATAAAAACGCTTTCAACAGTTAAAGTGAGCGACTAATGATACTAAGCGTATATAGTGACTTTTACTTTAATTAGAAAATCAAATAAAATTATTTCATGTCAAAAAAAGGACAGATTCATGTATATTATGTTCTTTTGTTTTATTTGAAAAAAAAAGAACAATCGATAATCGATAAAATTTATTAAAACAAAATCTATAAAAATATAGTCTTTTTCATCAAAATCATAATAATATATAGTTTAAAACCTTCTTTAAAATACGCAGAATTTTGTGGTGTAAATTTCATGTCAAAATATTCAGTAGTTTTTACGTGATGCGCGTTCAAAAAAAGGACCTGTCATTTTATAGATATAGATATAGATATATATATATATATATATATATTAGACTGGGCCAAAAAAATCGACTATTTTTTTTTTCTTTCGATACTGTGAAAATATTATTCTTGATGACAAAAAAAAATTATTGTGCATGTTTAAGCCCTTAATATTGATATTAACAGGTGTATCGTTACGACCATTGGTTTTTCTTACAGAAATTTCATTTTTTTACTAAAACTTGTAAATCATCGATCTGAAAAATTTGAGCAATGTATAACCTTAAAGGAAATTGAATTCCCTACAAAAAATCTCTCTTAGTAAATTGACGTAAAATGAGCCGTTTCCTTGTAACCGAGCCTTAAATATTAATTTGTCTTTTGAAATCTTTGTTTCTATTTTGGATTTTTGTAGCTACTAGAAATATTGAAATTTTGTCTAGTCAAGATACGTATTTTTAAAGGGAATTTCATGTTCTACAAAAAAAGGTCTCTTAATATTTTTTGCTAAATTCACTTCTTCGAAAGTTATTTAGGTTATTTAAGTCGTTTTTACTCAACATCAAGCTTTCATAACTTTCGAAGAAGTGAATTTAGCAAAAAAAATCTGGGCGTCGGTTGGCCCTGCGGGCCAGCCCCAAAACTTCCCGCTGTTTTCGACCTCAAAGAGCTCGAAAACATTAGTGTAGATATATTTTCGAGCTCTTCGAGCTCGAAAATGCTATCACATGCGATTGTTTTTTTACGATCTTCTCAAGCTCTAACAAGTTACCCGTTATGCTGAAGTTTGAAAATTTATATAAGAATCAAGAATTGTTGATGAAGCGGTTTTTAAAATTTAATCCCTGATTATGTTCAATAAAATAAGTGTATTCAGGCAGAAAACAATGCCAGAGATTCAAATCAAGATTTACATGAGTTTTGACTCATGTGAGAAACAATCAAATATGAAATATCCGAGAAAAATATTGAAAACTACGTTTTATCGATTTCATTGTTGGTAGTATGATTTAAACTAAAAACCAAGTTCGATGACATTATGTATCGAAAGTAACCATATAAAGGATGAGTTGGTATGACTTCAGACACATTTTAGTAGGTTATATTATGATTTATCAGGGAAAAATAACATAAAATGTTATTTTTTTTTTTTTTAACTTTTTAACGCTGATATCTTTCAAACCAATTGATCGATTTTGACGTTTGAGGTGGCAATCGGCGCGTTTTATTAAATTCTAGAGCTGATTGGAATTTGAAATCGATCGCGTCAGTCGTTTCGAAAATATTTAGAAAAAACCGTTTTTCACCATTTCTTTCTCCCGCGATAACTCTCGAACGAATTATCCGATTTTGATGTTTGAGGTGGCAATCGACGCGTTTTTTTGAGTACTGGAGCTGATTAGATTTTGAAGTCGATCGTATGAGTCGTTTCTGAGAAATCAACAAAAAACTAAAAAAAAAAATTTTTTTTTTTCGTAATTCGCAGATATTTTCGAGTCTATTTGATCAAATGATCTGAAATTTTCAGGAAAGTTGATGGCCAACATGCTCTTTCAATCGCCGCCTTAAGCATTCAAATCGGTTAATTAGTTCAAAAGTTACAAAGAGTTTACATACATACACACACACACACACACACACCCACACACACACACACACACACATACACACACTCGGACATCATTCCGAAAATAGTCAGAATAGCTTCCTAGGACCTCAAAACGTCGACATCTGATGAAAACTCGATTTTCGAAAATCGGGGAGAAAACAATAACTTCCCGAAATTTTCGCAAATCGTCGATTTTCTTAGCGGGAAGTTAAAAATTAAGAGACCTTTTTTGTAGAGCATGAAATTTCCTTCCAAAATATGTATCTTGACTAGAAATAATTTCAATATTTCTGTAAGAAAAACCAATAGTCGTAACAATACACCTGTTAATATCAATATTGAGGGCTCAAACTTGCACAATAATTTTTTTTTTGTCATCAGGAATAATATTTTCACAGTATCGAAAGAAAAAAAAAATCTGGGCATCGGTTGGCCCGGCAGGCCAGCCCCAAATCTTCCCGCTGTTTTCGAGCTCAAAGAGCTCGAAAACATCGTTGAAAATACATTTTCAAGCTCGTCGAGCTCGAAAATACTTTTGCATGCCATTAATTTCGAAAAAAACAGTTTTTAGCATTTCTTTCTCCCGCAATAACTCTCAAACAAATTATCCGATTTTTTAGTTTGAGGTGGCAATCGACGTGTTTTAATAGATTCTAAAGCTCATTAGATTTTTAGATTTTTTGGTTGAGTCGTTTCAAAGATATTCGCAAAAAACTGTTTTTTCCTATTTCTTTCTCCACCGATAACTCTCGAACGAATTATGCGATTTTGATGTTTGAGGTAGCAATCGACGCGTTTTATTAAGTTCCAGAGCTGATTAGATTTTGAAGTTGATCGTATAAGTCGTTTCTGAGAAATCAATAAAAAACTAAAAAAAAAATTTTTTTTTTCGTAATTGGCCAATATCTTCGAGTCTACTTGGTCAAATGATCTGAAATTTTCAGAAAAGTTGATGGCTAAAAAGCTCTTTCGATTGCCGCCTTAACCATCCGAATCGGTTTATTAATTAAAAAGTTATAAAGAGTTTACATACATACATACATACACACACACACACACACACACACACACACACACACACACACACACATACAGGCACATACATACATACAGACACTCGGACATTATTCTAAAAATAGTCAGAATAGCTTCCTAGGACCTCAATTCGTCGACATCTGATGAAAACTCGATTTTCGAAAATCGGGGTGAAAACAATAACTTCCCGAAATTTTCGAAAATCATCGATTTCCTAAGCGGGAAGTTACAAATAGTCTATTTTCAGCCCAGTCTAATATATATACGATTTAACGCGCCATCTTTAACGATAGCGTCCACCATGGAGACTTTAGAAGTCTCTATGGCGTCCACAATTCTACACCGACCTTAATGAAACTTAATACATTTATTCTATGGACGATTACCTTGGATGAGCTCGAGGATAAGCCAAATCGGCCAATAAGCTTAGTAGATGATTGTAAAATTTTCAAAAAAAAAAAAATTGTTTACAGATTCAACCGGATGTCACTTTTAAACGGAAAGAGATAGCTTATTTTTGTTTGTTCTATCTAAAAGTTCACTCGATTGCTTTCAATTTTCGCTATGCAGCTCATTGATTTGACCACTTTTTCTAATAGAACAATGGTTTTAGAAATTCACAAAATATTATAAAAAATAATTTTATGAAGGATGTCACTTTGATTATTACCACAGTCTCAAACCAATCGCTTTGAAGCTTGGTATAAGTATTCTGTACGTGACTACCTGGATCGAGTTGAAAAATGAGCTCAATCGGTCGATTAGCTTAGAAGTTATAGTATCCCAAAATTTTCAGAATGTCAAAAATTCATATTTTTACTTATTCTTTCTCCAATATTTTTTTAATGTTGTAACTTATCGTCTTCGTATTAAATTCATCTGAAAGCTCTTCAAATAAGCTTTAATTTTGATTTCTATATTTGTGTCTAGACCAATGAAATTTCTTGTCTTACCACTCATCAAATGAAATTTTGCTATTGCATTGGTTCTCCTACTGTCAATAGATTCCTCAGAATCTTAACTATTGTAATTATTAGTAAATTTATGAAACTGATTGACTTTATATAACTCTCATAAAATCTAAATAGTTCAATTTAAGTTTGTATATTCAATTTTGTTTGATTGACAGTTTTTATGACTGATTTAAAGTATGATACTTGGATCTATCATAATTGAAATTTTAATTCAAATTAATTTATTCAATTTCGTATTAACTATTAATCCTATAGTAAAAAAAAACAGAATACTTTTTCGTAGATAATTTGATTCTCTTTAATTTTTATTTTCGTTATTTAACTTACCATTCCGATATTTTTTTAAATTTTCTTATTTTAATTTTCAAATTTTTCGCATTCAACTTTAAATTTTTTGCTAATTTTTTTTTTGCTCTATAGCCTTGTGAATTTTTAAGGATATCAAAAAAAAATTTATTTTATTATTAATGTTTATTTGAGAAGTTGAAATAATTAAATAATGATAAATCTACTTCCATTTCGGCTGCCGAATGGCCTTTTTTAACTTCCCGCTAAGAAAATTGCAAATTTTCAAAAATTCGGGAAGTTATTGGTTTCAGTCCGATTTGTGAAAATCGAAATTCCAACAGATGTCGACGTTTTGAGGTCCTAGAAAGCTATTCTGACTAATTTCACGATGATGTCCGAGTGTATGTATGTATGTATGTACGTACGTATGTACGTACGTATGTAAATATCTATAACTTTTGAACGGATCAACCGATTTTGATCGTCAAGGTGTCATTCGACGCAGTTTTTTAATATCTTGAAGCTGAAAAAAAATTAAGCTTGATCAGCAGGGCTCGTTCGGAGATATTCCAAAAATAAACTTTTTTCAAAAATGTTTTTTTTGGATAACTTTTTACGGGCTCGATGGATTAATTTCATAATGGACTGGGCTCGGAGATTTATAAGCCGCGTCGAATGCCACCTCAAACATCAAAATCGGTTAATTCTTTCAAGAGAAACCGTTGTCGAAAGAATTAAAAAAAAAAATTTTTTTCAGTATTTTGAAAATTTCTCAAAAATGACTCGATGAATCAATTTAAAAATTTAATCAGTTATAGAACTCAATAAAACGCGTCGACTGCCACCTTAAACGTCTCAATCGGTTTATTCGTTCGAGAGATATCGTTGTAGAAAAAATTGTAAAAAACGTTATTTTTTGAAAACAAAAGCATACAAAAGTATTTTCGAGCTCGAAGAGCTCGAAAATGTATCTTCTACAGTTTTTCGAGCTCAAGGAGCTTGAAATACGCGGGAAGTTTTGGGGCTGGCTCGCAGGGTCAACCGACAGACCGATTTTTTTAAAACAAAAGCATACAAAAGTATTTTTAAGCCCGAAGAGCTCGAAAATGTATCTACTACAATTTTTCGAGCTTAAGAAGCTCGAAATACGCGGGAAGTTTTGGGGCTGGCCCGCAGGGTCAACCGAAAGACCGATTTTTTTTTTTCATTTTAATGTAAACAATTAGGGGTGTGTGAATATTGTTCGAATCGAATATTAATATTCGATTCGAAATTCGAATTGAATAATTTGAAAAATTTCGAATAATTCGAGTTTTTTCAAATACTTCGAACGATTTGCGAATTATTGAAATATCACTGGATTTTCTGTTGTTTACGATTTGAATTTCATTACATCGTGTATCAAAATATTCTACTAACGAATAATAATATACTATTTTAAATTTTTAATCATCATGAATCGTCTTTAGCCGTAATATAATATTGCAATTTCCGGTTCCGAATGACGATCAAAGCCGATTCATGAGGATTTGAAATTTTTAATCCTCATCAATCGTTTTTAATTGTAAAATAATAAATCTTATCTTGGTGATTTCAGGCAATTAAACGTGAAAAACCATGAGGATTATGACGATTAAATTTTCAATCGTTTTTAATCCTTACAAATCGTTTTGTTTAATCCGGGTATACACATGCAACGTTTTAAAATTCTCGAAATTAATTTCTCTAAGTTTTTTTATACATGTTCTTAATTTTTTTATCCATAAAAAAATATTAACTTAGTGATTTTCTTCGATTATATCTGTACGATTTGCAATTTATAATGCAACAAAGCAATAGAAAGAACGATAGCTAGCGTGAACCCGCACTCAAAAGTAGCTGAATCGAACCTATCTTCAGGTCTCTTCTCCTCTCGACAGTATTTTATTTCAGAAGTACGTTACGTCCTGGTTGATGTTTTGGCGCTGGCGTAGTTGAGCAGTCGATTTGAATTGGACGTAATGAGAACTTACATATAATTATAAATAATTATTAAGTAGGGGTTGAACAGCCACAATTCGATGGTTGAAATAAACTGGTTATTATTTTATATCTCAACCCGATTTATTCAATTGTAAAAGAATAATTTGAATAACGTGAAAATATACAATTGAATCAATTTATAAATTTGTTGAAGTTCGTCTAACAATAACTTCAAAAGGGTGAGAAAGAAGTTAAGTATTTAATATTGAGCCTGACTGCTCTCGATGATTCTATATTTCAGACTGGTTTCTCTTGATCGAGAAAAACTAGAGTAAGTCTCTTATCAATACGAGGCGCTTGGGCATCAGGCCCGCGCATCGTACGATATAGATGGGTGGATCGAGATAAGCAATATTCTCGAATGATCCATTCTCTGTTCTCACGCATTCTCCGTTTTTATTATTAACAAATGAGTCACTTATCTATGAACAAAAGTTATCTTAGAACAAAATAGATGTATGTGCAGCTGCACGTCTCGAGGATTTACTCGAGGCGTCAGCGTTTATTTGTACATAACAAATATTAAGAGAAAAATAACTTTATCAATATGTTTTAAATATTCTAAATAATATTGTACTATTTTATATTTTATTACTTTATATTATTATATTATATTACTATATTAAATTATTATATTAAATCATGTTCTATAATATAGGGTGACCTTTCAATTATGCCACTTATCAATATACATCTTAATTAATTATTTAGGTCTCAGATCGGTCTCTCAATAATTAGTATTTAAAAATAATCAGAGACATCTGCCGAGCAGGCTGGGACGTAACACCTCCCCACCCGGTAGACAAGCGCCCCGTTTTTTTTGGGCCTTAGCTCTTGTTGAAAATGTAATTTTTTTATTCTAGACAATTGTTTTTATTTTTATGACAGAGAGTTCACTTGCCAAGTCTGGTCGCACCTAGTATTATAGACGAATATTAGGGCGCCACTGGAAGATGGACTCGGCCTTCCAGAACCGGATGTTGTATGATTTTATTTTAATTAATTAAATTAAATTAATATAATTCTCAGAGTCGTTTGTAATATTTTGTGAGAGAGGTGAGGAATGGAAAATAACTGAAATAATGTTAATCACAATTTTATTAATTAAGCACCTTGCTTTTATTTAATTAACCAATAATAATAATTATACTTATGACAAACTAATAATCTTATGACAAACTAATTTTCTCGTCCCCTGGACGGTATCTTATGACAAACTAAATTATCTCGTCCCCTGGACGGTATTACTTATGACAAACTAATTCGTTCCCTGAACGTTTTTACACACACACACCCACAATTATTAACCTCGTCCCCTGGACGGAAAACCTTAATATTAAATTAAAAGCATCCCCTGGATGTATATTCACTTATAACTAAAATGTCCCCTGGACTTATCACAGACACAGTTAAATTTTACTTAAAACTACTTGACTCGACTTTGTACTCAATTTTATTTTATACTCAATGACATCATTACTTTTACTTAATTACTCAACTTAAATTTTCTCAACATAAAAATTCCACTAATAATTTTAATTCTTATTCCTTTTCACTGATTTATTTAATTCACTCATTTTATATTAATTAATTAATTTTGGTTTAATTTAATTATTAATTAATTAATTTTCCAATAACTTTTATTAACATTTGCTTCCAAAATTATATATATTTTTAATTCGTTCAATTATTTCTGATAATTATACTTCAGTATTCAACTCAATTTACTGACAAAATAATCCGTGCTTGTTTTACTTGACAACTATTCTACCGTAATTTTCCTAGCGTCTTTTGATTTTAGATTTATAAATTATTTTAAAATTATTTTAAGACTAACTTTACGACTAGAATTACGTTTAGAAATGACTAGAATATTCGGCCCGGGAAATGGCGTCACGAGGCCTGAATTTGCGATTTTAACGACACGGATAATTTATTCGAGGCGGCCGACAGGCCTGGAATACTTTTATAATTAGGACTGAATTGAATTAATTTTATTATTGAAAAATTGACGCGAAGATTTATTTTATTCCAGCCGAGAGGCCTTGAATCGAATAAATTGAGAGTTACAACAACATGGCGATTGCGCGGTAAAAGATATGACAGAAAGTTCGAGAATACGAGACGCGAGGATAAACCCCAGCCGACAGGCCTAGAGCTACTAATATAATATTACTGAACCCGCAGAAAGATGTTAAGTAATTTATTTATAATTAATTCGGCCCTCTAATAATTATGAGAGGCCTTAACTAATTATAAATTTTACCTTGAGGAAAACTGCAGTAACTACTTTCGGATCTGTTGCTGCTATCTGGTCTTTCGGCTTCTCTCCAAGTTAACTGGGCTTTCTTAGCTTGAATTCTCCTCGCACTCTCTCTCTCCGTTCCCTCCAATTCTCTTATTGAAATCTGTCAATGATCAGTAAGCATTAATATTTTATAATCGATAATTAATAATTGGAATTATCGGCCTAAAGGCCTAATAATTAAATTATAAGTGAAATATTTTAATAATAAATCGCCTCGTTCCACGTGAAGCGTGAACGGACTTATCTATTTACCTGAATATTTTGCGTCTTGTTGGTTTCGCCGCCTGGGCAACTCTGATGTTTTCCCGTTCCGCAGTCCATTCCCGTGAAAAAATTTTCTGATATGGCCTGATATGGCTTGATTTCGGCGGTTCATATCAGGCCTGATATGGAAATTGGCCATATCAGAAAATATATGTACAGATAAGATTTGATATGTTCTGATATGGACATATCAGACTATATATAGTGAGATTAACATTGTTATCTCGGGAACTAAATTTATAGATAATTTTATAAAATTGTGTATAACTTTGTCAAGTTGTATATGCAATAATTGTCATGAAAAAAAAAAAAAAAAAAAAAAAGAAAAAAAATCCATCCAGGTCATGGGTTCGAACCCGAGTACTTCTGATTCAAAGTCTGATCTATTAACCACTCTGCCAAATCATGAACTTAAAATGTAAGGTTGATTATATCTATTTGGATAAAATTGAAACTAAGGAAATTAAAGACATCAGATAAATGATTGATTTGGTTACTTGTATTATATTCAATTGTTATTGTTTATAGAGTAACGAGACCATTAACGGTATACCCACCAGTAACGGGGCAAGAACTACTTCTTTTGGTAAAAGAAAAAAAAAAGTTCAAGATTTTTAAGCTTATAAGTTTTAAAAAAGTATACATAAAAATTTAATAATAATTAAACTTTTTTCAATTTAAAATCTCAATTTTTTATATTTAAATTCATTACGAAAATTTGAAATTCTCTCAGAGATTTAAAAATTGATCTCGTTAGCTTATTGGAAAAATTTTTCAACAAAGTTTGTGCACTTTATACAATTTATAAATGTGGTAAATTAAAATATTTAACAGACTTCATAAGATTTTATGAATCATTATAAAATCGGTTGTTCCGAACAATGTTACGTTATTTGGTCATTTCTAAATTATTTTACCAAACGTATGTATACGGAAAACTCGAAAAAACTAGTATACGTGCCCATATCAGGGCATATCAAGCCATATCAAACCTGATCAAGATTTTTTTGACAAGCATATTAAAATATATATACCCTTATCAAGTTATATCAGGTCATATCAAGACATATAAAAAAAATTATATACAAGCATATCAAGTCAGATCAAGACATATCAAGTTGATATGGACATATCAAGTTGATATGGCTTGATATGGCCAATTTTTATATCAGACTATATCAGAATATATTAAAAATTATATATGGGCATATCAGATCATATTAGGTCAGATATGAATATATCAAATTTTTTAATATGGCCATATCAGGTCATATAAGGCTTGATCAGAAAATTTTTTCACGGGTTATATCTTTTCACTCCCGTTCACTAGTCCGGAAACCTATTCCCACTATCTTAGACTAGGAAATGACGAACGAACGGGCCGTAGTGATCCATGCGACACCCGGTGACTAGTCGCAACACTAACTCGCAACTTACGAGGTCGTTGGCCGGTTATCGGCGGGAAACAAAATTCAAATTCAAATTATTTTATTCTCTATGTTAATTATTTTACCCTGTTACATTTTATCTATTTTAACGCTTTGAAATCTGTATACCGATCTGTAGCCTATCATCTAAATGCTTATTCTAAACAGAAAACATTATGCAACTGTTTAGTTTTCAAATGCTAATGTGTTAATATTAGCAAATTAATTTATAGTTTCGATTCTGGCTGGAGATTCGAAAAGATCATGTGTTATTTTAGAGATAAATTTCGTATCATTTGAACTATTGAAATTACTTGATTGTTTATTGCATTTCTATTATTTGTATTCAGCAAATTACAAGATATGAATGAATCGACAAGATCTTCGTTAGCTAAAACTAGTGGTTTCCGAGTTTCGGATGTCTTGATAGAAACAAATTTTGTTCCCTTCTATACTTTTTTTATATTTTAATTTATATCCATTTGTATGTAAAATTTTTTTATAAATTTTTCACTATCCTTTTTTTTCTATTCAGTACATATTTACAATTATATTTTTTTTGTTAGTTTTTGTTCCTGTTTTTACTTCATTTACTTTTTTTTGTTTAATATGTGATTTAAATTATAACTATCTATATTTAGTTTTTATATATTTTTACTGTCTTATTATGGAAGAAAAACAAATTGTATCTCATTTTTTTTTTTATACTATATAATAATACTATTCTAAATGTTATATAAAAAACAAAACTTCACTATTTTTGAATTTCTACTGAAGTTTATCAAGATAAATTTAAAAAAAAATTGGATTAGCGTTTACTATTAGTCAAAGTCATAAGTTCATTTTTGCTAGAAGAAAAAAAAAAAACTTATTCTACATTTTTCTTAAGTCTATATGTTATGTTTCTATTTGAGTCTTTATATTGTTAAAAAAAAAAATTATTTTTCTGTCTTCCTTTTTTTTTTTTTTTTTTACTTAATTTTTCATGAAAATTTTATAGTTAGAAGGATTATTTTTCAAAATTTCTTAGCATTATTACTCATGTTACGTCCAGCTTAGACGCTGAACTTTTTATATTAAATTTTTTTTTTATTAAAATTACGTGGCGACCAAACTTTATTTTTCTTTAATAACTCTAGAGCGATAAGACATTTTAGTTGTAAAAATGTTTTAAGATTAGTGAACTTGTTTGCTCTGACGCACTTTGAAATGCTAGAGCAAACAACCAAATGCATTTTTAATGACCCCTCGGGTCACAATAGAAAAAAAAACCTCAAGGCCAGCTGCCAATAAATTTTTAGAAAACAATTAGGAATTATCTACAGAAACATACGTAAACTATTTAGAAAAAAAGTAAATTTTAGAAGGAATTTTAACAGTGACTCATTTTTTAATAAGTAAAATAAACGAAGTACATAATCTTGTAAGCCCTACATTTGTAAGTGTACTTTTGTAGATAATTTTTCGATGTCCACGTAAACGTAAAACAGATAAATGATTTCCATGACACGTTGTCCAGAATATTCAAATGAATCGTAGTAAATGAAATAAATTTTAAAACAAATAAAACTTTTAACAGGAATATTCGCATAAATAGTTTGCAGCATAACTACACTTAAAAGAAATTCACATAAATAAAAATTATAGGAATCAATATAAAAGTTTATATAAACAATTAAACAAATTAATAAAATCTAAAGAAACAAAAATTATGAGAATAAATATAAAATTTTATGTGAACAAGTAAATAAATTAATTCAAAGAAGTAAAACTATGAGAATAAATACAAAATTTTATATGAATAAATAAATCAATTAATAGAATTTACGTAAAAAAAGATTCATGCGAATAAATATAGAATTTTATAAATAAAGCGGTAAATCCATAAAATTTAAATAAATAAAATTTATATAAATAAATAAAAGTAAAGGAAATTTATAAAATAGGATATAAATTTCGATTATAATAAATAAATTAAAATACTATTATACATAGAATATTGTTCATGTGGGTGTATATGTGTATGCACACGCACATAGGACCGCATCGGGGTGTGCCCTTTACCACTTCCCTAGCGGAAAATCCTAGGGAAAGGGAAAGGACCCAAGGAACTGTGTTCCGATTGGACACAGTTTTTCCCCAAACAATACACCAATTAGAACCTGACGGAAAATTATAAAAAGTGTTGACACACATCCCTCTCTTTCTTTTCGCTCAGTTAATTGTAATTGCTCAATTGTTCTGTGTCTTAAGTTCTCAGTCCTCGATCAGTAAGAATGAGGAAATTCAAATACAAGTATTCTCACACTTACACTAGTTCCGTACTAGTTTTTATTTGCAAGTGTTCTCACACTTTTCTTTATTAATGATATTACTAGTGTTCAGTAAAAATTGTGTCAATCGGGTTAGAAATATTAAGTTAACGCCGAAATCAAATGTAATCGCGAACAATACAGTAGACTCAGTGTGTACCAGAAAAATACTTCAAATTCCAAGACTCCAGGTATTGTAATCTTTAAGTTCATGTTAAGCCAAAATATAGAAACATTTCCAACACGCGGAAATATTTAAAAAATGTATTGTATTCAAAATTCTATAGTCCTCTCTAGTATTCAAAACGAATTTTATCGCAACCATTTTATTGTAAATTAGAGTCGGCTGACTAGCCACCTAATGTTTTAAATATCAAATTCATTGTATTCACATCATCAAAATTGTAAATTGTATAATATATAGTAGTTTAATTCGTATATTCAACATCTTCATTTCAAACAAACCTTCCAGATAATAACTCAGTGTGATCCTGGTCTATTGGTCGAAAGACTAGGGCCGAAAATAATAATTATAATTTGTCCATTACGGCGCAAGCCATTTTGGACATAACACTCAATTCCAATTAATAGCAGTTTTTTTTTCTTATAATTTATTTGTGTGTATTTATATTGTTATTTATTTATTAATTTAAAATTTTTTTTTCTGGAATTTATATTAGTAATTTAAACAATTTGAAAGAAAAGTTGTCTCGGCTCCTTTTCGTAAATTTTTATGGTGTTTGCTTGGATATTCTTGTAAATTTAGAATGAAGGTTAGAAGTAAGATAGGTAAAGAGAGGTGGTAGAAAAAAAATTCCGATTCTAATGCGCTATTTTTGCTCTGTCGCAATGAATTATTTTTCTTTTTCCCGGTTTATATTCGATTTCTATGTCATTTTTATCAGGAAATATTTCTGTAACTTTATACGGACCTAAATATTTATCATCAAATTTACCATCTCTCTGATTCTTTACTAAGAATATATTTTGACCTATTTTGAAATTTACTGGATTAATTTTTTTATCATACCGTACTTTGGATTTTTGCTTTGAATTTTCTAAATTTTGTCTTGCTTCTTTTCGTGATTCTAATAATCTAGTTGCGAGTTCCTTAACAAAATCTGCGTATGTAGGAATCTCGTCTAGATAGGAAAATTCTGATGGTAATCGTGCTTCTTTACCAAAAACTAATTTATACGGCGTGAATTTCGTACCTTCATGTACACTTGTGTTGTAAGCAAAAGTGGCATGAGGTAACTATTTATCCCAATCATCATGACTTGTAAAATGTTTAATATAATCGGTTAAAACTTGATGGCTTCTCTCGAGAGAACCATTTGATTGAGGATGAAAAGCTGTTGTCTTAATTTGTTTCATTTTGAAAATTTTGGCTACGCAACTCATTACTTTGCCTATAAAAGCTTGACCTTGGTCTGTTAAAATTACTTTCGGGCAACCGTGTTTTAATATAAAATTCTCGACTAATGCTATCGCGATATCTTTAGCCGTCATGGACACTGAAGGTATTGCAAAACAATATTTTGAAAGATTGTCTTGCATCGTTAAAATATATGAATATCCGTTAGCTGAAGTTTTATTCGGTACTACTATATCTAATGCTAATTTATCCCATACTTCTGCAGATGTGTCTGTAATGACCATCGGCTGTTTTGTTTTTATCCTAACTAATTTCTTTTTCTGGCTACTAATACATTTCCTAACGAAATCTTCAACATGCTTTTTGATATTATCCCAAAAATATTTTTGTCTAATTCTATTATAAGTTTTAGTTACTCCTTTATGTCCTGCTATTGAAGCTTCGTGATTTTCGGCTATTATTTTTTCTCTTTCCTCTACTGGGGGTATTATTATTTCATCTTTGCAAATAATTATTTTTAAATCACTACCTTTAAAAATTTTAGCAATAATATTTTTAATTTTTGTCCAAATTGTTTTTGATAAATTGCTTCTACCCTGAGAAATACTAACTGATTTTATTTTTGATTTTTCCATATATAACTTTAAATTTTTGAAAGTTTTACAATAATCTTTTTCCGTTGGTGTATCTCGACCTATCACTTTGAGTTACTAACGCAAGTACTTTCTTTTTAGATGTTCCCATTTTAATTACCTGACCTGTTTTATAATTAGTTAAAGGGCTTAATTTTAAACATCCTGACACTAAAAACTGTTTTCCGATTTCGCTTGGTACGGTACCATCGGCGTTAATAAAACATAAATAACAATTTTTTTGCATTTCTAAGTTATCTCTTGTTTCGTGTACGTTCTCGTTACTGTAGTCGTTTGAAGTGTTTGAAATTATAGATGTATTACCGTCAGAGTCTATTCCCTCGTTAGATAAATTGTCGTTTGCTATCATGATCGCATTGTCGTTTGATTTGTTTTGATTTCCGTCTGAATTTAATTGTGTCAAATTTTGTCGTATGTCTATTTCATTATCAGATGAGTTTATCTGTTCGATTTGGTCAAAATTTTGGTCATTCAATGAATTTATTTGTTCTATCTGTTCGAAATTTTGGTCGTCAGCTGAATTTATCTGTTGATCGAAGTTCAGGTTGTTGAATGAATTTATTCGTTCAGGCGATTTTGAATTTCGATCAACAGGTGAATTTAGTGTAGGGTTTTGTGATTCTCTGCGAGATGTAGTTTGTTGTGAATTTACTGGGCTTGTATTTTCGTATGTTATTGACAATCTATTATTAGTTCGTTTATTATTTAAATTTTGTTGACGTTTAATTGCTTTTAGAGTAACCATTATGTCTGGTAATTTGGGTTGTGAATTTTTATTATTTGGCTTTTTCGTTTTATTTTTAAAATTTTGCGCAAGGTGTTGTATTTTATTTGGAATCTGTTTTTGTGTATGTGTATGTTCGTCGTAGTCTGTACAGCATGAACATGTTTTGATTTTACGTTTTCTAGTCGATCTACGTAGTTCCGGTGAAATTTTATTAGTATGTGTTTCTTCTGCATCAGTACCGTGAGGTCTGTTCTTGTCTGCGCCTGTTAAATTTGGGTTTATTTTTGTAGTATTTGTTTTTGTCTTTTCTGTATTTTTATTGGCTATTTTTTCCTGTGTTATTGTGTTAGATTTTATGGTTGTTGTTTCGTCAGGTGATTCTACTGTCATGGGTTCAATTACAAAAGAATTTTCTCCTATGTCGTTAATTGACATGTTTATGTTATTTTCTGGTTCGTTATGAATTACCACAGAGACGTCCATAATTTTTGGATAATCGCCTCCTTCGTCAGAAGACCAAGAGATTGCACCTCCCATGTCTTTTTTATTTACGGATTTGGGTTTGATAGGAGTTCTTAGAGTGATAGGGATTGTTTCAATCGGTGATTCAGTACTAATGTCATTTGAATTTTCTGAATATATTTTTGAATAAGTCATTTCTGTCTCGTCAGTGTTTGATTCGTCGTCAGAAGTTTCTGGACTAATTATTTTTTCAAGTTTCTTACTTTGTTTATTTATTTTTCTACGTGAACGTATTGTAGGAGAGGGTGTAAACTCTGCCATTTTAGTTATCCTTTT
The DNA here is from genome assembly GCA_030273425.1 of Microplitis manilae. NCBI lineage: Eukaryota > Metazoa > Arthropoda > Insecta > Hymenoptera > Braconidae > Microplitis > Microplitis manilae. The sequence goes on along the minus strand of CP092726.1, from coordinate 16,490,767 downwards.
GATTTGAGAAAGATTAAATTTATTTTTATTAATTTTTGCAGTTTTCTTATCTATCTGTATTTTTGGATTTGGATGTGTAGATGTAGCTTGTGTTCGTACGTTGGGTGGTAATGATAATGGAGTATTCGTGGTTTTACCACTTTCAGGTGTCTGTGGATTTGGAGATTGAGGTGATGGTGTTAAATTACGTGAATTGTTATGTTTTGGAGAGTTTATAGAATTATTAGAAATATAACCCGAGTCGAAATATTCAACGTAAATTCAACGTTTTCAACGTTTTAAACGTGAATTCAACGTTTTAAACGTGAATTCAACGTTTTCAACGTAAATTCAACATTTTCAACGTAAATTCAACGTTTTCAACGTAAATTCAACGTTTTCAACGTTTTGAACTTGAATTGAACATTTTGGACAGTGACTGGCCTATGAGAAAGAATAAGAGATCGGGAAAAGAAAGCACTGAGCTCTATCGCAAAGTTTTCCAGACTAATTATCAAAAAGATGAGTAGTATCCTAAAGGTCTTTCTCTAGAACACAATCTACGATGCTGTCACTTAATCCAAGAACATTAAATTGAAGACTGACACTGCCATAAGATTGCCCGATCGAAAATGATCTTAAATTATTATAATTGAGTATAAATTAAATTATAATAATTTGAAATCATTTTTGATCGGGCAATCTTATAGCAGTGTCAGTCTTCAATTTAATGTTCTTGGATTAAGTGACAGCATCATAGATTGTGTTCTAGAGAAAGACCTTGAGGATACTACGTATCTTTTTGATAATTAGTCTGGAAAACTTCGCGATAGAGCTCAGTGCTTTCTTTTTTCGATCTCTTTTCTTTCTTATAGGCCGGTCACTGTCCAAAATGTTCAATTCAAGTTCAAAACGTTGAAAACGTTGAATTTACGTTGAAAACGTTGAATTTACGTTAAAAACGTTGAATACGTTGAATTTACGTTGAAAACGTTAAAAACGTTGAAATTACGTTGAAAACGTTAAAAACGTTGAATTTACGTTAAATATTTCGACTCGGGAAGACAAACCGAAATCTGTCATATCGGATTCGCCACTTAAATACGAAGGGTTGTTTTTAATGAGTTTTTTCTCAGAGTTACAGCATCATACATGTCTCCTGATCACGACAATCCGTCAGAATAATCAGGAAGAGTAATTGATTTAACTGGTTCTGGATTTGATACGACTTTGCATTTAGAATTTTTATTTTGTAACGGGTAAAACTGGGGTTTATTTTAAAGTACAATTTAAAGGTTAATAATTTGTTGATAAGATGAAAATGATGAACCCGATAGAACCAGAAAAGATACCTCAGAAATGAATTTATTTATTAGCCAGTATTATTTAATAAACAATACTTTAAATCAAATAAAATAAAACCAAATTTGAATTACAACACAAACTACCCTTTTTTGCTCGGTTTAGCTCGCCGGAATCCAGGGTTGAAAAGGGGTCTTCCAATAAAGACAGACAATATTGATAATAAATGACTTTAATTTTATTAAACAAAATCAATCACACTTTACATAGGCTTCGAGCCTTTGTTCTACTACCTTTTTACAATAATTTAACTTAATAATTAGTCGCGGTTTTGATATTGCTTATTCATACAATTTACACGGTTCAATGCTATTCACGGTTTGCACGGTTTACACGGTTTCACGGTTTGCACGGTTTTATTGCTATTCAAGAAATTCTATTCACGGTTTGCACGGTTTGCACGGTTTACACGGTTTACACGGTTTGCACGGTTACGCAATATAACACACACATACATCAAAAGTTCGCGGTCTACAACGCGGTATTACCCCTCCCGGGTGCTTCAGGGGTGTCTGGTCGACTTCCCCGTCGGCCCTGCACGAGTTCCCCTTCCCTGAGGGTAAACGGATGGTCTCCGTCTAACCCCCACCTAAGCGGCTAGTTTCACCTACCACCCCTTGGCTGAAGGCCTCAGAGTGGGGACCCTTATATCTCCCCGAGAATCAAAATTCGCTTACCTTGGTCCGGTCGGACTCGGGGTAGTCGAAGTTCCAGATGTTGTCCAGGGAATGGTCTTCTCTAGAGAACGTCTCGGGAGACTAAGTTGCCAATACCGGCCCTCCCGAGCGCTTTTATTACCTGGGCTATCCGTCACACATACGGAAAGGGATACTTTCCGTCGCCCTCTAGCGTCGCTTGTTAAACTACGGCGGTCGAAAAATTTATTCTAAGTCCAACCCGAACAAAATCAATGGGAAATAAAAATTACAAAATAATATCTCACAAGATTGAATTTCTTCTAAGTTTTTGTGCAGCAATCTCAAAAGAAATGTCAAATATAACTTAAACGAAATATAAAAAACGATTTAGAACGAAAAAGAATGTGTTTAAGCCTTTGAGTAAACATCCAATACGGCGAAATTAACCGTGCGGCTTACACACTCGCGAGCGAATGGAAAGAGAATGAAAGAATACGCGATTAAAATACTAAGTTAAATTAAACTCTCTCACATTATTTTTTACATATTCCGTCTTATTTGGTATTTCTTTCAATCTCCTGAATCTTTTAAACGATTCATATTGAATTATTTTTCACACTTTATTTCCTTCCTTTGATTCCCGCCGGCTCGGGACTTAGAATAATTTCTCCTCGGCGCGTAATCTTTACACTCGTAATATCAAAACTTAACAATCATAATCCACAGCCATACTAAATAATAAATCAATATAGTTATAGTGATAGTTTTTAGTATATTCAATCAAGAAATAAATAGTAATTAAGGAAATAGTCATAATTACAATAGTTGTAAGTAGACATGTAGTTTTAAGTATATAAACATAGGTTTTAAACACATATAATAATAATAATAGCACCATAGTTTTAGGTTTAGTTAAAGATATAAGTAATAATACTAGTTATAAGTCCCAATAGTAATAAGTAGTAATTTAAGTACTAAACATAGTAATAGTAGTAAAACATAGTAATATATCACACGTAGTAATAAGTCAATAGTAAAATAAGAGATAATAGTAGTTTTAAGTATAATAATTTATAAGCAATAGTCTAGTAATAAGAAAATAAACAGCACAAAAAAACAATCACAGCAACAAACGGGTCCGTACTACTGGTCCGCATCACAATTTAATTTTGCATTTTCGTTAGATTTACGTATGCGATTTGAATTTTCGTTAGAATTTAATTTATTTTTATTGTTTTTATTTTGATTTTTAGAATTGAAGTTTTTATTTATCGAATTTGAATTTAGTTTTTGAGGATTATTTGTTTCTAAGTTTGTAAATAATTTATTATTTTTGTTTTTCCTTGAATCATCTTCGCTTAATGATTCAGTACTCGAAAATTTTTTGTATGGATTATATCGCCTGAGCTCAGATTTTTTCTTTTTTAAATTTTTATTTTTACCGATATATCCGTTTTTATTATTTTTAATTTCAACTAACCGTTGGTCGATAGAGTGATCAATCCTATTGCCATCGCTAGTGGGTTTGACGACTGGGTCTGTAGTATTATTACTGACTGGTCCAACCGCTTGAGTTTTTGGCTCAAGTATTTGACGTTTTTCGACTGAATCTTCTAGACCGACCGCTTGAGTATTTTGCTCAAGATTTTGAATTTTCGAATTTATTTTTCTAACTCCGTCGACCGAGTTAGTCGCAATTTTATTTTTATCACGAATTAATTTATTACTTGGAGTAATTTCCTCTGAACTTGAATTATTATTTCTGTTAAAATTTGTAGGTAATTTATTTTTATCATTATTCGAGCTAATTGACTCTGAATTAGTTTTGTATTTAGGTTTCTTTTTTAAGACTTTACCATCGTCTGAAGGATCTGAAGTCCTCAACCTAGCGATTCCGGGTTTTCCAGGTCGCCATTTAATTTTAATTGGATAAACTTTGCGGTTTTCAATTATTGGGTTACGCGATAATGCGTCCGCGTTTGTGTTTATTTTTCCTGCCTTATATAACACGGTATATTCGAACTCTTTAAGCCGTTCTCTCCATCTCATTACACGCGATGTTGGGTCATTCATATTATTTACCCACACCAGCGGTCTGTGATCGGTGACAAGAGTAAACTCTCTGCCATAGAGATACGGTCTAAATGTTTTCATACCAAATAAGGCTGCGACCATCTCTTTTTCGGTGGTCGAATAATTTTTTTCGTGTTTGTTGAGCACACGAGAAGCTGCTGCAACAATTGTGTCTTCGCCAATTTTGCCTTGTGAGAGAATTGCTCCAACTGTATAGCCCGAAGCATCGGTCGTTAAAATAAAAGGTTTCGAAAAATCTGGATACTGCAATATCGGAGCTGTACATAGTTTATCGCGCAAGGTTTCAAAAGCTACCTGATGTTCAGGCGCCCATGAAAATCTTGCGTTTTTGCTTGTAAGATCAGATAGGCACTTAGAGATCTTTGCGAAATATCCTTGATAAATCGCCGATAGTAACCAGCAAGTCCAAGAAATTCTCTCACTTGTGTTGTATTTCCGGGTGTTTTAAAACACTTAATCGCTTTTATTTTGTCGGGATCAGGCTTGACACCGTCGGCAGATATAAGATGGCCTAAATAAATTACTTCTTTTTTTAGGAATTCACATTTATCGGCTTGTAGAGTTAAATTCGCACTTCGCAAACGTTCAGCTAATTTTTCGAATTTAGTGTTATGTTCTTCTAGAGAACGTGCGTAAATGACTATATCGTCTAAGTAAACAAAGAGATCCACTCCTTGTAATGCGCGTAACACTAAATCCATTAATCTTTGGAACGTTGCTGGAGCATTTTTAAGTCCAAATGGCATTCTATTAAATTGATAATGACCATGAGGAGTTGTAAATCCTGTTTTGTGCTTATCTTTAGGATCTACTTTTAATTGATGAAAACCCGATTTTAAATCAAATACTGAAAAATAAATCGCACCGCCTAATTGATCAAGAATATCATTTATCAACGGTAGTGGATATGCATCTTTAACAGTTTTATCATTTAATTTGCGATAATCTATAACTAAACGCCATCTTTTATTGCCTTTTGAATCAGCCTTTTTATGTACAATCCATAAGGGGGAATTATATGGTGAGGTCGAAGGTTCAATAATATCCATTAACATTAGTTCTGTTATCTGTTTTTCTATTTCGTCTTTCTGTGCTGGAGGGTGTCTGTATTGTCGAGTATTTACGGGAACGTCATCGGTAGTGGGTATAGTATGAGTCGCAGTATCTGTAGCGCGCAGTGGTTCTCCCGGAATGTGGAATAGGTCAGCGTATTTCTCTACTAGAGAAACTATTGCTTTACGCTCTTCCTCATTCAGATGTTCTAAACGCAAGAGTTTTAACACTTTATTGACACGATTTTCCCCGGCCGTGGTACTTTTATCGTAATTGTTTGTGTCGTCATGCGTCAAAGTAGTATCCTCGTCTTCGCTTGTCCCGAATGGGTACAGAGGAATTACGGGTACTTTTACTTTTACATCTTTGTCAAGAGTATTTATTGCGTACAAATAAGTGATTCCGTTATTATTACTCACTAAAGCTTCGCCCGCGTAAATACCGTTTTCAAATTCGATACGAGGTGTATAACCCTCTTTAAGTTTACTATCTACTCGAACAAACATTGCCGTTTTTGTTCGAGCTTTTAAAACGAAATATTCTCCTTCTGTTAATGATATTTGTAGATTATTTAAATATTTAAATGTTACCGTATTGTCTACTAAATTTATTATTCCGCCGTGTTCTCGTAAAAATTCCATGCCAAGTATGCCCGTATAATTTAAAGGAAATTCATCTGGTATTACATGAAAATAAGTATCTTTATTAAAAATTTCTATCTTTATTCTACCCAAAGTGATAGCATCAGAGACACCATTTAATTTATAACAATATGATTCATCGATTAATTTTTTATATTTTACTTCCCCGTATTTTATTAAATTTAAATTACATCCGGTGTCTACTAAAATTTTCCCATAGCTAGATATTATATCTTTGGATCTGAACATAATTGACGTAGGTTTATAATCAATTGACATGGCACCCACGGAATAAGTTTCTGTCGGTATTCTTAGTTTTTGTTTAAATTTCGGCGCTGAATTGTTACGTTTCCCATCGGAGCGCCGACTCGAGGGAACGCTTGATCGTTTCCCGTACCTGTACTCGGTTTTTCATTTAAACCGTCGCGTTTTCCTTCATTATAAATTTTTTTACGACAATTATTTACTGAATGACCGTTCATTTTACAATAATCACATTGAAGAATATTTTTGTTTAAAATTTGATTAGATTCAATACTCTTTCTTTGAATTGAAATTCTACATTCCTCGATATTATGATTGTTTCTTTTGCAAAAATTATAAAACTTATTTAGGTTGTTTCGATTTTGATTATTAACCTGTTTCGATTTTTCACGACTGTTTCTGTTATAATTTTTATTAAATTGCTGATAAGGATTCAAATTTCGAATTTGGTGATTATTTTGGTTAATTGTGTTGTGTGGGTTTGGGTCTTGGATTGCGAAACAATTTTTATTTGAATTATTATCGAATGGCTTGAAAAGTTTATTTATATTTTTCATTTGCTGTAATTTTTGTTCCGCTTTAATTGCTGCAGTAGCGGCTGTAGCAAGATCCGCAAATTCGTCATTATGTAAAAATAAAGCAAGTCTTGGTTCTAAACCCGAAATAAATGCTTGTACCGCGGTTTCCTTAGCTAAAACTATTTTTTCATCTTTACTATTACCGCCTGTATCCGCGATTTCTGAGCAAGTGTCCTGTAAATGTTTATTCACCCTATGGTAAAAGTCCATTACGCGTTCGCTCGATTTTTGCTCTAAGTCATTAAATTCTTTTAACCAAACTGAAACTTGTTTGCTTAATCTAAAATTAAAATTTAAAAATGCAATAAATTCGTCTATTGTTTTTACGTTCGACCCGCTTACTCTAATTAAAGGTTCGCCTTTACATTTTGATTTTAATATTCTAACGAGCGCGTCCTCGTTTATTTCTCTTAGATATTCTTTCGCGTCTTTGCATGCCTGTATGAATGATTCTACTGGATAACTTATACCATTAAAATCTGGTATAGTTTTGAAAAATTCTCTGTAATCGAATTTGTTATTTGTAATGGGTCCACTTGTTTTATTAATAAATTGTGGTCTCAATAAAACAAGGGCCCATCCATGTGTAAAACTTAAGGTGTTCTACGTACCTGTCTAGCTAGGCTCAGTAATCTCAGGACGAGGATAACCCCGTACTGGACCACGCAGTATTAAAATTAGAGAGAGATCTTATACTAAACTTATCAGGAAGGTTGTTATTAATTTTAGAAACTAAATGTATTTAATTGCACTATAAAAGAACTATGGCATTTATTTCAACGAAGTCGCTTTACAAAATAATGATGAAATTATGAACAATAACTATAAATGACTGATGAAACTGACTCGACTGATTTTACTAAACTGAATGACTCGACTGACTTAATTAATTAATTACAACGACTCTTCAATCCAAAAAATATTATTTCACAAAACAAAATAGTTAACCCGACAATAACAAAACGACTCACTTACTCCAACAACTCCAATCCAAACCAGTCCTTCCTTCCACCGAACCTTTACCTCCATGACCAGAGCCTCCAACCAGTTCCTTCCAATCCACCGATCCATTCCAAACATTTCCAAGTCCACCAGGTCCAATCCACAGTAATAATTATAGAATTATAAATAATTTAAATAAAACTTAATTAACTTAAGTAAGAATAAGCTTCCACCTGAGGTGGGCTCATATGCTCTTGGCCCATTATGAGTATAGTATATCAGCACGTGTAGTAGTAGATGGTAGTAGAAGACCAAGGTGGTAGTGGTAGGCACGTCCGTCCACGGCGGTTGCTGCGAGCCAAGAGACCGACCGCTCGTCGTCTCTGGGCCTCGTACCTCCCCACTCAGGTTGGCCAACCCCTAAAACCAGAAGTCGAAACTCGACCGTAGCGACCCCGGCGCATCAGTGTCTGTATTTTCCTTTAGTATCGACAGTTGTTGAAGAAGGAGGGCGAATCTTTTGGCGCGAGTCGAATTTTAAGTTTAAACGCTGTGTGGAATGCTTCCACACCGTTACAATTTGTAGTTAAATTATTCGTTAAATTAAGATTGGGAGGTAATTGGTGTGAAGTACCCACGGGTGGATTTCTTTCGAAATGCATTTTTAATTGTTGAGCAGTAGCTGCTTGACAATTTTCTTCAAATTTATTTTTCATTTTAAGTTTTTCTGCTAGTAATTGTTGAATTTGAGTTTTTAACGCTGTAACTTCATTTTGGGTTTCCGTAAGGGAAATTTCCATTTCTTGGAGACTCATTTTTATTTATATAAATATTTCTAAAGACAGAAAAAAAAATTTGAACAATATAATTGACTTACTACTTAGTTGTTTACAGGTTTGAATTTAAGATAAATCAGTAATTGTAGTCGATATGGAGATCTTCGTTGCCGTTGGAAGGTTGGTGGAAACACGTTGAGCAGGAATGTGCGATGACTGTAAATAGCTCAGCTGTAGTTGATGTTGAACTGCGTCCGTCGGGCGTCGTAAATGATATTCGTATTTCAATTTTATTTTAAATTTTAATTCTTCATTAACTTCACTCACTTGAATTTTATTATGAATTTTATTTTTAATTCACAAAATTTTTATTTTTTTTTCTTGATATATCTGACTTTATAAATTTGTATAATTTTTTTTTATTAATTATGTTGTTTGAGAGCAGAGAAAAAAAAATTTTCGATTTTCAATTTAAATGTTCGGCGAAAAAAAAAAATTTTGTTATTTTTTATTTTAATTATTTTGGAATTTTTTTATTTCAATTATTTAGATTTTTATTATTATTTATTTCACTCACTTCAATTCTTACTTAACTTTTCACTTTTGTTTCACAATTTTGCTTCTTTTTTTATTATGTAGAAAAAAAATTTCCGATGCCGACAAAAAAAAAAATTGGTAATATTTTCTTGTGTTGCTCAATTTCACTTTGAGAACTTGATGTTAATTTTATAAAAAAAAATTTTCGGATTTTTGAGATTTTACCAGTCTATTCGGGGGCTGTTCGAATCCGTCGCTGCCACCAATTTTAATTATATAATAAGTTGTTACGTCCTGGTTGATGTTTTGGCGCTGGCGTAGTTGAGCAGTCGATTTGAATTGGACGTAATGAGAACTTACATATAATTATAAATAATTATTAAGTAGGGGTTGAACAGCCACAATTCGATGGTTGAAATAAACTGGTTATTATTTTATATCTCAACCCGATTTATTCAATTGTAAAAGAATAATTTGAATAACGTGAAAATATACAATTGAATCAATTTATAAATTTGTTGAAGTTCGTCTAACAATAACTTCAAAAGGGTGAGAAAGAAGTTAAGTATTTAATATTGAGCCTGACTGCTCTCGATGATTCTATATTTCAGACTGGTTTCTCTTGATCGAGAAAAACTAGAGTAAGTCTCTTATCAATACGAGGCGCTTGGGCATCAGGCCCGCGCATCGTACGATATAGAGGGGTGGATCGAGATAAGCAATATTCTCGAATGATCCATTCTCTGTTCTCACGCTTTCTCCGTTTTTATTATTAACAAATGAGCCACTTATCTATGAACAAAAGTTATCTTAGAACAAAATAGATGTATATGCAGCTGCACGTCTCGAGGATTTACTCGAGGCGTCAGCGTTTATTTGTACATAACAAATATTAAGAGAAAAATAACTTTATCAATATGTTTTAAATATTCTAAATAATATTATACTATTTTATATTCTACTACTGTATATTATTATATTATTATATTATATTACTATATTAAATTATTATATTAAATTATGTTCTATAATATAGGGTGACTTATCAATTATGCCACTTATCAATATACATCTTAATTAATTAGTTAGGTCTCAGATCGGTCTTTCAATAATTAGTACTTAAAAATAATCAGAGACATCTGCCGAGCAGGCTGGGACGTAACATACACTATTTACGGTAGTCTTCAGTGATTAGCTGAGAAGCATAAATACACTAAACGTTTTTATATTAATGTTTTGTGCCATTTAAGTGATTAATTATTTTATCTAAGTGATCAATAAAAGGTAATTATAACATACATATTAATTATTTTAAATAGTTATAATGTTGATTATAATCGTAAAATAATAATTGTACTAATGATAAAAATTAGGAGTAAAACCTACGGAGACGTTTGTATGTTTAATCTTAAACTTTAATGAAAAATAGAAAATTACGAACCACTTAATCTTAACAATATTTATTTAAATATTAAAATTATAATAACTGATATAAAAGCACGATGATGAATCATGTTTATTCTAAGAAAATTAATTCTTTTTATAGGTTATCTTGTTGATTTCAAATAAAATATTATGTCCGAAGAGGAAATTGAAATTTTTCCAACATTTCCAATGCTAAATGAATATCAAATGAATATTGACAACAGCGATTCTGAAAATGAAGGTGATGGTAATGGTGATAATGTGATGATGACTCCTCTGAAGAGGTTATGAAAGATGACAGCAATAATTCTCCTCGTAATGTTGCTTGGACATATTTTAAGCGAGATAAACAGAATATTAAATAAGCTATTTGCAACATTTGTGCTCAAGCTCTTAGTTTACCAACAGGTAGTGTTATTTCAAATTAATTGATGTTTTTGTTAATGACGTTCATTCTCTGTGCTGAAGTCAGATGATAACTATCTTTTACAAAATTTTTTTGATTTTTGAAGATAATGATCAAGAAATATAAGTAAGTCGTTGGTTTGGCGTCCATGATTATTGGTTATTAATTTTGACAAATCTGTCGTTTCTAATCCTGTAATCTGTACTTAGTTTACTCGTTTTCAGTATGATGAAAAATGTACTCAAATAACTTTAATTATACCATGTAAAACAATAAATATTAAATTCAAACAGTGCATAACACCTCTTTTTAAATGCAAATCGTTAAACTACATATTTTAAAGAATATTTTGAAATTAAATAAATAAATAAATAAGATAGTATGTTAAAAATTTAATTTTGAATCGCTAATGTAATAACTTTTCAAAACTACTGATAACGAGTTTCCAATTTTTTAGAGAAATTATTATATAATTAAACTTATCAAAACTCAAAAATATAACTTTTTACCTACTATTATATCTCACGCATGAACCTCCTTAACTTTTGGGAATAAGCTATAAAAAGTTTTTAATTTTTGTGCAAAGATAGATACAGCATTGAAGTCTCAAGCATGACCGTCCTTAACCGGGATAAAAATATACTTTTATATACTTCTATATATAAAAATATACTATACTCGTATTGGTACCAGGTCGTATTTGTACCAGGAACAACTTCACTAATGTTCAATTACCTTCGTGCTAAACATAAGGATGTTTATAAAATATGGATTGAAGAACGGAATAAAAAGCGTAAGAGCTGGTTGTAATCAAGACCAAGAAGGAGAAGAAAAAAGAAGAAAACAAAGCACAATGACAAGGACAGACAAACAGGAAATTGATCAACTCATTATAGAAATGATAGCCATCGATTTGAAACCATTTTCCTGCGTAGAAGATCGAGGTTTCAAAAACCTATTGAAAAAGTTAGCTTCCAATTATGAGCCACCATTTAGGGCCACCTTTTCACGCTCTCTTGCTCCGATTTTATATCACCAAACAAAACAAAGGTTATTTAATGACTTGAAACAAGATTTAGAATTGGGTATAATGAGCCTATCATTTACTACCGATTGTTGGAAATCGCGAGCAAATGATTGTTACATATCTTTAACTCTACATTATTTAACTGTTGACTTTGTTTCTAAAAATTTAATGTTAAATATTTAGCAGTTATTGGATCGTCATTCTGACAACAATCTTAAAACACACTTGAAAAAAATGATGGACGGGTGGGATTTATCAGATATTGAGAATATTCCGATATTTTTCATTACTGACAATGCTCGAAACATATCATCAGCGACTTCTCAGTTGAGCGACAGCCACCTATACTGCTTCGCGCATACTCTTCAACTTGTGTTGAAAGATGCGGAATTGCATACTTTTGGTGTTGAAGAATTATTACTACTAAGCCAAAAGAAGACATAAAAAAACTTTTTTCAATTAACCTTGGGATATTAAAAACGCGAGAATATGTACTCACGACATAAAAAATAATTCGTTTTTTTTTTACACACTTTCGGCTGTAGTAACGCAATATATTAGTTAACCGATTATTAACATTTAAGTTGCAATTTCATTCTTGTTTCGAAAAATTGCCGATCATTTTCATCGGTCGGATCCAGCACGACAGAAATTCGAAGAAGCCCAAAAGGTGCTAGATAGTGAACCTTTGCAGTTAGTTCAAACGGTGGTCACCCGGTCAAACTCAGAGTATGAGATGTTAGGAATGATTCAAAGACTTCAGAAACCTTTGCCTCACATTCTTGCTGATTCTACCGACATTGAGTCCATATCTGGTACCGAATGGTCTAAAATAAATTGCTTACTGAAGGTTATGAAGCCGTTATATGACACCACCCAAATATCATGTGGAGTTAAATATCCGACTTTGTCAATGGTAAAACCATTGCTATTTGGGATCACAAATGGTCTGAATAGTATCGCATTTGACTACGACGATGCATCAGAAATAGGAAAATAATTTGTAGATAATATCTTGAATGGTCTAGAAGTCAGATTTTGTGAAGTTGATCGTGATATTATTTTTAAGAAAAGCACTTATCTCGATCCCCGGTACAAAAATTATTTTTACAAAGAAGAGGAAGTAAAAGAAATAGAAAATGATATTAAACTCGAAATTGTGAGATTCTTGATGCCGGATGATGATTCTCAAGAACTTAATGTTTTGACCAGAGAACGTAAGTTTTAACAAGAGTCACTCACTTTTTAAGATTACTTTTTTGACACAAATTTGTTCATTTTTATACTGTGTATTTTTTTTTTTACATGTATCATTGATTCAAAATTTCGTACAACCAAATTAGGAAATCGTTTACGTTAAAATTCGTAATTGAAATTGAACAAATTTACCGATTGTACCTTTTTTTAGCCAAAAATACTTTACCTAACAAATAGAAAAAATTAATTGCTTTTGTTGAATGTGTTTTTCTTTTTTCTTTAATGCGTCTTGATGAATACATTTATTTACTTACTAAATCTAACTTACAATTAATCAGAAAATGGACATTCGACTTAATCAGAAATTAATGTTATTAAATATACAATGATTTATTGATTTTAAATTTCAGCTAGTGGAAACCAGTACACGGGATTTTGGAGTTTCATAAAAAAACCTACCGTTACCCTAGTAGAAATAAAATAGAGTTTACTCGATTTCAGACCAGTAACTGGCCAGTAATCCCGGCTAAAAACTAGAAATCCCGCCACCTACAACTAAGACGTACACATTGGTCACACTAATATATTTTCTGTACTAGTGTGTATGTGTGTGTTTATTAGGTAGATTTTTTTAAAAATCTAACTATTGTATTTGTCCTCATGGTCGATTTTACAAGGAATTTCGTCATAAACTATCATAATTAGTTGAGTAGAGTGCAAAAATACCATTCGTTGAAAAATTTATATATGTATGTATATATATATATATATATATATATATATTTATGTAATAGAACCGACTTTTGAGGACACGATTGCGTCTACAATTCTTATCCGATCTTAATGAAACTTTCTACACTTATTTTATGTGTAATTACCACGGTTAAGTTCGAAGATGGGCTGAATCGGTCGATTAGTTTCGAAGTTATGGCTGTTTGAAATTTTTACGAATTTTCGAAAAAATCAGTTTTTAATCACTTTTAAAGTCCATATAACTTTAAAACTAAAACTCATAGATAACTTTTGTAAAAAGTATTTTAAAGCTTGATTAATAAGCTTGAATTTGTGACCTTAAACTTTATATTTAGACCATTTTTTCCAATAATTTTCTAACCTTGAAAATTTTAATGGAATCAAAAAATGTTAAAAATATTGTTTTCATTCCACACAACTTATGCTTATCCCATTAAAATCCAGTTTCGTCAGTTGTATTTTATTTTACACAAAATAACCTGTAAATTTCACTGCTATTTTATATTTTAAAAGTATTTCTTTTATTACTTATGATGTATCAAATGTACCTCCAATCCTGATGATTATCACTGGTCATGTCATTACGATAGCGCCCACACTTCTTATCGGATCGTAATGAAATTTTCCACACTTATTCTATAGGTGATTACCTTTATCAAGTTCAAAGATGGGCTGAATCATTTAAATAGTTTCGAAATTATGGCTGTTTGAAATTTTCATGATTTTTTGTAAAAATCAGATTTTAATCACTACTAAAGCTTATATAACTTCAAATCTAATATTCATAGACAATTTCCGTAAATAGTATCTGAAAGCTCGTCTAATAATCTTTAATTTATGACCTTAAGCTTTATGTTTTGACTATTTCTTCCAATAATTTGATAGCCTTGAAAATTTTAATAGAATCAAAAATTGTTGAAAATATGGTTTTCATACCACATAATTTTTGCATTTCCCATTATAAAACAATTTTGTTACGTGTATTTTATTGTGAACAAAATAACCTGTAAATTTTACAGCTATTTCATATTTTAAAAGTATTTCTCGTATGATTTATGATGTTCTAATCGTACCTGTACGTTCTATAATTATAACTGGACTTGCCATCGTAACAGCGATTACAATTATGATCTAATACTAATTAAATTTCCAATACTTTATTTATGTGAAGGTAAGTTCGGTACATTACCTATATAATGGTATGTCAAATCAACTATCTGAAGTTCTCTATCGAAAATAATCGTTGTCCTTTTTTACCCCCACTCTTAGAAAATGAGTTTAATTCATGTTTAATTTATGACTAATTGAAAAATCTACCTTCCATTTCGGCTACCGAATGGCCTTTTTTTTTCCTGTTTAACCTCTATTTTTTAAGGTGTGTGTTAATATGTAAATAATTTTATGATCAATAATTAATAATATACACATAAAAAAATGGAATCAATGAAAAAAATGAATACAACAAGTAAATTGCGACTATGGGCAGTAGAAACAAATATTATAAATTGTCCTTTAGACGAATTATTAAAAACTGGGAAGGAGGAAGTCGAAAAAAGGAATAATTAAAAAGAAAAAATTTTATACATTATTAATAATGAAATTTTAATTTGCCTAAGTATTTTTTAGAAAATTGTTTTATTTTTCCGAGGAACTGATAATTTTAATAACCTCAAAACCTAAAATTTTAAAGTGACAGTTTTTTCAAAGCCGCCATGTTTCTCTCGGATCTCTAGTAAAACTGGCCAGTTACTTGACAAAAACTCGATATCCCAAT
The DNA here is from genome assembly GCA_030273425.1 of Microplitis manilae. Taxonomy (NCBI): domain Eukaryota; kingdom Metazoa; phylum Arthropoda; class Insecta; order Hymenoptera; family Braconidae; genus Microplitis; species Microplitis manilae. Next base: position 16,475,321 of record CP092726.1, on the reverse strand, counting down.
GGCCAGTTTCTGGTTTAAGTCTAGTAAAACTAGCCAGTTACTAGACAAAAACTTGATTTCATTTCTACTAGGGTAACGCACGAGAAAAAATTTAGAGACTTTGCGTGGTGAAATATCACAGGAAATGGTGGAGTATTTAAACTGTGGTTTGATAAATCCTCAGCAAGATCTACTTATTCGGTGGCGACAAGAAAAAAATAAATGTCCCCAATTATCACTTATGGCAAGAAGATATTTAGGAGTACCTTGTACTTCTGCTGAAAGCGAAAGGTTATTTTCCACTGCTGGTGATATTGTATCTGATAAACGAACTTCATTATTACCAGATTCGGTTTCGTATTTATCATTTTTAAACAAAAATTTGTAGCAAATTTTCATACTAATTGTTCTATTTGTGTAATTATATTTCATGGTGTAAATAAAATGTATATTAATTGTTAATTCCATATTTAAATATCGAACATAACAAATTCTGAATACAAAATACTCGAAAAATTGCGAATACCATAATAATTCGAAATTTCGAATTATTCGATTCGAATCCGTGTCGAATAATTCGTAAATTTGAATATTCGCACACCCCTACAAAAAATTTAGATAAAACACTTGATCCCATATATACCTGAGTAAGATCACGTCAAGTGGACCCCCCATTTTCCACTTGATCATGAAAATTAAGTCTACGTATTTTTTTCTTATGTAGTCATTATGAAAAATTAAACCCTCAAACGATTTTTCAAAATTCTCATTTTAACAACAATTTTTTTTACAATGAAGATTTTGAGTACTTTTAATTAAAAAATAGATTCCAAAACAACCGTTAAAGATAACTTAATGAAATTTTCAGGATTTATTGTCAAATATCTATATTTCATAAAAATATTAATAGCTTGAAATTCTTTGTTTATTATCCTATTGTTAATTAACTTTTAAGTAAACAAATGAAAATTTCATTGACTTCTCGGTAAAAAAATAAAGTTTTTTTTTATTGATTACATGAGTTATTTATTAAAGTTTGAGATCCCAAAAGAAAATTTCACTGCTCGTGATTAGTTTAAACAAAATAAAATTATTTATCACCGCACGTCGGTCGCTGAGCGCTTCCCATACGGTGCGCGGCCACGCGTCTCAGGCTCTATTGCAGCTTTGGTCAGTCATAATTCAAAGTAACATTTAAAAATACTATTACTAAACGAATTGTATTTTTTTTAAACAATATCATGAATAATACAATAGAATAATTTTTTATTATTAAACTGAAACAGGAAAAACTAACTAATAATTAAACTTAAGTTTAATTATTAGTTAGTTTTCCCTGATTATTGTTTAATAAATAATTAATTTATTATTAATTAATAATAATTTACAAATTGTAATTAACTAATTATTGATACATTAGTTATTTACTAAACAATAATCAGGGAAAACTGTCTAATAACTAAACTTAATTATTAATTAATAACTTATAAATTACTATTAACTAATTAATAATAAATTAATTATTTATTAAACAATAATCAGGGAAAACTAACTAATAATTAAACTTAAGTTTAATTATTAGTTAGTTTTTCCTGTTTCAGTTTAATAATAAAAAATTATTCTATTGTATTATTCATGATATTGTTTAAAAAAAATACAATTCGTTTAGTAATAGTATTTTTAAATGTTACTTTGAATTATGACTGACCACAGCTGCAATAGAGCCTGAGACGCTTGGCCGCGCACCGTATTGGAAGCGCTCAGCGACCGACGTGCGGTGATAAATAATTTTATTTTGTTTAAACTAATCACGAGCAGTGAAATTTTCTTTTGGGATCTCAAACTTTCCCTCGCAACCTTGAGCTCACCGTGGAAATACCGTGGAAGCACTGTGCTTGTGGAAACACCGTGCAACCTATGCAGTTTCCACGCTGTTTCCACGGTTGATTTGTTCCATTTTTCCACGATATTTCCACGATAGTTTTTCACTGGGTCCACGGTGTTTCCATACCAAATCTACGGTAAAAACACAATGAATAATCACCGTGATTTCACGCTAAATCCACGTTTGTTACACTTTGAACCCATAGTTAATCCACAATGATTTCATTATGCTTATGTCAGTGATCCACAATGAAAACACGATGTATTTACGATGGGTTTGCAATTAGGTTTTGCAATGATTAAACGAAGAATCCACGGTAAATTCGCGGTGATTATGTAATATTTACACAGTAATAACATGGAAAATTTACGATGAAAACTTGATAATCTAACAGTAACAACATACTGTCTATGAGAAATTAACATAAAAAATCAATTGTGTGGCATCTACTTAACTGGGAAACTCTTATCAATATTATCTAATTGAATAATTAAAAAAGCCCATTCGGCAGCCGAAATGGAAGGTAGATTTTCCGATTAATCTATATATAAAGTTTCATATATACATATCTTGTAATACATTTTAGTGTATAGTCATGATATGAAATTAGACTCGTTTTTCTAAGAGTCAGGGTAAAAAAAGACAACGACTACTTTTGATAGAGAACTTCAGATAGTTGATTTGACAAAACATTTTATAAGTAATGTAGCAAACTAACTATCATAAAAACAAAGTATCAATAATTTAATTAGTATGAGATCATAATGATAATCACTATTACGATGGCAAGACCAGTTATAATTATAGTATGTACAGGTACGATTGAAACATAATAAATAACAAAAAAATACTTTTACAACATAAAATAGCTGTGAAAGTTACAGGTTATTTTGATCACAATAAAATATAACTGACAAAATTGTATTTTCAACATTTTTTGATACCATTAGAATTTCAAGGCTATCAAATAATTAGAAAAAATGGTCAACACATGAAGTTTAACGACAAAAATTAAAGCTTACTAAACAAGCTTTAAAATACTTTTTACTGAAATTGTCTATTGATTTTAGTTTTAATATTATATGAACTTCAACAGTGAATAAAAATTTATTTTTTCGAAAAATCGTGAAAATTTCAACAGCCATTAATTCAAAACTAATCAACCGATTGAGCTCATCTTCGAATTTGATCAAGATAATAGCCTATAGAATAAGTGTAAAAAATTTCCATAAGATCCGATGAGAACTGTGAGTGCTATCGTAATGACAAGACCAGTGATAATCACAGGGATTCGAGGTACATGTAATACATCATAAATAATAAAAGAATTACTTTTAAAATATAAAATAGCAGTGAAATTTACAGGTTATTTTATGAGCAATAAAATGCAATTGGCGAAATTGGATTATAATGGGACAATCATAAGTTATGAGGAATGAAAACCATATTTTCAACATTTTTTGATTCCATTAAAATTTTCAAAGCTATCAAATTATTGGAAGAAATGGTCAAAACATAGAGTTTAAGGTCATAAATTAAAGTTTACTAAACAAGCTTTCAGATATTTTTCACGGAAATTGTCTATGAGTATTAGTTTTAAAATTATATGAACATGAAAGTGGATAAAAATTAATTTTTTCGAAAAATCGTGGAAATTTCAAACAGCCATAACTTCTAAACTATTTGACCGATTTAGACCATCTTCGAACTTAACGGTTACAATCGCCTATAGAATAAGTGTAAAAAATTTCATTAAGATCCAGTAAGAACTGTGGGCACAATCGTAATGACAAGACCAGTGATAATCATAAGGATTATAGGTACATTTGATACATCATAAATAATAAAAGAAATACTTTTAAAATATAAAATAGCAGTGAAATTTACAGGTTATTTTGTGCTCAATAAAATGCAATTGGTGAAATTGGATTATAATCGGACATGCAAAAGCTATATGGAAAGAAAACCATATTTTCATCATTTTTTGATCTCATTAAAATTTTCAAAGCTATCAAATTATTGGAAGAAATGGTTAAAACATAAAGTTTAAGATCATAAATTAAAGCTTACTAAACAAGCTTTCAGATATTTTTCACGGAAAATGTCTATGAGTATTAGTTTTAAAATTATATGAACATGAAAGTGGATAAAAACTAATTTTTTCGAAAAATCATGGAAATTTCAAACAGCCATAACTTCTAAACTAATTGACCGATTTAGCCCATCTTCGAACTTAACCGTGATAATCGCCCATAGAATAAGTGTGGAAAATTTCATCAAGATCTAATAAGAATTGTAGCCGCAATCGTGTCCTCAAAACATGGTTATATTACATATATATATATATATATATATATATATATACATACATATATAAATTTTTCAACGAATGGTATTTTCGAACTCCATTCAACTAATTATGATAGGTTATGACAAAATTCCTTGAAAAATCAACCATGAGGACAAATACAATACCTAGATTTTTTTTAAAATCTACCTAAAAAAAAAGCGCTTATGAGAGCTTACCTATAACAGTTAAATGAACATCTTATTTATATTTATATCCAACAATTTCTATTAAAATAAATAAAAATGTCGTTAAATATTTTTAAAATAATTTGATTTCTTTTCACTCAATATCAAAATTATTAGGATTTTTTTATTTTTTGACTGGTTAAATTTTAAATTCTAATTTAAAATTATAAAACGATTAAGTTTAAAATATTAATAATTAAATAATTCTATATAGTTACAATTTAGCGATGTATATATAAGGGTTGGCCAAAAAACAACTAATTTTTTGAAGTTGACTTCTTTTGGCGCGTTTAGTAGAGAGTAAAATTGAGAGCTGCACGCGCAAGCGTACCGCAAAAACGACATGATGAAGTTGGACACCAAATATAATTAAAAATGTATATTTATTTTACTGACTATTAGGTTAACTTGTATACAGAGTAATCGCAAGGTATCCAACAAAACATGAGGTTATATTTGGAATCGATAGAAAAGCCAATGTACGAAAAACATTTCATATACATTAATTATAAAACGTGAATTATTTATATAAATATAAATATATTATCTATAAATGTTTCCTAAATTATGGTGTAAAAAACGTATCAGTGATAAAAAATTTGTTAAAACTTTAAGTGTTTTAAAAATTTGAGGTTAATTTTTGTAAATTGAGTAAAACCTTTGAAAGTTTTAAGTATTTGAACTTGATTTTATGTAAGTATTATTTTTAATAAGTTAATGAAACAATTACTAATTCAAGTAATAAGTAATTGAATATTTCATTATACATATTTATTTTTAATAAATAATTAAAAACAATTTTCATTATTTTTAATGAGTAATTTAACAAAATTTCAACACATTGTTACAAAAAAAATCTATGCATATATATATTGAAAAAAAGTAATGAATAAATAAATTTTATTATTTTGAGAAGAAAAAAACATATAATAATAAATTTTATTTTGAAAGAAAGAGAAATAATTTTTTTTTTTTTTTGCGAAAATAAAGAATTTCATTCAATATTAAAAGATTTTAGTAAATACATTAATTTTAGAGTTACGTTACCATTATTTACAATTAACAACTAAAAATAAATGAATTACACTCAATAATTTTATAATATTTTACCCCTTTTGTAACGAAAGAAAAAAAAATATAAATTAAAAATAAAAAGTAAATAAATGAATTTTATTTTAAAAGAAAGGGAAATAAATTATTTTTGCAAAAAAATTAATTATTTCTTTTCCTTGTAAAATTGAATTTGTTATTATATATTTTTTTTTTTGTTAGAATTTGTTAAAATTGTCTTAAGAACGGTTATCAGATAATTTCGTCCCAGCTTTTCTCTGAAATAAAAGCTCTAAACGCAAAATAAAGACACAGACCCGATACTTTATTCTATGAACTAGCGAAGTGCTCTTCAATTTTTTGATAAATTCCATTTGTTTACGAGAAAAACTTGGACAAAGATCCCATTTAATGTACAAGTGCAACAGAGATAGAACCGTTTATCCAGTTGAGTGTGAATTAATTAATAGAGAAACAAATGAAAACGAGTCTTAAATAACTCATTTAAAATACTGAATATTGTTTTTAATTATTTATTAAAAATAAATATGTCTTATGAAAATAAGCAATGACTTATTATTTAAATTAGTAATAATTCTATTAACTTATTAAAAATAATACTTACATAAAATAAACTTCAAATACTTTAAACATTTGAAGTTTTTACACAATTTTTAAAATAAACTTCGAATTTTTAAAGGACTTTTAAAGCTTTGACACAATTTTTATTACTGATAAATTTTTCACACCATAATCTAGGAAAAATTCATAAATAATATTTTTATATTTATATATATAATTCACAATTTACAATTAATATACATGAAATGTTTTTCATAAACTGGCTTTTCTGTCGATTTCATAAATAACCACGTGTTTTGTAATAAGTATGATAGTTTATAGTAATGAGTATGACAGTTTCGCCGGACAAGTAAAAAGATCTTGGAATTTACTACAATTTGACTTCAAGCTCCAATAACTTTTGAACAGATGGATTTATCAAAAAATGATAAGAAACTTTTTGTATAACGTTTGATTTTCTACAAAATAATATCTCATAGTTCTAAATGAAAATTATGAAAATCTAACTTATTATACACGTTACTCAGACGTAAATAATGAAAAAAAGATATGTGGTGTTATATCTAATGAAATATGTTTTAGTTGTAGAATGTAATTATAAGAATAATGATTACTGATATTAGTATATTGACTACTGCTTAAGTTATTTAATGATTTAAATTTAATCTAATTATTGTAATGTTTAGCATTATCAATATAATTAATATTATTATAAGGCTGTTTTGTAATGTGTTTATGTTTTGAAAAAATAAATTATTCTTCGAATGAAAGCGTATTTGTAATTAAATAATGATATTAGTATGGATATCTTAAAAAAATTAGAGTTTAGCTACTCAGCGGTGTATGGCTACTTGAATTTCACTGAATGTTTCTACCGTGAATTTATCGCATAATAATTGCGAATACGTTGAATTATCAGTGACAAACTTCTACTAAACCGTGGTACATTTAGCGTATTTTCAGCATTACTACACCATGTGTTTGTCGTGGAATGACTGTGGGAACACTGTGGAAACACATCAGAAATGTTGGGAAAACGTAGTCAAATTGCTATGGAACTACTGTGGTTTCATCGTGGAAAAATGGAACAAATCCACGGTGTTCCCACCGAGCATTCATGGTCAGTCTGTAGAGTTTCCACGGTGTTTCAACGGTGAGCTCAAGGTTGCGAGGGTTAATAAATAACTCATGTAATCAATAAAAAAAAACTTTATTTTTTTACCGAGAAGTCAATGAAATTTTCATTTGTTTACTTAAAAATTAATTAACAACAGGATAATAAACAAAGAATTTCAAGCTATTAATATTTTTATGAAATATAGATATTTGACAATAAATCCTGAAAATTTCATTAAGTTATCTTTAACGGTTGTTTTGGAATCTATTTTTTAATTAAAAGTACTCAAAATCTTCATTGTAAAAAAAATTGGTGTTAAAATGAAAATTTTGAAAAGTCGTTTGAGGGTTTAATTTTTCATAATGACTTCATAAGAAAAAAGTACATAGACTTAATTTTCATGATCAAGTGGAAAATGGGGGGTCCACTTGACGTGATCTTACTCACCTGAGAAAAAATGATCAGACCTGATCATACCTGTTCATGTATGATCAGGCCTGAAATTAAGCATGCTCAGGCTTGATCATACCTGTCCATGTCTGTTCATATCTACTCATGTCTGAAGCGGTAAATACGCTCAGGTCTGATCATATCTGTTTATGCCTGTTTATGTTTGATCCAGCTTGATATATGGGATTAAATTTAAAATCTTAGTTATCTATATACATTAGACTGTTTCAAATTAGGGGACTATTTTTTTTTTTTTTGATGAACATTGAAAAATCGAAAGGGTATTTTAAAATATGGTGACAGTTAAAATTTGAGCTCTTAATATTGATATTTAGAGGTGGCTATTTGTAATTTTCGATTTTTCATTTAGAAACATGGTGAAAAATACATAACTTCCGAAAAAATCAAGATACAAAAAATCTCTTCTTAACTATTTTGTAGGAAATTTACTGATCTACAAAAAAGGTCTTCTATGATTTTTGCATAACTTCAACCATTCACAAGATATCCGACGTCAAAGTTTGATAAAATTCAAAGAACTTGTTTATGCTCGCTCCGAATTTTATACTATGCCAACCAATGAGAATTCAGAAATTTTCAATACAATTTTTTGTAGGAAATTGAACGCTCTACAAAAAAAGTCTCTTATCGTTTTTTGATAAATCCATCTGTTCAAAAGTTATTAGAGCTTGAAGTCAAGTTATAGTAAAATTCGAGATCTTTTTACTTTTTCGGTGAAACTATCGGACAAATCATAAAATGTCATTAAATCTTTTTTGTAGACAATTTTATTTCCTAAAAATTATCTCTGATAAATTTTTTCCGAATTCTGCATTCTATTCTAGTTAATTCCATTTTAATGTCGAGCTCTTAAAATCGATCAGAACACTTTTTTTAGGAGCTTAGCATTAAAATGGAAATAACTAGAAGAGAATGCAGAATTTAAAAAATTTATCAGAGGTAATTTGTGAGAAATAAAATTGCCCACAAAAAAGATTCTATGACATTTTATGATTAGTCCGATAGTTTCACCGGAAAAGTAAAAAGATCTCCAACTTTACTTCGAGCTCTAATAACTTTTGAACAAATGGATTTATCAAAAAACGATAAGAGACTTTTTTTGTAGAGCGTTCAATTTCCTACAAAAAAATGTATTGAAAATTTCTGAATTCTCATTGGTTGGCATGGTATAAAATTCGGAGCGAGCAAAAACAAGTTCTTTGAATTTTATTAAATTTTGACGTCGGATATCTTGTGAATGGTTGAAGTTATGCAAAAATCATAGAAGACCTTTTTTGTAGATCAGTAAATTTCCTACAAAATAGTTGAGAAGAGATTTTTTGTATCTTGATTTTTTCGGAAGTTATGTATTTTTTACCATGTTTCTAAATGAAAAATCGAAAATTACAAATAGCCACCTCTAAATATTAATATTAAGAGCTCAAATTTTAACTGTCACCATATTTTAAGATACCCTTTCGATTTTTCAATGTTCATCAAAAAAAAAAAAATAGTCCCCTAATTTGAAACAGTCTAATATACATATAAGCGAAATACCACTGACTCATCACCAGATCTCCGAAACTATTGGATCGATTCATTTAAAATTTGGCATAGGTACTCCTTTTTCACGGTAGACGAGAGATAAGAAGGGATTTTGCGCAATTCCTAGCCAAAATGGATTTTTCGATAACCATCACTATGCTACCCCCTCCCCTCCCTCTCATTTTTTTCCTCCCCTCCCGTGCCTTCCTTCCTATTCCCTATCTCTCTCTCTTTTTTTTAAGGGGGTAAAATATCATTTCGATTCTCCACTCTACGAAACCATCAGTGGCACCTATCAATAATAGAACTCAACCCCACCCTACCCTTCCCCGCAACCGTTGCCATGGTAACCGTTGCCATGGTTACCGTTGCCATGGTTACCGTTGCCATGGTTACACGGAAGAAAGAAAAATGGAATAGTTACAAAATAAAATGTAAAAACCAGCCCGTCATATTAAAAATTACAAAAGTTGAAATGTATACTGTAATTTTTAAATTTTATCCTGTAAAAAATTAGTTGCAGATTAAGCAGTAATATTTACAGTTTGAAAATGTAAATCGTACACAATAAAATGTAAAATAATTATTATCTTTTGCTTACAGAAAGTTTGTTTCTTTTAAAATCATTTAATCCTCTTTAAAACTGTAAAAATTACAGTTTAGCCGTTGTGTAAAAATTAAAGTATCAAATAAGAAAATTTGTTGAGTGGTTCGAGAAGATTTACAATATGGGCATTCAATTATGAACCTTAATGTAAAAAATGGAACTATTACATCTCACACTGTAATTTTTAAAATTTCTTTGTCAAGTATCACCAATGCCTTAGCAATCACGAACTTTTACTATTTAAAATGTAAAAATAAAATGAAAATTCAGTAAATATTTTTGAAATAGTATATATATGAGTGCACGTTGCATTTAGCCAAGAGCCATGCCTCAATATTAGAGATTATAGTAATAAGAGTCTTCTGTTTCTTGGGTGTCCCATGTGAAGTCATTATTCTACGTGGTGTTGTCTAGTACAGTGCAAAGTTTTCCAATATTGCGAATTTTAAAAGTTGAATGATTATTTTAGGTGAGTACGCGATGAAAAAATATTTTATACAAAGTGTATAAAACTATATACAAATTAGATAGAAAAAATGGTCCTATCCATTTGTATACAATTGTACATAATTATATCTTATTTGTATATAATTTTTATATAATCACACAATGTTTTTATAATAGTTATATAGATTATATATATAGATATACGATTCTATATAATTGTATACAAATATATATATTTGTATATAATTTTATTATTGTTTTTTGCATTTTTATATAGATCTATATACGATCGTGTATAATGGTATATAACTATATAAAAATTTCATATAATTATGCATTACCTCTATTCAATTGTATATACCCGATGAAAAAAGTTTTTGTCTAATTATATATGATTATATATGTTCATATATATAATCATATATGATTATATATAATCATATATGAAGTTATATATAATCATGCATCATTATATATGGGGTCATACATAATTATATATAATTATGTATGACCCCATACATAATTAGATCTGATCATACCTGGCTATTATTAGCCCATTTATAAAGCTATATATGATCAGATCTAATTATATATAAGTCCATATATAATTAGATCTGATCAGATATGATTATATATGAGTCTATATATAATTAGACATGTTCATACTTGGCTGATATAACTCCATATATAACCGTATATAAGTCTATATATGATCAGATCTAATTATATATAAGTCTATATATAATTAGATCTGATTAGACATGACTGATACAAATCCATATATAATTAGATCTGATCAGACATGGCTAATATAAATTCATGTATGGTTGTGCATAAGTTTATATATGATTGGATCTGACCAGACATGACTGATATGTAGTTATATATATATTACATAATATGACAATTTTTTAATATAAATGTTATTAAATTTTTATTTTGTCAACTATCAAATAAACTTAAATCCCCAATAATTAAAAAATGTTCAAAGGTCTCGGCAGCAATTTAAAAGTATTAATCGATATCAATTTATATACGAATATTTATAAGTTTATAGATAAATAGATTTGATTATGTGTATCTAATGAATTCTATTGTAATTTATGTACAAAATCAAATTCATCATTAGGTGCATTATTTACGTATGATGTATCGACTTGATTATTTGAGTTAACTAATGCCATAAACTTTCCGTTATTGTAAGTTCATAACAGACTAGAGGATCAGACTACAATCCAGCGATCACCAAAGTTAAGCAGCATCGGCCTAGGTCATTGATTGGATGGGTGACCTCGTAGTAAAGTGGTGGTCAACGAATAGTAATTTTTTTTTTTTTTTATTTACATTTAATCGATATTTATATTGATGAAAACAATAAATCCTAATTAAATTACTTAATTAATAATTTAAAGGTATTCGAAATGAGATTCTAAAAATGACTATATTCATTCATGCATGATCATGTATAAACAGATCTGATTATATATAATTAGACCTGGCCAATTTTTGGATCCAATCATATATAGATGATTATGCATAATTATATATGATTAGACAAAAACTTTTTTCATCGGGTAATTCATATGTAACTGTATGCAGATATATAAAATCTTTTTTCATTGGGTAATTAAATTTTTTATACAATTCGTTTATTTATTAATAATTTTATTTTTGTTTTCTTATTTTATAATGATTTTAATTGTTGTCAATTCAAAAAGAAATTTGAAAGTGTGGTAATAATTTATTTTTTTTTAATTTTTGGTTTCACCATAGGTTATTCTCATCTATTTTCTCAATTGAAATTAATTATCAAGGGTGATGTTGAATCGTGTCACTATTCAAACTTGATTATTGAAAAAAATAAACGCAAATATTACTAACAGAAAATGTAAAATTTACAGTTTATAGTGGCAATATCGTTATTTTGAGAAACAAGTTTTAAAAATTTTAACGTAAAACTTGATGAGAAATACTGTAAGTTTTGAAGCATATCGAATGATACTTTGATAATTTTTAACAAATATTACAGTGTGAGAAAGTAAACTTGATACATTTTCAAACTGTAATATTTCATACTTAAAATGTAAAACTTACTGCGCAGGGCCGAACTGTAACTTTTACAGTTTCGTTTATGAAGCGCTGCCTTACTATTTGACAATGTAATAAATGCTCGTTTGAACAGCAATTATTCCTGTTTTCTTTTTTCCGTGTACTGTTACCATGGTTACCGTTATTATGATTACCGTTACTATGGTTACCATTACCATGGTAACCGTTGCTACAATAACTGTCAAAATGAATAAATTGTAATAACAAATTCAATTGTCAATTAAATTCAGAGGAATCATTAGAATAAAAGTAAAAAGTTATTAAATACTAATATTCTATAAATCATCTACAGTATCTACAGTATTATTCTATATAATGTTGGGCAAATATATTTTGATTTCAAATTTTCTACCAGGTCGATTCAGTCTAAACTATTGGTTAGTTAATCATTTCTCTTCTGAAAGTTATAGGTCAAAATTAACCCATAGTTGTAAGATTCTAAAATGGTTTAAAAAAGTAATATTATAAAAAAAAAAATATAAAAACGGTTGGCCCTAACGGCCATCCCTGCAACTTCCCGTTAATTCTATATTTAAGCGCTCAAAATTGTACTTACTCCGAGCTCAAAAATATGGTAAAAGTTTAATATAACATTATTTCTTAAATTCTAAAACCAAAATACTTTTGAATGAATTAACCAATTATTACGCGGTTGGTGGCGTTCGACGCAGTTTTTCAGGCCTCATAAAGAGTCTTTGAGTTTTAATCGATCGAAGTAGGAATTTCGATGTAATTCCGCAAAAAACATTTTTTTCTTTTTTTGTTCGACAACGATAACTCACAAACGAATGAATCGATTGTGACCGGGCTAGCGGCGATCGACGTGGTTTCTTGATGTTGAGAGCTGATTAGTTTATGGAATTGATCAGTAGTCATTTAAAAGTAATTCTATAAAAATCACATTTAAAAAATTTTTTTTTGTAGTATTTTTGAGATTTCTCAAAATATACCGGTTTGAATCGGTCTAAATTGTATTTAAAATCTAAGTTTGGTTGAGCCCTTTCGGATGGCACCAACCGCGATCAAATCAGTCGAGCCGTTCAAAAGTTATGACCTTAAAACGTCAACATCCGTTAAAAACTCGATTTTCGAAAAACGGAGTAAAATTAATAACTTCCCTATTTTTCAGCGGGATGTTAAAAATGTTGTGTGAAGTACGTGATTAACTTTGAATTGAAGACTTGAACATAAAACGATAATAAAACTATTAAAGATCGGAAAGAGTATATCAAATAATAATAATTATTATTCAATTTTATTTATTTCAAACACACTTTCTATAAGTTAATGAATCTGAGATTATTAATAATCATAAAATGGTATTTGACGCAATTTATTGTAACTAATTCATTTGCGATTATTAATAACTAGGTAGCATAAGAAAAAGTAACAATCGACTATGAAATTATAGACATCGACTTGGAGATTTTTATTGTTTGAAACTTTAAAATTTATGGTGTAAGTTTTAATTTTTACTATCGTCAGTCTAAAAAATATCATCTTGCCATTGAAACTATACAATTCAGAATAATAATTTTTACTATTTGAAATTTTAAAAACGATATCTTTACTCTATACTTTTTTTCTTTGAGCATAAGTATATTTTAACAGATCACTCATATATTTTAACCTTATACTTTATAATAAATAACAAAATCGCACCCGAGCGCCGCATTACTATTTGAAACAATAAAAAGTATTGATAATTCGGGTGAATTTTAACATTTTTTTTTTCTGTGTAACTTATCGATGGTAATTATCAGTCAAATTAATATAATTACATTGTTGTTTATATTCCCAATTAATATGTGATTATTTTCATAATCTCAATTACTAATATTAATATTTTATAAAAAAATGGCGCTGAGATAAGAAATTATAATCTGAATTACCAATCTTAATAACGTTATTGAAGTTGGCGCTTAGACAAAAGAATAATATTATATTTATTCATGTAATTTATAAACAAATTAAGAGTTGTTAAAACAATTATTTTATAGACAAAAAAAGATATTAAATTTTAATTAATTATCAAAAAATACATAAGTTATAATTTTAAATAATTTCATTTCATTCAATTGTGCTGTTGGTGAGTTTTGTTGATATTATTCTAATTCAAAATTTATATTCATTATCTCTTTGAAATTAATCATTTTGTTTATATTTTTCATCTAGGTTACACCATAAAATTTTATTGTATGCCCAGCGAAGCGGGTGGGTATCAGCTAGTAAATATATATAATTGTATATAGGTTAGACTGGGCCAAAAAAATCAACTATTCTTTTTTTTCTTTCGATATTGTGAAAATATTATTCTTGATGACAAAAAAAATTATCGTGCAAGTTTGAGCCTTTAATATTGATATTAACAGGTGTATCGTTACGACTATTGGTTTTTTTTCACAGAAATATTGAAATTATTTCTAGTCAAGATACAAATTTTTGAAGGAAATTTCATGCTCTACAAAAAAGGTCTCTTACTTTTTTTTGCTAAATTCACTTCTTCGAAAGTTATAAAAGGTTGGAGTTGAGTAAAAACGTCTTAAATAACCTGAATAACTTTCGAAGAAGTGAATTTAGCAAAAAATATTAAGAGACCTTTTTTGTAGAGCATGAAATTTCCTTCAAAAATATGTATCTTGACTAGACAAAATTTCAATAATTCTAGTAGTTACAAAAATCCAAAATAGAAACAAAGAATTTAAAAAACAAATCAATATTTACGGCACGGTTACAAAGAAACAGCTCGTTTTACGTCAACCCGATGAAAAAAGTTTTTGTCTAATTATATATGATTATATATGTTCATATATATAATCATATATGATTATATATAATCATATATAAAGTTATATATAATCATGCATGATTATATATGGGGTCATATATAATTATATATAATTATATATGACCTCATGCATAATTAGATCTGATCATACCTGGCTGTTATTAGCCCATATATAAGTCTATATATGATCAGATCTAATTATATATAAGTCTATATATAATTAGATCTGATCTGATCTGATTATATATGAGTCTATATATAATTAGATATGTTCATACTTGGCTGGTATAACTCCATATATAACCCTATATAAGTCTATATATGATCAGATCTAATTATATATGACTCTATATATAATTAGACATGATAATACTTGGCTGTCAACTCCATTTACTACCATATATAAGTCTATATATGATCAGATCTAATTATATATAAGTCTATATATAATTAGATCTGATCAGACATGGCTAATATAAATTCATGTATGGTCGTGCATAAGTTTATGTATGATTGGATCTGATCAGACATGACTGATATAAAGTTATATGTCGTTATATATATATATATATATATATATATATTACATAATATGACAATTTTTTAATATAAATGTTATTAAATTTTTATTTTGTCAACTATCAAATAAACTTAAATCCCCAATACTTAAAAAATGTTCAAAGGTTTCGGCAGCAATTTAAAAGTATTAACCGATATCGATTTATATACGAATATTTATAAGTTTATAGATAAATAGATTTGATTATATGTATCTAATGAATTCTATTGTCATTTATGTACAAAATCAAATTCATTATTAGGTGCATTATTTACGTATGATGTATTGACTTGATTATTTGAGTCAACTAATGCCATAAACTTTCCTTTATTGTAAGTTTATAACAGACTAGAGGATCAGACTACAATCCAGCGATCACCAAAGTTAAGCAGCATCGGCGTAGGTCATTGATTGGATGGGTGACCTCGTAGTAAAGTGGTGGTCAATGAATAGTAATTTTTTTTTTTTTTTTTATTTAAATTTAATCAATATTTTTATTGATGAAAACAATAAATCCTAATTAAATTACTTAATTAATAATTTAAAGGTATTCGAAATGAGATTCTAAAAATGACTATATTCATTCATGCATGATCATGTATAAACAGATCTGATTATATATAATTAGACCTGGCCAATTTTTGGATCCAATCATATATAGATGATTATGCATAATTATATATGATTAGACAAAAACTTTTTTCATCGGGAATTTACTAAGAGAGATTTTTACGAGATAGATGATTTACGAGTTTTGGGTAAAAAATTAGAATTCTTTCAAAAAACGAATAGTCGTAACGATACACCTCTTAATATCAATATTAAGGGCTCAAACTTGCACAATAATTTTTTTTGGTCATCAGGAATAATATTTTTACAGTATCGAAAGAAAAAAAAAATAGTCGATTTTTTTGGCCCAGTCTAATATATATATTACAACACAAAATCTAAGCATACGTTAATACGCTAAATTTTGCGCTACAACTTCGTTCTCTGCCTTTAGCCTCCAGTCTCAATACTAATAGGGCGTCAGGTAATTTTTATCACTGGAATCACCATACTAGTAAATCATAAGAATTAGATAAATTTTTGATCTGTGGAACTATCTCAAAACCACGCATAAATAAAAGTGGATAATTTTTGATCTGTGGAATTATCACCAAAACCACACATAAATAAAAAAAAAAACTAAAACTAAAATGCACAGAACTTATAAGCAAAAATAAAACAGAGACTGGATAACTAAAAACAGAGTTACGGTATGCCATGGTGTCGTTGAGTGTGTAATAGGTTTATGGAGAGAGGGAGTGGTCCGGGTTACATCATTCCAAATCCATGTAGATTATTAGCGAATTTGCAATTTTTATTTAACAACAACAAACTCAAATCTCTATTTAACAATTAGCAAAATACTATAGCATCGTACAAATAATTCTTCTTTATAACAAAATACTAAACCTAATAATATTTTTTTTTTTTTTTTAGTATTTATTCAATGCATTCATTAGGATACAATCCTTACATACATTTTTGCGAAGAGAACAGTAGAGTACATAATAATCGAAAGAGGGGAGTTACAAATATATAAATAGTAAGAATAAAAAGGGAGGTTTATTATGCGTATTGAGGGGGGTAAAAATTAAGGCAAACTATAGCTTGACAGTTTTCTGTAGCATTTTTCAGAAAGGCGAAAGTTTTTATCAGCACTGGGGGCTTGCTACTACCCAAGAAAAGCCCAAGTAAATCATAGTCCGAAGGTGCATCCGGGCCCAGAATTTCAGCTCTGATATCGGAGTAGAAAAGGCATCGGGAGATGAAGTGCAGTACGGTCTCATCTTCGAGTAGATGACAAAGTTTGCAGGGCTCTAGAGGCGACAGTTTGAGCGTCTCTCAGTCGATGGGGAAGCAGCTTGAGTAAATACTGGCAAGTCTGAGCTGTATAACCGGTTTGATTAGGTGATGAGGGCATCTCTCAAATTCGCTTAGTAGTCTGTGAAGTGGGATTGGGTATATGATCTGGCAAGCCTTTGAGTGATAATATCTCTCCTGGTCCAAACTTTTCAAGTATACGTTGAACTTGTTGATCAAGTCACTCTTTCTGGCCTTCCAATAAGCAGGCCGCACATTGCCCAGCATATCCGCCTCATTTATGCGGGTGAGTAAATCCGCAAGCTGCTGAACCCAATTGTGCTTGCTCGACTTGAAAGAAGATCTAAGGGTATTCAGGCGCAAAAATCAGATTTTCGGGAGCTGCGAGTCATCCATTTCTAGGATTTTCAAGACCCAGCTGATGGCTAATTTGAAGACCTGGCTAGCAATGTGTTCGATGTTCAACTCAACCCTAATAGCGTAGCCTGGAGTACACGACGGTAGAGTGAACAGTCTCTTGTAAAAGTTCAAGTTTGCGGCTTCGAGTCTTTCCAGATTGCGGGGATTCAAGCACCATAAGTGCGCCAGATATAATAGCATACTACGCGACATGCTATTATATACTTGGACCTTCCCAGCCCACGATTCAGCTTTTAGCTTAGCTAGGATATTCAGGACTGTGTTCGAAGTAAGCTTACTTTTGTTGATTGCATAAAGAGTTGCTAAGTCTCCTTGGAGAGAAGAGTTAAAAGGAATACCGAGGTAAACGTAAGACTTGACGATCTCCACCATTTCACCTTTGTAGTAAAAAACCTCCTCACGTTTACCTGATCTGCCGCTTGAACTAACCCTCAGGATTTTGGTTTTTGAGACGTTTACAGTGAGGCCATTCATATCACAGTATATTTCTAGAGCCTTCAAAAGCTTGTGTAGTGAAATTGCCGTACGGGTTGGTAAAGCCAGGTCATCCGCGTACTTTAAAGCTAGCAAGTCATATATTGGCTCCAGGTTGAGCCCATTCAATTCGTGTTCCTCAAGAAATGTAATGAGGTCCGCAATATACAAGATGAAAAGTAAGGGGCTGAGGATCTCCCCCTGAAGTACCCCCATCGTGACATCGATGGGAGAGGAAAGGCCGTCAGAGCTCTTGATTTGCATAATAGTTCCTTTGTATAGGCTTTTCAGGATGTTCACCAATTTAGCACTCAGCCCAAGCTTAATCAACTTGACCTAGAGCATATCGTGCGGTACGGTGTGCAGTGTACGCTTAAAATCAACGAAAAGAACGTAAGCAGGTATTCCTTTAAATCTCACGGTTATTTGTAGAGCAGCCAACAAGCAGAAGACGCTATCTTCACAGCCTTTTTTAGGACAGAAGCCAGCTTGTTCCTCTGGAATCAAACGAAGTTTTGCTGCCTATTTTCGGATTCTAGCTACAATAATTTGAGTGAATATTTTGACAATGGAGTTCATCAGAGCGATACCTCGGTAATTCTCCGGAAGATTGGGGTCACCTTTTTTAAGAATCATGCACATGATTACCTTCGACCAATCCGAAGGTACTTCTTCGGACATCATTATGCGATTGAAGGTTGATAGCAGAAAATGGATCCAGTTTTCGGGGTGTTCCTTGAAAAATTCATAGCTGACACTATCATAGCCTGCAGCCTTACGGGTCTTGTACTTATTTAGACTTATTAACAGTTCTTCCAAGCTAATCTCACTGTCTAGGGATGGGTTAAGCAGTCCATTTGAGGGTTCATACGCCAAGGGCCTGGACGGGTAAACTGCTTTATAGAATTCTTCCCACCTGCTAGCAGAAATATTATGTTGAGGGCAAGGGGTTCTCCACACTGCATTCACCGCGGACCAAAATTCCGACGTACATTAACTGCAGCAAACCGTCGCTGTATTAAATTATTGTAGTCAAGCTTTCGAGCATTGACAAGTTTAAAGTAATCAGCTTTAAGTTTGTAATACTCGGCCGAGAGGTGGCAATCATCAGGTTGTGACTTGCAGAGGAAAAGCATCTTTTTCAGGGCATATTTCTTACCAGCACAGCACTTGTCAAACCAGGACTTGTTCTTGCGTGGTCGAGTGTTGGAATGAGCAATCATATTCGATTGCGCTGAAGCTGATTTAATTGCCGATATTATACGGTCATTTAGAAAGTCCAGTGAAGCCCCAAAAAAGTCAGCGGCTACTAGGGGAGAAACAAGCATATTATTCCTGAACTTCTCCGAGAACATAGGTTTCCATCGAAGTATTCTACGATCCAAAGTGGAGTCCCGGGATTCAGCACCATCCAGAGGCGTATTAAGTTCAACAGAGACTGGCAAATGATCTGAATTGGAAATCAGCGGAATACTGAATCTAATAATAATAAAGTTTAATCTTGACAAAAAGTAAATTGACATCTGAATGATGCGTACCAACACATCACAAATAAATTAATTAATTACTAGAGCTAAATAACAATCAACTAATATTCAGTAAACTAGAACATTAAATTATACAATCAATATTCCAGAACATTTTCTTTAACAAAACTAGTAAAACTAACGTACATGGGTCTCATATTGACGTTAATTAGACGACGATTGGTTTAATAATTAAACATAATTCTTATAATTATTTTATAAAATAATATTAATAATAAATCGTGAACATGACTTCAAACTGTAACAATATTCTCATAATTCTCTCAGATCTTAAGTCTTTTCTTTAATTAAAACAGTAGTATGTTATCTCAAGACTTTGACTCGAACTCAATTAATTATTAATAATTATAATAATTATTTTATACCTGATTACTGATAAATAAAATATCGAGTAACCTCTTACACTGTTTTAAATAATACTTCTGTAATAATTTATAACGGTGGGCCCTGGCTATTTCGTGTCCAATAGCCACGAACCACTGTTAATTAATATTTCCCGAATTTAATTAATTAAATGATAATAAATTACTAAATATAAATGTAATTTATAATTATTTTGTTGTTGGTTCGGAAAGACGGAAAATAGGTCTCAGGATGTAGGTAGACTCGTTCTGACCGGACACGCGGCTGAAATATACTTATTCTAAGACGACGCTGGTGATAAAAAATTTTTGTTCAAAGAGACTCAATTAAATTATATATAACAAATTTTATTTAACCAAGCCCAAGTATATTCAAAATAGTATCCCCTTTTATTAATTTTATTTATTACTTTATTGATTAAGATTTTGCGTCCAGCATTTAATTAATTTATTGTTAGAATGCACAAAATTATTGGACGTGGGCAATAAAGTTTATAATTAATTAAAATAAATACTGCATTGAAGAGAGAGAGAAAACATTTGTTACAATTTTGTCTAGACTTATCTGGTTGTACGTGGGTTACTGATATCTGTCACCGATTGGTTGCGGGCTTCTTGGACTTGACGTCAATCCTCTTCGGTGAATCTTCACGGGCTCCTTGGATTCGATGTCGATCCTCTTCGGGCAGACGTTGCACACCAAACTACCACACTCACTTAATAATCGAATTGGTTTTTCTTTAACCAGACGAAGGAGTCGACAAATCTCCTTATTTAATAAACTCGAGTTAAACAAATATCACTTATAATAAAATTAATAATTTAATTTAATATAAAAGAAAAGTATCAATAAATAAAATTATTCAGGTAACGGACTTACCGACATAGAACTGAGTGTTGGAATAAATGACTAGGTTTAACAAACTAATAGACTAGATATCGTTAGGCCGACTCAAATAAATTGTTGAGTCCTGGTGCTAGAGTAGGATCTCGCTAAGCGTCCTCAGTCTACTCTAGGCGATGGCCAGGGCCTAAGTCTCCGAGTAAGTGTTTGCTGGCCCTTTTATATCCTAATTTTGAAGGGGTGGAACTACCCCACAATTGTCTAAGTTCGAATTCGATCTAGGTGGCCTCAGACATGGCCCCAAGTGACTGGGAAGTGTTAATTAATATTCAATTATAATAATAGATGGCCTTGGAATCAATTAGATTTTGCGCTCGATTTTCAAGTCGTCAAAATCAAAACGCACGTTCACAAATTATCTGAATCTGTAGCTTTTCGCAATGCCATGAACTATAACACCATTTCTGGACACGTCTGCTCGCTTCGAGCGACCAAAGCCGAATGCTCACGTCCGTACTCTTCGAAGGTCTTCCTTCGACTTAATAATGATCACGTCCGTACTCTTCGAAGGTCTTCCTTCTTTCTCAATAATCAAAATCCAAAACCTAAAACTAAATCTTATCATTATCTATAACTGACCTCTATATTCTAAATCCATAAATCAATTCCCAAACTCTACTATATCAGTAACTGGAGGACATACCTCATCAAACGTAATCACTAAACCTGATTCTGAGTATGAATATCCTTGATAGTTGCTCTCCTGGAACAGACCAGCTGGAATCGTAAAACTTAAGACTATGTGACCTATGATTTCCTCAGCGGTACAAGGGGTCATGGCTTGTCCTCTGAGGCCTGTCAGACTAAAACAATTAAAAATGACCAAACGGCTTTCACAACAGCAACGGTCACAAAATGACTGTTGAGGCTTACCAAACCAAAACTCAAAACCGATACCAATCTGTCAAACTTTAATGAAATTTAAAGAACTTGTTTTTGCTCGTTGTGAATTTTATACCATATCAACTAAGAAATTTTCAATATAGTTTTTTTATAGGAAATTGAATACTCTACAAAAAAAATCACTTATCATTTTTTGATAAATCCATCTGTTCGAAAGTTATTAGAGCTTGAAGTAAAGTTGGAGATCTTTTTACTTTTCCGGTGAAACTATCGGACTAATCATAAAATGTCATAGAATCTTTTTTGTAGGCAATTTTATTCCTTATAAATTACCTCTGATAAATTTTTTTTCAATTCTGCATTCTCTTCTAGTTATTTCCATTTTAATGCCAAGCTCCTAAAAAAAGTGTTCTGATCGATTTTAAGAGCTCGACATTGAAATCGAAATAACTAGAAGAGAATGCCGAATTCAAAAAAAATTTATCAGGAATAATTTGTAGAAAATAAAATTGCCTACAAAAAAGATTGAATGATATTTTATGATTAGTCTGATAGTTTCACCGGAAGAGTAAAAAGATCTCGAAATTTACTTTTTCTTGACTTCAAGCTCCAATAACTTTTGAACAGATAGATTTATAAAAAAATGATAAGAGACTTTTTTTGGAGAGCATTCAATTTCCTATAAAAAAACAATATTGAGAATTTCTGAATTCCCATTAGTTGGCATAATATAAAATTCAGAACGAGCATGAAACAAGTTCTTCAAATTTTATTAAACTTTGACATCGGATATCTTGTGAATGGTTGAATTTATGCAAAAATCATAAATAACCTTTTTCGTAGATTAGTAAATTCACTACAAAATGTTTACAAAGAGGTTTTTTGTATCTAGATTTTTTCGAAAGTTATGTATTTTTTACTATGTTACTAAATGAAAAATCGAAAATTATCAATAGCCACCTCTAAATATCAATATTGAGAGCTCAAATTTTAACCGTCACCATATTTTAAGATACCCTTTCGATTTTTCAATGTTCATTAAAAAAATAAAAATAGACCCCTAATTTGAAACAGTCTAATATATATATATATATATATATATTAGGGTGGTCCTTAGAAGGGATGTTTTCGAATTTCTTTGCTCCCAGGGACTCGAATGCTTCCAAATGGATGAAAAAAAATTCCCTTAAAATTTGAGCTCTTAATATTAACTCTCAGATAGTCCGCATTCCAACCAAAGTTTCTTATGGAAATAACATGGGAAAAATTTCTTTCGTTCTTCAAAATTTTATAACTTGGAGACAACTAATTCTAAAATAATGTTTAATTTTTATATAATCGTCAATATTATTAAGTGTTTTTATGAGATATCTACTTGAGCTATAAAATTTATGACATTTTTTTTTAAGTTATTTTATTCATAATCAATTCATGTTAATATAATTTTTAACTGCCCGCTAAGAAAATTGTAAACTTTCAAAAATTTCGGGAAGTTATTGTTTTCACCCCAATTTTCGAAAATCAAATTTTCATCAGCTGTTGACGTTTTGAGGCCCTAGGAAGCTATTCTGACTATTTTCAGAATGATGTCCGAGTGTTTGTGTGTATGTGTGTGTGTGTGTGTGTGTGTGTGTGTGTGTGTGTGTGTGTGTGTGTGTGTGTGTGTTAACTCTTAGTAACTTTTCAACTAATGAATCGATGTGGATGGTTAAGGCGGTAATCGAAAGAACTTGTTGGTGATCAACTTTCCTGGAAATTTCAGATCTTTTGATCATGTAGACTCGAAAATATTGGCGAATTACGAAAAAAACAATTTTTTTTTTTAGTTTCTTAATGGTTTTTCAGAAACGACTTAAATGATCGACTTCAAAATCTAATCAGCTCTGGAATTTGATAAAATGTGTCGATTGCCGCCTTAACCATCCACATCGATTCATTAGTTGAAAAGCTACTAAGAGTTTACACACACATACACGCGCACACACACACACACACGCACTCGGACATCATTCTGAAAACAGTCAGAATAGTTTCCTAAGGCCTCAAAACGTCAACATCTGATGAAAACTCGATTTTTGAAAATCGTGGTGAAACCAATAACTTCCCAAAATGTTTGAAAGTTTACAATTTTCTTAGCGGGCAGTTAAAAATTATATTAACATGAATTGATCATGAATAAAATAACTTAAAAATGGAGGTTGAAAACTGGCGATCGGCGATGACACGTGCTTTTGAACTTTATTTTTCTGGCAATCGATGCAAGATTTCGCCCATTCACGGCAATCTTTATTAATCGACGACCAGACGTATCTTTTAGAGACCATTTTTAGCGATCCTTTGATTCCAGGGTGAGCGAGTGTATGTAGCTGACGCAGTGTCACAATACAGTGCAGGTACATTGTCGAGTTGAATCGTTTTTAAATTCAAAGCAGTTGTTTGACGTAACAACTGCTGAAGTTCATCGTCGGTTTGTTTAGCGTCGGCAAGTTCTTGCGACGTTATAGCAGTGGATACTGCTTCGACGTGACAACGTGTCAGCGACAATATTGTGGGTACCCGACACATATCGAATATCGGTGGTAAATTGATCGATGAAATCGAGTCGACAAAATTGCCAAGGCGATGCTCTTTCGGTGCGCTGTTTGTAAGCGTGCTGGAGCGGCTTGTGATCGGTGTAGATTGTAACATGCCAGCCTTTGAAAATATGCCGAAAGTATTTTACCGCCTCGTAGATGGCGTTCAACTCGCAGTTGTACGTCGACAATTTTTAAATCGACGGAGACACTTTTCGACTGAAAAATGCCAGTGGTTGCAATTGTTATCCACTTTTTGTTGTAAAACGGCTCCAATACTGATTTTGGGTGCGTCGGTGAATATTGCCCAGTCCGCATCGATTTTAGGGTGAACCAGCAGAGTCGCATCCGTGAGAGCGCGTTTAGCTGACTTCAAAAACTCTTGAAGTTCAGTTGTCCAGTTGACTGGATGAGAGCCTTTGACTTTGGGTCCTTCCAAAATTTTGTTTAACGGTGCTAGAATTTCTGCAGCGTTCTTGATGAACTTTCTGTAGAAATTCACTGTGCCGAGAAATCGACGAAGAGCTTTTACGGTGGTAGGAGGCTCGGAATCGACGATAGCCTCGACTTTTTCTGGTAACGGCTTAATTCCATCTTTGGTGATGACATGGCCGAGAAATTTTACTTCCGGTAGACCAAACTGGCATTTCGGTACGTTAAGTACCAGTCCGTATTCACGGAGACGCTCGAATAAAATTTTCAGAAGATCCATGTGTTGCTCCTCGTCGTTAGATGTGATTAAAATATCGTCAGCATATGGAAAGACGAAGTCCAGAGCACGAGTGACCTCGCCGATGAATCTTTGAAACGTTTGAGTCGCGTTTCTAAGCCCAAACGTCATGAATCGGAACTCGAATAATCCGAACGGTATGATGATCGCCGTTTTCGGCACATCTTCCGGTGCAGCTTAAAGAATAAAATAGCAATTGTAATTTTTAACCTTCCCGCTAAGAAAATTGTAAACTTTCAAACATTTCGGGAAGTTATTGTTTTCACCCCGATTTGCGAAAATCGGAATTTCTTCAGATGTCGACGTTTAGAAGTCTTAGGAAGCTATTCTGACTGTTTTTAGAATGATGTGTGTGTGTGTGTGTGTGTGTGTGTGTGTATGCGACCGGGCTATAACTTTTTAACTAATGATTCGATTTGGATGGTTGAGGCAGCAATCGAAAAGGCTTGATGGCCATCAACTTTTCTAAAAATTTTAGATCATTTCATTACGTAGACTCGAAAATATTGACGAATTACGCAAAAAAAATTTTTTTTTTTTTAGTTTTTTATTGATTTCTCAGAAACGAGTCTAACGATCGACTTCAAAATCTAATCAGCTCTCTAAACAATTCCGAAATTTGATCAGCTTTAGAGTTTATCAAAACGCGTCGATTGCCACCTCAACCATCAAAATCGGGTTATTTTTATAAGTATCGTGAAAAAAAGAAACGGTGAAAAACGGTTTTTTGCAAATATCTTTAAAATAACTAAACCAAACGATTTCAAAATCTGATCAGTTTTAAACTTTATCAAAACGGGTCAATTGCTGCTTCAAACATGAAAATCAAATCATTTGTCAATGAAATCTTGTGGGAGAAAGAAATGGTAAAAAACATTTTTTTCAACAACAACGGCATGCAAAAGTATTTTCGAGCTCTTTGAGCTTGAAACTGCATTTCTAACAATATTTTCAAGCTCAAGGAGCTCGAAATGGGCGGGAAGTTTTGGGGCTGTCCCGCAGGGTCAACCGACAGACCGATTTTTTTTTTTATATTATATTTTTCAAATTATTAAAATGACTATAACTCAGAAACTATGGACTTTAGCGGCTTGACTCATAGGACTTTTTTTGAAGGGAATACAATTTCCTATAAAATTCCTATCAGCAGTTTTAGTGTACTTTCATTGGTTTACGTTTTGCAAGCCAATAAAGGTCAACTTCATAGGAAAAATGAGTTCCGCAGCGGACACAAGTGAAACAGCTGGAATAACAGCTAAGTAACTATAAGCACTTTTGAAGAACACCAAATGCCCTACAATTTGCGACCAAAACCTTGTTGATATCATGAAACACAGCTGAGTCTTAGAAAGTTAAAAAAAAAGTAATTAAATTTACGTGTATTTTAAATGGGAAATCTTTGAAATCAAATAGTAAGTACTGAGCATTGGAATTAAGAGCTCATATTTGGTGAAAATTTTTGTTTTTCGATGTAGATTGAGATTTTGCTTGAGCACTTAAAAAAAAAACAAAAAAAACTTTTGCGGAATTTAATCACCCTAATATATATATATATATATATATATTAGGGTGTATTTCGTGAATAATATATATATATATATATATATATATATATATATATATATATATATATATATATATATATATATATATATATATATATATATATATATAGTGAGACGAATCGTTTTTTCTCTTTGCGATTTTTACCAGCAGCCACCAGAATTCGCGGGTTGAACTCTGGCTTAGGCTGGCCTCTAACAAATTTTTATTTTACTTGGACAGAGCGGTGAGTTGTGGTTCTTGCAAAGCCGACCCGCACTTATTGAAACTCGGCAACGTATATTAACCCTTAACGGCCACACCTCACCCAGGCTACATAACGGCCACACGGGGTAACTCTCTTTTTTTGAAAGTTTTTTGACCAATTCATTTGAAAGGTATAAGACCTCTTATTCCACTTTTTTTGAGCCTGGGGTGACTAGTCACCCCATGTGGCCGTTAAGGGTTAAATTTTACTAACTTACCTAACGGCTTGATACTTATAAATTAATTTCTTATTGATGATTGACTTATCAATTATGACTTAATTAATAATACTTTTATAAAATTATTTAAGAATCTTTCTAGTACAATAGGATATAAATAGGATGAATACTGGTAGATAAAGTGAAGGATTAACAATTGCGGTGATTGTTTATTGCCAATAATAATAATAAAAATTACTTAAAATAGTACGTAGTATTATTTATTTATTCACCTTGCGGTTATTACAATCTAGCTTCAATATTTTTATTTGTTAACCTTCTATTTTTCATTTTTTTTTTACCTCCTTAATTGTGCGGCTGTGGCCCGACTTGTACTTATACTGTACTGCATCATTACGGTGATGCTCTACTACCTCCCTAGTGCAATGGAAATGTAGTGCCGTAGGAAAACCACAGAGAAAACCTAGCCAGTACAGTTTTCGGTTTGGGTGAGGCTCCAGTGATCCATAAAATTCCCATTTTACCGATCACTAGCTCCTCATCCTGCACCTGACGGTCAGAGACCTTCGTTCGAACCCCACGCGTGGCTAAACGGTCACCCAGCCAAGCAGCAATCCTGCTTGATTTTACTTAACTTTGGTGATCGCCCGAGCCACGTGCGTGCTGAACGGCTGTCTCAGCCGCTTTCAATAGTACGTAGTATTAATTTACAATAATATGGATCGACTGCTCTTTGGCGGCAACAACTCCAGCGATGTTGATTGGGCGCGTGGAAAAATTTAAACTTACACTTAATATTATTATTCATAATAATACGCAATATTTAATATAAACTCTAGTAAATGAGATGAGAGGTTTACTCAATTAAATCTTAACTATACTTTTAATTACAAGAAATGAAATAGCAAGTTAATCGCTTATGAATATTTAATTGTACGTAGCAAGTAGTCGTTTAGTGAAAAGGAGATATCTTAAAATTATTTAGCACGTGTGCGCTTTAGGATCCAAGAACGAAGTGATTGACCTATGGCTTGCGTAGTTTCAGACGGCAACGAATCAGGGAAAACGAGAACCGCAAGGCTGAGGACGAAAAGGACAATTCACATTATCGCAATATACATATATAAACTTTTGAACCAATGGTATTTTTTGGAACCTACTCGATGAATCATGATAGATTATGGCAAAATTCTTTGAAAATTCCACCATGAGGACAAATGCAAAAGATAGATTTCTATGAAATCTACTAAAAATTATATTCACATATTACAATTACCGATTGTAAATTTAAAAAATTTATAAATTATTACAGTGTATAGTTTTTTTTAGCTTTTTACACTTTTGCCTTTATATCGCAACTCCTTTCTTCTCCTTTTTACCTGCCGTCATTGTGCGTCTGTGGAGCGACTTGTCTTTCTGCACTACACCATTACAGTGATGTCCTATATCCCACTTTTTTGCCGAAGGAGTATAGTGGCCAGGGAGAACCCACAGACAAAACCTTTGCCAGTACAGTTTTTTCGGAGCAGGCAAAGTTTCAGTGATCGATAAACTTTTCATTTTACCGATCACGGGTTCTTCAGTCCGCGCCTAGCGCACAGAAGCCTTCGTTCAAGATCAATGCACAGCTAAGCAGTCACCTAACCAAGTAGCAACCATGCTCGATGCTGCTTCATTTCGATGATTGCCCAAACCACACGTGAACCGATCGGCTGCCTCTTCCCAATTACCGATTATACATGATATCTATTTTTTTGTTTTAAATATTTATATAAAGCGCACATTTGTTGGAAGCTAACATTAAATTCATAGATGAAAGAAGAATCATATTTTACAACAAAAATTATACATTAGAGTGATTAAAAAAAATGATCATTAATGATTATTATTATTTTTAGCTTCCCGCTAAGAAAATTGGAAATTTTCGAAAAAAAATAGGTTATTGGTTTCGTTCCGAGTTTTCATCAGATGTCGACGTTATTAGATCCTAGGAAGCTATTCTGATTATTTTCAGGATGATGTCCGATTAGCTGCGTGTGCGTATATGTGTGTGTGTGCGTGCGTATATGTGTGTGTGCGTGCGTATATGTGTGTGTGTGCGTGCGCATATGTGTGTGTGCGTGCGTGTGTGCACATGTGTAAACTCTCTATCTCTTTAATGAATTACCTGATGCAAATGGGGTTTGCAGCAATCAAACGGGCTTATTAACTGTCACCTTTCCTGAGAATTTTAGATCATTCGATCAAATAGACTCCAAGAAAATTAAAAAATACGGAAAAAATACTTTCTTTTAAAGATTTTTTGAAATTGCTCATAAACGATTTGGTGAATTGATTTCAAAATCTAATGAGCTTTAGGACTTAATAACACGCGTCGAAATCTTATAAATTATTCGAAAACTTTAAATTATTCGTTTCGAAGTTCAAATCGCATAATTCATAAGTTCGAATTATTCACCCACCCATAATATATGTATATGGGGTATTCCACGCCAAATCGACCACTTTTGACCCCGACTCCTTTCGATTTTGCTGAAAATTTTTTTTCCCTTTCTACCCCATTAAAATCATTTTTCAGGAAATTTTCAAATTTATTTACCCAACCAAAAAAAAGTTATGAGTTTTTCAAAAATAAGGCTTTCATTTTTTTAAAGCCAGTTGGGCTTTTTTAACAAAACATCACTTTGTAAATTTCTGAGAGTTTATCAACGGTTTCAGAGTTTAAAAAATTGAGACGAAAAAAGTAATTGAAACTGGTAATCTTCGAGAAAATTTAGATTTTTTTAAAAAAAGTGAGAAAAAAATAGACGATACCTGTAAATAATTGTATTGTAATTTTTTTTTGAGAACTACACCTGAAAACAAAGAAAATGAAAAAAAAAATTGCCCTCTAGTTTATTTTTGACCAAGTCACGGATTTCGAAAAATAACTCTAACGCACATTGTTATTTCAAAAGCCTGTGACTTGGTCAAAAATAAACTAGAGGGCAATTTTTTTTTTCATTTTCTTTGCTTTCAAGTGTAGTTTTCAAAAAAAAATTACAATACAATTATTTTTAGGTATCGTCTATTTTTTTCTCACTTTTTTTAAAAAAAACCAAATTCTCTCGAAGATTACCAGTTTCAATTACTTTTTTCGTCTCAATTTTTCAAACTCTGAAACCGTTGATAAACTCTCAAAAATTTCCAGAGTGATGTTTTGTTAAATAAGCCCAACTGGGCAAAAGTTGTTTTTTTAATTGATTAATGAAAACAGAAGAAAAAGTCGGGCCACTCTCGGATTGGCAGAAAAAATTGTAGAATTAATTGAAGTTTTTTTTGAAAAATTAAAAAAAAAAAATCGGTCTGTCGGTTGACCCTGTGGGCCAGCCCCAAAACTTCCCGCCTATTTCGAGCTCCTTGAGCTCGAAAAATTGTTATAGATACATTTTCGAGCTCTTCGAGCTCGAAAATACTTTTGTATGTCTTCGTTTTTGAAAATAACGTTTTTTACCATTTTTTCTAGAACGATATCTTTTGAACTAATGAGCCGATTGAGACGTTCAAGGCGGCAATCGACGCATTTTATTGGGTGCATAAAAAAGATCCGAATGAAAATGTAGCCAACGCAACAAACGCAAGAAAATTTAAAATCAAAATTGGTCAATATCAAAATATATACATTCCATAGCTTATATATTACACTAAATGAAGTACAAATCAAAATGAAAACTCTAAATTGATATGACACTCACACTTTTATCGTAAATTGTGATAATTGAATAAAAAACCAGTTACCAACATGAAAAAAACAAATAGTATGAATAACAAATTCTTTAAACGTATCAAAGCTGAATTTTTCAAAAAAAGAGACCATTCACATCACGTCAACCAAAAACTCAACCGTCAGTAGAGTAAATCTTGATAAGTACTTGACTAACTAGGTAATCAAGTCTTAAACTATAATGGAATTTAAAAAATTTTTTGATATTGTTAAATCATTGTAAAATGCTTGAATATTACAAAGTAATTAATAATAAATTAGTCTAAAGAAAACCATGTAAAAAATTTTTTGTCTTAATTAAATTCCAAAAATAATTCTGAAACATTTCAAATTATTGAAATTATAATAACATTCAAAAACTTTTTAACGTGGGAATGTAATCATGATTTATAATTAATAATAATAATAATAATGGTAATGATAATGATAATGATAATAATAATAATAATAATAATAATAATAATAATAATAATAATAATAATAATAATAATAATAATAATGATAATAATAATAATAATAATAATAATAATAATAATAATAATAATAATAATAATAATAATAATAATAATAATAATAATAATAATAATAATAATAATAATAATAATAATAATAATAATAACTAATAATAATCCTCAGTAACCGAAAAGAGCTCAGAGATCTCGATATCAAGACACGCAAAGTCATGAACATGCATCGGAGCATGCACCCTAAATCCTCAATCACCAGATTATACCTTTCCCGGCACATCGGAGGGAGAGGTCTACAGAGCTTGGAGTGTCTACATGATCGTTTGGTTTTGGGTATAACATACGAGGTTGTCAATTTCACAGCAGATGAAGACGACTTCCTTATGCAAATTGTTCATAGTCATGAGAATAGGCGTAAGGGAGCGTTTTTATATAAGGCAGCAATTTACGCGGCAAAATCCCTCGGTCTTGGAAGAGTAAACCCGCTTATTGGACTCCCTAAGGAGGAATTTAAGATGGTCGTCAGGAACGCTGAGCAACAAAAACTGCTCAGCACACATATGGACAAGTCGATGCACAGCGTGTTCTTTAAACACGTGCGTGATCATGGCTTGTGCGTACTCATTGTTGGCGTCCTAGGAAGGATGAAACAGTCTTTTGTGTCTGCATTGGCTAAAATCCCAACTTGTTTATCGCAAGTTGAGTTTTTGGCATCGCGGATGCAAAAGGCTGTGATACTCGGATCCCTCCGTCTCCTAAGGCAACGAAACTTGGCCTGCTGCGCATGCTGATCATCTTGTTGATGAAGCATCGCAGCAGTAACGATGTGGCGCTCAGGTGAGGCCCTCGGTAGAGTCGGACTACCGGGTATAACCCCCTGAGCATTAAACTAAAAAAAGAAATAATAATAATAATAATAATAATAATAATAATAATAATAATAATAATAATAATAATAATAATAATAATAATAATAATAATAATAATAATAATAATAATAATAATAATAATAATAATAATAATAATAATAATAATAATAATAATAATAATAATAATAATAATAATAATAATAATAATAATAATAATAATAATAATAATAATAATAATAATAATAATAATAATAATAATAATAATAATAATAATAATAATAATAATAATAATAATAATAATAATAATAATAATAATAATAATAATAATAATAATAATAATAATAATAATAATAATAATAATAATAATAATAATAATAATAATAATAATAATAATAATAATAATAATAATAATAATAATAATAATAATAATAATAATAATAATAATAATAATAATAATAATAATAATAATAATAATAATAATAATAATAATAATAATAATAATAATAATAATAATAATAATAATAATAATAATAATAATAATAATAATAATAATAATAATAATAATAATAATAATAATAATAATAATAATAATAATAATAATAATAATAATAATCATAATAATAATAATAATAATAATAATAATAATCATAATAATCATAATAATAATAATAATAATAATAATATTGTTCGAGAAGATACTAGATTATACTGGTGGATCGGTAACTTAAGGTTATGTAAAAATAAATTGTTGCAAATTCACTTTCTCACTTAAAAATAAATAGACGTATTTCTTTATTAAACAACAGATATTATTTATACACTGATTACACGTAGCTTATGAACGAAAGAATCACACAAAAAAAATAAACATCCGGGAACAAAATCCCGTGCTTTACACGTGTCCTTAAACACGAACTCAAATATTGAGATGTCTAACAAACTTAATATGAATAAATAAAATAAACCAAATAATAATTAATGAGATTTGACTGAGATGAAACTGATGGCATACTATACACTTAACCAAGATACGTAATACGCGAGATTAAATTATTTACTTGAGCAAAAAATTAAATATAAATTCGCGTCCGCACGTAAGATAGCTTAGAAAAAATTAATCATAACGAAGGTAGAGAAGACCGTTAGAGATGACTTGTTTACGCATGTCCGGAACCTTCCGCCAATGAGAGAGTCCCACGTAAAATTTA
The DNA here is from genome assembly GCA_030273425.1 of Microplitis manilae. Classification (NCBI taxonomy): domain Eukaryota; kingdom Metazoa; phylum Arthropoda; class Insecta; order Hymenoptera; family Braconidae; genus Microplitis; species Microplitis manilae. The sequence goes on along the minus strand of CP092726.1, from coordinate 16,441,651 downwards.
TGCGGCAAATTCTCCAATGAGAAAAGTACACGAGATGTAGTACTGTATTTGACCAATGAGACAATGCGATGATAGAACCTGCCATTGGTCAAGTTCTCGCGGCAGCCTGAGGTTGAGATGTCAGATGGCGCGTTAGCTGTCAAGCCCGAGAGCTACCGCCATCTCGATGACTGGCGCGGTTTTCGAACAAGTTTCTTTATTTAGCTTTAAGCTACAGTGTACAATATTAAATATTGCTATTCCTTATTTCTCCTTTCAATAATTTTTTAAATATTACTATATTTCTTGCGTTTTGAGTCTCTATGTTTAATTTATTGAATAATGAAAAACCATACGTATTTATAGTTTTTTGTGCACTCGCAGTTCTTGTCCTTTGTACCAATAGTCTATTTTTATATCTCGTCTCATAATTATGTTCATTATTTGTAACAATTCTATTCAAATATTTTGGCAATAAATTATTTTTCATCTAATATACAAACACACACACATTAAATTTGATTCTTTCTTCATCAGAAAGAAAACATAGAGCTTCTAACATACATTTGATTGGCGTATGCTTATTAACTCTTAATATTATTCCCATCGCTCTATTTTGACACTTTTGTAACATATCTAAACATTCATTATTTACATTTACCAACAACGTCGAACAATAGTCAAAATACGGTGCGATCATCGATTTATAAATAATTACTTTAGTATAATCACTAATAAATTTACTCAGTCTATATAATAAATTGATTCTAGCTTTGATTTTTTTAACAATATAATATGTGTGACTATTAAAACTCAAAAACTCATCCAACATTATCCCTAGATACTTTGTTTCAGTACATTGTTTGATTTTTTCTCCATCCAAAACTAGGTTTAGCTGCTCTACTCTTCTCTTACGTCTATCACGAATTAGCATAAAATAAGTTTTCTTTACATTCGATTTTAGTGCATTTATATTCAACCATACTCCTAGTTCTTTCAATGTTTCATTTAATACCAACTCTATTTTCTGTTCATCTTTATGACTATAGTATAGCATTTTATCATCCGCAAACAGTTTACACTTGCATCCGTATTTAGTTGCTACCTCTACTATATCATTTATATATAATATAAATAACAATGGTCCCAATATAGACCCTTGTGGAACTCCATGGTTAACTCTTATTTTCTCCGATATAATATCTCCATATTTAATCTGTTGTGATCTGTCACTCAAATAGCACTCGAACCATTTTAACGCACTCCCACACACTCCATACATATTTAATTTCCTAATCAGTCTTAGCCTATCAATAGTTTCAAACGCTCTTTTAAAGTCTACTAGACTTAACATGCTCGCTTCGCTCGCCTTCATTCTTTCAAAAATCCCGCCACTATCTCAGTCGACCAATTGACAACCGAATAAAATAGTCACAGAAGTGACGTAAAACAATACGACATCCGGTCATCAACTTTTTAGAAGAGGATAAATATCATACCTACCATGTTACCTTTATCTATTTCGCTTCTCCACTCACACATAGTTTTTTGCAGAGTCGTTTCACAAGAGTGATTGACTCGGAAACCTGACTGCTCCTTTCTTAATATATTATTACTATCTAAATGTTTATCTAATCTATTTTTTACTACTTGCTCTAATATTTTTTCCAATTCTGGTAAGGTATTTACCGGCCTATAGTCTTCTGCATTATTACTTCCTTTTACTTTAGGAATCGGGTGAATTATTGAGTTTTTCAAGTTCTTTGGTATTTCTGACAATTTTAAGCTACAATTTACCGCTTCTTTAATGATTATTTTATCTACATTCCAAATTTTATTTATAATATCGTACGATATTGCATTCCCTTTACCTTTGTTTTTGTCCAGATTTTTAATTATTTCATTTAATTCCGTCTCTTCAACCTCCTTTAATTCATTCAATGTTGTCGCAACTCTTTCATACTTAAAATCATCGTTATTATCGCTTTTATCTATTTTATTTACAATATCATTTACACTCTTAATAAAATATTTATTGAAACGATCAGCTATTACTAATTTATCTGTATTTAATTTTTTGTCAAAAACTATTTCCATTTTTATTTCCCCTTGACTCTTATTACCAAAAATAGACTTTAAATTTTTCCATAATATCTTAGAATCATTTTTATATAAATCTACTAACTGTTCATAATAATTTTTTTTAGCTTTCCTTATCTCAGTTACAACAGAATTTCTTAACAATTTATACTTATTCCATATTATCCAACCACTTTTATTCTTATATTCTTGATAGCATTTATCTCTCTCCTTAATTAATTGCTTAATATCATTATTAAACCATCTACTGTTTTCCCAATTATTTTTAATAACAATCTTTTTAAGTGGTACTACTTTTTCTATACTTTTTAAAATAATATCTGTTAAAAAATTCAATTTTTCATTCACTCCTCCACTTTGATACTCAGAATTATCTACACATAATATCTTATAATATTTACAAACATTTTTTCTTAAATTAGAGTCACTATTTGTACTATAATCTCTCTTATACTTGATACACTTAATCCAATTATTGCTGTTGCCCTTCTTCTTATTTACTGGTAGTAATACTTTTACAATATAGTGATCTGATATTCTCGGCACTTCCAAAACTTGAGTTTGTAACTTTTCATTTGAAAAAACTAGATCAATCATAGTCTTTGACTTCATAATTACCCTCGTATATATATTAACCCATTGATACAGACCTACAGTTTTCATTTCTCTAATCAGCTTTTTTGCATATTGAGATTCTTTACTAACATCAATATTAAAATCACCCACTAAAATAACTTTACCATTTTCATTCAATTGTTCATACTCTTTTAATAATCTTCCAATGAACACACCATTACTCTGATTCGGCGAATGATAAATATTGCTGATAATAATATTTTCATATGAACCTCTTAATTTAATATTACACATCCACATATTAATTTCGTATTCTGCTAAATCTACCACCGGTTTTAAAATTTCATACTTAATATCTTTTCTTACATATGTAATAACCCCACCCGTTCTTTTATTTCCCGCAGACATTTGAACATTTGTGTAATTATCAATACTATATTCCTGATCACTTACATCTGCTGTCAAATGAGATTCTGTTACACATACAACTTCTGGTTTGTAATTTATCACTAGAAATTTCAATTCATCAATGTGCCATAATAAACCCTGTATATTTATCACCAACACTTGACCATTCGACAGGTTATCCTTACATCTTTTTCTTTGCTATTCAGAAAAGTACCGAATACTTTTCTGAGCTTTCAACCGCATTCTCTTGTAATACTCACAGTTAGTGTCATTGGCACAATGTTTAACCTCAATATCATTGACTTTATACTCTACTTTCATCTTTGTACAGTTGACACATTTACTTTCCAAGCTTTTACACTCACTTTCCTTGTGATCTCCTGCACATTTCCTACATTTAACTTCATTTCTACAATCTTTTGCGAAATGATAATACCCCCAACACTTATAACATCTTAATACACTTACACAATCTGACACTCTACATTTATTCCAGCCAAGTTTTATCTTATTCAGCTCCAGTAAAAATTTATGTGTTTTGGGGTCTACTTCTAATATTATCATTCCATCCTTCTTTTTACCAATAGATTTCTTTTTAATTTCCATTTTAGTATTTTCCTCTACTTTAACCTCATTTTGGCTCTGTATCATTTGCACAATCTCATTCTCTTCTTTCTTTGAAATAATTTCTTCCTCAATGTCAATAATTTTTATTTTTGGCATCTTTTTATCATTTATTTTTATGCTATAGTTTTCTCCCATCTGTTTTTTGAGTTCATCTAGCAACTTATGTGACTTTTCTTTCTGTTTACACCCGATTATTACTTTTCCACTATTAGTTTTATCTATTCTCTCTACACCTAGTCCAAGCTTACCAACATCTACATTCGTCTTTAGTTGCTTAATAGTCTCACCACAGTCTTGTTTATCTTTTGGTTCGACAATAATATTTTCTATCTCTGATTGCTTTACTTTCGTAGCGTATGAATCAACCTTCGACTTATAGCTGTCAGATGTCGCTTGTCCTATCTTACCAGTGAAGTTCTTAATTTCCAACATTTCCTTACGTACCGATTGTATTACTATTTCCACAATTTCTTTTTTAAATTTAACTAATTCCTTCACGAATATATCTTTTATTTCAGTTTTGAATGACTGAACCTCAAAATCAATATCATCAATCCTATCCATAACTTTGTCCAATTTATCAAGAACATCGTATTCGACTGTCTCAACTCGTTTCCTTTTTGCACTTCTCTTACTGTCATTAGACTTGACACTTTCTGTATCCTCTACCTCCATTTCATTACCTCCACATGTCACTAGTATATTCTCTTTATTTAAAAATTTGTGTTTTTTTTTCCTACAGCTTTGATGAAATATATTTCCGCAGCCTGAACATTCGTACGGAATTTTCACATTTTTCTGTTTACAATGACTGCATGTAGAATCCGACATGATCAGTATGTACTCATAAAGTGCACGTGTCGGCCCAACACCCAAACACTGCACACTCCAACCTCAAAAATCTCACAATGTTATAAAACTCCAAATTAATAATTAATCACTGTAACAATAATAATTTTTATAACGTCCTTTGATTCTTTATCGTTATACCATCACTTCAAATACAAAATTTGTTTATTTAAAAAACTAATTAATATCCTTTAACTGTAAAACTCAGAACACATGAAAAACACATCCGCACATAATAATAATGAATAATAATAATAATAATAATAATAATAATAATAATAATAATAATAATAATAATAATTGAATTGAATTTGAATTGAAGTGAGATTTGACACTCTTTCGATGTGGAGCCGAGCACTCAGTTCTTTTGAACCATTGTACTCGGCCCCACTTGGTCAATCTCGTTAGATCGAAGGTTGGATGGGCAGATTTATAGCTTTCGAGAATCGTAAGAATCCGCCCATACCAACCTCTGATAAAATCGGCTGAGTGCCATCGCAGATCCCCAGGACGTCTTTCCTTACATCCTTTAAGGCTCCGCAATGGCTCAGCAGGTGAAGAGGAGTTTCGTCCTCTATATTACATCTGGGGCATACCGAATCATCGGAGACGCCTATAATCTTCAGATGCTTCCTAGTAAACCAATGTCCTGTAACTAGCCCGACAATTATCCTCAGTTTGGATCTGTCGAGCTCTATTAGACTGGTACCTAGTTCCTTCGATGGCCCCTGAATTAGTGCCCTCGTATGTCGCATGCCTCCAGCCTCAAGCCACAGGTTCTGGAACCTATTACGGGTCCATTGAGTTAAGTGGTTTTTAATGAAGCACAGAGGCACCGGAATTGAACAGGCTGGCTCAGGATCCGTTTTACACGCTCCTGCTCTTGCCAGTTCGTTTGCAATGTCATTTCCTTTAATACCGCTATGACCCGGTACCCAGACGAGATTGACATCATTATCACTTGCTAATTTGCTAACAAGTGTAATGCAGTCCCGTACTAGCTTTGAAGTCACCATAGTGGATGTGAATGACTTAAGAGCTGCCCGGCTATCACTGCATATGTATATGTGTTTATTCCTGTGGTTCAGCTCTAAAATGTACTTAACACAGGCCCAAATCGCATATACTTCTGCTTGAAAAATAGAGGCAGTATGCCCCAGCCTGAGAGATATCTCAGTTTTGGGACCGCCGCTGTAAATTCCTGCTCCTGTTCCCTCCGACCTTTTGGACCCGTCCGTAAACCAGACTAGCCCTTTGGGGGACAGGATATCTTTCCCCTCTTCCTTCCAATCCTGCCTGCTTGGAAAGAGGATCTTATAGTTGGATCTGAAGTGGTAGCTACGAGAGCCATAGTCCCCTCCTTGGGCCAGGACCTCCTCGAGATCTCTGTTCCGCAGAATGGACGCATGTCCCGTTCTAGCATTCGACCACAGGCCAACAAAATGAAGTCTCAGTGCTGTTTGCACAGCCAGAGATTCTACCGTTATGTTTGGAGGCACAACATTCAGAAGTGCCCCCATGGCTAGGGTAGGAGTCGTTTTAAACGCTCCTGTTATACCTAGCATCGCAAGTCGATAGACCTTATTTAGTGCTTTGATGTTGACGTCCCTTCGTATCGCGGGCCACCAAACAACAGAGGCGAAAGAAATTTGGGGTATCAAAATAGCCGTGTAAATCCACTTGACTAATTTTGGTTTTAGACCCCACGTTGTGCCAAACACCCTTCTACAGGCCCAAAAAGTGGCAGTAGCTTTTTGAGCCTGCTTTCTGATATGGCTTCTCCACGTGAGCTTACTATCCAGAGTTACTCCCAGGTGGCGTACCTCTTTTGAAAATTTCAGCTCAGTGTCAAAAATTGAAGGCGCTTTAATTTTCAGCTTCCTCTTTTTTGTAAAGAGCACCATCTCTGTCTTGCTAGGGTTAACCTTCAGAGATCTATCAGTGCACCATCTCTGTATAAGATCGAGTGCTCTCTGCATCTTCCATCTTATCTCTACTGGGCTACTGCTTCTGATCATCAGAGCGACATCATCCGCGTAGCCCACCACGTGTACTCCTAGCTTTTCCAGCCGTTCTAGGAGCTCGTTAATGACTAACAGCCACATGAGAGGAGAGGTCACGCCCCCCTGCGGGCAGCCCCTTCTAACACGAGCCCGTACCTTAGTGTCACTAAGTTCGGTTGTCACTATTCTTGACCGAAGCATATTATGGGCCCATTCTGTGATAGATTCCTCTATCCCAAAGCGTTCCGCCGCTTCGCAAATGGCTTCGAAGGGTGTATTATCAAACGCCCCTTCAATATCAATGAATACTCCCAGAACCGATTCCTTCTGTCTAAAAGCCCTCTCAACGTAGCTAACTACTTCGTGCAGAGCCGTTTCGACAGATTTGCCATCCTGGTATGCATGCTGCGAATGATGTACTGGCATTCGACTCAGCACTTCATCTCTAATGTGTCTGTCCACCATCCTTTCTAGGGTCTTTAGAAGGAAGGAAGTCAGACTTATGGGCCTGAAGGATTTCGCCAAGTCATAGCAACTTTTCCCGGGTTTTGGTATAAAGACTACCCTGACTTCGCGCCAAGCCTCAGGCACATAACTTAGGGCTAGGCAGGCCCTAAAAATTTTTAGGAGGTGTTTGCGAAGTGATTCTCCCCCCTCTTGTAGCAGAGCCGGAAAAATCCCATCCACCCCTGGGCTTTTGTACTTCTCAAAGTTTCCAATTGCCCATTTAATTCTGCTGGGCGTTATCACCCTCGCAGCAGTCCTCCAGTCACCTTGTCTGGTGACTGTAAAGCTTCTCTCTCTTTGATTTTCCTCCTGTCCCGTCAATTCCGAGCCAGGAAAGTGCACCTCAAAGAGATGAGCTAATATTTCTTCGTGGTTTCCTGTTCCCTTCCCATCCGGGAGGGTCAGACCACCTAGCTTAACTGTAGGACCTGAAGTAAAGATCCTGCGGAGACGGGCCACCAATGGTAGGTCCTTGATCTCCCCACAAAATCTCCTCCAGGCCTCAGCTTTAGAGACCTTAATACACTTTTTGTATTGTACTTGGGCTGCTTTATATTCAGCCCAGTTTTGGTCTGATTTCGTTTTTAACGCTTTATTCAGTAGCTTCCTGGACCAGAAACGGAGCCTACTCAGCTTCGCATTCCACCATGTCACCCGCTTGCTACACTTCCTAGTTTTCAAAGGACATGCCATTTCGTAGGACTGGACAATAGCCGTCTGCAAATGCTCGACCGCCTGCTCAATCCTACTGGCGGTTCTTAGGTTCCCGCTAGGTTCCCCCAGCCTACTTACTAGCTCTTTCTTATAGATGAGCCAGTCCGTGGCCTTAGGGTTCCTATATGTACCCCCAGTCCCGCCATCTTTGATGCCTTTCAACGCAAAGCAAATTCGGCGGTGATCAGAGAGGGAATCCTCTTCGCTCACATGCCAATTTGCAACAGACTGTGCTATCTTTTGAGAGCCCAGCGTAATATCAATCACTTCTTGTCTCCGAGAAGTGGCAAAAGTTGGCCTGGATCCTACATTTAGGATCTCTAGGCATGTGGTGGAAAGGTACTCTAGCAGTGTGGAGCCTCTTTCATTAATGTCCGAGCTGCCCCAGACCGAATGGTGTGCATTTGCATCACAGCCTATCAGTAGTGGCAGCCCTCTGGACCTGCAGTATTCTATCAAGTCAGTGACTTCCTTGGTAGGTACATTAGCCTCCTCATATGGGAGATAGGCAGAGCCGACAATCAGCTCCGTCCTAGCCCCCTCTATGAAGATTTTTATGGACGCAACAGCTAGATCCCTGGTGCAGAGCTGGTGCAGCTTGAGCGCTGTGTGTTTCTTATTGACAAAGATACAGGCCCTAGGCCCCAGCACCGAGTCACCATGGACCAGGCAGCCGCCTCCTCTGTCTATCCCTAATACCTGCCCTTTGTGAACCCAAGGTTCGTGGATTAGGGATACATCTGTCTGCAACACAGCCAGGTCTCTGCTAAGTAATGCTGAGGCCGCTTTGCTATGTTGCAAATTTATTTGCGAGAAACAGGTCTGTCCTGCAGTTATAAGATCTGCATCACTGGCTGTTCTATCGCTTTTATTATGGGAAAAGGAATGGGAAGGGAACGGAGGAGGAGGGGTGGGGGATGTTAGGTTGAGAGAGGAAGGGGACCCTTTAGTGTCCATCGTCTTCCTCTTTATCTGTCACGGCTACTACCTCCTTCGGCGTGCCGGACAACTGGAGGGTTCTCGCCAGGGCCTGAGCGAGGGTAGCTTGTTTACCCTGCTTAGTCCCTGACAGACCCTCTTTAGCAACCGTCTTAGCCTTTGTGGGCCTTCCTCTGGATCCAGATCTTGCCGGAGGCATAGATCTTTCCCCATCAGAAGTTCCACTCACTGTCAGGCGAGACGGTTTAATAAGTGGCCCTACAATTGAGGTCCAAAGTGAACTGGAGCGTTCCCCCTCCCCCTTCCCACCACTGAGAGACCCGACGGGTTCCTCTGCTGGAGAAGAGGCAGGTGGAACGACCACAATCTTTGGGGGAATGGGTACAGTGCCAGTTTCCTGAGCAGCGTTAGACGCTTCAGTCCCCTGGCCCTGTTTCCCTTCCTTTGCCTTTGCTGAAGGCGCTGTTCCGGAAGTGGACTTCTTCGCCGTGCTAGCAGCCCCACCCGAAGCGCCCCCACCCGCCCCACCTGCGTTCCTGGCTGAGGCCTCGTAAAAACGAGCCTTGCCCAGACCGAAGTGGGGAGAGTAGTTGCACCCCGAGAGCACCGCCAGCGACCGCTGGTCCACTCCCAGAACAAGGTGGACGGCTTTACCCACTACCCGACGATCCCAGACCCGCCACAGTTGAGTAGTGAGCCCAGGATTTTGTCGTGCCAACCTGTTTAGGATGACCTTGGTTTCCTCAGTGGTGCCGAGAACCGCCGTCAGCTTCTTGAGTCTAGGGAGTTTCTCATTCTCCAGTGCTTGAAGAACTAGTCCCTCCCCAACCTCAATAGCTGGGACAGCCCCCAGCAACCACTGTTTGGCCTTGTCATCAGCACAGGTGACCCACAGAGCTCCTTGATCCCACCGGCATCCGTCAAAGCACGGGACAGGCTGTCCTGTGGGGACAGCATCCAACGCCCTGACTAACGCCTGTGTGACCAGATCACCCGTCGCCTGGCTCAGCAACGTGCCAGGGTAACCAGAAGGTACTATGGCTACCTTCCTGTCCGCCCTAACAGCGTCGCCGAAACCAGTCGACTTGTAGGTCACCTTGCCGCGCTTAACTACCTTTTTCACCTCTGGTGGAGTTTGGTCCTCCGGCCGGGGCCTTTTAGAGCACCCGGCTTCCGAAGAGCCATCCTCCACCGAGGTCATGTCGATGGCAGGAGAAACTTCCCCGCTGCTTTGCCCCGAAAATTGTTCCCGTGCAGCCAATTTGGCTTTCCGGGCCCTCTTTTTCGCAGCTCCACTGCGATTCTTTTTCTTCGCCCCATCTGTAAGAGCTCCAGGAGTCCCAGCGTTAGCTGAGCCTCCCGTGCCCTCCCCGACGTCCATATGGACATTAGAAAGATCAGAGTCCTCTTTCGAAGCCTCTGATCCAGAGTTTTTGTTAAGTGTTGTTTCCATTTTTGGTCCCACGAGTAATCAGGAAATAAAGGTCACCGCCAGCAGAGCCTGTTGACAAGCGGAAGGTGCATGGATACAATGGGGTTGCACCTGGTGCCCCAAGGTGCATCGTTCGCGACACAGTTCCCCTGTGCCATCCAGCCCTCGGCACGATCGCTTACACCTTGGCTTGGGAAGTTGGTCCGCGACATGGCCTTGGTCCCCCTGGGCCGGTTTTTACGCCAGCCGGGTTTCCTGTAGCACATGCTGGCCAAGGCAGCTGTGGCCTGCCCACGACATCCCTCCCGCTGGAGGTCGTCATAAGCTGCCACAACTTTCCTTGGTCGTCCCCCTATCCGCCACCTGGGGACGCGCCCGGTTGGCACTCAACCATGTTGCCCGCTCTCTTTTACGGAGGTTAGACAACCCGGGAATAATAATAATAATAATAATAATAATAATAATAATAATAATAATAATAATAATAATAATAATAATAATAATAATAATAATAATAATAATAATAATAATAATAATAATAATAATAATAATAATAATAATAATAATAATAATAATAATAATAATAATAATAATAATAATAATAATAATAATAATAATAATAATAATAATAATAATAATAATAATAATAATAATAATAATAATAATAATAATAATAATAATAATAATAATAATAATAATAATAATAATAATAATAATAATAATAATAATAATAATAATAATAATAATAATAATAATAATAATAATAATAATAATAATAATAATAATAATAATAATAATAATAATAATAATAATAATAATAATAATAATAATAATAATAATAATAATAATAATAATAATAATAATAATAATAATAATAATAATAATAATAATAATAATAATAATAATAATAATAATAATAATAATAATAATAATAATAATAATAATAATAATAATAATAATAATAATAATAATAATAATAATAATAATAATAATAATAATAATAATAATAATAATAATAATAATAATAATAATAATAATAATAATAATAATAATAATAATAATAATAATAATAATAATAATAATAATAATAATAATAATAATAATAATAATAATAATAATAATAATAATAATAATAATAATAATAATAATAATAATAATAATAATAATAATAATAATAATAATAATAATAATAATAATAATAATAATAATAATAATAATAATAATAATAATAATAATAATAATAATAATAATAATAATAATAATAATAATAATAATAATAATAATAATAATAATAATAATAATAATAATAATAATAATAATAATAATAATAATAATAATAATAATAATAATAATAATAATAATAATAATAATAATAATAATAATAATAATAATAATAATAATAATAATAATAATAATAATAATAATAATAATAATAATAATAATAATAATAATAATAATAATAATAATAATAATAATAATAATAATAATAATAATAATAATAATAATAATAATAATAATAATAATAATAATAATAATAATAATAATAATAATAATAATAATAATAATAATAATAATAATAATAATAATAATAATAATAATAATAATAATAATAATAATAATAATAATAATAATAATAATAATAATAATAATAATAATAATAATAATAATAATAATAATAATAATAATAATAATAATAATAATAATAATAATAATAATAATAATAATAATAATAATAATAATAATAATAATAATAATAATAATAATAATAATAATAATAATAATAATAATTGCCCACGGTGCATGTTGTGCGGCCAGCGGGGATTTTGTTTACCCCGTGGCGCATCGTGGGCTATGTAGGTCAGCCTACCATCTGCTGACCTACTAATCGCACAACAACATTCGCATTAGGTTAACTCCCTAATGTGAAGTATACCTGAGTTCAAGACTACTCTGAACCCAGAAGTGCTCTCCACAACCTGCCCTTCTCGGATGAGGGCAACCCACTAGCTGGGCGGAGCACCGAGATTCCGAACGATGACGACCTTGGCGACCAACGGACTGCATTTAGGTGGACGGAGGAATTACGAGCCGATCTTCTGATGTGCTATAATAACAGTGAACCGGAGCGGAGAGGCTACATGGCTAGGATGCATGCACTTTGGTTTGATATGCACCCTAACCATAGCCAATTCTCACAACAACATCTCCGTGATTATGCCTCTCATCTTCGGCGTACACGAAGATCACTGTTGACAAACAGACGGTTATCTCACCGTCTGTCATTTCCAGCACAGCTACATCAGGAGAGACGCCGTTCTTCCGAAGACACCGACAATGAATTTGACACACGGCAAGTATGTGTCTCTAGAAAGACACATTACCCAAAACATCGACTCGACACGGAAAACCACGAACTGTCTGCTCGGATTCAGGAAGATTCTACATTGCTCACCATCAATCAAGCTGTCTATAATGCTGCTTCTTCACTCTTACCTCCAGCGAGGAGAAATATTTCTTCTCCTGAGGCTAGGATGAGAGGACGCATTGGGCAGCTTTCACTGAAGATTGATGATCTCCGGAAACATGTCTCCCGCATTCAGTGTGTGATTGACTTTGTAAACACTCGTAAAGCGTTTACACAAAAAGTCCGCCGTATTGCGGCTCAACTACGATACCAGCATCACACACTGAATAAGGCGAATCTTCTTAACATCAAAGAAGGTTCCCTTAACAGGTTGTGGGCTCTAGTGACTGCCAAAAAGTCACTAGAGAAAAAGCTGAAGCGGCTTACCGATAACTCTTTGTTTCGGTTAAGTCCTTCACGCTTTCTGACACCTAAGACATCTGTCTCTGGCGATCCCCCATCTATCGAGCGAGTAGAAGCTTTCTGGTCCGAGTTGTACGGCGACCAACCGAACGTGAATCGTGACACTCCAGCTCTCAACGACTTCGAGGCATTTTGTCGACAACACCGCAACGGCAATGCTGATGAAGAGAGCCCTGAAGTCAGCGTGGAAGAAGTTCGTTCAGCTCTGAATAATGGTAAGAACTGGGCTGCTCCGGGTCCAGATGGCATAAACTTGTTTTGGTGGAAGAAACTAACTTCTACCCATAGTCATCTGGCCCGGATTTTTACAGCGTTCATCAGAGGTAAAGAATCAATTCCATGCTGGCTTGTAGAAGGGCGAACCGTGCTCATCCCGAAGAAAGGAGACTTGTCTGACCCGAAAAACTACAGGCCTATCACCTGCTTGAATGCGGTTTATAAGATTTTCACCAAAATCTTGAATAATCGCATTCTTCAGGAGATAGACCCTGTATGGCAGCAGATATACGAACAACGTGGCAGTAAAAGGGGCCTGTCAGGTTGTAAAGAGAATCTGTTAGTGGATCGATGCGTCATTCAAGACGCGATCTACTATCAGCGCAACCTGTCAATGGCCTGGATTGACTACCGCAAGGCATTCGACTCAACATCTCATGAGCTTATTCTCTTTTTGCTCAAATGCCTTGGGGTCAACCGCGATACAGTGGGATGCATTCAGCGTACGATGCAGCTTTGGCGAACACGGTTCCACATTTCATGTGGTAACGACAAACGTGTAACCGAAGTTGTACAGTACAAACGAGGAGTCTTTCAGGGAGATTCTCTGAGCCCTCTGCTGTTTTGCATCTCACTGCTGCCAATATCTGTTGCGCTACGCCGCACCCGTGGATACTCAGTGGGTCCACCAAATGATCGAAAATACTCGATCACCCACTTACTCTACATGGATGATCTGAAGGTGTATGCTCCTGATGAGGAACACCTTCAGACATCCTTGAATATTGTAGGAGAGTATACACGGGATGTCGGCATGGCTTTCGGGTTGGACAAGTGCGCGGTCGTTAATCTGGTGAAGGGTAAGTGTTCCGATGTGCGTAAAGATATCGAGCTAGTAGATGGGAGCGTCATAGACCATCTTGACGCCGGAGAGTCGTACAAATATCTAGGGATTGACGGGAGTCCTATGCAGGACGTCTCGAAAATCAAAACGACTCTCTGCAGCGAGTATGTGCGGAGACTCCGGAAAATCTGGTCATCAGAACTTTCCGGAAAAAACAAAGTCTCTGCAACAAACATGCTTGCTGTCCCGGTACTCCTGTACTCTTTCGGTGTCCTTAAATGGGCCCGAAAAGAGCTCAGAGATCTCGATATCAAAACACGCAAAGTCATGAATATGCATCGGAGCATGCACCCTAAGTCCTCAGTCACCAGATTATACCTTTCCCGGCACATCGGAGGGAGAGGTTTACAGAGCTTGGAGTGTCTGCACGATCGTTTGGTTTTGGGTATAACATACGAGGTTGTCAATTTCACAGCAGATGAAGACGACTTCCTTATGCAAATTGTTCATAGTCATGAAAATAGGCATAAGGGAGCGTTTTTATATAAGGCAGCAATGTACGCGGCAAAATCCCTCGGTCTTGGAAGAGTAAACCCGCTTATTGAACTCCCTAAGGAGGAATTTAAGACGGTCATCAGGAATGCTGAGCAACAAAAACTGCTTAGTACGCATATGGACAAGTCCATGCACAGCGTGTTCTTTAAACACGTGCGTGATCATGGCTTGTCCACACAGCTGACGTTTTCCTTCCTCAAGTCAGCTGGCCTGATGTCCGAGACCGAAGGATATATTTTTGCCTGCCAAGATGGTGTTATTAACACTCTCGAATACCGTGCTAAAGTGCTCCAGACGCAGCTACCCGACACTTTGTGTAGGGTTTGTAAACAGCATCCAGAGACGCTTATGCATCTTTTGTCAGCATGTCCTGTGCTGGCAAGAAATGCATACATCCAGCGCCATAATGCTGCTCTGCGAGTACTTTATTACCATCTTAGACACACGCACGGTATCGACAAAACACCAGTGCTGCCTTATCTGCCAGGAGATATTCCGCAAGTTGTTGAGAATGACCGTTGCCGTATTTATTGGAACGTGCCATTCGCAACAACGCGGAAAATCGATCATAATAAACCTGATATTGTGCTCTTCGATAAAACCGCTCGTAACATTTATGTTATTGAGTTCTCAGCTCCGGCTGAGTATAACATCACGGTAAAAGAGGAGCACAAACACGAGATATATCAGGATCTCCTGTTTGAAATTGGCAAACTTTACCCAGGCTACCGTGTCAAGCTTGTCGTACTCATTGTTGGCGTCCTAGGAGGGATGAAACAGTCTTTTGTGTCTGCATTGGCTAAAATCCCAACTTGTTTATCGCAAGTTGAGTTTTTGGCATCGCGGATGCAAAAGGCTGTGATACTCGGATCCCTCCGTCTTCTAAGGCAACGAAACTTGGCCTGCTGCGCGTGCTGATCATCTTGTTGATGAAGCATCGCAGCAGTAACGATTTGGCGCTCAGGTGAGGCCCTCGGTAGAGTCGGACTACCGGGGATAACCCCCTGAGCATTTAACTAAAAACAGAAATAATAATTATAATAATAATAATAATAATAATAATAATAATAATAATAATAATAATAATAATAATAATAATAATAATAATAATAATAATAATAATAATAATAATAATAATAATAATAATAATAATAATAATAATAATAATAATAATAATAATAATAATAATAATAATAATAATAATAATAATAATAATAATAATAATAATAATAATAATAATAATAATAATAATAATAATAATAATAATAATAATAATAATAATAATAATAATAATAATAATAATAATAATAATAATAATGATAATAATAATAATAATAATAATAATAATAATAATAATAATAATAATAATAATAATAATAATAATAATAATAATAATAATAATAATAATAATAATAATAATAATAATAATAATAATAATAATAATAATAATAATAATAATAATAATAATAATAATAATAATAATAATAATAATAATAATAATAATAATAATAATAATAATAATAATAATAATAATAATAATAATAATAATAATAATAATAATAATAATAATAATAATAATAATAATAATAATAATAATAATAATAATAATAATAATAATAATAATAATAATAATAATAATAATAATAATAATAATAATAATAATAATAATAATAATAATAATAATAATAATAATAATAATAATAATAATAATAATAATAATAATAATAATAATAATAATAATAATAATAATAATAATAATAATAATAATAATAATAATAATAATAATAATAATAATAATAATAATAATAATAATAATAATAATAATAATAATAATAATAATAATAATAATAATAATAATAATAATAATAATAATAATAATAATAATAATAATAATAATAATAATAATAATAATAATAATAATAATAATAATAATAATAATAATAATAATAATAATAATAATAATAATAATAAAAGAATAATAAAAGAATAAGTATTAATTTAGTCAGAAAAACTTTAAAAAAAATTTCGGCAATAATTTACGCAGCAGTGGCAGTAAATCTGTCGAGGCCCAATTTTACGTGTCGCCAATGTTACTGCCGCTGCTAGAATTTAATAAAAAATGTAATTTAAAAATTTGTGTATTTGCAAAATTTTTTACATGGTTTTCTTTAGACTAATTTATTATTAATTACTTTATAACATTTAAGCATTTTACAATGATTTAAAAATATCAAAAAATTTATTAAATTCCATTATAGTTTAAGACTTGATTACCTAGTTCGTCAAGTACCTACCAAGATTTACTTTACCGACGGTTGAGTTTTTGGTCGACGTGATGTGAATTGTCTGTTTTTTGAAAAATTCAGCTTTGATACTTTTAAAGAGTTTGTTATTCATACTATTTGTTTTTTTCATGTTGGTAACTGGATTTTTATTCATTATCACAATTTACGATTGAAGTGTGAGTGTCATATCAATTTAGAGTTTTTATTTTGATTTGTCCTTCATTTAGTGTTATATATAAGCTGTGGAATGCATAGATTTTGATGTTGACCAATTTTGATTTTAAATTTTCTTGCATTTGTTGCGTTGGCTAAATTTTCGTTCGGATCTCTCTTATGCACCCGTTTTATTGAGTTCTGCAACTGATTAGATTTTGAAATTGATTTATCGAGTCGTTTTTGAGAAATTTTCAACTTTCTAAAAAAATTTTTTTTTTTTATTCTTTCGACAACGGTTTCTTTCGAAAGAATTAACCGATTTTGACGTTCGAGGTGGCATTCGACGCGGCTTATGGAGCTCGAGAGCCCAGTTCATTTTGGAATCAATCCATCAAGAACATGAAAAGTTATCCAAAAAAATCATTTTTTAAAAAAGTTTATTTTTGGAATATCTCTGAATGAGCCCTACCGATCAAGTTAATTTTTCTTCAGCTCTAAGATAATTGCAAGCCGCATCGAATGGTACCTTGAAGATCAAAATCGGTTCATCTGTTCAAAAGTTACAGATATTTACATACTCACATACATACGTACGTACATACATACATACATACACTCGGACATCATCGTGAAATTAGTCAGGATAGCTTCCTAGAACCTCAAAACGTCAAGATCTCTTAGAAATTCGATTTTCGAAAATCGGACTGAAACTAATAACGTCGTGAATTTTTGAAAATTTGTAATTTTCTTAGCGGGAAGTTAAAAATAAAAAATGGCGAAATTTAACAAAATGCCGGTTTTTCTCAAAAAAGCTGAAAATTTCATAGAGTTTATTATCTTAAAATTTTCTTGTATTTTTTTCTGAAAAGTGCATTTCAACAAAAATTTTGAAAAAAAAAACGTCCCGTTAACCAAAAATCGTTCAAAAATTAGTCAATTTTAGAGGAAGTTATAGATATTTAAAAAAATAAAAGCCGTATTTTTGAAAAACTCATAGCTTTTTTTGGGTTGGGTATAAAAATTTGAAAATTTCCTGAAAAATGATTTTAATGGGGTAGAAAGGGAAAAAAAATTTTCAACCGAATCGAAAGGGGTCGGGGTCAAAAGTGGTCGATTTGGCGTGGAATACCCCATGTATACAGTAGACTGTTAAAAAAAAAATAATTGTTTTTTTTCTCTCATTATATCGAAAATATTGTTGGAAATGACAAAAAAAAATACTGTGAAAGTTTGAGCTCTTAATATTAATATTAACAACTTCCGCATCGCAATTTTCTATTTCCCGTTTAAATAACATGGGAAAATTTATTTTTTTAGCTTTGGAATTTCGTAGCTCATTGTAGGACCAATACTTTTAAATGTTCAAGACGTGTCCTTATGGGAAATTTGACACTCTACAAAAAAGGTTTCTAATAATTTTTCGATATTTTTGTTTCCTCAATAGTTATTCAAAGTTAAAGCTAGAATGATGAAAAATTTTGTCTCATCATTTTTCACGAAAATACAGACTTCCAAAAATCGCTAAAAATTTTATAAAATTTTTTTGTTCCTTTAATTTTTTGGATAAGTGTATATAGCTATACATAATTTTATATAATTATATAGTGTCATTTTTTATCTATAATTTTTTTACTCGAATGGACATGAACAGGCATGAACATACTTGATCAGACATAAACAGGCTTGATCAGGTCTGATCATGCCCGGCCATTTTTCATGTCTGTTCATGTCTGATCATTTTTTCCCGGGTAGCTTGATAACAGCCGAAGTAAAAAAAAAAAAAAAGACGACTACTGATTTGGGAGTAAATTTTCAATGGAAAATTTTTAATTGTATCGTTTTTAATGTTCTTGGAACTTAAATAACATTCAATCCAAATTTCAAGACTAAATGTCAGTTTTTTGATTAAAAACGTTAAAATTTTCATTACTTACGCCCCTTTACAACTTTACCAGTGTCAGTATAAAAAAAAACAAATCTAAACCTTTTATTTTCTGGTATGCGAGGTAACTTTCGTTTGGAATTTCAAGCTTGTAACTCTCTAGGTCAAAAAACGTGAAAATTTTTAATTCCTACGCCTACGCAGACTCTACCAAAGTCCATTATTTACAAAAAAATTTACATCATTTATTTTGTAGTATCCGAGGTAATTTTCATTTAAAATTTTGGTTTGTAGGTCTTTTTTCCTAAAAATGTGAAAATTTTTACATCTTACGCCCCCGCAAGTACCTACAGCAATCGATCTTACAGAAAAAAATTGACCCATCGATTTTTGCGTATCGTTGGTTATATTCATTCCAACCCGGGGAAAGAGGTTTAGATCTGACCACATATAATTATATCTGATCAGATATGTCAAAGTAGATCTGGCCAGATATTTAAATTGTCTCTATCTAGTGAGATCTGGCTGATCTGATCAGATATAATTATATGTGGTCAGATCTGAACCCTTCTTCTAGGGGATTCCTATTAAAAAAATCGGTCTGTCGGTTGACCCTGCGGGCCAGCCCCAAAACTTCCCGCCCATTTCGAGCTCCTTGAGCTCGAAAATATTGTCAGAAATACAGCTTCGAGCTCAAAGAGCTCGAAAATACTTTTGCATGCCGTTGTTTTTGAAAAAAATGTTTCTTACCATTTCTTTCTCTCACAAGATTTCATTGACAAATGATTTGATTTTCATGTTTGAAGCAGCAATCGACCCGTTTCGTTAAAGTTTAAAACTGATAAGATTTTGAAATCGTTTGGTTTAGTTATTTTAAAGATATTTGCAAAAAACCGTTTTTCACCGTTTCTTTTTTCCACGATACTTAGAAAAATAACCCGATTTTGATGGTTGAGCTAGCAATCGACGCCTTTTACTAAATTCTGAAGCTGATCAGATTTTAGAATCGTTTCCTTCAAGTGTTTCAAAGATATTCGGAAAAAACTGTTTTTTATAGTTTCTTTCTCCCACGATAACTCTAAGACAAATGATCCGATTTCGATGGTTGAGGTGGCAATCGACGCGTTTTAATAAACTCTAAAGCTGATCAAATTTCGAAATTGTTTAGTTCAGTTGTTTCAAATATATTCGCAAAAAACCATTTTTCACCATTTCTATTTCCCACGATAACTCTAGAACGAATTATCCGATTGAGATGGCTAAGGACGAAATCGACGCGTCTTATTAAGCCCGAGAGCTGATTAGATTTTGAAGTCAATCGTTAGACTCGTTTCTGAGAAATCAATAAAAAACTAAAAAAAAAAAAAATTTTTTTTTCGTAATTCGTCAATATTTTCGAGTCTACGTAATGAAATGATCTAAAATTTTCAGAAAAGTTGATGGCCATCAAGCCTTTTCGATTGCCGCCTCAACCATCCAAATCGATTCATTAGTTAAAAAGTTATAGCCCGGTCACATACACACACACACACACACACATACATACATACAGACACTCGGACATCATTCTAAAAATAGTCAGAATAGCTTCCTAAGACCTCAAAACGTCGACATCTGATGAAATTTCGATTTTCGCAAATCGGGGTGAAAACAATAACTTCCCGAAATTTTCGAAAATCATCGATTTTCTTAGCGGGAAGTTAAAAAATATTAATTTGCAAAAAATAAAAGATAATTTCAATTCAATTTGAAATGAAATCTGATATATTACGAACGTTACTTAGAGGAATTATAAATGATTATAATTAATGAAAAAATCCCGGTCACTGCTTGGCTCGAACCTGCATCCTTCCGATTCAAAGTCTTTGATGCTATTCACTGCGCTGACGCACATAAGTGATCGCGTGGGTGCACTGATAGAAATTTTATCTTGGCTCAAGAAATATTTTCTTGAGCCAAGAATTTATTTCTGAAGAAAAGCAATTGTCTTGCTTCAAGAAATTCTTGTCTTGATTGAAATTTTCTTGGCTCTAAAGATTTTGTATCTTTGATGGATAACTCTCGTGTCTTGACCCAAAACTAAATTATCTTCAATCGATACTATTGAATTCTTTAAGCAAGACCACTTGTCTCTTCAGCTAAAAATGTCGTATTGTTATTTTAAGAACTTTAAATTTTTGGTTCAAATAATAATTTCTTGATGGAAGATGTTTTCAAAGTAATGGAAAAAAAAATTTTTTTTAAAATAAATGTCTATTTTAACATATCTAAAGTGAATGAATGTAGTCCTAAAAAATCACTTTGAAATTTTTTATTTTTAAAATAAAAAAAAAGTTTTTTTTCAAACTGAGTAAATTGAGATCTTTATTTAAAAATCGTGCCATTCTCGAAACAAGTCGGTAATGTCTTAAACCTACATTTTGCCTATCTCAATCCAAGAGCAAGAAATTCTTAAGCCAAATATGTCAGATTTTGTTTCAAAACAATAAAGGCTTCATCGAAGAATAAAATTCTCAAACGGAGAATTTTTTTTTCTATTCGAGAAATTCAATTTTTTGGTTCAAAAACTTATTTCTTAAATTAAAACAATTAAAAATTTTAAAACAAGAACCACATTTTGAAGAAAAAATTTTTCTTGAATCGAGATATTTTTTCTATCAGTGTGTAAATAACTAGATATGAACAATTTTCAATAATAACACAATTTATATATGATTATATCTGAGAAGATATAATAAGATCTGATTATGTTAAGTATTGTATTTAGTTTAGATGAAGTTATATCTGATCAGATCTTACGAGATACATGTAGATCCGACCAGATATAAACAATTTTCTATAAAAATAAGACGTGTACATAATTATATTTGAGCAAATATAATAAGATCTGACTGTGTCCAATGTTGTATTTAGTTCAGATGTAGTTACATCTTGTTAGGTTCCCTATACAAAAATCAATCTTTATTCTTATATATATTTTATTTAATATTTCTCTTTTACTAAATGTTCTGTTCGAAATATTATTTCGAACAGTGTTGCATTTGAGTCGTAGTACATATGGGGCATTCCACGCCAAATCGACCACTTTTGACCCTGACCCCTTTAGATTTGGCTAAAAATTTTTCACTTTTTCTACCCGATCAAAAACGTTTCTCATAATTTTTTCAAATTTTTTCACTCAACCCAAAAAAAGTTATGAATTTTTGAAAAAAACGGCTTTTTTTATTTTAAATAACTATAACTTTTTCAAAATTCAACCGATTCGGACGTTTTTTTTTTCAAAACTTTTGTTTTTAAATTTACTTTTTGAAAAAAAAAACAAAAAAATCATTGCAACCTATCTTCATTGTTTTTCTGTAGATATTTGGAAAAAATTAAAAATTTTTCGATGTTTACCATTTTTGATTTTTGATTTTTTTTTTTTTAATATACAACATTGACATTTTCTGCAAATCCTCAAATTTTTTCAGAGTGGTGTTTTTTCGATTTATATTTTTTATTTCCAATTGAAAAAAAAATTTTTTTATAACTAGCCTTATTTCTCATAACATCATGCTTAAAATTTTTGAGAGTGCTCAGAGAACTTTTAAATTTGAAAAAAAAAAAATAAAAACAATAAATTTAAATGGTAATCATCGAAATAATTTGAATTTTGTTCGAAAAATCAAGTTAAAAAATAGAAGAACCTTTTGAATAATTTTTTTTTTTTTTCTGAAAACTACATTCACAAACGAAGAAAATGAAAAAAAAAAGTTTTCGTTTGGTCCATTTATGGACACATGCTGGCAATTCAAAAATAAATTCTTTTAACCGTAAAACCATAAGGGTATCAGGAATTCTTTTAAACTGCCAGCATGTGTCCAAAAATGGACCAAACGAAAACTTTTTTTTTTTCATTTTCTTCGTTTGTGAATGTAGTTTTCAGAAAAAAAAAAAAAAAATTATTCAAAAGGTTCTTCTATTTTTTAACTTGATTTTTCGAACAAAATTTTAATTATTTCGATAATTACCATTCAAATTTATTGTTTTTATTTTTTTTTTCCAAATTTAAAAGTTCTCTGAGCACTCTCAAAAATTTTAAGCATGATGTTATGAGAAATAAGGCTAGTTATAAAAAAATTTTTTTTTCAATTGGAAATAAGAAACATAAATCGAAAAAACACCACTCTGAAAAAATTTGAGGATTTGCAGAAAATGTCAAAGTTTTATATAAAAAAAAAAAATCAAAAATCAAAAATGGTAAACATCGAAAAATTTTTAATTTTTTCCAAATATCTACAGAAAAACAATGAAGATAGGTTGCAATGATTTTTTTGAATTTTTTTTTCAAAAAGTAAATTTAAAAACAAAAGTTTTGAAAACAAAAACGTCCGAATCGGTTGAATTTTGAAAAAGTTATAGTTATTTAAAATAAAGAAGCCATTTTTTTCAAAAATTCATAACTTTTTTTGGGTTGAGTGAAAAAATTTGAAAAAATTATGAGAAACGTTTTTGATCGGGTAGAAAAAGAGAAAAAATTTTTAGCCAAATCTAAAGGGGTCAGGGTCAAAAGTGGTCGATTTGGCGTGGAATGCCCCATATATATTATTTAGTTTAGTTCAAAATATGTATATATTTACTTAAGGAAAAGAAAGCTAGCATGGATCAAATTTTATGACCTTAGGTACTTGGGTCGATGAGAGATTGAGGTCCATGTTCCGAGTAAATGCAAGGCAATATGTTTTTCTTTCATTCGCACATATATATATATATATATATATATATATATATATATATATATATATATATATATATATATATATATATATATATATATATATATATATATATATATATATATATATATATATATATATATATATATATATATTGAACTTAGAGATATTTGTTATATATAAAAAGAGGAGAGGTTGTTGGACCTCAGTGTTGAAAATATTAAAAGAATAAGTTAGTCTAAACTAAATCTCTTAAGAATAACGACATACCCTAGAGCGCGTATATTTTTAATAAAAAGAAATAATGTTGATTTGTTTGATCAAGCATTGTTTCATTCACGATAACCCTACCTGAATTCCCAACACATCTGACCAGACCTTACGAGATATACGCAGATCTGACCAGATATAAACAATTTTTTATAAAAATAAGACGTATACATGGTTATATCTGAGCAGATATAATGAGATCTGATTATGTCAAATGATGTATTTAGTTCAGATATAGTTACGTCTGATTATATCTTACGAGATATACGCAGATCTGACTGGATATAATCATGTCTGATATTGTAGCTAGCCCAGATCTAATTATATCTGACTAGATCTGACTGGATATAAACTGTGGTTGGCCAGATACGATGAGACCTGATTACGTCTAAATATTAGATCTGATCAGATATAAATAGATCTGCCAAGATATCATTTGATCTGATCAGATATAATTATATGCTATAACAATGTGTTTTACAAAAAAAAAATTGAGCCATCTATTATCTCGTATCGGGAAAAGTTTAGGGGCTGGTAAGGGGGGGATAGAGGAGTGGAAGAAGGGTGGGTGGCATTAAGTGAGAGGATAAGAGAGGGAATAGGAGAAACAATGAAGGGGAGAGGTAAAAGAAGTGTGAATGGTTGGTGGGATGAAGAATGCAGAGAGGCGAAAAGGAGACTAAGGGATGAGCTGAAGTTAGTTAAGGAAAACGAAGGGCATGCGGGGAGATATAAGGAGGAAAAAATAAGGTTTAGAAAACTGTGTGAGGACAAAAATAAGGAGGAGAGGAAGAGATGAGAGGAGAAATGTAAAGCAATAAGGACAGAGGGACAGGTCTGGGAGGTAGTTAACAAGGGTAGAAAGAAAAGGAAGGGAGTGAATGATAGTATTGATATGAAAGAATGGGATAGCTACTTTAGAGGTTTGTTAGGGGGGGTGGAGAGGAGGTCAGTTGGAGAGGTAGTGGGGGAAGAGAGTGTCGGAGATGAGGAGGAGGACATCACATTGAAAGAGGTTAGGGAAGTAGTAAAGGGTTTGAAGGATAGGAATGCAATGGAGGAGGACGGTATACCGAATGAAGTATGGAAATACGGGGGGGATGAAGTCGTGGTTGCGTTATGGGAGTTGTGTAGTAAGGTGTGGAAGGGAGAAGGGTGGCCAGAGGGATGGAGAGAGGGGGTGGTGATACCAATAGTGAAGAAGGGGGAGGGCAGAGTAGTGGAAGAGTACAGGGGGGTGACGTTGACTCAGACTGCGTATAAGGTGTATGTAGGAGTGCTAGAGAAGAGACTGAGAGAGGAAGTGGAAGGAAAAGGGTTGCTACCACCGAGTCAAGCAGGGTTTAGGAAAGGAATGGGAACGATAGACAACATCTACGTGTTAAATTATTTGGTGAACAGGGAGGTTAGGAAGGAAAAAGGGAAGCTGATGTTGTTATTTGTAGATTTGAGGGCAGCGTTTGACTCGGTGGATAGGAGGAAATTGTTTGAATGTTTAAGGAAAAGGAGGGTTCGGGAAGGACTGATGAGGAGGTGTGAGGTTGTGTTAAGTGAGACGGCTAATAAAGTGAGAGTGGGAAAGGAGAGTGGAGAGAAGTTTTGGACGGGAGGGGAGTCAGGCAGGGTTGCCCGCTGAGTCCACTCCTGTTTGTGTTGTTTTTGTCAGATATGGATGATGAGTTAGAAAAGGGCAGATGGGGAGGAGTGGAGCTGGGAGGAGGGAAAAAGGTGTATGCGTTGGCTTATGCGGATGATGTCGTTTTGTTGGCAAAGGAGGAGGGGGAAATGAGAGGAATGATAAGAACACTGGAAAGGTATATAGAAGGAAAAGGGTTAGAAGTTAATACAGGAAAGACAAAAATCATGAGGTGTAGGAAAGGTGGAGGTAGGTTTAGGAAAGTGAGCTGGCGGTGGTTGGGAAAGGAGATAGAGAAAGTGAGAAGGTATATGTATTTAGCGTATGTAGTGAAAGCGAATGAGGGACAGGAGGAGCATGTTAGAAAGAGAGTGAGGAAAGGAGCGAGTGTGTTAGGGCAGATATGCGGAATAGGGAAAAGAATGTTCAGGAATGACTGGGGGAGAAGGATATGGCTGTGCGATAAGTTAGTGTGGTCGGTGGTGAGTTATGGGGTAGAGATTTGGGGATGGAAAAAGAGAGAGGAGGTGGAGAAATTGCAGGAAAGGTACCTGAGATGGGTGCTAGGGGTGTCGAAGAGGGTTTCGGGATATACGGTTAGAGAAGAGTTAAGTAGGGATGAGATGAGGGTAAGAGCAGGAATGAGAACGTGGGGGTATGAGAAAAGAATAGAGGAAGGAAAGGGAGGAAAGCTAGCGAGGAGATGTAAGTTAGAAATGAGGAAAAAAGTGAAAGCGGGAAAAGGAGTAGTGGGGTGGGAAGGTGAGAGGAGGGATTATTACGAGAAAAGAGGGTGGGATATAGCATAGGTAGAGAGGAAATGGGAAAAAGGAGAAATGAGAGGGGAAAGGCTAATGGAAGTAGATAGGAAAAGGCAGTGGGAGGATAGATGGGAAGAGATTAGGGAGTCGCGGGGAAACAAAGAATACAAATATATTAAGGGAATAGGGGTACCGGAGTATTTGAAGAAGGGCTGGAAGGGAGAGAGATGGAGAAGGATGGCGAGGTTTAGACTAGGGGATGGGATGAACGGGGGTATGTATTGGGGAAAAGAGGAGGAAAGGATATGTAGGATATGTGCGTATAAGGAAGAGACATGGCAACACGTGTGGGAGGTGTGCTCGGGATTTGGGGTAGAGAGGGGATGGCAGGAGATCAGAGGGGAAGTGCTAGGGGAGGATGGTAAAGGGGAAAAGTGGATTAAAGATTTGGAAAAGTTGAGGGGGGAAGGAGGGGAGGATATTTAGGAAAAGAGCAACAGAAACGGAGGTCAGGGTATGTTTGTGAGGGAGTGGAGGTATGAGAAAAGGCAAAAGAGTTTTTTCTTTTGAGGATTTTTCTTTTTTCTCTTGTTGCTAGAGAATGTGAGGGAGAAGGCTGGAAGGATGGAATTATGTGAAGGATTGTTACGTAGGATAAGGTTAGGATAAGAAATATTTTGTTGTAAGTTGGATTGTATTATGTTTATATGTGTTTATGTAATGTTGATTATTTGTAAGATATGTAGTAGAGGAACGAAGTCAGGTTGTGACCCGCAAAGGATAAATAAAAACCAATAATAATAATATTTTCTCGTATCGTTGGTGATTTTCATTTCAAATCACCAATCTGTAGGTCTCTTGGTAAAAAAACGTAAATATTTTCATTTTCTACGCCTTCGCACAGCCCAACCAGTGTCAATTTAAAAATCTGGTACTAGCCAATCAAAGAAGCGCGTTGGGTTAACCAATGAGAAGAGAGGGTTAAGTAAATTGCTAAAAAGTAAACTTTGAGTAGGAGTTTTATAAAATAGCAAATGATAGCAAATGATAGCACATGTAACGGGCAGATAACCATAGATTCCTGATCCTAATCTATGATTATTTACCGTCATCTGGGTGGACCTAGTGACACCACCGTCCATCTTACGGCTTTAAATAAATTAATATTTTTAGAAAATTTACTCACTTCAAGTATGAATTTTATATTTTCATACTAGAATCATCACGGAAGATGAGGACAGATGAGGAGGTTACATGGCAACAAATGATAGCCTTTGCGACAGCAACCACAACCAATGCTACGGCAAACCACAACCAATGCAACAGCAAATGATAGCAAATGATAGCACATGTAACGGGAAGATTCCGTTTTTAGTGAGCGTCTACGTTGAGAAAGGACTATGTAAGCAAATTTTAATACAATGGGATATATAATTTCGGGGTTCTCGTGATGAGTGAGTGAGTGAGTGGTATTTCGCTTATATATATATATATAGATATACTCATAGAACTAATATGTTTAGAGGTTTTAATGAATAAAGATAAATTAATGAACGTAAAACGAGGGAGGAAAAATAATTAAATATGTTATCTTATATAAATCACTGAAACTAATTTTTGCGCTGTTCGATATTAAATTTAAATAACATAAATGAATATTTAACATTGTAATATTGATAAAAAATAGAAAAATCTTGTGAAATACTATAATAATTTAAAACTAAACAGACATGGCCTTTTGAAGGTCCATTAAAAAATTTACATATTTTGCTGCAAAAAAAAAAAAAAAAAATAAACTAATCCACATGATAGTTTACTGTAAATATTTTACTGTGAATTCTATATAAAGTTTTCTGTAGCGAATAAAAGCTATACTCTCGTGCACTCGACGTGAATCTTATGAGACTCGGAAGTGTCGATGCAAGGCGATCCTGTTTCTAGGTATCTCTTGTCGTCGAACCGAAATGAAAGCGTTTCCCGCGGAAACGTAGTACTCTGGTGAATTTTCTCTGTTTGATATGTTTGCATGTATATAGGTAAACATTAAAATAAAGTTTGCTATACCAAAGTAACTAAATAAAAAAATTAAAATTAGTGTAATAAAAAAATAATTTTTTGTCTGCACTTAAAAGAATTATAAAAATTATTATTATTTTCAAAGTCAAATATTTTTAAATGTCATAATAATACAACACATCTGTATTTTAAAACTTGGTAAAATAGAGTTTGCAAATGCTCACATATAAATGTAGAGATCTAACCGCAAGGGGAATCGTTTGGAATGAACACATGAAGTTTGTATGGATAGGATTATATGTAACACATACGCATGGTACAGTAGTGGGAATGATGCGTCTGTTTCCATGACAACGGTCAGAGTAAATGTAGCAGTTGGGGTAGCATGCCTTACTATGACTACTTGCGCATCCTCTTGGTTTACAGACGGATGGAAGTTGCGTGGTCCATCAAAGGGACTTGGGAGTGTGGATCCGGCCACAGGCAAGTCAAGGGTTTCAAATCTACTTTTTTCATCGTGTCATTTCAACCTACATTCTCTTGTCACCTTTCCTATTCATGTCATTCTGGCAATTATTGTTTATTACATTTCATTTTTATAACATAAATTTTTTTTTACCATTCAGTTATTATAGTTTTTTATTATCACTCATAAATCATTATCAATTTATTTTAACTAATATCAATGTAGTTTATCCTCTTTTTTTTTATTCTTTCAATTTTACGATATTCTCGACAGTCTTGTATAATTATATATAATTGAAGGTTTTTTTTTCTAATTCGGTTCTGTTAAAATTGTTCATTGAATATATTTGTCATATTTATTTGTTAACGCGTGAAAACAATTTTTATTTTTTTTATTTCCAATGAATTATGAGAGAGATTAAACAAATATTGTGGCCTCTGATGAAGAATACTATCGTCTATTACTATTATTATTATTATTGTATCAAACAACTATACTATTTATTTAATTTCAAAATATATATTTGCTTTTTTTTTTTTTTTTTTTTTAGAATAAACAACTATTGCTGAATTATTGCAAAAAATTTGTAAAATAAAACATGAAAATAATTAAAACTTTGTATGTATACTAAACAATACCAATAAATTTTTATGTAAACTTTAGTTTAAATTTTCAGATAAAGAATTTTTTATGATTGAATTCAATTTAAGAGGCGAAAAATGAACTTTTTAGTCAAATTTAACTGACAAGTAAATGATTAAAATATTAAGTGAAGCGTGATTTGATACGTATTAATCTATAAGCAGGATAATCGAAACATATTATTTGTATTAATTTTTTTTTTTTAAATAATAATTCTGGTTTACTTTTGAAAAAAAAACACACCTCATTTTATTTTTAATCATTAATTTTTTTTTAACTTCCCACTAAGAAAATTGAAATTTTTAAAAAAAAAAGAGAATTTATTGTTTTCGGTCCGATTTTTGAAATCCGAGTTTTTAACAGATCTTCATGTTTTAGGGTCCTAAAAAGCCATCTTGACCAAAATATATAAATATTCTGTAACTTTTGAACGGATGAACCGATTGAGCTTGTTCGCCGGTACCGTGCGTTCGGAGATATTCCAAACATAAAAATTTTTCAAAAATGTTTTTTTTTTTTGATAACTTGTAATGTGCTGGATGGATTGATTTCAAAATCTCGTCAGCTCAAACACTTAATAAGTTACGTCGAATGCGACCTCAACCATAAAAATCGGTATATTCTTTGGTCGCCCGGGAAAAAATCACCATGCATGATCATGTATGATCATGCAGGATTCATGCCTGGCCGTGCATGATTCATGCCTGGCCGTGCATGATTCATGCATAATTTAGGCTTGATCCTGCATGGCTCATTCATGACCAGGCATGACTCATTCGTGATCAAGCATGATCATGCATGGCTCATTTTGAATCAGACTTACTCGTTACTTACGTTAGGAATAATTCTATCCAGAGATATGATCGATCAGGAAAGGTCATGATTGAGCATGCTCTGTTATGCATGACCATACATGGTTCATACTTGATCATATATAACTCATTCGTGAACAAGCATGATCATGCATGACTCATTCTAGATCAGGCTTGCTCATGACTTACGTTAGAAATAATTGTATCCAGAGATGTAATCCCTCGAATAAGGTCATGGTTGAGCATGCTCTGTCATCCATGATCATGCACGGCGCAGACTTAATCGTATAAGGCAATGCATGGTCAATCTTAATCTTTCACGGTTATATGCAAATAGTGAAAAATATTTATGAATATTCAGGCTTGATTATACATGACTACACTGAGAAAAAAAAATACTTTTATTGAGAACATTTACTTGATACAAGAACATATATTCTTGATAATTTTCAAGAATATATAATTTTGTCCCAAGACTTCGTAGAATTGAAGGGAATAATTTTTATTTAATTCAAGTAAAGCTTTTCTTTTGTTTACTCATAGTATAATATCAAATTCATATACTAACAAAAATAAATTTGATGCTCTTTTTTCAAGAAATTGATAATTAATAATAATACAATAAATATTTTGAACAGATTTCTTGAACCAAGAAATTCTTGTTTGGAAAACAGTATTTTTTTTTCTCAGTGTATAAGCATACTCGTTCATATTCATAAATTAAAGTTAGCCGTTAATAGAAACTGTTAGATTAATTATAACTATTGTTTTCTTTTTATTTTATTATATTTATTTAATTTAGATGAACTGTCTGGGAAAAAATCAGCTTGCATGATCAAGCATGATCATGCATGATTCAAGCAAGAGTAAGCATATTCAAGCATGGATCAAGCATTACAAATAATTTAATCAATACTATGATTAAAATCTTTGATTGAACCGATTGAATTAGATTAAAATCCGGTCGAGCTTCAATCGGATTTGATTGAGGTTTTTAATTAAGGATAATCATATATTTTTTATGAAAAACTTCGAATAATTAAAAATTTATTTTTATTTTGACGATAGTAGTTAAAATCGTCATTTTTAAATCGATAATCAAATTGTATTAAATTTATATTTTTTGGTTCAATTAATAACAAAAACCGATCTTTTTTTCTGAAAAATAATTTAAATGAATTTAATTAAAAATTGTTTTTTCAAATTAATGAAAGAATTCAAATAATAAATTCTTGCCAAATTGATAATGAAACTCAATATAATTGCTTTTTTTTTTAATTAATAATTAAGATTAATGTAATTGTTAAATTTGCTCGTAATTAATAACTACAATTCTTTTTATTCATTGTTTAAAAAAGATTTGATAACTAAATCGAGATCGAGTGCAAATAATCTTTTATTTTTTACAACCCTAAGTTTTCAAAAGATGTTAAAAATCATCGTAAACTGAATAAGATAGTTCAGCCTAGTGGACAGCGTACGTGCTTCCTAACATGACGGTCGTGGGTTCGAGACCCGTCGCGGGTAAAATTTCAAAAGCACTTTTCAACCAGTAAACATCAACTACACAATAATACTTACGGAATAAGTTAATTTCAAATTGACTTATCATAATTTTTTTTTTTTTTAATAATAATTTGAGGGATTGTGCTTGTTCAGGCCTGATCATACCTGAATATCGGCCAGCCATGAGCATGCGTGATCATGTATGAAAAAGCACAGTCATTCCTGACCAGCCATGATCATGCATGCTCATGGCTGGCCAATATTCAGGCATGATCATGCATAAGATTAACGCATGATCATACATGATAAGGACTGATGATTTTTTTCCGGGCGGTACAACCGTTGTCGAAAGAATTAAAAAAATTTTTTTTTAGTTTTTTTGAATTTTTCAAAAACAACTAGATGAATCAATTCCAAAATCTAATCAGCTCTGGGATTCAATAAAACAGGTCGATTACCATCTCAACCGTCTCATTCGTACTCGTTCAAGAAATATTGTCGGAGATAGAAATGGAAAAAAAAGGTTTTTCTCGAATATCTTTAAAATGACTGCACTAATCATTTCCAAAATTCAATTAGCTCGGAAAAATCATAAAACGTGCTGATTGCTACATTGAACATTGAAATCCGTCAATTAGTTTAAAAGATATCGACGACGAACAGTTGAAAAAATAACATTTTATGTCATTTTTCCCGGATAAATCATGATACAATGTACTATAATGTGTTTGACCTCCCTGATTCAGAAATCTAATTTGGAATGATTCAATCCATGTTAGAATATATACCTATATGTAGTCAATTTTACCAACTTTGAATTGTTTTAGACCGTGTTTGAATTATTCTAAATTAGATTTCTGAATCAGGGTGAAAAGCTCATAAAAAAACAATGGCATCCACAAGTATTTTTGAGCTCGAGGAGCTAGAAAACAGCGGGAAGTTTTGGGGCTGGCCCGCAGGGTCAACCGATATACAGATTTTTCATTATCATTTCATATTATTATTTTTTTTTTAATATGAATTTTTATTCAACTTCTAAAATACTAATGTATTTTTTTATTTTTTATTTTAAGTTTAAATGTTTTTTTGAAATATCCCGCCTTTTTGTCTTAGATGTCACTGAGTTTTTTCAATCCTACTGCCACGCTAGTGCTGTTGCCAGTAGTTGATGGAGCAAAAAAATGATAACAGTTAAAATAAAAATGGCAGCTAAATTTTTCGTGAATAATAAGTTTTTACGTTTATTACTAATTACAATTAAACAAAAAGAATTCAGATAGTGATTTTTAGAAAAGTTCTTGGGATCAAAAAAACAAAGATATTAAAAAAAAAATTAAGTCAATAAGTCGTATTTTTCGAAAGTTATCATGTTTAGACGAGTCCGAACATCACAATTGACGCACTAGTGGCTTCGGACTAAATCAATTTTTTAAAATTATATTTATTATGAATCAACTAAACATTATATTAAAAACTGTTTTTTAATAAATTTCCTGTAAGATGGTGTATCCCTCGCGGACTTGGAATCACTATGAAATTATGGTGAAATTCCGGTGAGATTATAGTAAAAACATCGTGAGATCATGATGAAACTACGGTGAAATCACCATGATTTTGTGCCATTCGGTCACTGTAGTTTTATGGTGATCCCACAGTGGTTCGATAGTGGTTTCACAGCAAATTCACAATGAATTTACAGTGAACTTGTAGTGAATTCACAGTGAATTCATAGTGAACTTGCAGTGAATTTGCAATGAACTTACAGTAAATTCACTGTGAATTTACTGTAAGTTCATTGTGAATTTACAGTGAATAGACACGGAGAAAAAAATGGAGTAAATTTGAATTCTACCAAAAACAGATTCTCTGTATAAAGTCGCGCCAAGTACACGTTTAAAATTTTTTAAAAGTAAAAAAAAATTATTTTCTACAAAAAAAAAAGTCAAATCGAAAAAATACCAAGTACCTAGTATGATGCAAAGTCATAACAAACACTTTCATAGAATTTAAAAAAAAAAACCTATAACAAAATTTCAATGTACTTGGTGTGCTTACAAAAGAGTAAAAAAGACATATTTGATTTCATTAGAAATTAATTTTGCTTCAGTACATGTAGTAACGCACACCAAGTACATTGAAATTTTGTTATAGGTTTTTTTTTTTTAAATTCTATGAAAGTGTTTGTTATGACTTTGTATCATATTAGGTACTTGGTATTTTTTCGATTTGACTTTTTTTTTTGTAGAAAATAATTTTTTTTTACTTTTAAAAAATTTTAAACGTGTACTTGGCGCGACTTTATACAGAGAATCTGTTTTTGGTAGGATTTGTTTTATTTTTGTAGTGTTATTATATTTTTCAATTTTTAGTATTATTTGACACAGAATTCATTATTCGTCAATAATAAAGTATTAATTAGACATCTATACATATTTTCAACGCAATTACTAAATAAAAATGATAATTTGATTGATCTGTACATAGCACTAAATTATATATATATATATATATATAAATATATATATATATATATATATATATATATATATATATATATATATATATACTGTAGAT
This sequence comes from Microplitis manilae, assembly GCA_030273425.1. NCBI lineage: Eukaryota > Metazoa > Arthropoda > Insecta > Hymenoptera > Braconidae > Microplitis > Microplitis manilae. Next base: position 16,407,354 of record CP092726.1, on the reverse strand, counting down.
CCCTTACTAGGAGAAGTAATTTTTAAATATAGACATTGCGGGCAGCTAGATAGATCATAAGAAAGTTAATCACGGATTATATTTTGAAAATTTTTTAAATTATCTGATGCATCATTAATTGTTATTCCATAATATTCACTTAATCAAAGATAGTTATACGTATTTTTGACGCAATTACTACGTAAACATACTTCAACTGATCTACATATCTATCTATCTATCTACATACATATATATTTAGCAATAAGTTGCCCGATTTTGGTACTGTTAAGCGGATATAACTTTATATACAACAGAACGAAATTCAAAATTTTGACGTTATTATTGACTACAAGTTGTTACCAACATTCCTAGAAAGTTGACGATAATCGACTGCCGTTACCTGACGCCAACTTTCTGAGAAAATTGAAGTCAACTTGCTGTCAACCCTATCAACTAAGGGAATGCCAGCTGTTGGCACACATTTTCTCAGAAAATAGGCGACTAGTTGCCGTCAACTTATGGAAATGCCAAAGATCTTTGCGGCCAACTTGATAACAAGTTGCTGCAGTTGGTTGTCACTAGTTTGCTTCCAACTTGATTATCAGAAATCGCTTATGGCTGGAATTGTATATCTCAGCTCTACTTACTTTACTCACTTGAAAAATTGTAAACTATTTTTTTATATTCAAATTGTAGACATTAAGTATAAATTTGATTACCTTCTTAAATGGTAAGAATGAACATAACCGACTTTTATGTGTAGTAAAAAGTGTTACCTTGAAATTGAGCAAAAATTAACCGTAAAGTTTTCCTTTGAACTGTTGCTGTTAAATTGGCGGCAAATTCGTGCAGCAAATTTTCAATAATTTCAATGTCAAATTACTGTCAATTTCAATCTAAAGTGGCTATTAGGAGTTCTTCAATTTAATTTTATTCAAGCTAATTGGTAAAGAATTGACATTAGATTGATTGAAATAGTTGTCAAGTTTTTCCTTCTACTTATGACAATTCGCATGCAACTCACAACAATTTCAAGTAAAACTAAACCAAAATGTATAGTTTTTTCTGTAGTATTTATGCAAAATCGGGGAAAATTGATTGAAGTTATAATAATGAACACTGATGTCAAATAAATAAAATTCATCTTAAATATTAATACGGATTTATTTACGATTATGAAACGTATTTATTTAGGCTCATAAGAAATTTGAATATGAAACTATAGTAAAAAATACAGACCGAAGCACCGCTGGTGGCGTAATAATGAATCATTGCTATAAAATAATATCAATGTTTTACTCAATCGCGGCTTTTCTTATAACTTTTTATTCTCTGGCAGTGCCCCTAACGCATGAAAAAATTTATAAAAGTGTCTAAATTGGGGGTGCTATAGTATATGCTGGCCTAATTTCATTATTTTAATTAGTTCACATAACTAAAATTAATAAAGTTTTATAATTTTAAGACGAACAATCAATTATCTTTCGAATAGAGAAGGAATTTTCTGAAAATTTATTATTTTAAAAAAGTTTTTAAAAATTAGAGCTAAAAACCACTATGTTTACGGTATAGATACACGGTAGGCTCGCGCCATGATACTTCACACATATACACGTGATTGAACGTGTACTTGGCGCGAGATACTACCGTGTCTCCTGATAAAAAATATGAAATTAATTTTACTATTCCGTTTAATAAATTTTACTATATTAGAATGAAAATAAATTAAATTAAATTTTTAATAACTTTTAACTTTTTATTATTAGTGCTATCATTTTGATTATTATTGTTATTTATGTCATCTGTATTGGTGTTTGTGTCGACTTTTATTTTTAAAAAATCACTCGTTTTAACCGAGATTCGAACCCTGATCTCCCGCGTGCGAGTCCTATCCTATGTCTAACGGCCTGATGTCTCGTTTGAATAAAAGTTGTTGAACTTGTAATATGTAGTTGTATCTGCTATCCCTACCAAATTTTAACTTTATCTATACATAGTAGAATTTGATATACAGATAATATAATCATGTTAGCAAAAAATACATTACATAAGATAATTTTTAATATCTTCTATTGTAATAATTGCCAACCAGTTAATTTCACGAAATGTTTTGTAATAAATAAAATACAGAATGTATTTATTTAAATCTGTTAGTAAATATTACTTCAATATTGTAGTTTTTACAATATTGTTTTCATCGTGTACAGTGAATTGACAGTAAATTTTTGGTCAATTTACAGTCAATATACAGTAAATTAGCAGTGAATTCACAGTGAATATACAGTGGATTTCCTGTGAATTTCTTACTATTTTATTTGTTAACTTTGAAACTGATAATAATAATAATAATAATAATAATAATAATAAAAATTATAATAATAATCTTAATAATAATAATAATAATAACAGTTACGAAATCTGAATTAAAATTATTTTGACAACTTTTTAAGATTGTTTTTAAAAAGGAAAGCTGCATATACACACAGCCATACAGACGTCACACGGGAAATGATATGAACAAATGTCCGGGGCCTCCTAACCTCGCGTTCTAATGAAAACTCGATTTTCGAATATCGAGGTAAATGAAAGAAATTGTCACTATACCACTCTAAAGCTACGATTTGACGACTGTGATGTCAAATCACCATAAAACTAAAGTTAAATCATCCTAAATTTACTGTGAAATCATGGTGAAATCATCATTAATTTATTGTGGAATCATGGTGAAATCACCATTAATTTACTGTGAAGTCATTGCGAAATCACCATTAATTTACTGTAGAATCATGGTGAAATCACCACTAATTCATGGTGAAATCACCATAAATTTACTGTAAACTCGCAGTGAAATCACTACTAAGTCACAATGACAAAATGGCACAAAATCACTGTGAATTCACTATGAAATCACCGTAAACACACCACGAACTCACGGTGAAAATGAATTCACTGTGATTTCACTGCGATTTCACAGTGATTTTAAGTCCGCGAGGGTATACTTTTAACAAATTTGGTGTACTATAAATAAGGTAGAGAGGATTTAAAGTCAGTAAAGGAGCCGAAAGCGAAAGAATGACAGTAAAGCACACTCAACGCTTTCGCAATTGAGGTGTACAATATTTAATATGTTATAGTTTGAGTGTAGAAGTAAGATAAATTTTGTTATGTCTTAATACCCATAAATGAAAGAAAGTGTTATTGTACAGAGTCGATCAAACAAATCAGATTAATCGCCTTGATTGATATTAGTATCAAGAGTCTCACGATGGTTTTAAGTGACTGAATTGATCAAAGAGGTCAATGATCGTATTGTAAGAAAGTATTTATCATCATACCGTATCGCTTATTATATATATATATATATATATATATATATATATATATATATATATATATATATATATATATATATATATATATATGTTTATGTACAATATATACCTATAGTACAATTTATTTATTGATAATAATAAAACTAATAGTAGTATTTCTTTTGCCATGATTTATATAATAATACGACATATGAAATAACTGACATACTAGCAATGTTTTTCGTGAACAAAGCACACTGCGCGTGACCGTGAGTTGGATATCAAAGCGAATTGTGGGTGCGCAGAACCTAGACCGGTGAGGGGTGTCGGTGTGAGGTGTGCGGAGATCGTAGAATAAGGCAAGGGTGTGTAGTGAGGTAAGGGGTAATATTGTGAGGGGTTGTATGGCGGGTAGTTGTAAAAGTAGTGGTAGTGATGATGGTGGTGGCTCGTGGTGGCCCTCGAAAGTCCGTCAGTACTGGATTCAGTTGCTAAAGCCGACTCGGCGTCGACATCGGTGTAGCTCGTGAACACGCGGTTATTTGTTTTTCACAGCTGTGCATTTTACTCTTCTCTATACTTTTTAAATACTTGTTAGTTTTTATAAAAAGGGAGATAATTAATGTGCTGTAATATTTAATAGCTACATTCAATATTTTTTTAACAGGAAGTAATAGTATTATCATGGAATAATTTTTTTTTTAGTGATACCATATGTTTGGAAAAGTTAACATGTTTTCTCATGTGCCGTTTATTCTATAAATGTTTGCAGGCCTCGCGGACCATATATTCTGAAAATATACATAGATAATTATTTTTTACAATTAACTGTTGATTAATTTATTGTTTTTTTACTTTCTTAATAAATATTATTAGTAATAAAATTACTCGATGCATTATATTACAATATAAATTAATTTATCATAATAAAATTGCATTATCTACCCATTGCTTGTTTGCAAAATAACTTTTTGAAATTATAAGTTGATATAATTTGAGTTGCAAAATAAAATTTGTTTACTCGCAGTGAGTTAATTTATTTTCTATAAAATAAACATAAATATAATTAAGTTAAAACAAAAAGTGTTATCAGTGGAACAAAATTTTTTGTTAGTTTCTTGACATCAAGATGCATACATCTTACAGATGCGGATAAGCTTAGGGAAATGTGGTGAATGATAGTAACACAGTGGGCACTAATGGTATTATCCATTTGTCATTAAACTGGAAAGCAGTAAGGAGTTTGGTCAACTTAGTGGAACGAGGAAACTACTGCAAAGCGGTGGAAGTTGGTAGTGATGCCGTGATGGGGTGCGGCTCAAGCTCGTTCTTCCTGACCACAACCCTCGTGGGCGCACTTCTCTCGATCTTCTTGCTGCTACAGACATCCGGCGCGACGCGTAAGTCTACTATCTAAACCATCTGTCACACTATTATTTATGGTTAATTTCTCTCTCGACAAATTTGTATATTACCTGTAAGTTTAATTAACCCGTATTTCCTCACTCTCGGTCTAAGATTAGTATTTCAACAACACTAAATAAATGTAAACAGGGATGTACATAGATGTATAATTGTATGTACAAATTATCTCCCTGAAGCAATAGTAAACAGTTAATTTTTTTACTCTGTTATATTATTGTATGATCGAAAAAAAATATTTAAAAATAAGAGAATTCTTTTTGATAGTTTATGAGGAAGCGCTAAAACGGTCTTTTAAAATAGTTTCGTAGTACCGCGTAGAGTACTGGATCCTGGAAGAAAAACGATGACAGTATGTATTATAGCTGATTCTTTGCATTCGTGAAAACTCTAGGGTGTGACGGTACAGTATATCTAAAAACGCTTCGGTAAATACGTTCAAAGAACGTGCCAGCTATAATCGCTGCTGTGTGGCCAAAGAAACTGCCATGGATTCTCTTTTGTTATTATTAAAAACCCGCTTTTTTTTTATTTTCTCCCTCTACCTTTCGTCTTTTCATGCTAGACGGTATTATCGCCTCCTCGACTCTACCACTTGCTTCTTTATGTACTTGAAAAAGTATTCATTGTTATCATCATGATAATTATCTTTGCTATTGTACCTTTGAATTTTTTTTTTTCAGTTTTTTTTTTTGCAAATACATACTGAATTTTACGTCTTTTTTCGTTCAAATATTTTTCTCTTTAGTTTTTTTTCTTTAATAATAATAAAAATTTTAGTTTTTTTGTATGTCTTGTTTCCGCAAAGAGTAGACGGTGCTGTAAAATGAATTTTCATTCATTTTTAATACTTTCTTTTATTGTTATTATTATTATTATTATTATTATTATTATTTTTTGAATTCACAAACCTCAGTAAATTGTCATTTTTATCTTGCAAAATTTTACTTTATCTAGGCAAACAAAAAAATCGAGCGACAACAAAGCATCCTCAGCGCTTTCGCGCTTGAAGTGTACAATATTTAATTTTGTAATCATTCTGACAGTTGATTAAATTATATTATTTGTAAAATGCGTTATTAGTTTAAAACCTAATGTAAATATTTTGGTTATATTTTAATATTATCGTTATTATTATATAAGAGGTAGAATAAAATAATAAAGTTCAATTGTGTAGGTGTTTATAAATTCGAAATGCGCATGCTATTATTAAATCGTATTTAAAGTAACGTCCGCTTATCTCTTGCCCGGCAGTTTATTCTTGCTCACTGAGTTTGAATAATGTTTGTTATGGAAACGAACGATATGTCATTCACAATTCCATTGGTCGAGAATCACATGATAATTATATGGAGAAATTTATTAATTCTCTTCGAATACAATATTATTTAATTAAATTATAGCCAGCATGATTAAAGTCATATAAGTACAGATAAATATTTATAATCGAATATTCGATTCATTTTTTAAAAAAACAATAATAATAATAATAATAATAATAATAATAATAATAATAATAATAATAATAATAATAATAATAATAATAATAATAATAATAATAATAATAATAATAATAATAATAATAATGATAATAATAATAATAATAATAATAATAATAATAATAATAATAATAATAATAATAATAATAATAATAATAATAATAATAATAATAATAATAATAATAATACAATATTTCATACTATAAATATTCATATTTGTTTTAAATATTATAAAAATATCAAATGTACATAAGTTTATGTTATAAAGTAAAATATATGTTGAGTAATTTATATAATGCAGGTAAACTAATGGCTGAGAGGTGTATTTGGTCTGCGGGATGCAATATCAGAGGACGCGAACGCAAAATTGTTTGACCGCGTCACCATACACATCATAGGATGCATACAGGTCAACGTTATTACGCATACAAGCATGCAACATTCGACGATTAAACGGTAATTCGTCGTGCGTGACATAGAATAGTTGAAGTGGTTTGGGCTTTTGCGTAGTTCGTTATAAAAAAAACTGAGAATACACGATCAACTAGCATATATATATATACATGTATACATATTTACAAAACTGAATAAACGTTTGAAATCCTCATATCCCACAGTCAGTATTGCTACCACAAATTCAGACACCACTATAACTATTGCTCATGACGAATGAACGAGTTCATCCAGGCGTAAATGTAACGATAGTGTCCGAAACGTCCGGATCATCGATTCTTAAAATAACCAGTCCCATTACATCAACTGTCCACTATTCAATGTTCGCCGAGAACGAAATTTCTCTTGTTCCTAACGTTATATATAGACACATCAAAATTTTCTTTATCTATTTGTATATTTACTTGAATTTATATATGTAAATTTTATATTTTTTGTTTGTTTGCTCATTTTTCAGTTGATTTAATGCAAATATAAAATACAATATAGTTGAGCGTTTTTTTTGTATATTCAAGAGGTAAATCTTTAATGTATTGTTCAATGTATAAACTCAAGTTTACTTCATTTTATGTATGTCTCTGCTCCCAAGTTTTCACATTAATCGCAACTCATCTAAGTCATTGAAGTGTATCACTGAACTGATGTTTCAAACAGTCAATTGCACGGAAAGCACGAAGCAATAAAATTTAAAAAACGAAGCATTTTAAAGTTTTATGACAAATTATTTGAATACTAAAATTTTAAAGGCTGTAAATCTCATAAAAACAGTAACCACATTTTTTAAAACTTTACGTACATGCATATGTCATTATAATCTTTATTTCAGCAATTAATTTGAATACTTTAATATTAAATTTTGTTTGGCTGCAAGATTGCTCAATGGTAAAATACTTTTTATTAGATGATTTAAACCATACACTGTAAAAAGGGCGGTGTTAAAAATGGACTCATTTTAACTCCGCCCGGTGTAAAAATGAAATTACACCGGTGTAGGAGAAGTAATTCACCGGTGTTAAAAATACCGGTGTTAAAGTGGGGTAACCGGTGTAAAAACGGAGTAGAACCGGTGTAAAATCGAGGTAACCGGTGAAAAAGCGGAGTAATATCGGTATAAAAGCAGGGTAACCGGTGTAAAAGCGAGGAAAACTGCGTCCGCTTGGAGAATGAACTTTAAAGATTATAAAACACAAAAAATGTCAGTTTTTTATGAAAATTAATAACAAATATGATCTATTAGCAAGTATAGTGATCGAGTAAGTAAAAATATTCACAAAGTGAGATATTTTAACATCGGTAAAGAATATCTACATCGGCGGTGGTGTTATTTTAACACCGGTCTAGAATATTTACACCGACGGCGGCGTCATTTTAACACCAGAGAATTTGTTTTAACACCGGTTTAGAATATTTACACCGGCGGCAACGTTATTTTTACACTGCTTTCGGTGTTGAAATTTAACACCGCTGATTTTAACACCTACACTTGGACTTGTTTTTTTACAGTGTAGGTATGAAGACCAAAGAAGGAAAAATAGTTAGAGGTTATATTATACCAGTGTACGGCGTTTCGTCTATTTATGTTATCTTAATGACCGATAACGCGCAGTGCAGAAAAATTATATTTATTTATTTATTACAATATTTTATTTATTTATATTTGTTAGAATTTACGATTCTCATATATTTATATTTATTTATTAGAAAAATGTGAAAAATTATATAATAGTTAGGGTATTGATGCCAACAATAATGGTTGAAGATACTGTAGAAAAAGTCGACATGTGATGTTAAATACTACTCTGTCAAAAAAATCCATGTAGGATTGCATGGAAATCCATAGGAATCTGTATACAAAAGTATAGATTTATATAGGAATTAAGATAGTAGTGTATGGATTTGTTTAAGAATCCATGTAAGAAACTATAGGTTCTTGGTTCTCCATAAGGGAAATCTACATAGGAATCTGTGAGTATCTGGATTACTACGTAGGACACTGTGGAATTCCATAGAATCCGAATTTCTATGTCTATCTTCTGTTGATACGCGTAGGTAGATAAATGAACAAATTAATATTCCTATAGAAAATCATATGGGAAACCAGCCGAAAACGCTATATGGGAATCCACATAGGAATCTAGGCTGGATTTCTATATGGATTTTTTTGATAGAGTAAGGTTAATTTTCTAATGAGTGAGACAATAACAGCGCATTGCATAGTCTTTAATAAACTATTATTTTGATATTATATATTATATATTAATTATAATTATTGTTTACAGTACTTGAAAGAGTCTAAAGAAATGGACGAAACGTCGTATACTGGCATAATCTTACATTAACCTGTTCTTCTTTCTTTCATCTAATTATTATTATTATTATTATTATTATTATTATTATTATATGAAAGGAATTTGAGCTGAAAAAAAAAATTCAATCACGTGTTTTTGAAAGTTTTTCTATTTATGAAACTAATCATCAGCAGGTATTTGATCGAGCAAATGAAATTTTGATATTATCCGCTTGAGTAAATTGAACGTTGATGAATCGTAAAATTGTTCAATGTATACCACAGAAAAAGAAATTGATGAATTCATATTGAATATAAATGAGATATTTATAAATAAGTATTGATAAAACATAATACTTGCATATTAATTTTTATTTTATATTATTTTAAAATTAACTATCCGTATATTCTATTTTTCAAATCACACATCTGTAATTATCTCGTGAAATTGTTAATCGTAATTTAATTGATAATTGTTACAATTGAATTTAATCCCTGAATGTTATTAGTACTGTAAAACAAGTTGTTATAACGTCTTTTTGAATTCTACGAGTTTTAGTTTCGATAAATTTTTTTAATAAAAAAAAAAATCTTTTTATTTAAATAATTCATTTAAACCACTGAATCCGATTAATTTAAAAATTAATTCAAATCTATGGCTCAATTAACCCTTTCAATTGCCGTACAATTTATTCAGCTCAATTGAAATACCGTATGAAAATAATCACTTAATTTTTAGTTCTCTCGTAATGATACCTTTTAAATGAATTAACCGATTTAGATGAAACTTATGCTAATTGAAACACTTCAAAGATATAGTTAATTATTTTTGAGGTCAATTGAAGATATATAATATATATATATATTTGTAAAATATATAGCGATTATTTTTCTTTTCTAATAATTGACCAATGACATTTAATTCATTCAAAAAATGTAACGCATTTCAATTGCCATTAATTATTTAGACGCGGGTTAATTCAAAAGTATATAATTTTGGCGTGACTAAAAGAAATTTTATTACGCATGCGAATAGTATGTGTATATGTAGAAAAACGTTTATATTTTTTCTTTATTTGATTTCACTTGTAACACTTATCGTGTTTTACACTGATAGAAGGATTTAGTTGTATTTAACAAGATTTGGTTGTATGTACCAAATGATTTAGTAACGAATTTGTAGTACTAAATATTTGGTTACAGGAACCAAATCATTTAGTAAAGCTCATTTATTCCCGTGAAAAATGAATCATACATGGAGCATGTATGGCCATACATGAATCATACAAGGCCATATATGGCCATGCATGGACCGCCCGCATTAGCGTTTCCTAAAGCGTACCACGTGGAGATTGCAAGGTCGAATTTACGCTTCTTACACACATACCGACAGTAAAAAAAAATTGAGGAATTTTTTTTGACAATGATATATAATTGCGAATACAACGAAAAAAAAAATTTTGAAAAAAAAAAATTTTTGAAAAAAAAAATTTTGAAAAAAAAAAATTTTTTTTCAAAATGTTTTTTCTTTTAATTATTTTCGATAATCAATCTTTTTGATCAAAGAAATCAAGATTACTGGTGAAAAAAACATTTTGAAATCGAAAAAACGACCAAAAACCAAGAAACTACCAATTATGGAGATTTTTGGCAAAATCGATAAATTTAAAGCTTCGGGACACTAAGAAAGAAAAATCGCAGCGCTTTGAAATTTTCAGGGTTTTTTCAGGACACTTTGAGGTTGAGAAAAAAACAACGATATCCTTTGTTCATCCATTATATCCAAAGTTATAGCAAGATTTCCGAATATCCTTAAATATGCGAATTTTTACCTGTTTTTTAATAAACATCATCGCTTCAAAAAAAAATTTTTTATCAAAAGCGACTAATTTTGTCTTATAGAGAATGTTTTCCAGTTTTTAAAATCCTACTTCCATTTTCTGTACGACCAGTACGTCCGGAGTTATTGATTATCAAAGCCAAAATGGACTTTTTTGCTTTGATCAATGATAACTCGGCGACAACTAGTCGTAGAGACTTTTTGAGGCCGCCAAATTGAAGGGCATAAAATTTCCTGAAAGAGCTATGAGGTCAGATTATCAAAAAAAATTTATTGAAGCCCATAGACTTGATGAAAGACGAGCAAAAATTTTGAAAATTTTTTTTTCGTCAGTTTTCTTAAGATTACTACGGAACCGAGCATGATAAAAATATTTGAGGCCCAGATATAAATACTAGAAACTTGAGGCTACAATTTGCTTTTTTTAATTTTACTCTACGATCATTTTTTACCGAGTTATAGCATGTTGAAAATCACCCAAAAATTTCGAATTTTTTTTCTATCCCTTAATTTTTGGGACTAGTGTATTTTGCTTTTTCGAAAGTTATTATATCCTTTCAATCTTACGTAGCACAAGTAAACTTCGTTGTAACTGTTGGTCGCATAGCTTAGTCAACAAAGCGTCGGTCTCTCGTACGGAAGGTCCCGGGTTCGAATCCTACTAAAGCGGGTGGTGTTATTAATAAGTCTAGCGTTTTTGCTCTGAATTAAAAATTTCCAACTCGATTAGGAATTCAATTATTCGCATATCTGATAATCTCTGCGTCGCCAAAATAATTAAAAAAAAAAAAAAAATTTTTTTTTATTTAGTTAAAATTTCTATACCTACCCTGATTAAAAACTCCGATTGAATCTGATTGAATCTGATTAAAACTCAATCAGAATTCTATCAGTTTCAATCAGAAACAAATTTCCAATCAGAAATGTTCGGGAGCGTTCGAGGGTTCTGATTGACTTTCTATCAGTTTCAATCAGATTCTATCAGAAAAAAATATTTAGTATTTTCTGATTGAAACTGATTGGATTTTCTCTATCAGTTTCAATCAGATTCAATCAGAAAAAAAATTTTAATTTTCGATTATTTTCCGATTGAATCTGATTGAAACTGATTGGATTTTTCTCTATCAGTATCAATCAGATTCAATAAGGAAATAATAATTTTTAAAAAATTATTTTCCGATTGAATCTGATTGAAACTGATAGAGAAAAATCCAATCAGTTTCTATCAGATTTAATCAGAAAAAAATAATTTTTGAAAACTTATTTTCCGATTGAATCTGATAGAAATTGATAGAGAAAAATCCAATCAGTTTCAATCAGATTAAATCGGAAAATAATTTTTTTTAAATTATTATTTTCTTATTGAATCTGATTGAAACTGATTGGATTTTTCTCTATCAGTTTCAATCAGATTCAATAAGGAAATAATCCCTGATTAAAAACTTCGATTGAAACTGATTGAAAACGTCCAATCAGATTTAATCAGAAATTTCTGATTGACTTTCAATCAGTTCCAATCAGATTTAATCGGAAACTTCCGAAGAATTCTGATTGAAAGTCAATCGGAAATTTCTGATTGACTTTCAATCAGATTTAATCAGAATTTATTATTGACTTTCAATCAGTTTCAATCAGATTTAATCAGAATTTATTGTTGAATTTCAATCAGATTTAATCAGAATTTTTTATTGACTTTCAATCAGTTTCAATCAGATTTAATCAGAATTTATTATAGAATTTCAATCAGTTTCAATCAGATTTAATCGGATATTTTCGGAAAGTTTCAATTGTGAATTAATAAACAATTACCGATTCTCGGGACAAATAATTGTATATATTATTAAACGGTAGAAAATCAAAAAATCGAATGTTTCAAAATCTACGTTGAATCTATATAAACAATTAGATTGCATGTCATGAAGTAATATAGAATATACTATATTACCACCAAAAATTGTACTTGTCACTCTGTCAAAGAACAGAGGAGTGCTCTCGTTAGAATTGCTTCCAAGTCTGGAATATAATACGTCTGAACGAAGTTTCTTACCAGGGACACTACACAAGTGGTAGGCGCTATCTAGTGGCGAGAACCGAATTACTCCTACTGCTATTGCTTAGGACTGATGAATTTTCTCTCCTCCATCTATATCTTTTCTCTTAAGAAATTTTTTTCTGGGTTCAAGCAACGTTTTTTTCTATTAGTTGCATACGGAAATCCTTGCGTTAAACACCCCAATGAAAAAATTTATTTAAAAAATATAAGTTTAAATACAAAAAATATATTTTAGAATTTATAAAAAATAAATCAGAAAACTATTTTTTTAAGAACTTGATATTGAAATGAAAATAACTAGAAAAAAAAGCAAAACTTTGGAAAACTTCATTCATTATAATTTTTGAGAAATGAAATTACCCACAAAAAAGTTTCTATAAGATTTTCTGATAAAACTGATAGTTTCGCTGGAAAATTAAAAAGATCTTAAAATTTACTATAAATTTAACTTTAAGCTCAAATAACTTTTGAACAGTTAGATTTATCAAAAAATGATGAGACTTTTGTTGTAGAGTATTCAATTTCCTACAAAAATATCTATCGTGCATCATAATTCGTTGATTTGTTATGAGTTAGAAAATTCTAAAATATAAAAAGTTTTTTTCCCGTGTTATTTAAATACTCTGTAAATATGAATAAAAACGGCTGGACGCAAACCGTAGTATTATTATTAAGAGCTTGAATTGGTACAGAAATTTTGGTTTTTAGGTATACTTTCAATTTTTGGATACTAAAAAAAAAATTTTTTTTTTAACCAACCTAATGTATATATAATTTTTTATTAATGCTTTTTTTTTAATTTTTGTGATAGTTTTAATTCAATCAATACAGTTCTTCAAAAAAGTTTATACATAATCCTGAAAAATGCTTGTTTTCACTTTTTATAAAATTTATTAAATTGGAAAGACCGATAGAATTCTATACTTTGATACTTCAAAAATTGCTGAATTCATGACAAATGAAATTCATATCTGCCCAAATTTTAATAATTATTAATATTATCTGAATTGTTATTTTCCGATTGAAACGGATTAAAACTGATTGAAAATTTTCTGTCAGATTTAATTGGATTCAATCGGAAAATAATCGATAAATGAATTATTATTTTCTAATTGAATCCGTTTTGTTTGAAACGAAATTTTCTTTTTCTAGCCAACACAAGATAATTTTGCCGTTTATATTGAGAAAAATTCCCTGAAAATTTTAGCTCTTAAATTTAATTTAAAGTACTTTTTCTCGACTATCAAATTTTTCCATTTAAAAAGTATGTAAATTAAATAACTTTTTTTTTAAATTGCTATAACTTAACAGTAGAACATTCTAAAGTAAAAAAGATTTATACTATATTAAACTTACCATTTTTAAACTGTCCAATGTTAAACTACTTTTATCTCATAGATAATATCCCGAGTCAAAAAACAAATTCTAGTTTGGACCTCAAGAAATTCAATTCCTTTGATCTTTTATCTACCGGTCGGAAAATAATACAATATTGGCACTCTAAATCTATGAAGTCTAAATGCAAACTCTTCATCGGTTTTGATTTCTAACGGAGCTCTCAAAATCCTCAAAAAAAAAATTACCGTTTTCTGGACTTGGAAAATTTTCGAGTTAAAAAAAAATCTGAGTACTTAGAAAAATTTATGTGTAAAAATAAAATAAATTGATTAATTTATTATTATTATTCGCTTTTATATATTCTTGGACAAACTTTTAGTAGGTCTCAAAAAAAATTTTTTTTTTAATTTCCGAAATAATATAGAATACAAAATCAAACATTTTGTCCTCAATAAATTTTTGTATTTTAATTGAAGAAATGTATAGGGGAGCCTGGGGCACGAAGGCCCCCCTCAAAAATTAGGTAAAAATTTTTTTTTTTATTTTCCGTCAAGTTATGACCTCTATAATGATTTAATCATATTGTAGGCCGATATGTGATATGTGGGGTAAAATGGACCACTCAAAAAAATTATTTTTTTCAATTTTTCCGTCAAGTTATGACCTTTATACTAATTTTGTTACATTTTAGATCAATACGTGATGTGCAGAGCAAAATGGAACACTCGAAAAAAAATTGTAACGAAATTATTATTTTTTTTTTTTATTTTTCGTCAAGTTAATTTTATCGTTACTATTTCTTTGTTTTGAGTGGTCCATTTTACCCCACATATCACATATTGGCCTAAAATATGATAAAAACATTATAAAGGTCATAACTTGACGGGAAATAAAAAAAACTTTTGTTTTTATAATTTTTGGGGAAGGGGGCATTTGTGCCCCAGGCTCCCCTACTGAATTTTCTTTCAGTTAACTATTTTCTCATAGTAACCATTAAATTTTTTTTGAATGGAGATAAATAAAAATAAATATTCATTTTCATTCATTATACTTTATAGAGGTTCCGGTAATTTTTCTGCAAATTCGTAATTAATTATTTATTTTTGGGTCATTTTTTTTGAGATTCCCCGTCCAAAGTATTTATTTTTAACGAAAAAAAGTGAGGGAATCTGCGTAGGTTACGTCATTTGAGAAATTGAGGCCTAAATCTGGAGCACTAAATTTTTTTATATTATGAGAAATTTGAGGTTTCCACAGCGACGCTAGCGAGGTGCTAGCCAGTGCCTCGTTTCATTTTTACTAGAAACTTTTGCAATATATCTAGCTAATCAGGAAGATAGTTTAAAATCAATTAGAATATTCTACACGGAGAAATATGTTGGCTCGAGACCTAGCCATTTTTATTGTGCTGCTCTTAAAACAGGAAGTGAAGTATCCAAAAAATTATTTTACCTATACGAAAAATTGTTACGCCGCATCAGAATTATTATAACGTATGAAAGTAATTGTTATTAAAGTTTATCGATAAGTCTCTCGCGCGTAGTAAGTATTGTGATACAGCATAATCAATTTTCGTATGAGTATAATAATTTTTTTTATGCTTCATTTCCTGTCTCAAGGTTGTTGACAACATAATAAACATTGCTAGGTTTCGAGCCAACATTTATCTCCGCGCGACCGGACAGACATACATGAGAGCGAGTTAATAAAAACATGATAAGTAATCTTAAAAATATAATATTATTCACTCATTGTATTCGATTAAAACTAATAGAGAAAAATTTAATCAGTTTCAATCAAATTCAATCAGAAAATAATAATTTAAAAAAAATTATTTTCCGATTAAATCTGATTGAAACTGATTGGATTTTTCTCTATCAGTTTCTATCAGATTTAATCGGAAAATAAGTTTTCAAAAATTATTTTTTTCTGATTAAATCTGATAGAAACTGATTGGATTTTTCTCTATCAGTTTCTATCAGATTTAATCGGAAAATAAGTTTTCAAAAATTATTTTTTTCTGATTAAATCTGATAGAAACTGATTGGATTTTTCGCTATCAGTTTCAATCAGATTCAATCGGAAAATAATTTTTTAAATATTATTATTTCCTTATTGAATCTGATTGAAACTGATAGAGAAAAATCCAATCAGTTTCAATCAGATTCAATCGGAAAATAATCGAAAATCAAAATTTTTTTTCTGATTGAATCTGATTGAAACTGATAGAGAAAATCCAATCAGTTTCAATCAGAAAATACTAAATATTTTTTTCTGATAGAATCTGATTGAAACTGATAGAAAGTCAATCAGAACCCTCGAACGCTCCCGAACATTTCTGATTGGAAATTTGTTTCTGATTGAAATTGATAGAATTCTGATTGAGTTTTAATCAGATTCAATCAGATTCAATCGGAGTTTTTAATCAGGGATAATTTTTAAAAAATTATTTTCCGATTGAATCTGATTGAAACTGATAGCGAAAAATCCAATCAGTTTCTATCAGATTTAATCAGAAAAAAATAATTTTTGAAAACTTATTTTCCGATTGAATCTGATTGAAACTGATAGAGAAAAATCCAATCAGTTTCAATCAGATTCAATCAGAAAATAATAATTTTTTAAAAATTATTTTCCGATGGAATCTGATTGAAACTGATAGAGAAAAATCCAATCAGTTTCAATAAGATTCAATAAGAAAATAATAATTTAAAAAAAATTATTTTCCGATTAAATCTGATCGAAACTGATTGGATTTTTCTTTATCAGTTTCTATCAGATTTAATCGGAAAATAAGTTTTCAAAAATTATTTTTTTCTGATTAAATCTGATAGAAACTGATTGGATTTTTCTCTATTAGTTTCAATCAGATTCAATAAGGAAATAATAATTTTAAAAAAATTATTTTCCGATTCGCTAGCGTCGCTGTGGAAACCTCAAATTTCTCATAATATAAAAAAATTTAGTACTCCAGATTTAGGCCTCAATTTCTCAAATGACGTAACCTACGCAGATTCCCTCACTTTTTTTCGTTAAAAATAAATACTTTGGACGGGGAACCTCAAAAAGAATGACCCAAAAATAAATAATTAATTACCAATTTGCAGAAAAATTACCGGAACCTCTATAAAGTATAATGAATGAAAATGAATATTTATTTTTATTTATCTCCGTTCAAAAAAAATTTAATGGTTACTATGAGAAAATAGTTAACTGAAAGAAAATTTAGTAGGGGAGCCTGGGGCACAAATGCCCCCTTCCCCAAAAATTATAAAAACAAAAGTTTTTTTTATTTCCCGTCAAGTTATGACCTTTGTAATGTTTTTATCATATTTTAGGCCAATATGTGATATGTGGGGTAAAATGGACCACTCAAACCAAAGAAATAGTAACGAAAAAATTAACTTGACGAAAAATAAAAAAAAAAAAATAATAATTTCGTTACAATTTTTTTTCGAGTGTTCCATTTTGCTCTGCACATCACGTATTGATCTAAAATGTAACAAAATTAGTATAAAGGTCATAACTTGACGGAAAAATTGAAAAAAATAATTTTTTTGAGTGGTCCATTTTACCCCACATATCACATATCGGCCTACAATATGATTAAATCATTATAGAGGTCATAACTTGACGGAAAATAAAAAAAAAAATTTTTAACTAATTTTTGAGGGGGCCTTCGTGCCCCAGGCTCCCCTATACATTTCTTCAATTAAAATACAAAAATTTATTGAGGACAAAATGTTTGATTTTGTATTCTATATTATTTCGGAAATTAAAAAAAAAATTTTTTTTGAGACCTACTAAAAGTTTGTCCAGGAATATATAAAAGCGAATAATAATAATAAATTAATCAATTTATTTTATTTTTACACATAAATTTTTCTAAGTACTCAGATTTTATTTTAACTCGAAAATTTTCCAAGCCCAGAAAACGGTAATTTTTTTTTTGAGGATTTTGAGAGCTCCGTTAGAAATCAAAACCGATGAAGAGTTTGCATTTAGACTTCATAGATTTAGAGTGCCAATATTGTATTATTTTCCGACCGGTAGATAAAAGATCAAAGGAATTGAATTTCTTGAGGTCCAAACTAGAATTTGTTTTTTGACTCGGGATATTATCTATGAGATAAAAGTAGTTTAACATTGGACAGTTTAAAAATGGTAAGTTTAATATAGTATAAATCTTTTTTACTTTAGAATGTTCTACTGTTAAGTTATAGCAATTTAAAAAAAAAAGTTATTTAATTTACATACTTTTTAAATGGAAAAATTTGATAGTCGAGAAAAAGTACTTTAAATTAAATTTAAGAGCTAAAATTTTCAGGGAATTTTTCTCAATATAAACGGCAAAATTATCTTGTGTTGGCTAGAAAAAGAAAATTTCGTTTCAAACAAAACGGATTCAATTAGAAAATAATAATTCATTTATCGATTATTTTCCGATTGAATCCAATTAAATCTGACAGAAAATTTTCAATCAGTTTTAATCCGTTTCAATCGGAAAATAACAATTCAGATAATATTAATAATTATTAAAATTTGGGCAGATATGAATTTCATTTGTCATGAATTCAGCAATTTTTGAAGTATCAAAGTATAGAATTCTATCGGTCTTTCCAATTTAATAAATTTTATAAAAAGTGAAAACAAGCATTTTTCAGGATTATGTATAAACTTTTTTTGAAGAACTGTATTGATTGAATTAAAACTATCACAAAAATAAAAAAAAAAGCATTAATAAAAAATTATATATACATTAGGTTGGTTAAAAAAAAAATTTTTTTTTTAGTATCCAAAAATTGAAAGTATACCTAAAAACCAAAATTTCTGTACCAATTCAAGCTCTTAATAATAATACTACGGTTTGCGTCCAGCCGTTTTTATTCATATTTACAGAGTATTTAAATAACACGGGAAAAAAACTTTTTATATTTTAGAATTTTCTAACTCATAACAAATCAACGAATTATGATGCACGATAGATATTTTTGTAGGAAATTGAATACTCTACAACAAAAGTCTCATCATTTTTTGATAAATCTAACTGTTCAAAAGTTATTTGAGCTTAAAGTTAAATTTATAGTAAATTTTAAGATCTTTTTAATTTTCCAGCGAAACTATCAGTTTTATCAGAAAATCTTATAGAAACTTTTTTTTGGGTAATTTCATTTCTCAAAAATTATAATGAATGAAGTTTTCTAAAGTTTTGCTTTTTTTTCTAGTTATTTTCATTTCAATATCAAGTTCTTAAAAAAATAGTTTTCTGATTTATTTTTTATAAATTCTAAAATATATTTTTTGTATTTAAACTTATATTTTTTAAATAAATTTTTTCATGGGGGTGTTTAACGCAAGGATTTTCGTATGCAACTAATAGAAAAAAAAGTTGCTTGAACCCAGAGAAAAATTCCTTAAGAGAACAGATATATATGGAGGAGAGAAAATTCATCAGTCCTAAGCAATAGCAGTAGGAGTAATTCGGTTCTCGCCACTAGATAGCGCCTACCACTTGTGTAGTGTCCCTGGTAAGAAACTTCGTTCAGACGTATTATATTCCAGACTTGGAAGCAATTCTAACGAGAGCACTCCTCTGTTCTTTGACAGAGTGACAAGTACAATTTTTGGTGGTAATATAGTATATTCTATATTACTTCATGACATGCAATCTAATTGTTTATATAGATTCAACGTAGATTTTGAAACATTCGATTTTTTGATTTTCTACCCTTTAATAAT
The DNA here is from genome assembly GCA_030273425.1 of Microplitis manilae. Taxonomy (NCBI): domain Eukaryota; kingdom Metazoa; phylum Arthropoda; class Insecta; order Hymenoptera; family Braconidae; genus Microplitis; species Microplitis manilae. The sequence goes on along the minus strand of CP092726.1, from coordinate 16,387,430 downwards.
ATATACAATTATTTGTCCCGAGAATCGGTAATTGTTTATTAATTCACAATTGAAACCTTCCGAAAATATCCGATTAAATCTGATTGAAACTGATTGAATTTCTATAATAAATTCTGATTAAATCTGATTGAAACTGATTGAAAGTCAATAAGAAATTCTGATTAAATCTGATTAAAACTGATTGAAATTCAACAATAAATTCTGATTAAATCTGATTGAAACTGATTGAAAGTCAATAAGAAATTCTGATTAAATCTGATTGGAACTGATTGAAAGTCAATCAGAAATTTCTGATTAAATCTGATTGGACGTTTTCAATCAGTTTCAATCGGAGTTTTTAATCAGGGATAGTCATATCAAGTCATGTATGGCCGTATCAAGCTATGTATAGTCATATATGGCCATGCAAGGTCATACATGGCCATACATGGTCATATATGGCCATACATGGCCATGTCTGGCCAATTTTCATACATGGCCATGCATGGAGCATTCATGCATGGCCATGTATGATTCATTTTTCACGGGTTTCCACCAAATAAATATTTTGTAGTATTTAAGAAATGATTTATTGGGGCACAATAAATCATTTATTAGGATTAAAGAACTAATTTTTTTAACTTATTTTAGCGCATAACCTAATTGTTCTACTTAAAATAAATTAAAATAATAATAATAAATAATTTTAAGTAAAAATATATAGTATTATAAAGAAAATAGCCTCATTTTATTATAATTTTTTATTTTAGATAAATCACAAATTTTTCGTCAAATAAATTTTTGAAATTAAAATAAATTGAAATGATAACAATAAATAATTTTAAATAAAAATATAGAGCATTATAAAGAAAATAACCTCATTTTATTATAATTTTTTATTTAAGATAAATAACAAATTTTTCGTCAAATGAATTTTTGAAATTAAATTAGATTAAAATAAGAATAATAAATAATTTTAAGTAAAAATATATAGTATTATTATAAAGAAAATAACCTCATTTTATTATAGTTTTTTATTTAAGATAAATAACAAATTTTTAGTTAAATAAGATTTTAAGAGCTCCTCCATAATTTGAAATAATTCATTTTAATCAATTGAAAATAATTGTTTTTAAAATCAATAAATTGATTTGGAAATCACAATAGTAACTCCGATTGAGACGAAACGCACTATACTGTGAAAGCGGCAATATATTCACACACACACGCCACACTGATATTTCCCCACAAATACATACGTAGTTTTTATTCCTAAACAAGCCATCTACCGACAAAACTTACCAAAAAAATATTTAGTACCGATTACCAAATATTTTTTTGATGGAAACAAATATTTATTTTACCATAATAAGATTTAATTGAGATAAAACAATAATTTATTAAATTATAATAAATTATGGTAATGGGTACAAAATATTTTTTCTCCCAAATAAGTGACTAAAAATTTGGTTACTAAATCCATTTAGTACTCTGTAATAAATCCTTCTATCAGTGTACAAGACTCTACATTCGAATTCTCCCTTAAGGGAGAACAATTGTTACATACTTTTTCTCGCCTCTCTTATTGTTTGTTTTGCCTATTTTACAAACTAAGTCTCTGTCACTTACCGATCGATCCTTACTTAAACTTTCAATTTTTTCCGAAAGTAGGTGCGCAAATTTTTTTCAACGCGGCTCGTCAATATCTGAAAGCTGAAAAAAATTGAGCTTGATCGGTAGGGCTCGTTCAGAGATATTCCAAAAATAAACATTTTTCAAAAATTTTTGTTTTTCATAAATTGTAATGTGATGGATTGATTCCAACATTAACTGGGCTTTGAAACTTTATAAGCCGTGTCGAATGCCACCTCAATCATCAAAATCGGTTCATTCTTTCTAAAGAAACCGTTGTCGAAAGAATTAAAAAAAATTTTTTTTTTTAGTATTTGCGAAATTTCTCAAAAACGACTAGATAAATCAATTTCTAAATCTGATCAGCTGTAGAACTCAATAAAACGCATCGATTGCCACCATAACCGTCTCAATCGGTCAATTCGTTCGAGAGAAATCATTTGAGAAAAAATGGTAAAAAACGTTTTTTTTTCGAAAACAATGGCATACAAAAGTATTTTTGAGCTCGAAGAGCGGTCACCCTGCTAAGTAGTAATCATGCTCGATGCTACTTAACTTTGGTGATCGCCCGAGCCACGTGCGTGCCGAATGGCTGCCTCAGCCGCTACGTTTATATTTTTTTATTAAAAATAGAAAAAAAGCACACTCTATAGTGAATAGACAATTTTAAGATTTATTGTATTATTTAAATAAATAAAAAAAAAAAAAAAAACAATAATCAAATCCAAAAAATAAATAACATAGTTAGAAATTTGTTATTAGTAACTCTTGTTACCCCTCTTCTTTTTAATTGCACACCTCAAGCGCTAAAGCGCTGAAAGTGCTTTATGATTGATCTATTTTTTTTTATTCAAACCAATATCACTGTATAATGTACGTTGAAATACCTAAATTCAATTAAATAATTAATAAAAGATGTATAAATAATGAAAAAAAAAATCAACATCGCACACCTCAAGCACGGAAGAACTGAGGGTACTTTATAATCGATCTATTATTTTCGACTCATTCACTTACATTTAATTACCTCTACTCTCTTTTTATTAAACTAAAATGGATCAAATTTTATACAAAGACAATTTATTTAAGTCATCTAAATACCATTTAAATATAGTGAAAACCTAAAGCATGCAAACCTTCTCAATAAGACAATTTATAGATAAATTAAGAAAAATATAGATAGCCCGAACTGGGAATCGAACCCAGACCATGTCGGTATCGCGCCGAGTGCTCTACCAGTTGAGCTATCCGGCACTATACTATATTCCGTTCAGTTTGATCTATAACTTATTGAGCCACACCGTCCATCGTACGGTATTACACCATTTAAATATAGTGGAAACCTAAAACATGCAAACCTTCTCAATAAGACAATTTATAGATAAATTGAGAAAAATATAGATAGCCCGAACTGGGAATCGAACCCAGACCATATTACAGACGGTGTGGCTCAATAAGTTATAGATCAAATTGAACGGAATATAGTATAGTGCCGGATAGCTCAACTGGTAGAGCACTCGGCGCGATACCAACATGGTCTGGGTTCGATTCCCAGTTCGGGCTATCTATATTTTGCTCAATTTATCTATAAATTGTCTTATTGAGAAGGTTTGCATGTTTTAGGTTTCTACTATATTTAATTGGGAGTTTTTCTAAGTTTATCAATAATATTTGATGAAAATGATTAAAGTATCATTCGATAAGCTTTAAAATTTACAGTTTTTCTCAGCAAGTTTTACGTAAAAATTATTAAAACTTGTTTCTTAAAATAACAATATTGCCACTATAAACGGTAAATTTCACATATTCAATTAGTAATACTTGTACTTATTCTTTTCAACAATCTAGTTTAAACAGTGATAGAACTCACTGCGGAATGTAAAATTTTTTTTTCTTTTTCATCTAAACGTAATTTTTCGTTTTTTTATTTCGAGAAAATTATTCAAGCAAACATTAATATTATATATTAACCCTTTCCCGAAAGTGTGAATCGAAATGAATCAGTGTGAGCTCTACGGGGGTAGCACCAATCAAAGTTTGTTATTAAGGCTGTGTGAGTAACGGTTCAGTCGTGTGAGTGACGGTTTGATCGTAGTAGTGCATGCATGCGCCCCCTTCTACTATTTTTTTTGCCCCTTCTCTTCTCAACAGGCTAGCGCTCTCTCGATTTAAGACGAAGACGTACGATTCGAATTGAGAGTAGGGACTCAAGGTTAACCGGGAAAGGGTTAAAGTCATGATGTATTACAGGATATACTATAGTACATCCCAAAAAGGTTCTTGTTACTCTGTGAGGTGACAGAAGAATACTTGACCAAAATTGTATTTAAATTTGGAATATAACAATTCTAGAATATCTTTCTTACCAGGGAAAATACAAGTGGCTGGGCGCGATCTCGTGGTGAGCACCGAACTACTTTTGCTGCTGCTGCCAAGCTCTCGTGACTTTCCCCTTCTCCATATCTATCTTTTCTCCCAAGAAATTTTTTTTCTTGGCTTAAGCAATTTTTGTTTTCTTGGTCGGACCATATAAAAATACTTGCATGAAAAGTATAGTACTTGTTCCGAGAAAGTTTGCTTTCTTTAAACAAGAAAATGCAACATTGCTGCAAAAAAATTATATATCTTGCTTAAAAAAAAATCTCTTGCTTTAAGTAATATAAGCTCTTGAAGCAAGTGAAAATTTTTTAATTAAAGCGTAAAAATATGTTGACATGAGAAAAAAAATTTTGATTCAAGATAAAAATTTGAAGATAATTGTTTACTTGGTGAAAGTATATTTTTATTTTCCGAATCGATAAAAAAAAATTCTGAATCAAGAATATTTTCCTTGATTCGAGTTAACTGTTTTTTCTATTGATAATCGCTAATATTGAAGCATAGGTCTTAATTTAGTGAAACGTGCACTCACATATACTATTTCAAAAATATTTACTGACAATTGAATATATTTAGTATTTTCGTACATCCAGATAATTGCCGTGATACGGTCCTAAATTTCAATATTTAAAATGTAAAACTTATAAATTCAAATGTAAGTGATTTCATGGAATTGAAACACAAATGTTCAATTTTCAAGCTTTAATGAATGGTTGTCAAACTGCAAAAGTTTAAAAAGTAAATTTTTAAATTTTCTGAAACTTATTAACGGTATTTTAAAATGTAGTTTTACTATTTTTACATTTTAAATAGTAAAAGTTCGTGATTGATAAGACATTGATGATACTTGACATAGATATTTTAAAAATTACAGTGTGAGATGTAATGGTTCCATTTTCTACATTAAGGTTCATAATTGAATTCCCATACTGTAAATCTTCTCGAACCACTCAACAAATTTTCTTATTTGATACTTGAATTTTCACACAACGACTAAACTGTAATTTTTACAGTTTTAAAGAGGATTAAATGATTGTAAAAGAAACAAACTTTCTGTGAGAAAAACCCTAGTAAAAATAAACGAGGGCTGCCTCGTTTTAAACTAGGCGCTAGCTAGCAAAATCGAGGCAGTTCTAGAGATTGTGCGCCACCTATAATTAAGAAATTGGTATAGCATACGCATACAATGCCTGACATTAATTCATCCCGTCTTATGTTGCTTTTGTTTCAATGCACTTTTGCATTTTTGGCCATTTGAATTAGTATTTTTGGGAATTAATGAAAATGGTTATTTAAAATTTAGGGAAAAATACCGGGTAAAAAAAATTATATATAATTATGCATAATTATATATAAAAAATGGCCCTATATAATTATATATAATTACATATAACTATATATAATTATATATAACTAAATATAATTATATATAACTATATATAATTATATATAATTATGTAGAACTATATATAATTTAATTCCTATGCAATTTGTTAAATAAATTGTGAATTTTTGTATAGTAGAGGTTCTACGCTTTTTATTAAAATTTTTTTTTTTTTCAAGTCCAAGTTTAATTTCTAAGAAAAATTATTTATGGAAACATTGATAATAAATATTTTTGTCATTATGTAATATAGAATGTACTATATTACCATCAAAAAAGGTACTTGTCACTCTGCCAAATAACGGAGGCGTACCCGGGCCAAAATAGTCTCAAGTTTCGAATTTAACAGTTCTGAAATAATAAGTTTCTTACTAGAGACACACTACAAGTGGTGGGCGCGATCTCGTGGCGAGCTCCGAACTACTTCCACTGCTGCTTATAGCACCGGTGACTTCCCTCTCCTACATATATATATATATATTGGGGTGTCCCAAAAAAAAACAAACACTTTTTTTTTAAACTCTTATGAGCCCAAAAGTTACTTCATATTATAAAAAAAAACTTCACCTAATTTTAGCCAGATATCTTTAGACTTGAACTACCACAAAGGGGGTCCCCTTTCCCATTTAAAATACAAACGAAAATTTTTCAGTTTAGTTTTTAGTTATTAAGACTATAAAAAATTTTTTTTAATTTCACCTGGTATAATTTCGTAGGAAATAAAATTCTCTACAAAAAGTGCTGATGCAATTTGTACATCAAACAAACTGGGAAAAAGTTACGGGGCGTCAAACATCGACAAAAATTTAGTTTCTTCAGTATTAAATTATTTTTTGTTGTTTTTTATTTTAATTCTTTCGAAATTTTTTTTTCAAATAATGACAAGCACGGTCTTGTAGCGAATTTAATTTCCTACAAAAAGTATCCGGTATTATATATACGTCAAATGAATGCGAAAAACGTTAAAGGGTTTTAAATATCAATGAAAAATCAAGTTCACTTTTCGTTGATATTTAAGTTCAGAAAATTGATATTTTTTAAACTTGATTTTTCGTTGACATTTAAATCTCTGTAACTTTTTTCTTATTCATTTAACGTATGTATGATATCAAATACTTTTTGTAGGAAATTAAATTTCCTACAAGACTCTGCGTGTCATTATTTGAAAAAATTTTTTTTATCGAATAAAAATTAAAAATAACAAAAAATAATTCGAGGAGACTAAATTTCTGTCGATCTTTGAAGCCCCGTAATTTTTTTCCAGTTTGTTTGACGCACATAATGCATAATCACTTTTGTGTAGAGAATTGATTTCCTACAAAATGATACCAGGTTGAATTTAAAAAAAAAAATTTTTCACAGTCTTAATAACGAAAAATTAAAATGAAAAATTTTCGCGTGTACTTTAAATGGAAAAGGGGGCCCCCATTTGTCATAACTCAATTTAAAAGATCTTTGGCTGAAATTTAGTGAGAATTTTTTTAGTAATATAAAGTAATTTTTAAGCTCATAAGAGGTTAAAAAAAAAAACAATTTTTTTTTTTTGTGGTATCCAAAAATTAAAAGTATAAATAAAAATGAAAATTTTGGTACCACTCCAGGCTCCTAATGGTATTAAGGTTTGTCTCAATCAATTTTTCTATTTTCCGTTTAAATAACCCGGAAAAAAAAAATTTTTTTTTAAATTTTTTAGCTCACAAAGCAATCAACGGATTTTTATGCACAATAAATGTTTTCGTAGAAAATTGAACGCTCTACGAAAAAAGTCACACATAATTTTTTGATAAATCCCACTGTTCAAAAGTTATTTAAGCTTCAAGTCAAATTTATAGGAAATTTAGAGATTTTTTTACTTTTCCGGTGAATTTCGAAAAACTTTGTTCGTAATAATTTGTAAGGAATAAAATTATCTACAAAACGAATCCTACGATATTTTTTGATAAGACCGTTATATCCACCGGAAAAGTAAAAAAATCTCAAAATTTGCTATAAATTTGACTTGAAGCTTAAATAACTTTTGAACAGTGGTATTTATCAAAAAATGATAAGAGACTTTTTCTGTAGAGCGTTCAATTTCCTACGAAATCATTTATGGTGCATAAAAATTCGTTGATAGGTTTGTGAGCTAGAAAATTAAAAAAAAAATATATTTTTTTTTTTTTTAAACAGCCATATTTACATATATATCTTCACTCCCAAGTAATTTTTCTCTATTTTCTATTTTTGTGTAGAATTATATATGATTCATAAAGAATTATATATTTTTATATATAATTATATATAACGCTAAAAAAATGACAGATGATCAAATATAATTATATGCAATTAGATATAATTGTATGCAACTATATATAATTGTATGTAACTATATATAATTATATATAATCATTTGAGATTTTTCTTAGCGTTCTATATAATTGTATATAATCTTGTAAAATTATATATAAGTGTATATAATTATATATAATTATATATAATCAGTTGAGATTTTTTCTCATCGTTATATATAGTTATATATAATTCTGTATAATTATATAGAATTATATATGATTATATTGAATTATATATAATTTTTTTTACCCGGGATAATAAAAGAATTTAAGTATAAATGTACACTAATACAAATGGAAATATGTGAAATTAGAAAATTATTAAATTGTACAACTGTACATGTGGCCAACTGAAAAAAAACTTTATTTTTGAACATACCTCCTGAAGGAAAAATGTTAAGTTGGTATAATGATTAAAAGTTTAAATATTTGTAATTTTATTGCTGGAAATATGTAGTTTAGGAAATTAATTTAATAGGTAATTTGTAAAAATGGTTTATAAAAAAATTGTATAATTAAAAAAAAAAAAAAATTCGCTTAATGAACAAATGTAATCTAAGAAATAAATATAAATGTAAAAAAGTATCGATGATTAATTGAACAAAAGTCTTTATGAATAAATGAACATATGAATTTATGTAGAAATAAATTTATGGACAATCGAAAAAATGGAAATTTGAATTTTAGGAAAAGTACGAAAATGGACATTCGTATAAATATCCATCTATAAAAATAAAATCTGTATTAATGGACATTGGAATAAATGGACTTATATATTAGTGGAATTAACTAAATGGACATTTATAAAAATAAATAAATGAGTTTTTAATATTTACTATGTTAAAAACGATAATCAAATTTCCATCGTGGTCAGGAATTATTGAGTGTGTATTAAATAGAATGCATGTCGGAGGAACTGGGAGCTCGACTACCAAGACATCTTCTCCGAAGGTTCCTGAGGAAAACGATAAAATTTAAAATAGTTTATCAAATATCAGGCAGAGAAGTGTTAGGGGAACTGGAAACCCAACTACCAAGACATCTTATAACGGTGGGCCCTGGCTATTTCGTGTCCAATAGCCACGAACCACTGTTCCTAAATTTTCCCGAGTAATTAATTAATTAATAATAAATTATTAAATTTCAATATCATTGTTAATTATTGTATAGCTGGTTCTGGTACGGGAAAATATCTCAGGAATGGGTCGACTCGTTCTGACCGGACACGCGGCTGAAATATACTTATTCTAAACGACGCTGGTGATAAGAAATTTGTTCAAAGAGACTCAATTAAATTATATATAACAAATTTTATTTAACCAAGCCCAAGTATATACAAAATAGTTTCCCCTTTTATTAATTTTATTTATTACTTTATTGATTAAGATTTAGCGTCCAGCATTTAATTAATTTATTATTAGAATGCACAAAAATTATTGGACGTGGGGAATAAAGTTTATAATTAATTAAATTAAATACTACGTTGAAGAGAGAGAAAAAGGTTTGTGACTAATTTCTCGAGAACTTATCTGGTTGTAAGTGGACTTGTTACTGGTGGAATCAGTCTCCGGTTCATCACAGGTTCCTTGGACTCGATGTCGATCCTCTTCGGCAGACGTTGCACACCAAACCACCACACTCACAAATTTAATTTGGTTTTCTTCAACCAGACAAAGGAGTCGCAAAATCTCCTTATTTAATTAAATTCGAACACGGAAAGAAATTTTCTTTAAAAATTACCGTTAAATTCACTGTAATCGTGGGACGAATGGCACGACCTAATCATTTGTCGGTAAGTCAGATAATTTTTAACCTTTTTTCAACAAATTTTACCGTAGTCTACTGTAAATTTTATTCGGTTTTCGGTAAATTTTATGAAGTTTACCATAAAATAAATGAATTTTTTCCTAATTTTTATTTCGAAAATGGTAATAAATAAAAGCACTGCATTATGTCCCACGATTACAGTGAATTTAACGGTAATTTTTAGCGAAAATTTCGTTCCGTGAATAAACAAATGTCACTTATGATGAAAAAAATAATTTAATTTAATATAAAAGAAAAGTCTCAACAAATAAAATTATTCAGGTAACAGACTGACCGAAATAGAACTGAGTGTTGGAACAAATGACTAGATTTAACGAACTAATGGACTAGATATCGTTAGGCCGACTCAAATAAATTGTTGAGTCCTGGTGCTAGAGTAGGACCTCGCTAAGCGTCCTCAGTCCACTCTAGGCGATGGCCAGGGCCTAAGTCTCCGAACAAGTGTTTGCTGGCCCTTTTATATGGTAATTTTGGAGGGGTGGAACTACCCCACTATCTTCTAAATTTGAATTCGATCTAGGTGGCCTCTGACATGGCCCCGTGTGATTAAGGAGTGTTAATTAATATAGAATTGTTCTAATAGATGGCCATAGAATCAGTTAGATTTTTGCGCTCGATTTTCAAGTCGTAAAAATCGAAACGCACGTTCACAATCTTCTTCAGAAGGTTCTTGAGGAAAATGATAAAGTTGACAATGATATACATCATTGTATCGTATATCATTGTCAACTTCATGTAGCCTTGTAAGCCATTCGTGAATGAGAAAAGGGATTTGAAAAGATTTAAAACCCTCTCCGTATAATATTTCATCAATTACTTTATATCCTAACATTTTTTTCCAAAACCTTCTGAGAAAATGACGGTACTTGAATTTCCAGTTCCCCTGACACCTCTCTGCCTGATATTTAATAAACTATTTTAAATTTTATCGTTTTCCTCAGGAACCTTCGGAGAAGTTGTCTTGGTAGTCGAGCTCCCAGTTCCTCCGACATGCATTCTATTTAATACACACTCAATAATTCCTGACCACGATGGAAATTTGATTATCGTTTTTAACATAGTAACTATTAAAAACTCATTTATTTATTTTTATAAATGTCCATTTAGTTAATTCCACTAATATATAAGTCCATTTATTCCAATGTCCATTAATACAGATTTTATTTTTATAGATGGATATTTATACGAATGTCCATTTTCGTACTTTTCCTAAAATTCAAATTTCCATTTTTTCGATTGTCCATAAATTTATTTCTACATAAATTCATATGTTCATTTATTCATAAAGACTTTTGTTCAATTAATCATCGATACTTTTTTACATTTATATTTATTTCTTAGATTACATTTGTTCATTAAGCAAATTTTTCTTTTATTTAATTATACAATTTTTTTATGAACCATTTTTATAAATTACCTATTAAATTAATTTCCTAAATTACATATATCCAGCAATAAAAAAGTTCATTAATTTATTTAAACTTTTTATCATTATACCAACTTAACATATTTCCTTCCGGAGGTATGTTCAAAAATAAAGTTTTTCTTTTTTTCAGTTGGCCACATATACAGTTGTACAATTTAATCATTTTCTCATTTCACATATTTCCATCTGTATTAGTGTACATTTATACTTAAATTCTTTTATTATTTTTCCCTAAATTTTAAATAACTATTTTCATTAATTCCCAAAAATATTAATTCAAATGGCCAAAAATGCAAAAGTACATTGAAACAAAAGCAACATAAGACGGGATGAATTAATGTCAGGCATTGTATGCATTGTTTACATCAATGTATATTTATGTTTACATATAACACAGTGATTAACCTCTAATTTATTATTAAACATTTATAAAGTGCAAAAATTGAGAAAGTGCAAAAAAAAAAAAAAACATTGAAAATCGTGGCTTTAATTTTAACGATGATAACAATAATAATGATTTTAATAATAAATATCGATAATAATGAGCAATAGCTGTAAGTGAAAATTTGATAATTTTATTTAAAAAAACTTGATTAAATTAAATTGAATAAAAAGTTATTATTAAAAAGTGACAATAATAATTAGTAGTAGCTTTGAGTAAAAATAATAAATTTTATTAAATTTAAAAAATATTTAATTTCTTCAAAGTATATTAGTACTCTTATTAAAAATTATAAATTTTATCATGAAAAATAATTTATTGAGTTAAATTAAATAACAATGATAATTACTAATTTTAAAAAGTTTGTAGTTGCTATAAGTAAAAATAAAAAATTTCTTAAAAATTTTAAATTATTTAATTTGTTTTAATTATTTTAGTACGTTTGTAAAAAGTTATAAATTTTATAATAAAAAATAATTAATTGAATTATTGCTTTGCAATTTGAATTTATTCATTTATTAAATGATCTTTTTATTATATAAATTTATGTTAATTTCATCAAGTAGTTAGAGTTGATTGGTTTAATTTATTTATATTAATCTTAAGCATTAATAAATTTATCATTATTAAGTTATTTATTTGATATTATAGTTGTAATAATTATTTTAAATATTCAAATATATAACCTGAAATATTCAAACCGCCAATTCAATTTAGCAAGCCGCCATTTTGGATTTAGGTAATCTCTAGCGAAACTTGCCAGGCGCTAGCCAGTGCCACGTTTTTATGCTAGCTAGCGCCTTGTTTTACTCTAGCGAAACTGGCGAGGCGCTAGTCAGCGCCACGTTTTCATTTTTACTAAGGTAAGTGACCCCTCTATTGGCCAGTTAAGCGTATTTTTTAACTTCCCGCTAAGAAAATCGATGATTTTCGAAAATTTCGGGAAGTTATTGTTTTCACCCCGATTTGCGAAAATCGAAATTTCATCAGATGTCGACGTTTTGAGGTCTTAGGAAGCTATTCTGACTATTTTTAGAATGATGTCCGAGTGTCTGTATGTATGTATGTGTGTGTGTGTGTGTGTGTATGTGACCGGGCTATAACTTTTTAACTAATGAATCGATTTGGATGGTTGAGGCGGCAATCGAAAAGGCTTGATGGCCATCAACTTTTCTGAAAATTTTAGATCATTTCATTACGTAGACTCGAAAATATTGACGAATTACGAAAAAAAATTTTTTTTTTTTTTAGTTTTTTATTGATTTCTCAGAAACGAGTCTAACGATTGACTTCAAAATCTAATCAGCTTTAGAGTTTATTAAAACGCGTCGATTGCCACCTCAACCATCGAAATCGGATCATTTGTCTTAGAGTTATCGTGGGAGAAAGAAAATATAAAAAACAGTTTTTTCCGAATATCTTTGAAACACTTGAAGGAAACGATTCTAAAATCTGATCAGCTTCAGAATTTAGTCAAAGGCGTCGATTGCTAGCTCAACCATCAAAATCGGGTTATTTTTCTAAGTATCGTGGAAAAAAGAAACGGTGAAAAACGGTTTTTTGCAAATATCTTTAAAATAACTAAACCAAACGATTTCAAAATCTGATCAGTTTTAAACTTTATCGAAACGGGTCGATTGCTGCTTCAAACATGAAAATCAAATCATTTGTCAATGAAATCTTGTGAGAGAAAGAAACGGTAAAAAACATTTTTTTCAAAAACAACGGCATGCAAAAGTATTTTCGAGCTCTTTGAGCTCGAAGCTGTATTTCTGACAATATTTTCGAGCTCAAGGAGCTCGAAATGGGCGGGAAGTTTTGGGGCTGGCCCGCAGGGTCAACCGACAGACCGATTTTTTTTTCGAATTAAGAAGTAAAGTATAAAAAGACAATTCTTGTATAAAACAATGATAGAAACTTGAAGCGTATACATTTAACTTCAAATTAAAAAAGAATAAATGTAAAAATATTTATTAGAAATTTAATAATAAATAAAAATAACTTCAATTCCTAATGTCCCCTCTATTGGCCTAGCTGTCCCCTCTATTGGCCACCTTTTAGATAAAATTTTAGCTGATTGGATGTATATAATTTATTTTAATCTATTATAAATATTTATATTTATTTTGAAATATAACTTAATCAATTTGTTTATTTATTTTGACATTAAAAAATTAAATTGACTATTTTGCACATAAATGTTAATAACCTCAAAAAAAAATAAAACTAAGGTGGCCAATTCGACCAAGTGGCCAATAAAGGGGGCCTGGCCAATAGAGGGGTCACTTACCTTAGGGAAGGTAATAAATATTTTACATTTTGTTGGGTACGATTTACATTTTCAAACTGTGAATATTACTGCTTAATTTGCAACTAGTTTTTTACAGGATAAAATTTAAAAATTACAGTAGACATGTATACTACATTCTAACTTTTGTAATTTTTAATATGACGGGCTGGTTTTTACATTTTATTCTGTAACTATTCCAGTTTTCTTTTTTCCGTGTACTATTGTTATTATTTTTTTCCTTTTTTCCCTCCATTAACTACTGGCAGCGGCACTAGCATACCCGTAAGATTGAAAGAAATAGTAACATCTAAAGACGAAAAGGCGGGATATTAAAAAGAAAAAAACTTAACTGTAGACAAGAAATAAAAAAAATCAAATTAACAATTGAAAACTTGAATAAGAATTCATAATTAAAAAAAAAAAAATAAATTAATATGATAAAAATAAAATAAAATAAAAGTAATGATTAAAATAAACGAGCAATTGAGGTGTGCCTTTTTGGTTTTTCAAAATTGTTTTTTGTTTTATATTAATCATTCTTTTTATGGTCTTATACGGCAACTTGAACTACCGAATACTTTATCTTTTTGAAATTTTTTTTCTTTTCTACATTTAATATAAAGTATGGATATTAGTCTTACTCTCTAAATCTGAAACAGTGAAAACCACTGAAAAGTAGTGTACATACACTGTTTCAGATTTAGAGAATACGCAGCAGCATATCATTTGTATTCGATTTTAACTGAGAATAAAAAAGTTTTATTAAAAAAAAGTCAAAGAAACAAATAAATTTAACTTTTTTGACTTAAATTTCAGTAAACTAAGCCAAAAACAAGTCAAATTTGACTTTTTTTATGTAAATAGATACTAAAGTTAATTAGCCTAGCCAAAAGCAAGTTAAAATCAAACGTGTCTTTTTACTTGCTTCTGGCTAAGTTGACTTACTTGCATGATAAAACTGGCGGTCTTTGAAAAAACTTAGGGTGTTTCATATTTAGGCGATATTTTGTTTTTTTTTTGTCCTACCCCGAGTCGAAATTTTAAACCTTTCTAGAACCTAGAAATTCTAAAATTAAGAACGGAAAGGACTTACTGAGTACTTATTTTCTATAGAAAAATAACTTCTATACAAAACCTCTAAATGTTGGTTACGTGAAAAAATGACATGTTTAATCGTTAAATAGGCGTAAAAATTTTAAATTGTAAATACTATTTAGCCTAAGCATACTCCAGAATCTTATCGAGTCCTATTCATTTTACAGTGGTCAAAGTATTTTGAGAACCCATTGGTAGTCCATCCCGGAAAAAAAATTATTATGTCAAATTTTGAAGAATTCTTTTTTTTCCGGGGTGGGTCACCCATCCAATTTATGTTCCTTCTCGATGCTGCTCAACTTTTGTTATTGAAGGATTGTAGTCTGCTCCGCTCGTCCATTAGCCTCTTGTCTATATGAAAACTTAGTGGCTGTATTTATGATTACACATGAATTCCTATCAGCCATCTTCATAGTATTAGTTTATAATAATATAATAATTCGCACATTATTGCAGATATAACTTGTTTCTCAAACACGATCAGGTTAAATTGTATATAACTTTATTTATAATTATATATAAAAAAACGATTTGAATAATTCAACCATCGATTGTTTAATGGACATAAAATTTTAAAATTAATTAAATTTATTGATTTGTAATAATTTATATTTTTTAATTAATGGTGAAACCTTTGACCTTTTCCTTGAATAATGACGATTTAATTTCAATTGATAGTTGACAAAATGGAAGTTTAATAACATTAAAATTAAAATTGTCATATTATGGAATATATATATATATATAAATATGTAGGGGAAAGGGGAGGCGGGGGTAGGCGAAACGAGGTACTTTCAAAATTTTATAAAAAAAAAATATCATTTTTTAAATGTATTTTAACCATTCCAAAATTACTTTTGTAAATATAATTGAGCATTATTTTGAATTTTTTTCGCTAAACTTTTTCAAAAATGGAGTGTCGGTCGAAAAATGTAGATGACTTTTGTATCATGATAAAAAATATTAAAAATTTTTTTTATCTTCCTTTACATTCAATAATTGTGTAAAATATAATTTTTCTTAATGTAAATAACCCGGGTCGAAAAATTTGATCTGATTTTAGTCTAACTGGACTGTATTTGGACTAATTAGTCTGTTATTGAACTTCTATAAAAATTTTGTACTGTTTTTGATCTACTGATTAAAACATATTTGATCTGTTTTAAGACTGAATGATCTGTATTTGAACTTATCGCCTGTTGTTGAACTTCTATAAAAATTTTGTACTGTTTTTGATCTACTCAGACCGAAAAATTTAATCTGATTTTAGTCTAGTTGGACTATTTGATCTGTTTGTGACCTTTTACAAAAATTTTAAGCTGTTTTCGACCGTTAATTTAAAAAACAATCGCGTTACGGGCAGACCAAACTAGATTAATTCTTGGACTTTAAAAAATTTTAGTTATGAAAATTTATAAGGACAAGACTAGATTAAATCATGGACTTATAAAATTTTTATTCATAGGCAATGTTTATAAAAAAAAT
Organism: Microplitis manilae; assembly: GCA_030273425.1. Classification (NCBI taxonomy): domain Eukaryota; kingdom Metazoa; phylum Arthropoda; class Insecta; order Hymenoptera; family Braconidae; genus Microplitis; species Microplitis manilae. The sequence goes on along the minus strand of CP092726.1, from coordinate 16,371,161 downwards.
ATTAAGTTGCAGAATTGATTATGTTTTGTTTACTATTTATTTAGTATCTTTTGTTTAAAAATGTCGGCAGTTAATGATAATTTGACAGCTTAATTTTTAGTTGTCTTGACTGAATATTTAGAGCAGTGAATAAAAGTCATAAAACAACTCTTAAAATGTCAAGAAATTTTTCTTATTTATTGGATATAATCGAGAATATGTTGGCATTACAAAACATCAAAATTCATGTGCCGTGGAGATAAATTTTGGCCCGCAATCTACCAATTTTTACAATGCTGTCGACCAAACTTGAAACAGAAAGTAAAGCATCCTAAAAATTACTATATACTCTTATAAAAACTTATTATGCTGCATCCAAATTATTGTAAGGTACACTGTAAAAAAAGATTCCTGACATCAAACCAGATTCGTTTGGCTCAAGTACTCCGTGCGTTTGGATACAGCCAAGCGCGTCAAGCGATTAAGTCTACCGCCCTCTACGTTTGACAGTATGTTTTGCTCCAACTGAGAGTTTCTTGAGGGAAGGTACCAAGTTGTTCGAACTACCTCTACAGTATTTGATACAACTCAGTCACTTGTTTCATTTAAAAAAAAAAATAGAAATTAGTTCAAGTCATTAATGCTATTGATACAATGATGATTTCTGTTTTATATAAAATAATTAAAATTTTCACTCAAAGTAAATTGTGAGGTGATTGAAGGTATGAATTTTCAGTTAAGTCAAAATTTTATTCAAGCAAATGAATTTTAGTGTTGAAAGTAATATTTTTTTGGGTCCTTAGAAACTGCCCAAGCAATTGATTCAATAAAAAAATCGAGTTATTTCAAATGGCTGCATTGGATTGATCCAAAAAAAAACACTAATCTGAATCAAATGAATATTGTCTTCAATTATCTCATTAATAATTCATTAAAAAAAATTTTTTTTTTTTTCTTATATATTTATTTATTTTTGATTTTATTTTATTTTCATTATTATTTCATATTATTATTTTGTTTTTTTTTTTTTATTAAGTATTGGGACAACGACATTATATTATTATATTAATCATCATTATGTAATCATCAACTATATTTTACAAATCATCCTACACGGAAAATATATTGTAGTAGTGGCTACAACTGGAGTTACATTTACCACAGGCTGTAGTATGACTCGAGACAACTCCAAATCGTGGTTAGATTTACTACAATATTGTAGTTAAGCGTCAACTATCGAAAAAAGTAAGATATGCCACAGCATGCGGTATTTGTAACTCCAATTGTAGATCAATTTACTCGATATGCGGTTACGTAAAAATAAATGGTATATAACCTAAAATTTGTTTAAATTACTTTTAAAAATCACTTATTGAGTTATTTGTATATACTAAACATGGTAATTATTTACAAATAGGGTCCACCCATGCTGGGTCATGTTAAATTTTTTTTTATCAAATTGATCAATTTTTTTTAAATTGCTCATTGTTTTATGTACTTTAAAAAAAAAATACATCAATATTATCAAAAAAGATAAAATAGAAATTTTATCCAAAAACATGAAAGCCAATTTTTTTTCCAACTTTTAAAGACAAAAAAGCTATCGAAATCTTTATTTTTTTTCTAACGACATTTTTTATCATAAATGCGCCGTAAGAACAAGCAGAATAAGAAAAAATTAAAAATTGTTAATTTTTGGGTTTAAAAAAAGTCAGATGATTATTTATGAGACGCTTTAATAATTGAATATACACACAACAGATTAACCTCAAAATGGCGAAATAGTGGGAAGTGCTCCTTCTGTAGTACTCTCAACTCCCGCCTGGAGTATTTGTAACTGCAGTGTGCAGTAGAATTAACCGCAAGATAGGAGTAAATTCAACTTATTAACTTAGTAAAATTTGTCGCATATTTAGTAACTTTTATCATTTATGTGGTATTTTTAACTACAAACATATTTACTGCAACCGTGTAGTAAATGATACTACATATTATTTTCCGTGTAACATACTCACAGTTTGTAGTGAAAAATTCAATAATTTTAATTTTGCCATCCGGAAAATTCGAACCCAGTACCTTACGTGCGAGAGTCAGACGCTTTACCGCTACGCTACAGAACCAGTAGGAAAGTATTAGTTTAGTTGTGCTTCTAGTACTTTGTTTTCCTATTGAATGGATATATACAGTCAATTGCTTAAACATTGATCTAAACGAGATAAATATGTGACTCTTTTTATAAATAAATTTTTTTATCAAATCGATAATATAAAGACTTCCATTCAAATATAGTTCGATATTTTGTAACGAATATATTTATATTCTTGTCAAGTATTTTTCAGTTCTAATGTGATTGCGTGAAATTATTCCTTTAACCTCATCGGATTCTCGCTCCAAGAAACTAGTCAGTTGATACGACACGTTCGGTATTGTAGGAAACTTCTTTTGTTTCATTGAAATGTGTAGAGCTGTCAAACGAAACGTTTCAAGAGTTTCAGTTAAATTTCCAAAAAATGAAAAGTTTGCTTCAACAAGATTTTATGTTTTAATCAAGTACATTCAAACTTTAATTAAAATATATTTTACTATTCAATCAAATATTAGTTTGATTACGGTCAACTTTAAAAACTTTAACATAAACGATTGAGCGATTTCTCATAATCGACTAGAGATTTTAATTCAATAAAAATGATTTTCTTGAGACAAACTAGTTTCTGTTGCTTCAAACGAATTTGGTTTCACTGAAGAGAAAATTCGTCAAACTCCTAGGGAGTTCGATGTCAGTACCTTATTTTTGACAGTGTATAAAAGGATTTGATATTAAAGCTTATCGATAAGTTTCTCGGGCGTAATAAGTATTGTGATACAGCATAATCATTTTTTATAAGAGCACAATTATTCTTTGGATGCTTATTCACTTCCTGGTTTAAGTTTGGTCGACAGCATTGTAAAAATTGGTAGGTTTCGAGCCAACATTTTTCTCCTTGTGACATCTTATTTCAGAAGCACATTAGCATGTTTCAAATACCAAGAAAATTGAAATAAATTAATAAACCTAGATTATCATTATTATTATTATTATTATTATTATTATTAATATTATTATTTCTTTTTTTTGTTAAATGCTCAGGAGGTTATCCCCGGTAGTCCGACCCTACCGAGGGCCTCACCTGAGCGCCAAATCGTTACTGCTGCGATGCTTCATCAACAAGATGATTAGCATGCGCAGCAGGCCAAGTTTCGTTGCCTAAGTATACGGAGGGATCCGAGAATTACAGCCTTTTGCATCCGCGATGCCAAAAACTCAACTTGCGATAAACAAGTTGGGATTTTAGCCAATGCAGACACAAAAGACTGTTTCATCCCTCCTAGGACGCCAACAATGAGTACGACAAGCTTGACACGGTAGCCTGGGTAAAGCTTGCGAATTTCGAACAGGAGATCCTGATATATCTCGTGTTTGTGCTCCTCTTTTACCGTGATGTTATACTCAGCCGGAGCTGAGAACTCAATAGCATAAATGTTACGAGCGGTTTTATCGAAAAGCACAATATCAGGTTTATTATGGTCGATTTTCCGCGTTGTTGCGAATGGCACGTTCCAATAAATACGGCAAGGCTCATTCTCAACAAATTGCGGAATATCTCCTGGCAGATAAGGCAGCACTGGTGTTTTGTCGATACCGTGCGTGTGTCTAAGATGGTAATAAAGTACTCGCAGAGCAGCATTATGGCGCTGGATGTATGCATTTCTTACCAGCACAGGACATGCTGACAAAAAATGCATAAGCGTCTCTGGATGCTGTTTACAAACCCTACACAAAGTGTCGGGTAGCTGCGTCTGGAGCACTTTAGCACGGTATTCGAGAGTGTTAATAACACCATCTTGGCAGGCAAAAATATATATCCTTCGGTCTCGGACATCAGGCCAGCTGACTTAAGGAAGGAGAACGTCAGCTGTGTGGACAAGCCATGATCACGCACGTGTTTAAAGAACACGTTGTGCATGGACTTGTCCATATGCGTACTAAGCAGTTTTTGTTGCTCAGCATTCCTGATGACCGTCTTAAATTCCTCCTTAGGGAGTTCAATAAGCGGGTTTACTCTTCCAAGACCGAGGGATTTTGCCGCGTACATTGCTGCCTTATATAAAAACGCTCCCATATGCCTATTGTCATGACTATGAATAATTTGCATAAGGAAGTCGTCTTCATCTGCTGTGAAATTGACAACCTCGTATGTTATACCCAAAACCAAACGATCGTGCAGACACTCCAAGTTCTGTAAACCTCGCCCTCCGATGTGCCGGGAAAGGTATAATCTGGTGACTGAAGACTTAGGGTGCATGCTCCGATGCATATTCATGACTTTGCGTGTTTTGATATCGAGGTCTCTGAGCTCTTTTCGGGCCCATTTGAGGACACCGAAAGAGTACAGGAGTACCGGGACAGCAAGCATGTTTGTTGCAGAGACTTTGTTTTTCCCGGAAAGTTCTGATGACCAGATTTTCCGGAGTCTCCGCACATACTCGCTGCAGAGAGTCGTTTTGATTTTCGAGACGTCCTGCATAGGACTCCCGTCAATCCCTAGATATTTGTACGACTTTCCAGCGTCAAGATGGTCAATGACGCTCCCATCTACTAACTCGATATATTCACGCACATCGGAACACTTACCCTTCACCAGATTAACGACCGCGCACTTGTCCAACCCAAAAGCCATGTCAACATCCCGTGTATACTCCCCTACGATATTCAAGGCTGTCTGAAGGTGTTCCTCATTAGGAGCATTATTATTATTATTATTATTATTATTATTATTATTATTATTATTATTATTATTATTATAATTATTATAATTATTATTATAATTATTATTATTATTATTATTATTATTATTATTATTATTATTATTATTATTATTATTATTATTATTATTATTATTATTATTATTATTATTATTATTATTATTATTATTATTATTATTATTATTATTATTATTATTATTATTATTATTATTATTATTTCTTTTTTTTGTTAAATGCTCAGGGGGTTATCCCCGGTAGTCCGGCTCTACCGAGGGCCTCACCTGAGCGCCAAATCGTTACTGCTGCGATGCTTCATCAACAAGATGATCAGCATGCGCAGCAGGCCAAGTTTCGTTGCCTTAGGAGACGGAGGGATCCGAGAATTACAGCCTTTTGCATCCGCGATGCCAAAAACTCAACTTGCGATAAACAAGTTGGGATTTTAGCCAATGCAGACACAAAAGACTGTTTCATCCCTCCTAGGACGCCAACAATGAGTACGACAAGCTTGACACGGTAGCCCGGGTAAAGTTTGCCAATTTCAAACAGGAGATCCTGATATATCTCGTGTTTGTGCTCCTCTTTTACCGTGATGTTATACTCAGCCGGAGCTGAGAACTCAATAACATAAATGTTACGAGCGGTTTTATCGAAGAGCACAATATCAGGTTTATTATGGTCGATTTTCCGCGTTGTTGCGAATGGCACGTTCCAATAAATACGGCAACGCTCATTCTCAACAACTTGTGGAATATCTCCTGGCAGATAAGGCAGCACTGGTGTTTTGTCGATACCGTGTGTGTGTCTTAAATGGTAATAAAGTACTCGCAGAGCAGCATTATGGCGCTGGATGTATGCATTTCTTGCCAGCACAGGACATGCTGACAAAAGATGCATAAGCGTCTCTGGATGCTGTTTACAAACCCTACACAAAGTGTCGGGTAGCTGCGTCTGGAGCACTTTAGCACGGTATTCGAGAGTGTTAATAACACCATCTTGGCAGGCAAAAATATATCCTTCGGTCTCGGACATCAGGCCAGCTGACTTAAGGAAGGAAAACGTCAGCTGTGTGGACAAGACATGATCACGCACGTGTTTAAAGAACACGCTGTGCATGGACTTGTCCATATGTGTACTAAGCAGTTTTTGTTGCTCAGCATTCCTGATGACCGTCTTAAATTCCTCCTTAGGGAGTTCAATAAGCGGATTTACTCTTCCAAGACCGAGGGATTTTGCCGCGTACATTGCTGCCTTATATAAAAACGCTCCCTTATGCCTATTTTCATTATTATTATTATTATTATTATTATTATTATTATAATTATTATTATTATTATAATTATTATTATTATTATTATTATTATTATTATTATTATTATTATTATTATTATTATTATTATTATTATTATTATTATTATTATTATTATTATAATTATAATTATAATTATTATTATTATTATTATTATTATTATTATTATTATTATTATTTTTATTATTATTATTATTATTTTTATTATTATTACTAGCAGATCCCGCCCGCTTCGCGGGCAATAAAAATTGTATTACTAATATAAATTATCATATGTATATATATATTATAAAAGAGGAGGTGTTTGTGCCTATAAAACGATTTGAAGTAGAAACTAACTATTGCTAACGAATAGTGTTTGTATGTGGTAGTAGTCATGTCTCCCATGGTGCAAGGAGGTGTTTGTGAATTGATAATTATGAGGGTGTGAAAGATATGGGGGTTAAAATAATATGAACTTTGAAAATGTATCTATGATTGATTGTGAATATTCTAGATTGTTCTAGGAATTTCAAGAATAATCTAGACATTTCGGGAATAATCTTGAAATCTCAGTTCTAACATATAAATTAATTTTCCAAATTATTCGAAAATTAATTCTAATTAATCTGGAATGCTTTGAAATGAATTTGGTTGATTTAAATTACTTAAGATTCATTTTAATTAGTCAAAAATGTTCTAGATTGTTCTAAAAATTTCGAGGCACATCTAGAATGCTCCAAACCGCACTTAGTTGATTTGAATCACTCAACATTCATTCTAAATAGTCTAGAATGTTCTAGATTGTTGCGAATATTTGGATAATCATTCGGAAAGCTCCAAATTATAATTAGTTGGTTCAAATCTCATAAAAATGATTCTAATTGGTCTAGAATGTTTGGCAAGGATCTGAAAATAACATTCTAGAAACTTACATTAAATTAAATTACATTAAAGTTCATTGAATTAAATTACTAAAAAATGATTTCATTAATGTTGGATGCTTCCGATTGGATTAAACGTTTGGAAAACGTCATAAAAATTAAAATATATATGTTAAAGTCGTAAGTTATACGAAAATAATCGGAATAGCCCGATCGAAAAATAGTTTAGAACTATCGAAATTAATTTGAAAGGATATTCGACGTTCAAATATTTTAGAACTTATCGAATCATTTTCGAAATTTCAGAGCAAAAAATTTAACATGTAAATAAAATCATCACCAAAAAAAACCCAGCGAAGCGGGCGTTCACAGCTAGTATATATATATGTAATAAAAAATTTTTATTAAAACTATTATCTGCATAACAATAAAATTTCTCAACATTAAAATTACTATCAGACATTTAAAATATAATTTATGTATTTTAAAACAAAAATTGAATTTGATGATGATCATTATAAGTATTTTCAGTACTTTTTAAAATATTAAGGTAAAAGCCTCATCTATATCCGCTCACTTTTCATTGGAGTGAGATTAAATCACTCAATATAAATTGATCAATAAAATGAAAAATCATATTGTTAGTTTTTTTCTAGTTTTAAGTATTAAAATAAAATTTTTAACTTCCCGCTAAGAAAATTGCAAATTTTCAAAAATTCGGGAAGTTAGTGGTTTATTCCGATTTGTGAAAATCGAAATTCCAACAGATGTCGACGTTTTGAGGTCCTAGGAAGCTATTCTGACTAATTTCACGATGATGTCCGAGTGTATGTATGTATGTATGTACGTACGTACGTGCGTATGTAAATATCTATAACTTTTGAACGGATGAACTGATTTTGATTGTCAAGGTGCCATTAGACGTAGTTTTTTAATATCTTGAAGCTGAGAAAAATTGAGCTTGATCGGTAGGGCTCGTTCGGAGATATTCCAAAAATAAACTTTTTTCAAAAATGTTTTTTTTGGATAACTTTTTACGGGCTCGATGGATTAATTCCAAAATGGACTGGGCTCTGGAGATTCATAAGCCGCGTCGAATGCCACCTCAAACATCAAAATCGGTTAATTCTTTCAAGAGAAACCGTTGTCGAAAGAATTAAAAAAAAAAATTTTTTTTAGTATTTTGAAAATTTCTCAAAAATGACTCGATGAATCAATTTCAAAATTTCATCAGTTATAGAACTCAATGAAACGCGTCGACTGCCACCTTAAACGTCTCAATCGGTTTATTCGTTCGAGAGATATCGTTGTAGAAAAAATTGTAAAAAACGTTATTTTTTGAAAACAAAAGCATACAAAAGTATTTTCGAGCTCGAAGGGCTCGAAAATGTATCCACTACAATTTTTCGAGCTCAAGGAGCTTGAATAACGCGGGAAGTTTTGGGGCTGGCCCGCAGGGTCAACCGACAGACCGATTTTTGTTTGAAAAATAATGTTGATAATTAATTATTATTAATTTTTTAAGCAAGGTTCTTGAGTGTATTCGTAGTCACTCACTTAAAGTTGTCATGTAATATTACTCGATCAGCACATGGCTCTATACTCGCTCAAAGTCATTATCGATTAAACTATGATAAGTTTATTGATTTGGAAAATAATTTATAAATTATGAAACTTTATTTTTCCATAATATAAAATTTCATGAATTTCAAAAATATATATAATAAGATATAGTTCTAACAATTCTTACAAAATTTGACGAATCCTAAATTCAATCTAACGAATGAACGTTAAAGCGAATAATGCCCGGCAGAGCGTGATTTTGAAAACAGTCACTTAATTTGAATTTATAATCTATTATAAAATAATTTGATACATGATATTTTAACGTATTTAAATTCACAAATATTTATTCATCAATACTAATTATTCCAGTTGAAATTTTATTTTTATAAAAATTATAAAAACGCTTTCAACAGTTACAGTGAGCGACTAATGATACTAAGCGTATATAGGGACTTTTACTTTAATTAGAAAATCAAATAAAATTATTTCATGTCAAAAAAAGGACAGATTCATGTATATTATGTTCTTTTGTTTTATTTGAAAAAAAAAAGAACAATCGATAATCGATAAAATTTATTAAAACAAAATCTATAAAAATATAGTTTTTTTCATCAAAATCATAATAATGTATAGTTTAAAACCTTCTTTAAAATACGCAGAATTTTGTGGTGTAAATTTCATGTCAAAATATTCAGTAGTTTTTACGTGATGCGCGTTCAAAAAAAAGACCTGTCATTTTATAGATATAGATTATTATTATTATTTATATTTATAAAAAGTCCTGTTTTTGTCCTAAAAAACAATTGAATATAGACTAAAATTTATAGCAAATAAAGTCTGTTTTTGTCCTTAAAAACAATTGAACACGGAACAATAATTATAATAAAAAAGTCTGTTTTTAGTCTAAACCAGATTTAAGACGGACTAAATATCATACGAAAATAAGTCTGATTTTCTCCTGGATAATGACTAGTACGGACAAAAACAGATTAAATTTCTATATAAAATAAATACGATTTATAAACTTGAATTAAAGAAAAATATTTGAATTTATCATTTATTTTAAAACAGATTTAATTTTTTGACCCGGGAACTTACAAAAAATTGTAATGAAATTAAACTCATTGCATATCTAGATTTTTTTTATTACATTTTTCAGGGGATACCCTATTTTGCCCGAAAAAATGAAATTTTTTTTTTTATTGTAGAGAATAAGTGTCACAAGTGTATTTTTTATTTTCTTTATAATTATTTTTATCGATAGTCGACTTTCGTTTATTAGAGCTTTCCTTATTAATTACAGCCGTAAAGGTTGACCATATTTCATTGATATTGTTGTTAATTTTTATTATCGTTGATGATAAGAAAAAGATTTGTAATAAAAAGTTTTGGGTAACTGGTAAAATGTTTGCTTTATTTACGGAATAACTTATTACTTTCAATTTGAATTAATTCGATACTCAAATTTGTATTATAATTTAAACAATTTTTATAACAAATATAAATGAATAAAACAATAATAAATATATATATGATAGAATAATTAAATAATCATAAACAAGTAAATTATTCAATACACAATTTGTTATTAAGAATGTGACAATCAAATGTAATTATTTTATTTCAAGTTTTCTCTTTTACAGAATCTTTAGGACTTAATAAGGATGTACAGTAAACAAGTCCTTAATTATATTCATTTATAAATGTTGAACTTTAAGAAAAGGTGTATCGTAACATTGGAAATGTAAAGTATAGAAAATTTAGGTCCTAACTAGAGATGAAAGAATTTATAGGACTTAATAAGTATAAATAGTTTCTTTAGATTTGAAAAAAAAGATGGTCTTTTTCTGTTATAAAATCTTTAGGAGCTATTTAGGGTTTAGTTAGGTTCACTGAAAGATGTTAAATCAGAAAAAAAAATAACGTAGAATTTAAAGAATTTATTTAGGAGTTAACGATTATTTATATTTAGGATACTTAGGTTTTATTCAGAACGTTGAGAATGTATCCTACCCAATTTTAATGAATAGTTTTTATAAGTTCTAAAAGATGTTAAATTTCGCTTTTTTAGAATCCATAGGACCTAATAAGAGTATAAAGTATGAAAAATACTTATTTAAGTCCATTTAAGAATCTCAAGTACTAATCTAGGAGCATTCAAGTATATTGAGTACTCAAATCGAAGTTAAATTTTGACTTGGTACCTGAAAAACTAACAATTTATAGAACAAAAAAAATATTCCTGCTTAAAAAAAAGTATAAGTCAATTAGGGGCTTCACTCATCGAAAAATTCGATTTCCCATTTGAATAACATGGGGAAAAAAATTGTTTTTAGTGTAGAATATTTCACCTCGGCAATGGCTCAATGTACGGATAAGTTCAGCATCAGCCTACATTTTTGTAGGGAATTTAACGCTCTACAAAAAAAAGTCTCTAAAAATCTAAAAATCCATCTGTTCAAAAGTTATTGGACCTCGAAGTCACGTTAGAGTAAATTTCATGATCTTTTTACTTTTCGGGTGAAACTATAGGAATATCATAAAATGTCATAGATATTATTTGTAGACAATTTTATTCCCTGCAAATTATCGTTGATAATTTATTTTTTAATTCTGCATTGTTTTCTAGTTATTTCCATTTTAATGCTAATCTCTTAAAATCGATCAGAACACTATTTTTTTAGGAACTTGGCATTAAAATGGAAAAGTTAGAACCCTCACGGTTTTAATATAAACATTTTTTATTGTTTCATGAGTGATTGAGGTTGATGTTGTTTGAATTAGAAGATTTTTTACATACCAATTTTTTCTGCATAGTTTCCAAATTTTATGTCGAAAAATTGTTTAATTAACTTTTCATCATTATATGTGCTATGAGCGGTTGCATAGCACTACTCAACCAATAGAAGGGTGCTAGAAAGTAAGTGAGAAACACGGGAGGAAAGTTCTTACCATTATCACGATCTACCGTTTTGTCAAACACATTCGGTTAAGAGAGCGAATAGAGTGATCTCATTTAGCTGTCCGTATATCTACAGAAACTATCTATTTGCCACCGCTCGTAGTTAGATAGCTGTCTTCACTATATGGTTTTCCTCAACTATTAATTAACCTCTAAATTGGATGCAGTATATAACGTGTTAGTAAGGAAATTGTTTCGTTACGGGGAAAAAAATTCCAGTTAAATTTATGATGCTAACATCGTGATTTTTCCTATTGATTATTGTAGTGGTGGACTATACCTTTACACTGAGAGAAAAAAATACTGTTTTCAAGTATCTGCGTGCTTGAATCGTACCGAGTAAATTATTTGTTTAATCTTAGTAATATTGTACTTTAACCAAGAATATTTTCTTAAAATAAGTATAAAAATTCTTAAATCAAGATAATATTACTTGGTTGGAGTATATTTTTACTATAATTAAACAAATATTTACTCGGTACGATTCAAGCACGCAGATACTTGAAAACAGTATTTTTTTCTCTCAGTGTATAAAATCATAATTTTTAAGAAGTAGCGTTGTAAATTTCACTCAAGAAATAAAACTTCAGACAAATAACACAAAGTCTTAAGCACTTTATTTAGTATAAATTACGATGTGAACATCATAAAATTTGAGAATTTGATGTAATGGAAATTTCGAATAAAAGTGCAAAACAACAATCGCTCGAACGGGTATTGGATTTGAACACGAAACATTCGCGTGCGAAGTGACTGACGCCTTGGACCACTCGGCCACAGAACGTCGCATAAAACCCGATAGTTTTTAAGATCTACTTAAATGATATAAACAAATAGACACAAGTTACGAGAACGCTTCTGTACAGTACTGTAATATCTATTTTATTCAAAAGTAAATAGAATGATAATTATAGGAATAAACATAGTTTTTGAATTGTAATTTTTATTTTGTTCTTTTCATGACGTTAAATTTTATTTTTATGTACGATTAAAAGAATTTCTTTCTTTTGCATTCAAAAACAAGAAATTAACGGAGGGTTGATATATTTTGTTCAACTTGAAAAAAAGATAATAGGACATCGCAGTCCAAGTGACAAAAGGTTTATATTACAGTGTATAATGAGAAAAGGATTTTATTTTTATGGTTGCGAAGATACTCCATATATTTTATATGAAAAACTGTTTTTTACGTTAAAATAAAAATATACCTATTTTAAATTTATGTGTGTAACAAGGATAGAGTTTAAGCGTGTAACTTTGAGTTGATGCAAAAATGTGCTTGTTCAGAAGTCTTTTAGATTTCAGTCACCGATGAATTTACTCAACTAACTCAATTACTAGACTTTGACACGAGCCGACTTGGGGGAAGCCTCTAATAACTTTATTTTGTTGCAAAAACGTTGAGTACAGCACATAACCGTAAAGATGAAGAGTGAAGAAGTAGTATAGTCATTGAGAAGCAAGAGAGGATAAATAACCCCGGAGAGAACTTGGGAGTTGAGTGGGCAAGTAAAAGTAGAGAAAAAGAGACTTTAATAGCTCAGTGTGCAGGTGTTATCTTAAGCTTATAATATACGTCGTTTTGATGTATTTAACATTTGGTTACATATATTTTTAGTAATTATTATTAAATTTATACTGAGAGACAAGATAATTATATAAATTGTGGAAGCGAATACAAATAATACATTGACCTTGTTAAAAAAAAAAACTACTTTATTATATCGAATTCTAAATTTGTATAGTTGTTGAAAGATCTCAAGTTCAGATACCGTAGTTGGAGAAATTACAATAATATATTTTTTCTTTGGAAAATACAATAATAGCTTTCAGAGATTTATTTAAATGTCTATCAAAAAAATTTTTACTATTTTATTTGATATCGAAGTTGAAAATTTTAAATAAACAGTATTTTTAAATTACTTAAAAGCTAGAAAGATTTAGAGAAGAATTAAACTAATAATTTTTGTTATTCTATAAATATTTTTATAATTAATTATAAATGATGTGAATACAAGTTTTTAAGTTTTATATTTAATGTTTTTGATGAATAATGAAATGAGTAGCTTTTGCTGTTTTTTATTTTTTTTTACTTAGAATTATTAATAAGTATAAAATTTTAATATTGGCCGAGTGCGCATGCACTGTAAAAAATAAGGTACTGACATCAAACTCCCTAAGAGTATGACAAATTTCCTCTTCAGTGAAACCAAATTCGTTTGAACCAACGAGAACTAGTTTGTCTCAGGAAAATCATTCTTATTGAATTAAAATCTCTACTCGATTATAAGAAATTGCTTAAGCGTTTATGTTAAAGTTTTTAAGTTTGACCGTAACTAAACTAACATTTGATTGAATAGTAAAAGATATTTTAATTTAAATTTGGATGTACTTGATTTAAAAATAAAAACTTGTTGAAGCAAACTTTTCAATTTTTAGAAATTTAATTGAAGCTCTTGAAACGTTTGGTTTGAAAATTTTATATGTTTCAATGAAACAAAAGTAGTTTCTTATAATACCAAACGTGTCGTGTCAACCGACAAATTTCTGGGGGGAGAGAATCCAATGAGGTTGTAGAAATAATTTCACGCACTTATATTAAAACTGAAAAATGTTCGATATGAATTCAAATGTATTTGTTACAAAATGTCTAACTATATTTAAATGAAAGTCTTTATATTTTCGAATCGATAGACAATAGCTATTTTCGATTCATAGGTTTAAACGAGGGTTTGCGGTATGCTTGTGTTGGTGACACAAGTCTTGGGATACAATAAGTATACCGAATTGTTCGTTTGAATCATACGTGTTGAACAATAGTTTTTATAACGACTGTGTTTAAAGTTTAATTGAAAGAATTTTAAATAATTAAAAAAAAAACTATTATTACTATACTCCAAAATATAAAATTTTACAATAGAATAAATGAATGTTTATGACAAGCATTCGCATTGGGATTTCCTACTTTCCTCCGTGGTGTTTATATGATTTTTCACCGGACCTGCATCTGAAAGTTTAAATTTTTGCCTCTATTTGTGAGGAGAATGGTGCATGCGCTAAGTATTGTCATTTGTTTTCTCATAAAAGAAAAGAAAGACTTGTTTCTCTCTAAACAGGGCAGGAATGTAAACTTTCGGTGCAGGTATAGTGAAAAAGCAACTGATTGTATACATTTATTCAATATGAAAATAAAGTACTTGAAGTACAATCAAACTGATATATATATTTATTTAGGGTCCCAGACAGGAAAGTACGACGGGCTCAGGCTTGGCTCAGACTCGGTTCAACTATGTTGAACTCTGGGCCAAGCTTGTAAGCCAGCCTTGTTCCAGCCTTGGTAGAAGTCTGGGATGATAACAGGGTGCCAAGCCTGCTTGTCAGCCCTGACCCAAGCTTGTTTGCCAGGCCTGGTCCATGCTTGGTTGCCAGGCCTGGTCCATGCTTGCTTGCCAGGCCTGGACCATGCTTGGGTGCCAGACCTGGCCCATGCATCGAAACAAGAATTAAATTTAATTAAAAAAAAAAAAAATTATTATTATTAAAGTACTAGAGTTTGTGATTATTAACGTTTAAACTATTTAAGTGAAGTAAATGACGTGAAAAATTCGGTGAAAACTCTGCTGGGCTCTGAGCGCGAACTGCCGTCCTTCTGATTGCTGGGTTTGAACACTGGCTACTGGATGAAACTGCTAATGTTGAATTGAAATTTTAATGTGTTCTACTTATTCATTTTACTACAACCACTCGGTTTTATGAAATATAAAGAGCAATTTAAATAATATTTTCAATTTAGAAAAAAAAATAATTTCGTATTATTTATATTATAATTACATAATTTTTTAAAATAAAATTTATTAAATTTAATTGATTATTTATCTAGAACCCAGCTTAATTATCTTAAATTAATTTTTATAAGTAAAGTAATAAAATTACGGTTGTTGATTGCAAATAATAACGAATTAAAAAATGTATTAATTATTAGTTGTAAATAATTTTAATCTAAATGTCTAAATATTTATTTATAAAAACTTATTGTAATTCGAAACTAGATAATTATTAATTTAAAAACCATAATAATAAGTTGATTGAAAAATTAATAAAAAGCTTGGATTAGCCAACTCTGGCCAAAGGATGGGTAACCATAGGTGTACCCGAACTTGATTAATCCTACCTTGGCCCAAGCCTGGGTCAACACTGAATGGCCAAAATAGGGGAACCCAGTTCTGGCCTATGTTAGGGTTACCATCCAACGGCCGAGGTTAGGTTACGCAAACTTGGCCCAAGTTAGGGTGACTCTAGGCTTGGCCAAGGCTAGGTTATTCAGTCTTGGCCCATGTTAGGGTTACCATCCAACGGCCGAGGTTAGGTTACGCAAACTTGGCCCAAGTTAAGGTGACTCTAAGCTTGGCCAAGGCTAGGTTATTCAGTCTTGGCCCATGTTAGGGTTACCATCCAACGGCCGAGGTTAGGTTACGCAAACTTGGCCCAAGTTAGGGTGACTTTAGGCTTGGCCGAGGCTAGACTATCCAGTCTTGGCCCAAGCCTGCATGGGGTGTGCCAAAAAAAAAAAATATTTTTTTTTTACTCTCACCTAAAAATATCATTGGATATAACGAAATAAAAATTCTGTCCAAAGGACAGCTCTTAATTTTAATTTTAAGAGGTTCCCCATGGAACTTTAAGATTTCCCATTTAAATAACATGGAAAAAAAGTTTTTTAACAGTATTTTCTCTTGCAAGCTGGGAAGAAATTTTTTTTCGATAAAATGAATGCATAGATCTTTTTTAGCATTAACTTTTTGACAAAAAATTTCATTGAGTCAAGTGTCAATCAACAATATTTGAGTTTCTACGGATCTTTAAAATTTTAATTTTCTAATATTTCGCGTTTTCTGCATTTTGCAGCTAAGCTATTGGAGATAGAACAAAAAGTTAAATACCGATTTTGTAGTTCGTCCGATGCCCTATTAAAAAGTCCTCAATGAATTTTTCATATCATTAACAATAACAAAGTAACCTACGCAAAAAATATCCTTTTTCTAATTTTTCGCTTTTATCAATTGAACTATTGATGATAGAACAAAAAATTTCATACAAATTTTTTAGTGTAACAAATTTGCAACAAAGTTTCAGAGGTAAAATTTTCCGTATTATAAATAGCTGAAAGTTACATACCCGCTAGTTCTTAATTTTATGATTTCTAAACTACCCGGGTTAAAAAATTAGATCTGTTTCAAAATAAATGATAAATTCAAATATTTTTTCATAAATTTGAATTTATAAATCGTATTTATTTTATATAAGAAGTTAATCTGTTTTTTCCCGTACCATTCCTTATCCAGACCAATATGATACTCATTTTCGTATGATATTTAGTCTGTTTTTAATCGCTTTTAGATCAAAAACAGGACTTTTTACATATATAAATAATAATAATATAGATTCTTAAATTTATTTTAATTTTCTTGATATTTGAAACATGCTAATTCGCTTCCATAATAAGATGCCACAAGAATTTTGATGGTTTCTAATGCCAAAATATTTTCGATTTTATCCAGTAAATAAGTAACATTCCTTGACATTTCAAGAGTTATTTTATTACTTTTATTGAATATTATTAATATTCCGTCAAGACATTTTAAACATAACGCTGTCAAATTTTCATTAACTGTCGACATTTTTAAACAAAAAACACTCAATAAATAGTAAAAAAAAATATAATCAATTCTGTAACTTAATATATTTTTCATAAATAAAAATATTCCAAGTCCATGATTTAAACTAGTTTAGTCCTTACAAATTGTCAGAACTAAAATTTTTTAAAGTTCAAGAATTAATCTAGTTTTGTCTGCCGGTAACGCAATTGTTTTTTAATAAAACAGATCAAAAACAGCTTAAAATTTTTATAAAAGATCGAAAACAGATCAAATATTCCAATTAGACTAAAATCAGATCAATTTTTTCGGTCCGTATAGATCAAAAACCGATTAAAAATGTAATGGAAGTTCAACATCAGACCAAGTAGTCCAAATACTGTCCAGTTAGATTAAAATCAGATCAAATTTTTCGACCCGGCTATATTATCTAATATATTAGTAGATATAAAATTTAAATAAGAAATATAAATTACATTCACTCACAGATTATTAATTGAATACGAAGTACAGGAAATAAATTTAAGAAGTAAATTCCTTCTTCAGTAAAATCAGAAGAAGGAAACGAAAAGCATTCATGAAATTGAGCCCTCTTTAAAATAGTTTATTACGAGTGGATTATTATAATTTTCATTAATAATGAAATTTACACTAATAGGTTAAATTATGAGAACATTAATTTTTAGATATTATATAAATAAAACAAACGCAAACAAAAACAAAGCAGTTCTATCTCTAATAGCTTAGCTGCAAAATGCAGAAAACGCGAAATATTTGAAAATTAAAATTTCAAAGATCCATAAAAACTCAAATATTGTTGATTGACATTTGAGTCAATTAAATTTTTTGTCAAAAAGGTAATGCTAAAAAAGATCTATGCATTCATTTTATCGAAAAAAAATTTCTTCCCAGCTTGCAGGAGGAAATACTGTTGAACAACTTTTTTCCATGTTTATTCCCATTTAAATGGGAAATCTTAAAGTTTCATGGAGAACCTCTTAAAATTAAAATTAAGAGCTGTCCTTTTAACAGAATTTTTATTTCGATGTATCCTATGATATTTTCGGGTGAGAGTAAAAAAAAAATATCGATTTTTTTTGGCACACCCTAATAAATATATATGGGGCGTTCCACGCCAAATCGGACACCATTTAGCTTTTGCATCTCGGATTTTTTTGAAACTTTTTTATCTTTTAGTATAGGTTGAGAGAGGCCCTCATGATTTTTTTCAAATTTTTACCTCCAATCGTTTTCGAGATATCGAATTTTGAAAAATATAGAGATTTTTTTTTCAAATGCCTACAACTTTGCGAAAAGTAGTTTAAATAAAATTTTCATGGAGGCGAAATATGTTTGTTTTTAGACATCTTTTCAGTAAAAAATAAAAAAAAAATTTTTTGAACCATGCTGCTATTGAAATTTTAAATTTTAAGTATAAATTGTCGATTTACAAAAAACACGTACTGATCGATTTTCCTCATAATTTTTCATAGCAAACTGTCACCGTTTCTACAACTTTTTCCGCGATGCTCATAATGGAATAACGATAGGATCTATTTTTTTTCGATTTTTTAAATTTCACATTCCAGTTTTTTTTAAAGATAAATGTGTAAAAAAAATATCATGCTCAGGATTTTCTATTAATAAGTATCTGACATATAATTATCAAAAAAATTTTCAAATTTTATTTCCACTGAAAAATTATTATTAATTCACATCTATTTCCTCACACGTTTAATAATTTTTCTGACAAAATGGCACACCCTAATATATATACCAGACTGTGTCAAAATAAGTTTTTTTTTGTTTTTTCAATTAAACATATTTTAAAAGTTTCTTCAATATGACAAAAAAATTCTCCTAGAGTTTGAGCTCAATATCTCAAACATTGAGCTGGCGCAAAGGGGGGTCTCCTTTCCCGTTTAAATAACATTGTAAATTTTTTTTTTTTTTATTTTTAAAAGAACTACACGAAGAAAGTTTTTTTTCAATTTTGCTTTCTACTATCTTATAGGAGATTTAATTCTCTACAAAATTGTCTATGTCTATTTGTTTTCTAAACTCAACAGAAACGAAGTTACAGAGGGCCGAATCGGAGGAAAAAAATAATTAATGAATTAATAACAGAAAAAAATTTATTATTTTAACTTATCAATTAATTAACTCAATATACTTCATTGCCCGAGTCAGAATTAAAACAGTAGTTCCCATGCAAAGTTGCCGTTAATGGAAAAAATGCCGTAGGTTGGCCGATGTCCGACTGCAGTCGCTCGGCCAAGCATTGGCAATTAGTAATGGCCCAAACTTGGTTAATTACTAGCAGCCGATTAATTTTTCATCAAGATAGCGTAATCAATTTGAAGTGATATTCATTTAAATTTTTTGATGTATATGTTATGGTATTACTGGTTTCATATCGGAATATGACTTCCTGTACCGGAAACGACAGTCATACGACGCTGCCGATGGCTGGCCAATGAATGGTTCCTTATGACCGGCCAATAAATGGTTACTTATGACTGGCCGATTATCGGTTTGCAACGTTGGGCCATTATTTGGTGAATCAGTGGGCCATGATTGATTCTTGTTGAATGAAAAAATCTAGTCATCAATTACTAATTATTCAAATAACTTATTATTACAGTTTTCTTTAATTAATAATTCGTTATTTTTGAATTGAACTAAGTCTTAATTAATAAATATTTTAATTTTCCGATTAAAATTATTTACAACTAACAATTAAAATATTTTTAAATTCGTTATTATTTGCAATTAACAACCGCAAATTTTATAACTTAGCTTATAAAAGTTAATTTATTTAAAAAATAAGACATATATTTTAAAGTAAATATCATTTTTAATAAAAGTGGTAGAGCAAAATAATTCCAGTGGGTTCTTAAGAACTAATAATTTAAATTTAATAAATTTTATTTTAAAAAATCATGTAATTATAATAAAAATAATACGAAATTAGTTTTTTTAAATAATCGATAATATTAATTAAATTGCTCGTTACATTTCATAAAACTGAGTGGTTGTAACAAAATGAATAAGTAGATCATTTAAAAGTATCTACTCAACATCAGCAGGTTCGTCCGGTAGCCAGCGTTCAGACCCAGTAATCAGAAGGACGGCAGTTCGCGCCCAGAGCCCAGCAGAATTTTCACCGAGTTTTTTCACATCATTTACCCCACTTAAATAGTCTAAACGTTAATGGTTACGAATTCTATTAGGAAGTTAAAAAAATAAAAATTTTTTTAATTTAATTTATTTGTTTGCTTGGCTGATTGCTGGCTGCCATTGATCGGCCGATAGTCGAGCGCCATTAATGGCCCGAGGTTATCATTCTGACTATAAGCCGTTTATCGGCCAATAAAAATTGCCATTGCTGAGCCATTAATCGACATTCTTGGCCCAGTAATGGCCCGATACAGGGCCGATTTCCAAACTTTGTATGGGTTTGAGCCTCCAAAACCTCAGTTCTTTTGATGTCAGACTTGCCATTGAATGTAATATGTTATTCAAGTGCTCGATGTCCTGAAAGAAGCGTGTGGAGGAGTAAATCACCTTTTCAAAATAGTATTTCAACCCTCCATGGCCTACCATATATTTTAAAATTATATTCAAGTCCTCAATACCCTAAACGAAGCGCATGGAGGACTTAATCACCTTTTTATAAAGATGTTTTAACCCTCCAAGGCCTACCGTACTTTTAATCTGTAACTTCGAATGAGCTCAATTTTTTAGCATGGTATTAGTGTTATAATAGAGGCATTCCACGCCAAATCGACAACTTTTGACCCTGACCCCTTTAAATTTAGCTGACAATTTTTTCTCTTCTTCTACCCGATCAAAAACGTTTCTCATAATTTTTTCAAATTTTTTCACTCAACCCAAAAAAAGTTATGAATTTTTGAAAAAAACGGCTTCTTTTATTTTAAATAACTATAACTTTTTCAAAATTCAACCGATTCGGACGTTTTTTTTTTTTCAAAACTTTTGTTTTAGTAGATTTCATAGAAATCTACATTGTAAAAAAAGATTCCTGACATCAAACCAGATTCGTTTGGTTCAAGTACTCCGTGCGTTTGAATACAGCCAAGCGCGTCGAGCGATTGAGTCTACCGTCCTCTACGTTAGACAGTATGTTTTGCTCCAACTGAGACTTCCTTGAGGGAAGGTACCAAATTGTTCGAACTAACTCTACAGTATTTGATACAACTCAGTCACTTGTTTCATTTAAAAAAAAAATAGAAATTAGTTCAAGTCATTAATGCTATTGATACAATAATGATTTTTGTTTTATATAAAATAATTAAAAATTTCACTCAAAGTAAATTGTGAGGTGATTGAAGGTACGAATTTTCAGTTAAGTCAAAATTTTATTCAAGCAAATGAATTTTAGTGTTGAAAGTAATACCTTTTTAGGTCCTTAGAAACTGCCCAGGCAATTGATTCAATAAAAAATCGAGTTATTTCAAATAGTTGTATTGGATTGATCCAAAAAAAAACACTAATCTGAATCAAATGAATATTGTCTTTCATTATCTCATTAATAATTCATTAAAAAAAAATTTTTTTTTTTCTTATGTATTTATTTATTTTTGATTTTATTTTATTTTCATTATTATTATTTTTTTTTTTTTATTAAGTATTGGGACAGCTACATTATATTATTATATTTTACAAATCATCCTAACATACTCACAGTTTTTAGTGAAAATTTAAATAATTTTAATTTTGCCATCCGGAAAATTCGAACCCAGCACCTTACGCGTGAGAGTCAGACGCTTTACCGTTACGCTACAGAACCAGTAGGAAAGTATTAGTTTAGTTGTGCTTCTAGTACTTTGTTTTCATATTGAATGAATATATACAGTCAATTGCTTAAACATTGATCTAAACGAGATAAATATGTGACTCTTTTTATAAATAAATTTTTTTATCAAATCGATAATATAAAGACTTCCATTCAAATATAGTTCGATATTTTGTAACGAATATATTTATATTCTTGTCGAGTATTTTTCAGTTCTAATGTGAGTGCGTGAAATTATTCCTTAAACCTCATCGGATTCTCGCTCCAAGAAACTAGTCGGTTGACACGACACGCTCGGTATTATAGGAAACTTCTTTTGTTTCATTGAAATATGTAAAGCTGTCAAACAAAACGTTTCAAGAGTTTCAGTTAAATTTCTAAAAATTAAAAAGTTTGCTTTAACAAGTTTTTATGTTTAAATCGAGTACATCCAAACTTTAATTAAAATATATTTTACTATTCAATCAAATATTAGTTTAATTACGGTCAAATTTAGAAACTTTACCATAAACGCTTGAGCAATTTCTCATAAACGACTAGAGATTTTAATTCAATAAAAATGATTTTCTTGAGACAAATTTGTTTTTGTTGTTTCAAACGAATTTGATTTCACTGAAGAGGAAATTCGTCAAACTCTTAGGGAGTTTGATGTCAGTACCTTATTTTTTACAGTGTAACTATTGTATTTGTCCTCATGATGGAATTTTGGAAAAATTTTGCTATTTCTGAACTCAGCTCGACGAGTTGAGTCAGAAAATACATTAGGTTCAAAAGTTTATATATGTATTTATATATATATATATATATATATATATATATATATATATATATATATATATATATATATATATATATATATATATATATATATATATACGATATAACGCGCCGTTCTCCAACGATACCCGTGAAAAAATTTTCTGATCAAGCCTTATATGACCTGATATGGCCATATCAAAAAATTTGATATATTCATATCTGACCTGATATGATCTGATATGCCCATATATAATTTTTAATATATTCTGATATAGTCTGATATAAAAATTGGCCATATCAAGCCATATCAACTTGATATGTCCATATCAACTTGATATGTCGATATCAGATTTGATATGTCTTGATCTGACTTGATATGCTTGTATATAATTTTTTTTATATGTTTTGATATGACCTGATATAACTTGATAAGGGTATATATATTTTAATATGCTTGTCAAAAAAAATTTTGATCAGGTTTGATATGGCTTGATATGCCCTGATATGGGCACGTATACTAGTTTTTTCGAGTTTTCCGTATACATACGTTTGGTAAAATAATTTAGAAATGACCAAATAACGTAACATTGTTCGGAACAACCGATTTTATAATGATTCATAAAATCTTATGAAGTCTGTTAAATATTTTAATTTACCGCATTTATAAATTGTATAAAGTGCACAAACTTTGTTGAAAAATTTTTCCAATAAGCTAACGAGATCAATTTTTAAATCTCTGAGAGAATTTCAAATTTTCGTAATGAATTTAAATATAAAAAATTGAGATTTTAAATTGAAAAAAGTTTAGTTACTATTAAATTTTTATGTATACTTTTTTAAAGCTTATAAGTTAAAAAATCTTGAACTTTTTTTTTTTCTTTTACCAAAAGAAGTAGTTCTCGCCCCGTTACTGGTGGGTATACCGTTAATAGTCTCGTTACTCTAAAAACAATAACAATTGAATATAATACAAGTAACCAAATCAATCATTTATCTGATGTTTTTAATTTTCTTAGTTTCAATTTTATCCAAATAGATATAATCAACCTTACATTTCAAGTTCATGATTTGGCAGAGTGGATAATAGATCAAACTTAGAATCAGAAGTACTCGGGTTCGAACCCATGACCTGGATGGATTTTTGTTTCATTTTTTTTTTTTTTTTTTTTTCATGACAATTATTGCATATACAACTTTACAAAGTTATACACAATTTTATAAAATTATCTATAAATTTAGTTCCCGAGATAAAAATGTTAATCTCACTATATATAGTCTGATATGTCCATATCAGAACATATCAAATCTTATCTGTACATATATTTTCTGATATGGCCAATTTCCATATCAGGCCTGATATGAACCGCCGAAATCATGCCATATCAGGCCATATCAGAAAATTTTTTCACGGGTAGCGTCCACAATTCTACACCGATCTTAATGAAACTTAGTATACTTATTCTATGGACGATTAACTTGGATAAGTTCGAAGATGAGCCAATTCGGCCAATAAGTTTAGAAGTTATGGTTAACTGAAATTTTGTAAAATTTTCAAAAAAAAATTTATTTGCCGCTTTAACTAGATGTAACTTTCAAACGGAAAGAGATAGCTTATTTTCGTTTGTCTTATCCGAAAGCTCGCTCGATTGCCTTGAATTTTAACTATGTAGCTCTTCGATTTGATTACTTTTTCGAATAGAAAAATGTTTTTAAAAATTTACAAAATATTATAAAAACTAATTTCATGCAAGTTGTGACTCTGATTATTGCCACAGTTCTAAACCGATCGCTTTGAAACTTGACAT
Organism: Microplitis manilae; assembly: GCA_030273425.1. Lineage (NCBI taxonomy): Eukaryota > Metazoa > Arthropoda > Insecta > Hymenoptera > Braconidae > Microplitis > Microplitis manilae. Next base: position 16,346,642 of record CP092726.1, on the reverse strand, counting down.
ACATATTCTATGGGTGACTATACCTTGATCAAGGTAGAAAATGAGCTCAATCGGTCGAATACTTTAAAAGTTATAGCATTTTAAAATTTTCAAAATACCAAAAATTCAGATTTTTACTTATTCTTTCTTCAATATTTTTTGAATGTTATAACTTATCGACTTCCTATAAATTTTATCTGAAAACTCTTCAAATAAGCTTTCATTTTCATGCCTATATATGTGTCTAGACCAATGAAATTTTGCATCTTACGACTCATTGAATGATATTTTGCTGTTGCATTGGTCTTCCTACTTTTAATAGATTCCATAGAATCCTAACTACTGTATTTGTCAGTAAATTTATGAAAGTGATTGAATTCATATTATTGCTGTGTAAAACTCATAAAATCTAAATATCTCATTTCAAGTGTGCAAATTCGTTTTTTTTTATATACAGTGGTTACAACTGATTTCAAGTATGACACTTAGATCTATCATAATTGAAATTTTAAGTCAAATCATTTTATTTAATTTTGAATTAAACATTAATCCTATAGTAAAAATCACAGAATACTTATTCGTAGATAAATAGATTCTCTTTAACTTCAATTTTTGTTATTCCGATAATTTACTTAATTTTCTAATTTTAATTCTTAAATTTTTTGCTTTCAATTTTAAACTGTTAGACAATTTTTTTTTAGTTTATAAACTTAAGAATCTAAGAATGTTTAGAAAATCAATTATTTTGTTATTAACTTTCATTTGAGAGGTTGAAATAATCAAATGAGAAATCTACTTCCATTTCGGCTGCCGAATGGGCTTTTTTTAAATTTACTTTTTGAAAAAAAATTCAAAAAAATCATTGCAACCTATCTTCATTGTTTTTCTGTAGATATTTGGAAAAAATTAAAAATTTTTCGATGTTTACCATTTTTGATTTTTGATTTTTTTTTTTTATATAAAACTTTGACATGTTCTGCAAATCCTCAAATTTTTTCAGAGTGGTGTTTTTTCGATTTATATTTTTTATTTCCAATTGAAAAAAAAAGTTTTTTATAACTAGCCTTATTTCTCATAACATCATGCTTAAAATTTTTGAGAGTGCTCAGAGAACTTTTAAATTTGGAACAAAAAAAAATAAAAACAATAAATTTAAATGGTAATCATCGAAATAACTTGAATTTTGTTTGAAAAATCAAGTTAAAAAATAAAAGAACCTTTTGAATATTTTTTTTTTTTTTCTGAAAACTACATTCAAAAACGAAGAAAATGAAAAAAAAAAGTTTTCGTTTGGTCCATTTTTGGACACATGCTGGCAGTTCAAAAGAATTCCTTGTACACTTATGGTTTTACGGTTAAAAGAATTTTTTTTTGAATTGCCAGCATGTGTCCAAAAATGGACCAAACGAAAACTTTTCTTTTTCATTTTCTTCGTTTTTGAATGTAGTTTTCAGAAAAAAAAAAAAAATTATTCAAAAGGTTCTTCTATTTTTTAACTTGATTTTTCGAACGAAATTCAAATTATTTCGATGATGCCCATTTAAATATATTGTTATTATTTTTTTTTTCCAAATTTAAAAGTTCTCTGAGCACTCTCAAAAATTTTAAGCATGATGTTATGAGAAATAAGGCTAGTTATAAAAAAATTTTTTTTTCAATTGGAAGTAAAAAATATAAATCGAAAAAACACCACTCTGAAAAAATTTGAGGATTTGCAGAAAATGTCAAAGTTTTATATAAAAAAAAAAAATCAAAAATCGAAAATGGTAAACATCGAAAAATTTTTAATTTTTTCCAAATATCTACAGAAAAACAATGAAGATAGGTTGCAATGATTTTTTTGAATTTTTTTTCAAAAAGTAAATTTAAAAACAAAAGTTTTAAAAAAAAAAAAAACGTCCGAATCGGTTGAATTTTGAAAAAGTTATAGTTATTTAAAATCAAAAAAGCCATTTTTTCAAAAATTCATAACTTTTTCTGGGTTGAGTGAAAAAATTTGAAAAAATTATGAGAAACGTTTTTGATCGGGTAGAAAAAGAGAAAAAATTTTCAGCCAAATCTAAAGGGGTCAGGGTCAAAAGTGGTCGATTTGGCGTGGAATGCCCCAATAATATCTGCGTTCTAAATACATAAAGATATTTCCAACTGATCATGCCCGAGTCGAAAAATTCACCCTTATTTCAACCTCAAAAACTTCACAGAACATCAACTGAACCTCCATAACCGATTTTGAACTTCAAATGAACCTGTATAACTTGCCTGAGTCGAATATTGAACTTAATTTCAAACTCAATAACCTCATAGAACCTCAACTGAACTTCTATAACCTTATCATTTTAATCTTGTTTTATTTTTTATAAATTCCGAGTTCAGAATCTCACCCGCTTTCCAACCTCAAGAACTTCATAGATCCGCTGTAACTGCTTTCAACCTCAAATAAACCTCTATAACCTCATCTCTTATTCTTCTTTTATTTTGTATACATCTCAACACCATTTCAACCTCAATAACTTCCCTTCAACAATTCGTATTATTATTATTATTAATATTATTATTATTATTAATATTATTATTATTGAAACTAGTAGGTTTCAAAAGATAGTATATATAGGTAAAAGCAAAGAAATTAGTACCCCGAGTCGCCACGTACGGCGCACTGGTTTCTGGTTTTTTCAAGATAAAGACGTAAAATAAAATATGGTTGAAAGTGATGCCTAATAAATATTTTTTAATTGCTACTGATGCGTAATTAATCAAAATAAAATTGTGCTGAATATCCAAAACAACTCCTCTCTTTGCGTTAATTGGTGAATTGATTATCAACAGAAATTTTTTTCACCTTGAAGTTACCTAAAGCAAAACAAAAAGTGGACGCTGTTTACAATTTAAAAATGGGAAGATAAAGAAAAATATATCAGTATTAAAAGGAAAATCCGAGTTTTAGCCGTAAACTGTAAGTAATTTATTAATTTCACAATATATATACTGTATAAGAAATTAGCATTATCAAATAAATAAAAAACAAAATATGTTTGCAATAAAATTAACTTTTTGAGGTTAGAATCAAGTATTGTATTCTCGAATATTCTCGATCTTTTGATTTGAAGTGACTAATAGCTAATCAGAGTATGTTTTTAAATTGAAAAAAGCATTTAAAATTTACCGTTAATATTTTATACATATGTATATAGTAAATGATTTTTTGCAAAGTCAATTTTATTATTTTTACTCACGGGTATTCTCAGACAGTACTCCCACATTTTACAAACATTTCATGACTTCAAACTGTCATAACCGTATCAAAATTAAATTAATTAATTAAAAAAAAATTAAAACTTTAATTGAAAAAAGGACAACGTAGAAGTAATTCTACCAAGATATAGAATTTTAAAAAAAGTACTTACAGTTGATATCAATTGGAAGTTAATCAAAATTTGTTAAATAAACCAGTAAAATCTTCATTTTAATTTATATGTCGAATTTTTGAATATTTTAGACTAAAATTTATTTAACAAATTATGTTTAACTTCCAATCGATATCAACTATAATTAATTTTTTTTTTTAATTTTATATCTCGTCGAAATTACTTCTACGTTGCCCTTTTTTAACCCTTTAGAGTCAGAGGATCTTGAAACGTCTACGTGTGAGACTAGTGGGGAGAGCGCGAATCGTCGAGTCCCGTGAGCTTGTATGAGTGACATGTGAGAGTAGTAGTGTGCCTGTGAGTACCCTTCCACTCGTTTGAATCTCGCGCTGCGTTCATCGACAGTACCGTAGTTAGTATTGTTGACGTGAGTCAATAGTCTCCGAAAGTAAGGTTAGAAAAATTAAAAAAATTTTTATACATTGCTATGTAATTGCAATGTTACTTAACTATATTTGTAATGTAACCAACTGTTGTTCTTACTTTGAATTTAAGTCCTTTGATATTTATTATTTAATAAATTAGAAATAAAAAATAAAATTATTTTTTACTTCCCGCCCAGGTAAAATTTTTTCTCTTATAATACGACCCTGTCACATTTGCTTCGCGCTCTTTCTAATTCTATCGGGATCTGCCAGACTTAAGAGTGGGGTTTCAAGGTCAGACTCTAAAGGGTTAAATTGAAGTTTAAAATTTTTTTTAATTAATTAATTAAATTTCGATACGCTTATGACAATCGAAAGTCATTGAAAATTTTTAAAAAGTGGAGGGCACTGTCTAAATATGGCCTTAAGGTATATTTTAATTTTTCGATGAAGATAATACATTTGTTTTGATTATTGTGATGATTGATGAATGAATATTTTTGCTATAATTAACAATAATTTATTTCTTAGATAGGCACCAAATATGAGATATTTAAATTTTATTGCAAAAAATATTTATAAACAAAAATTTATTCTCATAATCTATAAATAATTTATATATTACAAACATAATAATATAAAAATTTTTTTTTTATTTTGCACCTGTAAAATTTCAAAAACTTTCCCTACGCAATTTTTTAGATTTTTTTCTAAACTATTTGATTAACAAATATCTAAAAAGTTTTAAAAATGAGTTGTCTGCTAATTCCATACTCATCTACTTTCACGTTCATGAATAGTATTTTTAATTCTTTAGGTGATCAAAAAAATCTTAAGCTTTTGAATGTCGATTGTCACCAATGGAAACATTAGAGATTTTGGATCACAAAATTTTACAAGTGATATTATCGGAAAGCAGAAAACTAATGCAACAAAGAAAAAGGAAATAAAATATCATTGAAAAATTCAGCTTAGTCAGTTGTCCTAGTGATTGCAGAATCATCTTTAATATTCGGGTCTTTGAGCCGATCGACAAATTTGGATAATAACAAAATTTATAATATTGAAAATAATAATAATTATAGTAGTAGTAATAATTATAATAGTAATAGTAATAACAATTGATCTTACTTTAAATCATAATTATTATTATTATTTATGTGTACGTATGCAGACTTGTTTTTTTTAACTATAAGGTAAAAGCCCCCATTATTGACAGGACCCCTACTATTGACATATTGTTTTAATTTATTAATTTTTTAATTAACTGTATGAATAATCACATTGCTCAAAACTTCTTATCAATTTTTTGATATTTTTAAATGGAAAAATAGTTCAATTTTATTTCTGGGTACAAACCCTAGCGGTTTCAGCGGCACGATAAAATTACCGTTTATTGACGTTAAATCGTCGTAAGTTTCGCCGTCGAACATTCGACTGCGTGGAGTAATTTGACGATCGTTTCCGAGTGCAGTTGTGAAAAATCTTCACCATATAATTTTTCAGCACTTACGGCAATAACACCATCTAATCGATTATTATATATCGCTGAAGAACGATAGTATGAGCCTCGATCACCAATGTCATAATAGTTGATTTACCGACTGTGGATACCGAAAGTACAAACATATGTGAATAATTGCACTGCATTTTGACCGAAGTTTTACGCTCAATTTACGGTAGATTAATTCTCTAATTACACGCATTTAGGTGTAAAATTTGGAAATTCATGGGACTGCCCGGGAAAAAAAATATAGTATAATTTTATATAGTGATTTATATGTATGCAATAACTGCCATGAAAAAAAAAAAAAAAAAAAAAACTCGCCGACTTATGGACTCGAACCCAAGACTTCCTGAGTGGAAGTCTGTCGTGTTAACCACTGTACTGAATCATTCATTCGAAATGACAAGTTATTTGTATATATTTATTTGGATACAAATGAACTTTAGATAGTTGAAGACATTAATAAATGATTGATTATATTATTTGTATTATACTTAATTATGTTATTGTTTATAGGGTAACATCTGCTGTTGTTAACAATTAATAAATTTACTAATACTGTATCTCTGTTTATCTTATCTAAACTCATTAATATTTGAAGTCCTCACTGCATAATGACTAAAAATTTTTTATTTAAGTGTTTTTTAGATTTTTTCTCGACACGAATAATTGCAGTATACTTGGAGTCTATCACTGGTTATTAGAGACATTTAAAAATTGAAAAATCTGACCGACAACTAATCGATAGTTCACTAACGAAAAGTTTCTCACTTACCGACACTATACGCTCGATTGACAAGTGTTTGACTCACTCAATACTGTAAATGAACCGCCAAGATTTCGGTTTTTGACGATCCCTATACTTACTAATGACCATAGAAAGACGGTCCACTACCCGTCGATTTACGGGCGCTAGACAGCTGAAATACAGTGCACATACAAAACATCAACTGTACAGTTACTGTCGAGAATTTTCACAACGGCACTTATCTTTCACCATCAAATGACGCTTCTTTTACGGTCGATATACGGTCATTTGTCGGTACCGTACATTAACGGTCTTTCGACCGTCGTTTTACGATCATTTAACAGTGATCACGAATCCGCCAGGGAACTATTCGCTGTAAAAAAAATTTATTTTCCCGACTAGGCCATCTTCGCTAGAATGTTTGAAATTTCTTAACAATTTCGTTTAGAGAGATCGTATTTTTAGAAACGAATTCCCCTATATAGTTCTAATGTAAGTGTATTATTAAAAATTGTTTCAGGTTATTTATAGTCTAAACAACCCCAGAATCAGTGATTTAGATTGATAAATCTTAATCATCATTTAAAAATAGCGGGCGTCAATAGTCGGTACATAAAAATTCACGTGTGTCAACTAGCGACAGGCCACAAACTCAAGTAATTTAACCTCTTTAACATACATATCGATAAATTTATGTTAACACGCTGTCTAGTAATTTCATAATAAATAAAACATTGAATAAAAAATTGTCGAATCAAGAATAGTGTCGTCGAATTTATAAAAAATAAAAGTGTGTCCTAGATGAATTTTTAATTGTAATTATCGTATTTTGTCGTTTTTAATTAAAATATTTATTATTAATTTGAACCTAATTGACGGTGGTCTTTAATTATTTTTTATAAACTGCCGCGCATGCGCATTAGACCTGTCAATAATGGGGTCCATGGTATGTCAATAGTTGGCTCTGACACTATTTTACCCCGTCAATAATACCTGCACTCGACTCGTTGATTTTTAATTAATATATTTTTTATTTGATTCATTGCTATGTAAGTAAATTTATTTAAATATACAAGTAGAGACACCAATTAAAACGTCCAATGCAAAAAAAGTTGATTATATTAATTTTAAATACGATAAAAAAATTCAAACAATCACAGACATTCTTATAGTGTCAATAATGGGGGCTTTTACCTTACTTGATGTAATTTTTTATTGTACTAATTTTTATGTTTCAGTATCAGATAACATTAAATTAATAAAAATAAACAAGTGAAGATTTTTTTTGAGTGTCATTTTTAATTATTCGATTATTTCCTATTATTTTTATATCCCATACCTTGATATTATGGTAAGATTGGATTTTTTAATATCTATCACAAATATTAAATGACCTTCAGCTTGCCCTTCATAATAGGTACGATTAATTAATTTATTGATATTGATAAACTGTACTGTTTTTCACAGAGAAATAAAAAATATCAGCTTATTTTTTAACAAGTTATGTTAGTTTAATAAATTTTCGTTAAAGTATAAACTGATATTTCTGATTCATCTATAAAAAACAGCAAAATTTATCATTATCAATAAATTCATTAATCGTACCTATTATGAAGGGCAAGCTAAAAGTCATTTAATATTTGTGATAGACGTTTATAAAGTCGAAATGATGTTGAAATAACCTCATTTCAACCTCAAAGCCATCTCGATTTTAAGGTTAAAGATGTTGAATTGAGATTATATTTCAACCTCAATTCAACCTCCTACCTGCAGAAAGGGAAAAAAATGTAGCATGGAGGTTGAAATGAGGTTGAAAATTACATTTTATGAGTTCAGATTTAAGCTTCATTTCCCTGATTCAGAAATCTAATTTGGAATAATTCAAACCCGGTCCAAAACAATTCAAAGTTGGTAAAATTGACTATATATAGGTATATACTCTAACATGGATTGAATCATTCCAAATTAGATTTCTGAATCAGGGTTCAACCGCCTAAACCTCACTAGTTATGAGGTTTAGGCGGTTGGAATGAGGGTGGATTTTTCGACTCGGGTGGGCGTCCGAGTAGCAGTGCGGCAGTGGTTGTGCTTCATATTCGTTGTCTTAGTTTCGAATCCCGGCAGTAGCAGATTATTTCTTAGCAGTTTTTTTCAATTTTCTTGGCAGTTTCCGTTATTCTATACATCATTCGTATTTCTTGTTCACATAAAATAATTAATTAATCATATACTAATACGTCAAAGGCTCTAATTATCCAATTCGAATTTCGAATGACAGTACTATTCTATTCGAACGCCTACTTATATAACTTTAGCTATTATTATTAACATTTTAAATTTTATTATTTTTTAACTCACAACAAAACATTTATTACTATGAAATTATTTTTTGAATTTTTAAATTTCAAATTTTTTTCTAATTTCTATTAGTGGCCCCCTTTTCCCTTCTGTTTCTTTACCAATTGTACGCGATCCGATGAGATTCTTTCTCGATCTATAAATTTAGGCTCTGGAGGCTTATTTTACCTTTTTAAAAAGATGATTTAAACCTAAATTTGGTAAAAGTGGACAAAGTTATCACATTTAAGTTAAAATTACCTTTTCAATGCATGGATCTTCATATTCTAAAAAGATGATTTGAACCTCCTTACCCTCATGTAGGATTTGGAGGCTCAAATCACCTTTTTAACTTTGACTCATATATTCATCAAAAATTTTTGAATTCAACATTATTCCGAGTTAATAACAAAACAAAATTTACAATAAAACAGAAATTAATTATAATTAAAATGAATTTCAGTTTTAATTACAATTATAATTAATTTCTGTTTTATTGTAAATTTTTTTTTTGTTACTAATCCGAAATAATGTTAAATTCACAAACTTTTGATGAATAATGAAGTGAATTGAGTCAATTAATTGATAAGTTAAAATAATAAATTTTTTTCTGTTATTAATTCATTAATTATTTTTTTCCTCCGATTCGGCCCTCTGTAACTTCGTTTCTGTTGAGTTTAGAAAACAAATAGACATAGACAATTTTGTAGAGAATTAAATCTCCTATAAGATAGTAGAAAGCAAAATTGAAAAAAAATTTTCTTCGTGTAGTTATTTTAAAAATAAAAAAAAAAAAATTTTACAATGTTATTTAAACGGGAAAGGAGAGCCCCCTTTGCGCCAGCTCAATGTTTGAGATATTGAGCTCAAACTTGAGGAGAATTTTTTTTTCATATCAAAGAAACTCATAAGATACGCTCCCCTGGTAGGAAGGAACCATTGGACAAGGCTCGGACCAGGCATTGGCCAGTCGTTATGCCAGAGTTCCGAGCCTTGGTACCAGCCTTGGCTAAGCATTGGGCCAAGGATTGGCCCAGGCCTAGGATGATAACAATGTCCCCAAGCCTTGGCAAACAAAAAAACTAGGCTTGGGCCAAGCTTTAGGAAATGAAAAATTGAGCCTCGGCCAAGGCTTGGGAAACAAAAAATCAAGCCTCGATCAAACCTTGGGGAGCAAAAAATCCACGGTTCACCCAATGCTCGATCTAAAATATTGTTATTTAAATTAATAAATATAATTAAAAAAAAGTTTGATCACACTTTTATCGACATTACATTGGAGGGTAATTAACTAATTACTGAATTAATGGGAAATAACGAATAAAATTATTTGGGGGCTACCGGGGTTCGAACTGAGATCCTTCTAATTACTAGGCTGGGACGCTATCCACTGTGCTAAATCTGATGTCCAGATAATTATGATTTTTTTGCTTGTTAAATTATTTAAATACAATTTAATTTAAAAATATTAGATCGTAAAGATGAGGTGAAATGTAGTTTCATTTAATGAACTTAAAATTGTCTGATGCATTTTTAGGCCTACGCATGACACCTGGGGCAGTATGGACCATCCGAAAATTCTGAAAAAATGATTCATTTTTTTATCGTCAAATTAAAAAAAATTCAATATATTAATCCATTTTTCGGCTGATTCTCCATAGGCGGGGCAAATTCGGCCACTAAAAATATTCGAAAATAATATTTTATTTTTTAATTGATAAAATTTTTGAAATAATGCAAAATAATCTGTAATCTAAAAAATCAAAAATCACGTTTCTTGGGTTCATAATAATGACAAATAAAAAGTATAGAATTGTTTTTTTTTATTAAATAAAAAAATTAGTAAGTAAGATAATCGAAGAGAAACAATTTATTAAACCAATGATGTGAAATGTAATTTTTCTTTATGTATATTACATACAAAAATTTTGAGTTTAATGAAATTTGATCAACTTTCAAAAATTATTTTTTTCAACTTTTTTAAAGGGTACCCCAATTGCCCGCCAAAAATAAAAATTTCATGTTAACTAAAGTTTTCTACATAGCAATAACTAATTAAATGAAAATTATTGACATTAATCGTATACTCGGTAGACGGTTATGCCCTGGTCTTCTCTATATACATATATATAGATACATGTAAAGTTGATAATTTTACTATTAAATTATAATTTAACCCAGGCTGAGGCATCGGCCAATGGTCAGCTGCCAAGGCTCGGCTTAATTTAATGAAACCAATAGACCAAGCCTCGGCCTAGACTTGGGCCAATGGTTAGCTGCCAAGACTTGGCTTAACGTAATCAAACCATTGGATCAAGCCCTGGCCGAGGCTTGGGCCAATGGTCAGCTGCCGAAGCTTGGCAAGTGACAACAGGGCCAAGACGGCCTATTGTCAGCCTTGGCGATTCCTACCTGGGTCAATCAAAAAAAAAATTACTTTGACACAGCCTAATATATGTGATAGAGTGTGCCATTGTGTGGCGACTTTTTTATTCAACAAAAAAACAGGCTGAAATCTCGCAGGAAGGTAAGAAAAGACGCCTGTTAAAAGCGGAGCTCTTAATATTAATATTTAGAGGTACCTATTTCTAATTTTCCATTTTCCCATTTAAATAACATGGGAAAAAAACTATTTTATTTTCTTATTTTTCTAGCTCGACATTTGCACCTCATATAACCCTAGACTAGTCAACGTATGAGCGTGACGCCGCACTTGATTCTATTATTTTTATTACAATTACATTTTCCACTAAAAAGGTTTGAAAAAATTTGACTTTGTTCTTCAAACATTTTAGAATATTTTAACAATTTTTTTGAGCATGTTTAAAAACATAAAGTTGCTGTAAAAAAAATTCTAAAAAAAAAGTGACGGATTTGCGGGACGGTTTTCATCACTTGACCAGAGTCGTTAGTAGATTTTCACTTGCGGCGTTGCCGTCTTTGGTGTATGTCCCCTCTTTTCTACTTCTCATGTTCATGCGCAGACTGTTACCGGCTGTTATTGTGTTTAAAGGTTATGTAGAGGCAAATATTTACTTTTATTAATAAACATTTTGAAAGACTCAGCGACTAAGAAAATAATTTTTTAATTGGTTTCTTGATTTAATTTATAATAAATTTATTAAATCATTCTTTTCTGCTATCCACTATTAAAATATTTATATTTAATGCCGAAGACATTAACCTATAGTTACGTGACATTGTTATTTATAAAAAAAGTAGTTGAGTTTTTCTTAAGTTAAATAAAATTAAATACTAGCTAAATTTAATTTAAAAATAAGCTTGTTAACTTTGTTTAAATAACTAATTGTTTTAAACAGAGTTTAAAATTAATAAAAATAAAGTTGAAATTTTTTTTCCATGTTCGAATTTTTTACAATATTCCCGCCGGAAATAATACACCAATAGTTAACAGCCAGAGCGATCAGTCAACGTCGCACTCCCAAAAGAATTGCGGCGATTCCCTCATCACTTGACCAAAGTCGTTAGGTCGCGTTTGTTGACCAGTCTAAGGATAAATAAGTCCATTGCTAATCTTATAGAGAATTTAACGCTCTACAGAAAAGCCCGACTAGAAAAAAAATTGTAAGACCTATTAGAATCCAATTGGGTTCCCAATTGGGAACCCAACGTTGGGTTGTAACGCATAGCCCAAGATGATCCCAATCGGGTCATCCCTATTGGGTCCCAATTGGGTATACCCAACTGTTTCCCAATTAGGCACACTCTATAGGGTTTCAATTGGGATCACCCTACAGAAACTTTAGGCCAACCCAATAAAATCCCACTAAAATCCCAACATAAGAAAAATTTGGTTAAATAAATTTTATTTAAATCCTCTCATTCTAGTACAATTTTTTTTTTATTTATTCAATTTTCGTTATGACTGTTAATTTACAATAGTGTTAGCTCACAAAAAAAATTAATTATTTCACAAATTCTCACTTTGCACGAGACACAATTTTTATAACCTATATTCACTATACTAGCACTTTAATATTATTTTGATTAATTATATTGCACTGCACTAGCACTTTCTTTATTATTAATTCTATCAATTATATTGCACGGTATTGTAACTGTAAAGATGTCAAAAAATTACGCTTTGATGAGTTACTTAGAACGTTTTCCAATGCAAGAGTCACGTGCATATGGGTTTTTGTCCACTAGTTATTTGTTTTATGCGCGGACCTGTCTGAACTTGTCTACGCTCGTATTATAGTCACAAGATTTTGTCGCCACGTGCATCATTGGTGTTAACATACACAACTATTCGATTTTTATCTTTACATATAATAATATATGAGCATAAGAAAGTTAGTAGGTATTTCATATGGATTATTTTTCCCTTAAAGTTTTAGTTTTTTTTTTAAGTTTATAATTAAATTTATAATCTGCAAGTGATTAAAAATACGTTTTACTATTGTTAAGTTTTTTTTCTATATTATTAAAGTTTAATCAGTTTTTTTTTTTCGTTTTCATGTTAAAATACAGAATAAAACGTAAATATTTTGCATTTAAAAATTATTTTTAATTTTTAGAAGTAAAAATTTTTTTTTTTATAAATTTCATGTTTAGTTTTCCTAACGTGATCCCAATTATTCCCCAATTGGGTAAGACCAACAGCTAGTTATTAATTTTGACGTTGGGTCATCCTAACAAGTTCCCAATTATTTCCCAATCGGGCAAACCCATTGTCGAATCATTAATTTTAGCATTGGGTTTTCCCAACAGGTTCCCAATTATTTCCCAATCGGGTAAGCCCAACAGCAAATTATTAATTTTGACGTTGGGTCGCCCCAACAAGTTCCCAAAAATATTCCAATCGAGCAAACCCATTGCCGAGTCATTAATTTTAGCATTGGGTTAACCCAACATGTTTCCAATCCTATCCCAATTGGGTAAACCCAATCGCAATTTTTTATTTTAATGTTGGGCTTACCCTATATGTTTCCAATCAAATCCCAATAGGGATAACCCTATCGGGCTTGCCCCATCAGTACCCAATGGGGTCCCAATGTATGCTTGGGGGTAATTTCTAGTCGGGAGGTCTCCTATCATTTTTTGATAAATCCATCCATTCAAAAGTTATTAGAGCTGGAATTCAAATCTATAATAAAATTCCTGATCTTGTTACTTTTCCAGCAAAACTATCAGACTTATCAAAAAATGTCATGGAATCTTTTTTATAGAAAATTTGATTTCCTACAAATTATTTTCAATTCTCACGAATTTTGAAAATATTAAAAATGATTGAAATTTGGATTTTTGATTTCTAAATTTTCAGTTTCTTGTGGCAGCAATAGTTTATATTTGTGAAATCATGACTACGCTGAAAATTTAAGCCGAAAATTTAAATATTTAAACGGCGCTCAAGAATTTTGAATATTAATTGATAATATGTGACTAATACTTTGAATCAGTTGTTGTATTTTTTTTATGACTCAATTATTTTCATTTCAGTAAAATATAACTTTTGCATAACCAAAAATATACAGGACAGTCTTAAACAATAAAAGTTGCTAAGTTTTGAATAAGCGAAAAAACCTACAAATTGAATTAAAAAAAAATGCCATTCGGCAGCCGAAATGGAAGTAGATTTTTCATTATTTATTTATATATTTAAATCTAAGGTAGACGGTGACGTTTAAAGGTTCATCTAAAGCTTATAAGATCAATAATATTTATGCTTGTCTATTTTTGAAAAATACTTTATGCATACTTTAATGTTGAGATTTTAAAAGTGTTACACGGCAGTAATCAGAATTGGAACAGTTACATGAATTTATTAAAAAGTGTAAGAACGAATGCAACAGCTAAATTTCAATAAATAAATAGGTAATTTTCGTTGAATATACAAAAATAGTACTGAAATATAAAGCTCATTAGATAAGCTAAATAAAAATATTAACAAAATTCAACTATTATGAATTACTTGAAAGTTATTAAATGAGAAAGTAAAAAAAAATAGTTTTTTATATTTTTCTAAAAATTTTGAAATTCATCAAAGTACTAGAAAAAATTATCATAAGAGTAAGCAACATAGCCTAAATTAAAGCAAATCGAATGAACATAAAGATTAAATCACCAAAAATAGATAATCTCTTTAGGGTCAAAAGTTATTTAAAGATAAATCAAGAAAAGTTGAATTTTTTGAAAAATTAAAAAATCTTTAAACGACTATAACTTTTAAACTTTTTGGCCGATTGAGCTCATCTTCGAACTGAACCGAGCTTTTTAGCTAAGGAATATGCAAAAAAAAATTTCGTTAAGATCGGTAGAGAATTGTGGACGCTATCGTGGGAGAACCGCGCGTTATATCGTATATATATATATATACTAGCAGATCCTGCCCGCTTCGCGGGCAATAAATATTGTATTACTAAGATAAATTATCACATGTATATATTATATACATATATATATTATAAAAGAGGAGGTGTTTGTGCCTATAATACGATTTGAAGTAGAAACTAACTTGATAACTATGAGGATGTGAAAGATGGGAGTTAAAATAATATGGACTTTGAAAATAGATCTATGATTGATGGTGAATATTCTACATTGTTTTAGGAATTTCAAGAATAATCTAGACATTTCGGGAATAATCTTGAAATCTCAGTTCTAACATATAAATTAGTTTTCCAAATTATTCGAAAATTAATTCTAATTAATCTGGAATGCTTCAAAATGAATTTGGTTGATTTAAATTACTTAAGATTAATTTTAATTAGTCAAGAATGGTCTGGATTGTTCTAAAAATTTCGAGACACACCTAGAATGCTCTAAACCGCACTTAGTTGATTTAAATCACTCAACATTCATTCTAAATAGTCTAGAATGTTCTAGATTGTTGCGAATATTCGGATAATCATTCGGAAAGCTTTAAATTACAATTAGTTGATTCAAATCTTATAAAAATGATTCAAATCGGTCTAGAATGTTTTGCAAGGTTCCGAAAATAACATTCTAGAAACTTCAAATATATATATATATATATATATATATATATATATATATATATATATATATATATATATATATATATATATATATATATATATATATATATATATAGGTATGTATTTACATTAATGTAAATGTAAATGCATTCAATTAAATTACATTAAAGTTCAATAAATTAAATTACTCAAAAATGATTTCATTGATGTTGGATGCTTCCGATTGTTTTAAAAGTTTGGAAAACGTGATAAAAGTTGAAATATATATCTTGAAGTCGTAAGTTATACGAAAATAATCGGAGTAGCCCGATCGAAAAATAGTTTAGAACTATCGGAATTAATTTGAGGGGATGTTCGACGTTCAAATATTTTAGAACTTATCAAATCATTGTCGAAATTTCAGAGCAAAAAATTTAACATGTAAATAAAATCACCACCAAAAAAAAACCCAGCGAAGCGGGCGTTCACAGCTAGTATATATATATGTAATAAAAAATTTTTATTAAAACTATTATCTGCATAACAATAAAATTTCTCAACATTAAAGTTACTATCAGACATTTAAAATAAAATTTTTGTATTTTAAAACAAAAATTGAATTTGATGATGATCATTATAATTATTATAAGTATTTTCAGTACTTTTTAAAATATTAAGGTAAAAACCTCATCTATATCCGCTCTCTTTTCATTGGAGTGAGATTAAATCACTCAATATAAATTGATAAATAAAATGAAAAATCATATTGTTAGTTTTTTCTAGTTTCAAGTATCAAAATAAAATTTTACTTTGAAAAATAATGTTGATAATGAATTATTATTAATTTTTCAAGCAAGGTTCTTGAGTGTATTCGTAGTCGCTCACTTAAAGTTGTCATGTACCATTACTCGATCAACACATGGCTCTATACTCGCTTAAAGTCAATATCGATTAAATTATAAGTTTATTGATTTGGAAAATAATTTATAAATTATGAAATTTTATTTTTACATAATATAAAATTTCATGAATTTCAAAAATATATATAATAAGATATAGTTCTAACCATTCTTAAATAGTCTAACGAATGAACGTTAAAGCGGAAAATGCCCGGCAGAGCATGATTTTGAAAACAGTCACTCAATTTGAATTCATAATCTATTATAAAATAATTTGATACATGATATTTTAACGTATTTAAATTCACAAATAATTATTCATTAATACTAATTTTTCCAGTTGAATTTTTTTTTTTTATAAAAATTATAAAAAACGCATTAAACAGTGAAAGTGAGCAACTAATGATACTAAGCGTATATAGGGACTTTACTTTAATTAGAAAATCAAATAAAATTATATCATATCAAAAAAAGGACAGATTCATGTATATCAATGTTCTTTTGTTTTATTTGAAAGAAAAAGGACAATCGATAATCGATAAAATTTATTAAAACAAAATCTATAAAAATATAGATTTTATCATCAAAATCATAATAATATATAGTTTAAAACCTTCTTTAAAACACGCAGAATTTTGTGGTGTAAATTTCATGTCAAAATATTCAGTAGTTTTTACGTAATGCGCGTTCAAAAAAAAGGCCTGTCATTTTATAGATATAGATTATTATTATTATTTAGGTTTCCTAAATAACATGCAAACCTTCTCAATAAGACAATTTATAGATAAATTGAGAAAAATATAGATAGCCCGAACTGGGAATCGAACCCAGACCATGTCGGTATCGCGCCGAGTGCTCTACCAGTTGAGCTATCCGGCACTATACTATATTCCGTTCAATTTGATCTATAACTTATTGAGCCACACCGTCCATCGTACGGTATTACACCATTTAAATATAGTGGAAACCTAAATAACATGCAAACCTTCTCAATAAGACAATTTATAGATAAATTGAGAAAAAATATAGATAGCCCGAACTGGGAATCGAACCCAGACCATGTCGGTATCGCGCCGAGTGCTCTACCAGTTGAGCTATCCGGCACTATACTATATTCCGTTCAATTTGATCTATAACTTATTGAGCCACACCGTCCATCGTACGGTATTACACCATTTAAATATAGTGGAAACCTAAATAACATGCAAACCTTCTCAATAAGACAATTTATAGATAAATTGAGAAAAATATAGATAGCCCGAACTGGGAATCGAACCCAGACCATGTCGGTATCGCGCCGAGTGCTCTACCAGTTGAGCTATCCGGCACTATACTATATTCCGTTCAATTTGATCTATAACTTATTGAGCCACACCGTCCATCGTACGGTATTACACCATTTAAATATAGTGGAAACCTAAATAACATGCAAACCTTCTCAATAAGACAATTTATAGATAAATTGAGAAAAATATAGATAGCCCGAACTGGGAATCGAACCCAGACCATGTCGGTATCGCGCCGAGTGCTCTACCAGTTGAGCTATCCGGCACTATACTATATTCCGTTCAATTTGATCTATAACTTATTGAGCCACACCGTCCATCGTACGGTATTACACCATTTAAATATAGTGGAAACCTAAATAACATGCAAACCTTCTCAATAAGACAATTTATAGATAAATTGAGAAAAATATAGATAGCCCGAACTGGGAATCGAACCCAGACCATGTCGGTATCGCGCCGAGTGCTCTACCAGTTGAGCTATCCGGCACTATACTATATTCCGTTCAATTTGATCTATAACTTATTGAGCCACACCGTCCATCGTACGGTATTACACCATTTAAATATAGTGGAAACCTAAATATATATATATATATATATAAATACATACATAAACTTTTTCACCAATAGTATTTTTGGAACCTACTTGACTCAAATAGATTGAAAATGTTAAAATTTTTGAAAAGTTGCGTCATGAGAACAAATACAACAGTTAGATTTTTATAAAATCTACTAATAAAAAAGTATGTAAATAACTTATTATTTCTATTTCTCGGGTTATATTTTTATTCACTGTGATGCCAATTGATAGTGAAAAAATCGAGAAGCTTTATTATTAATATTTAAGGGTCGCTCAAAAACGTTTAAAAGACAGCACTCGGAAACATTCAAAATTCTTGAGCGAGGTTTGAAAATTTAAATTTTGGGCTTAAATTTTCAACGTAGTCATGATTTCACAAATATAAACTATTGATGCCATGAGAAAGAAAAAAATTTGAAATAAAAAAGTCGAATTTCGATCATTTTTGATATTTTCAAAATTCGTGAGCGACCTCTGGAAAATTTTTTATCGAGCTGATTTTTGGAGAAGCTTCTTAAAACATCGTAAATCAACAAATTTTCATAAGAGACTCGAAAAAAAAAAATAGTCGGTTTTTTTGCGCCACCCTTATATATATATATATATATATATATATATATATATATATATATATATATTATATATGATTTATATAGAATTATATATAATTATACAGAATTATATATAATTATATATAACGATGAGAAAAAATCTCAACTGATTATATATAATTATATACAACTATATATAATTTTACAAGATTATATACAATTATATAGAACGCTAAGAAAAATCTCAGATGATTATATATAATTATATATAGTTACATACAATTATATATAATTGCATACAATTATATATAATTGCATACAATTATATATGATCATCTGTCATTTTTTTTAGCGTTATATATAATCATATATAAAAACATATAATTCTATATGAATCATATATAATTCTATACAAAAATAGAAAATAGAGAAAAATAACTTGGGAGTGAAGATATATATGTAAATATGGTTGTTTAAAAAAAAAAAAATATTTTTTTTTTTAATTTTCTAGCTCACAAACCAATCAACGGATTTTTATGCACCATTTTATTCATATTTTAATTAAAATATCTGACATTACAACAAACCGGTCATTCATTGGGCAGTTTACCCTATTTGTCGTATTGTCAAACTAAATAAACGAATACTTATTTTAACCTAAATACGTATCTTTATTTTAGCGATACTATAGATTATTAAATTAACATGAGAGTATTCCTAAATTAAGTATACGAATCGTTATTCTGACAATACGGCATTTGAGGATACATTGGATAGTTATTCTGACGATATTTTTCTCTCCGTGTATTTTTTTTTTTTCAATCTCGCATGAAAATTTGTTGGTTTACGATGTTTTAAGAAGCTACTCCAAAAATTAGCTCGATAAAAAATTTAATGGATAAATTTGAAAAAGTTATAAAAAAATTGTTGAAATCAGAAAGCATTGGGGTTTTAATACGAATATCTTTTGAACGGTTGGAGTAATCAATTAAGTACTATAACGGTGGGCCCTGGCTATTTCGTGTCCAATAGCCACGAACCACTGTTACTAAATTTTCCCGAATAATTAATTTAATTAATGATAAATTATCAAATCTCAATATAAGTATTAATTATTATATAGTTGGTTCTGGTACGGGAAAATATCTCAGGAGTGGGTCGACTCGTTCTGACCGGACACGCGGCTGAAATATACTTATTCTAAAACGACGCTGGTGATAAGAAATTTGTTCATAGAGACTCAATTAAATTATATATAACAAATTTTATTTAACCAAGCCCAAGTATATACAAAATTTCCCCTTTACTTATAAATTAATTTCTTTTAGAAATAATAAGTGTCCAGCGACAATAAATTTATTTAGCGCGCAAATATTTAATGGACACAGGCTAATAAATTCAATAATTATTTAAAATGAGTATAACGTTGAAGAGAGAGAAAAGGTTTGTGACTAATTTGTCGAAAACTTATCTGGTTGTAAGTGGACTTATTACTGGTGGAATCAGTCTCCGGTTCATCACAGGTTCCTTAGACTCGATGTCGATCCTCTTCGTGAAATCGTCGCGGGCTCCTTGGATTCGATGTCGATCCTCTTCATGAAATCCTCGCGGGCTCCTTGGACTCGAGGTCGATCCTCTTCGGCAGACGTTGCACACCAAACCACCACACTCACAAATTTAAATTTGGTTTTCTTCAACCAGACGAAGGAGTCGCAAAATCTCCTTATTTAATTAATTTGAATCGAACAAATATTACTTATAATAAAATTAATAATTTAGTGTAATATAAAGAAAACGTCTCAATGAATAAAATTATTTAGGTAACAGACCAACCGATATAGAACTGAGTTTTAGAATAAATGACT
This sequence comes from Microplitis manilae, assembly GCA_030273425.1. Lineage (NCBI taxonomy): Eukaryota > Metazoa > Arthropoda > Insecta > Hymenoptera > Braconidae > Microplitis > Microplitis manilae. The sequence goes on along the minus strand of CP092726.1, from coordinate 16,326,156 downwards.
AGATATAATAAACTGATGGACTAGATATCGTTAGGCCGACTCAAATAAATTGTTGAGTCCTGGTGCTAGAGTAGGACCTCGCTAAGCGTCCTCAGTCTACTCTAGGCGATGGCCAGGGCCTAAGTCTCCGAGCAAGTGTTTGCTGGCCCTTTTATATGCTAATTTTGGAGGGGTGGAACTACCCCACTATCTGCTAAGTTCTAATTCAATCGAGGTGGCCTCTGACATGGCCCCAAGGGACTGGGAAGTGTTAATTAATATACAAATTTTCCTAACAGATGGCCGTAGAATCAACTAGATTTTTGCGCTCGATTTTCAAGTCGTAAAAATCGAAACGCACGTTCACAATATATATATATATATATGTATATATATATATATATATATATATATATATATATATATATATATATATATATATATATATATATATATATATATATATATATATATATATATATATATATATATATATATATATATTTGACTAACCTCGTTTTCAACCCCTACTTTTCTGGTGCTCGAAGTGATTTGCCGCAATTACGGACTTTTTATTTTCCACAGTGACCACTAGTGGTGACGGCTCTTATTCTTCTGTAGCGGTAAAAGAACAATAAAGTTCTTGATAACGAGCTTCTGGAAAAATCCTCACGGAGGTAGCGTAAGAGTAGAGGGTACAGAAAAGGTATTCTCGTGGCTTCTTATCGCCTTATCGCAAAATAAGTAAAAGAAACATGTAATTTCATAGGTACTTAAAATTCCTTTTAATATAAAAAATTAATTAAAAAAAAAACATAGACAAATTGAGAGGAATAAATCATTTAAAACCTCTTGACTTTCATGAATATTCGAAAAGTAAGAAATAATTTTTGTTCAACAATCATTTAATATGAACACGTAAAATATATCCAAGCCAGACGTCGTGATTGATATATTCATCACACAATTTTAGTAACGTCAAAATTCAATTCTACCATGTTCCCCGACTTGGATATATATTACGTGTTTATCTTATATTATTATTGAACAAAAATTATTTTTTACGTTTTAAATATTTATGGCAGTTGGGATTTTCAAATGGTTTTTCACCATATCTGCACTGAAAGTTTAAGTTCCTGCCATGTTGAGAGAGAAGACAGTCGTTTTTTTCTTTAAAGAGGTTCGACCGAATCTAATATAAAAAGGATTTTCCAACCTTAAGATTTGAAACTTAGTATACATGTAAAAAAGTACTTTAGAAAAAAAGAATTATTTTTTTTAGAAAAAAAAGATTTAAAAATGACGTTTTTAAAGTTCTTATACACAAGCTCTTATGGCTGACAAGCTCCCGTCATGACTTATTCGATTTTTTTCATTATCAATCTCTCAAGTTTAAGAAATAAAAAACCACATGCTGCGAGTTTCTTACAGTGTAGTAAAATTTTTTTTAATTAACTTTTAGTAGATTTCATAGAAATCTAACTATTGTATTTGTCCTCATGATGGAATTTTTGAAAAATTTTGCTATTTCTGAACTCAGCTCGACAAGCTGAGTCCGAAAATACATTAGGTTCAAAAGTTTATATATGTATTTATATATATATATATATATATATATATATATATATATATATATATATATATATATATATATATATACATATATATATATATATATATATATATATATATACGATATAACGCGCCGTTCTCCAACGATAGCGTCCACAATTCTACACCGATCTTAATAAAACTTAGTATACTTATTCTATGGACGATTACCTTGGATAAGTTCGAAGATAGGCCAATTCGGCCAATAAGTTTAGAAGTTATAGTTAATTGAAATTTTGTAAAATTTTCAAAAAAAAAATTTATTTGCCGCTTTAACTAGATGTAACTTTCAAACGGAAAGAGATAGCTCATTTTGGTTTGTCTTATTTGAAAGCTCGCTCGATTGCCTTCAATTTTCACTATGTAGCTTATCGATTTGATTACTTTTTCGAATAGAAAAATGGTTTTAAAAATTTACAAAATATTATAAAAACTAATTTTATGCGAGTTGTGACTCTGATTATTACCACAGTTCTACACCGATCGCTTTGAAACTTGGCATACATAATCTGTGGGTGACTACCTTGATCAAGGTGGAAAATGAGCTCAATCGGTCGAATACTTTAAAAGTTATAACATTTCAAATTTTTTAAAATATCAAAAATTCAGATTTTTACTTATTCTTTCTTCAATATTTTTTGAATGTTATAACTTATTGACTTCCTATAAATTTTATCTGAAAGCTCTTCAAATAAGCTTTTATTTCCATGCCTATATATGTGTCTAGACCAATGAAATTTCGCATCTTACTACTCATTTAATGAAATTTTGCTGTTGCATTGGTCCTCCTACTTTTAATAGATTCCATAGAATCCTAACTACTGTATTTATCAGTAAATTTATGAAATTGATTGAATTCATATTATTGCAGTGTAAAACTCATAAAATCTAAATATCTCATTTTAAGTGTGCAAATTCAATTTTTTTTTATTGACAGTGTTTACAACTGATTTCAAGTATGACACTTAGACCTATCATAATTGAAATTTCAAGTTAAATCATATTATTTAATTTTGAATTAAACATTAATCCTATAGTAAAAATCACAGAATACTTATTCGTAGATAAATAGATTCTCTTTAACTTCAATTTTTGTTATTCCGATAATTTACTTAATTTTCTAATTTTAATTCTTAAATTTTTTGCTTTCAATTTTAAACTGTTTGACAATTTTTTTTTAATTTATAACCTTAAGAATCTAAGAATGTCGAAGAAAAAATTTATTTTGTTATTAACGTTTATTTGAGAGGTTGAAATAATGAAATGAGAAATCTACTTCCATTTCGGCTGCCGAATGGGCTTTTTTTTTTTAATAATAATTGAAATAAATAATCTTATAACTACGTCAGAAGTATTAATTGAAATCTTTTTTTGCCATTGGTGTACTTTTTTTTTATTTTATAAGTGCAATATGAAGCTGGTGAAAGTGATTTAAAGTAAGCGGATCGCGATTTTTTGATTTGGTGACAATAGAGCACTACCTTTCCGCTTCGCGTTCGAGGTGTGCAACATAATGGTTTTTCGTTTTAGCACTGGATATTTGACCAATCAATTTTTTAATCGATTATATTTTCAAGACTATTATTTTGTAAATAAAAAATTATAGCCTATAACCATTAGCACTCCCTAGTAGAAATGAAATCGATTTTTTGTCTAGTAACTGGCCAGTCTACTAAATTTAAACCAGAAACTGGCCAGTGGGATATCGAGTTTTTGTCAAGTAACTGGCCAGTTTTACTAGAGATCCAAGAGAAACATGGCGGCTTTGAAAAAACTGTCACTTTAAAATTTTAGGTTTTGAGGTTATTAAAATTATTAGTCCTTCGGAAAAATAAAATGATTTTCTAAAAAATACCCAGACAAATTCAAAATTAATTCAATTTAATGTATCTTTCTCCAAATTACTCCAAAAATTTATATGCGATAGATAAATCTAACCTGAAGCATAAATATATATAGATCAATAAATAAATATTGACCTGTATAAAATCGTACTTTCAAAAATTAACTATAAATAAAATTTTATTATTAAAAATGTATAATATTTTTTCTTTTTAATTATTCCTTTTTTCGACTTCCTCCTTCCCAGTTTTTAATAATTCGTCTAAATGACAATTTACAAAATTTGTTTCTATTGCCCATAGTCGCAATTCACTTATTATCTTCATTTTTTTCATTGATTCCATTTTTGAATGTGTATATTATTAATTATTTATCATAAAATTATTTACATATTAACACTAAAAATTTAAAAAGTAGAGGTTAAACAGATAAAAAATAAACACACACATACACACTAGTACAAAAAATATATTAATGTGACCAATGTGTACGCCTTAGTTGTAGGTGGCGGGATTTCCAGCTTTTAGCCGGGATCGCTGGCCAGTTAATTGTCTGAAATCGAGTAAAGTCTAGATTATTTCTACTAGGGCTGCAATCTAATTATTTTAAATAGTTGACCAATTTTTAAAGTAAATTAGATTATGAGACATGTGGAATATATCAATAACAGTTGCTAGAATTTTTTAGGTAAATACATATATCCCTTCCTTTTCACCACGTGCAGTTGGGAGTAAAAATAAGGATATACTTTCCAAACTTTTTTTATTTTATTCTAGATTCAATTGAACCTTTAATCAATGCATTGAAGACAATAGATTTTTGTCATCATAAAATTGAACTTGCAATGGGATAATACTATAGTATAATTGATGTATCATTAATGTTGTTAGAAACAAGAAACTCTGGTTAATAAACAGAAGGGTAGCAAAATAGACTAGACTCTTAGAGTCTCAGTAAAGTTCAGGAAAGCTGATTAACTCATCGATCAATAGCGAAGTGTTTACTCCTTCGGCGTCCAATCAATTACTAGCTGATCTACAACGTAGCGGCTACCCTTCCGATTTCACTGTTGTCCTCAATGATGATCCGTCGTGTGGTCAGAAGAGACTTCCTAATTCTCTACTGTCATGTGGTTAATGATTGATCCATTTTTTCCACTAGTTCCCTTTAAAAAAAAATAAAATAAAATGAATAAAACTTAAGTAATTCAATTCAAGTTTCAAAGACACTTCAATAATAACTATTTCAATTATGATGATCGGTTGTTTTTCGTAACTTCTTTATTTTGCAGAGTTTTAATCACAACTTGTATATACATTGGATATCATTTTTCTTGTGTAATACGATGTGGAAACAGGAAATTCTCTTGATTGATTATATTTCAGAGAAAATTGAAACTGCCATCTCGGTTGCTTTCTGAAAATCGATCTTTTTAGATCAACTATCGCTGACTTGTTCATAGTCTTCTCACGTTTCCATTATTCTGAAAATAGCAGAAAAGTTCATACTATACTAGGGATGTTCACGTGTAATAAAACTTGGAATTCAAAAAATAGAGTAAAAAATAAAAGTTGAGGTTAGTTTGTTTAAAATTTTTTAGATTTTTTAAAATTGACTTACAAAATAACACTGAGGGAGATTTCGTCTTAAGTCTCAATCATAAAGTCCATTTTTTATTTGATTTTAAAAAAATATTTTTTATCAAAATAAGTATTGTTTAATTGAATAGAATACTAACCCAATAAACCTAGTTTTATTAACCTAGTATAAAAGAACGTTCAGCTAGTAGTCCAAGATCCCAGAGCAATAAGACACAACTTATTTTCTAAAGCATAGAACTTTCGGTTCTATGTAGTCTTTCATGTACTTTTTGATACCTGTACGTTTGTGGAGTTTGCCCGGTGACACCTGCGCAGGTACCAGGTGAGAAAGGTAATTAAAAATCAGAGTTACTTAACTTATTTTCTAATTTCTGATTTTTATATATATTTAGTAGGATATTACTCTGAAGTAATATCCAAAACGTCAGACGCTTTCCATGGGCCAGAACTTTTGTCAGACGCTTTAAAGCTCTACAAAAAAAAAATGAACTTAACTTATTTTGAAATGTCTGATTTTTATATATGTTGTTCAGATAGATATTACAAAGTTATATTTAATCAGTCAGACAAATTGTAATGACCAAACATTTCCTAAACACAAAAATTACTCAACTATGAGTATGAGCGCGAGAGCACTATGCACATGCGCTTCAGAATAAACTATCTTAATATTTGAAAAATACTTACTGCTTTTAATTTTATATTTTTGCATATCTAGTTAAATAAGATGAAATTATTAATTAAAATAATAATCATTTTAAAAGTAATTATATATATTACAGATACATAGGGAAAAATGAATTTTTTCGGAGCGATTGTCTTTCAAAAAAATCATTTTTATTTTATTTTAAAAACGATATCAATTGTAATAATTTTAGTAAAAAAAATAATTAATTATTTTTAAATTAGATTTTTTTAGTTGGTCATGATAGAAATCATTTATTTTTGATCCAAAAATAATAACAAAAAAAATAAAAAAGTTTATTCTCGTGCCGTTTAACCCTGCCTAAGTAATGATACATTCTCATTTTAGTACAATGAGAAAAATTTTATTACTTGCTAAAAAATAAGTGCACAACTATGACTAATACATATTTTTGTTTGAAATTTCTTGCTCTTCAAAAAAAAGTTACTTATGTTTTTTCCGTGAGTCCAACTATTGAAGAGATATTGAAAGTCAAAGTTTGATTTATTTCAAAAAATTTGCGTTTTTGTTCGAAATTTTATAACTTTTTAACAACTTGACATAAAATTAAGCGCTAAAAACTTTCTTATAGGAAATTTATCGCTCTTCAAAAAAGGTTTTTTACACTTTTTTCGTAAGTCCACAACCATTTGAGTGATATCGAAGCTCAAAATTAATAAATTTAAAAAATAGTGTTTTTCGATTAAAATTCTATAACTCTCCAACAAACTGATATTTACATAGGCTTCTAACAAGTTTTCGCTGAAAATGTACCGCTCAACAAAAAAGGTTTCTTCAATTTTTTTGATAAACTGAACCATTAAAGAGATGTTTGAGCTCGAAATAAAAGAAATTTTTTTTGTCATCAGAGCAAAATTTTGAGTTGGCTTGTGAAACTTTTTTGTCAACTTGAAGCTCAAATATCTCTCAAACCGTTGAGTTTATCAAAAAAAAAACCAATAGATCTTTTTTGTAGAGAAGTAAATTTCCAACAAAAACTTGTTAAAATCCTATGTTAATATCTGTTTGTTGGAGAGTTATAGAGTTTTAATCGAAAAACACTATTTTTTAAATTTATTAATTTTGAGCTTCGATATCACTCAAATGGTTGTGGACTTACGAAAAAAGTGTAAAAAACCTTTTTTGAAGAGCGATGAATTTCCTATAAGAAAGTTTTTAGCGCTTAATTTTATGTCAAGTTGTTAGAAAGTTATAAAATTTCGAACAAAAACGCAAATTTTTTGAAATAAATCAAACTTTGACTTTCAATATCTCTTCAATAGTTGGACTCACGGAAAAAACATAAGTAACTTTTTTTTAAAGAGCAAGAAATTTCAAACAAAAATATGTATTAGTCATAGTTGTGCACTTATTTTTTAGCAAGTAATAAAATTTTTCTCATTGTACTAAAATGAGAATGTATCATTACTTAGGCAGGGTTAAACGGCACGAGAATAAACTTTTTTATTTTTTTTGTTATTATTTTTGGATCAAAAATAAATGATTTCTATCATGACCAACTAAAAAAATCTAATTTGGTAAACAACGGACACCCTAATACACAAACACAAACAGTAGACTAATACAGAATGTGAGTTTAAGAAGGGGAACCGAGTTACCATGGATGTCTCACTCGCTCTGAAACGTATGTATAGTGCTCTCGCGCTCGAACTCATAGGTGAGTAATTTTTGTGTTTAGGAAATGTTTGGTCATTACAATTTGTCTGACTGATTAAATATAACGTTGTAATATCTACCTGAACAACATATAGAAAAATCAGACATTTCAAAATAAGTTAAGTTCATTAATTTTTTGTAGAGCTTTAAAGCGTCTGACAAAAGTTCTGACCCATGGAAAGCATCTGACGTTTTGGATATTACTTCAGAGTAATATCCTACAAAATATACATAAAAATCAGACATTAAAAAATAAGTTAAGTAACTCTGATTTTTAGTTACCTTTCTTACCTGGTACCTGCGCAGGTGTCACCGGGCAAACTCCACAAACGTACAGGTATTATAAAGTACATGAAAGACTACATAGAATCGAAAGTTCTATGCTTTAGAAAATAAGTTGTGTCTTATTGCTCTGGGATCTTACTCTATAGTAAATGAACATTTATATTTTTTGGGTTTCGTACACTATTACCATAAGGTTCTTGAGGGATTCTTTTGTATGCATTTTCCATACCATTGTAAAATACAAGTATACTTTGGGATCAACTATACAAATTTTTATGAAACGCACTACAATTGCAAACAAATTCTATATTATAGTTTTTCTCGGAACTCGAAAAAATTTAAATAGTAACCGAACATAACTTCTCAATTTCAATTAAAACGTACTGAAAGATTATTAGACAATGTAAGGGAAAAAAACTAATACTAAATTTAAAATATTACACTCAGTGTTGTAATTTTTATGGTTTATAAAAGTTTTTATTTTAAAATTCACATTACACGTTCGGATTTCTAATTACAGCAGTCAATCTATAGCCTGTGTTCTCGATGTTTATGATTGTGGTTTCCATTTACGACTCGTAATGGGTGAGCACGTACGGACTCGTCCGCGCATGTGAATAGTACCATAGATTTCTAGCCATTAGCCCTTGCTAGACCTCGCACATCCCCTAGAGTATATACAGATAACATAGATGATACGTACTGAAGGTTCAATGTGAATATCCGCGACAAACTCTTCGCACTATAAGAAGCTCTGTCCATGACCAAAGGCCGTTTACTCAATGGTTTTAGATGGGACCGAATTTTGTCCGCGAGTCGACACAGTACTAATTTTATAGTATGAAACCTATAGTTTCTGGATTTTTATAGCAATGTCGTTTTGGTATAGTAATAAGATCAGCAATGACTTAAGATACTAACAAAACTGTGCCTCTCAATTAAGTTACTTGGCTAATTTTATTTGGAGTTTTTTCTTTCAAAAATTATTATATTAATAGGATAAATTTTCCTACATGGAAAGAAAATTATGGGAATGGTTCCTATAATTTTGTGAAATTTCAACCTATACCAGTATAGGAATGACGACCATAAATCATGGGAACAGTTCCTATAATTATAGGAATGTTACCCATAATTATAGGAATAGTTCCTATAATTATGGGAATGATACCCATACCATTATGGGAATGGTTCCTATAATTTATGGGAATACTTCAGTACAAATTACTATTAGTATAGTTATTTTTCAAAATTTCTATGAGCGAAGTAGTATGTGGATGTTACAATGATGATACGCAAGAAATTAAGATTCAATACCCAGCAGCGATAGAAATAAATTCATCAAAAAAAAAAAAAAAAAAATGAAAAAGAAGAATAAGTAAACAAAACCAACTCCTGTCGGAGAATATAACAAAGTTCATAAAATTGTAAAGAGATAAAATAAAAAATAATAAAGAACACGCGTATTACTGAGTTCTTAAATGAAAACCAATAAGAAAAACAATAAAGAGAACCAAACAAAAGATTTGAATGAGAACGCTGAAGAGGAATAAACAATGTGAATGCTGTTGCGTTATATCAAATGCAATCTCTCTTGTTCTTTTTCTCTTCCGTTCAGCCAGAGAATACCACTATACATAAGTAAAATTTACTAAAGAATTCATATAAATGTTACGATAATCGATAGCATTTTTTATTTGATAAATCGTGATTTTTATTGCATACCATGTATTATATGCCAACAAGCTCTTTTGATTGCCGCCGTAAACATCCAAATCGATCCATTAGTTAAAAAGTTATAGACCATTCACACACATACATGCACACACAGACACACACACGCACACACACACATACATACAGACACTCGGACATCATTCTGAAAATAGTCAGAATAGCTTCCTAGGACCTCAAAACGTCGACATATGATGATAACTTGATTTTCGAAAATCGGGGTGAAAACAATAACTTCCCGAAATTTTTGAAAGTCATCGATTTTCTAAGCGGGAAGTTAAAAAAATAAAATACTTTTAATTAAATCCGAAATGTAATCTAATGTATTAAGAGCGTTATTTAGAGGAATTATACATGATTATGATTGATGAAAAAATCCCGGTGACTGCTGGGCTTGAACCTGCATCATTCCGATTTAAAGTCTTTGATACTATCCACTGCGCTGACCTACGCATGCGATCGCGTGAGTGTAAATAGTATATCTATTATAATACCAAAGAATAACTGATGGAGTAATAAAAAATCCGTGATGCAATGATCAACGTACTTTTTGTATGAATATATTATTGTTCTGTACTTTATTTAATTTTTAGCCAGTAAACAAAATTTGATGTAACGGGGCAGCTAGAGGTTCGACTACTCAAATCGGTCGCGCCATTTTAGGGAGCCCTCAGTTTACACACCACCCTTATCAACGCATATTTGCTACCCAGTTCACGGAGTCTCCGAAAGAGGCCCATGGGTCAGTGTGTCAGACATTCTAGACGGAAGTTCAGGCGAAGTCACGTGGATGACCCCTTCTCGAATTCTATGGCTATATAAGGGCGAACAATCGTCGAAAAGGGCAGTTTTTAGTTTAGTTCAGTTAGCTTGCAATAAGCATACACTTAGTACCTAGTAATCAGCTGGGAGATGTAGAGAAGGGCTGAGGACGCCTAGCGAGGTCCTTACTCTACACTCTCCAGCTCACTAAGCACACATTGCTGCATATTTTTGTACTAGTCAAGTCTAGTCAATTCGTTGTATTGTAAAGTCCGTTATAATTTATTGTCAAGTCTATTTATTTATTGAAAAAGTCTATTCAGTTTATCTGTTATAAAATCTAGTCAGTTAATAAACTTCATTTAAATCTGTGTAATGGAATCTGTGCCATTAAATTGAGTCGTCGCCCGTAGTCTTGTCAAAGGGTCGGTCCAGTACGATGCAGTCCACGCTGAAGATGTCCGACCCATTCTACGAGATCATCGATGTAAGTCTACACGCAGTTAATTATAAGTTTGCCAAACGCGGAGTTATTTATTTTAGAATTTGTTAAATTTAATTTTGTCTTAATTTATTGAAAATTATATATAAACCTTGAAAATTCATTTTGACTTGTTGATAGAAATGATTAAGATAAATTATTTAAGTTGTTACCAGAAATAGTCATATTGTATAAAATAAATTCTTCATGCTTGGGCCATTACCAATTGCCAATGCTTGGCCGAGTAACAGAAGTCAGACATCGGCCGATCTACGGCATTTCTCCCATTAGCGGTGACTTTGTATGACCCTTAGAGGAAACGGTGATTGGTCCAAGCTTGGTAAACGACTGGCGCAACTCTACATAACTTTGGGACAAGAGCTAAATTGAAGCTTGGCCCAAGCCAGTCTAAGTCTCGAAATGATAACCTCCTCCCAAGCTTGGCTGCCAGACTTGTGCCACGACTAAATTTAAGTATTGGCCCAATATCGATAGCCAGTATTGTGCCAAGACAGTTGCTAAATAAGCACCTATAATTATTAAAAATAAATTTAAAAAAAAAAAAAATATTAGTAGACATGTGCGTGATGGTAACATAAGGAAATAAATTTGTACACAGAGAAATCAGGTAGATCGATGAAACTAATTTTTTTTGCATTTGCTGGGTCTCGAACCTGGTCCTTCAAGGTTGGTAGGCAAGCGTCTTATCCACTAGGCTGCTACGCTACTCACAGAAGCCAGAGGTTGTTAGGTACTATTTGTCATTTCGACTGGTAAACCAAGGCTTGTCACTTGAGTACAGGGTTGCAAATAGCGCATTAAATTTATAATTGCATTAGTGCTTGAATTAAAATTTTTTTCATATTCCATAATCTAAAAACAACGAATTAAAAATAATTTTTTACTTTTTAATCCAATATCTTTAAATTAAAAATTAAATTTCAAATTTTAAATTCGTAAAGTAGCATTAAATATCATTGCTCAGTTTTTAATTCGACTTAAAGAAAAAAAAAAAATAAAAAATTTCAATTAGGAAAACCAGATTAAATAATAACTTTCTAATCTTTGATTCTATACATTTGAATTAAAAATTGAATTAAATATTTTAGTCTGCTAAAAGGGTTAAAAAAAATCCCGTACTTTTGAATAAAAAATTAAATTAAAATCTTTTACTTATACACCAGAATAAAAAAATTCTTCCTAATTTCTAATTTCAAATTTTTGATTCCACGTGTTGGAATTGACAAGTAATTTTTTAATTTTTAATCCGTGTTTAAATTAAAATTAATTTTTGAATTTTCAATTCCACGTGTTTAAATTAAAATTAATTTTTGAATTTTTAATCCGACGTATCAAATTAAAAATTAATTTTTCGATTTTTAATCCTACGTGCCGAATGAAATGTATTTTTTGAATTTTGAATTCCGTGTTTCCGAATTAAAATTATTTTTTTAATATTTAATCAAACGTTTTTGAATTAAAATTAATTTTTCAATTCTCAATTTCAAATTCTGAACCTTGTCCCAAGACTGGCAAACCAAAGCTTGTCACTTGAGTAATGGCTGAATCTTGTCCGAAGACTGGCAAACCAAGGCTTATCACTTGAGTAACGGCTGAATCTTGTCCCAAGATTGTCGAACCGAGGCTCGTCACTCGAACGTTGGTCGGATCTCGGATCAGCCTTGGGAGGCCGAGCTTTGGCAGTCCAGTATTGCGCCAAGACCGGCCCCGTTGTCAATATTTTTTTTCCTACAAGGGGAGTTCTTCCACGATCTTTCATTGACAAATGATTTGATTTTTATGTGTGAAGTAGCAATCGACCCGTTTTCATAAGTTTAAAGCTGATCGGATTTTGAAATCGTTTGGTTCAGTTATTTTAAAGATATTTGCAAAAAACCGTTTTTTACCATTTCTTTTTTCCACGATACTTCTTAGAAAAATAATCCGATTTTGATGGTTGAGGTGGCAACCAATGTATTTTAATAAACTCTAAAGCTGATCAGATTTTGGAATTGTTTAGTTCAATTGTTTCAAATATATTCGCAAAAAACCGTTTTTTACCATTTCTATTTCCCACGATAACTCTAGAACGAATTATCCGATTGAGATGGCTCAGGGCGAAATCGACGCGTCTTATCAAGCCCGAGAGCTGATTAGATTTTGAACTCGATCGTTATACTCGTTTTTGAGAAATCAATAAAAAACTAAAAAAAAATAATTTTTTTTTTTCGTAATTCGCCAATACCTTCGAGTCTAGTTGATCAAATGATCTGAAATTTTCAGAAAAGTTGATGGCCACCAAGCTCTTTCGATTGCCGCCTCAACCCTACAAATCGGTTCATCAGTTAAAAAGTTATAGACCGGTCACACACACACCCACACACACATACACACACACACACACACACACACACACACACACTCGGACATCATTCTAAAAATAGTCAGAATATTTTCCTAAGACCTCAAAACGTCGATATCTGATGAAATTTCGATTTTCGCAAATCGGGGTGAAAGCAATAACTTCTCGAAATTTTGGAAAATCATCGATTTTCTTAGCGGGAAGTTAGAAATAGCTCACTATAAGCTAATAGCTGGCCATTATCTAATATTTACAGATGGTGCTATACAAGAATGAAATCTTGACTCATTATTACATCATAGTTGGCTTGGAATAATTATTTATAGGTGGCGTTATTTTCAAGTCAAAAGACGACTCACTACAAGCTGATAGCTGGTCATTATTTATTATTTATAGATGGCACTGGATTGAAATAAAACGCTGGCCCATCATTACCTCACAGCTGGCTCAAAATAATTATTTAAAGACAGAGCAGTTTTGAATTCAAAAAAGGACTCACTGTAAACTCATTGCTGGTCACTATTTATTATTTCCGGATAGTGCTATTATGTAAAAAGAATTTGCTAACTCGTTATTGATTCTTTACCAGATAATGTTTTTTTGTTCAAAATAATCAATTTATAATCAGCTTAATAAGCATCAACTGTATGAAAACAATACAGCAATCTAACCTCAAATAAGTATAGACAACGCAACGTAAAATATAATTGTAACTCATTAGTAGCTCATGGATATATAACAAAAATTAGTTAGTGATAGAGTTGTACAAAAAAAAAATTTTACCTAATCAGCATCTCATGGTTATCTCGTCGCTAATATTTACAGATAGCGCTACATAAAAATATAACTGTAACTTATCAGCATCTCGTGGTTATCGCGTCGCTATTATTTACAGATGGCGCTACATAAAAATATAACTGTAGCTCATCAGCATCTCATGGTTGTCCAGTTAACATTAGTTACAGATGGAGCTGTATAAAAAATGAAATCCACCTTACCAGTATCTCATGGTTATTTCATCGCTAATATTTACAGATTGAGCTATATAAAAATATATTTTTAACTAGAGATGCGAGTGGTCCCGTCATTGACATTTTTTTTGGTCATCAGACGGTCACAGGACCGTCTATTATTTATTTAAAAAAAAAGATATCGTTATTAACCTTAAATATGAAGCTATTAGAAATCTTAAAGATGAAGATGTAATAATAACCACTGAATAAAGAAACTTTTGTGATAATAATAATATGATTATTGTCATTTCATATTTCTTGCATCATTTAATGGTTGAAAGTTATTTAAGAGGGGTCCGAACTTTTTTCTCTGTCACACTCAAGCCGACGAACGGTAATATTGTTGTACTTGCGCAGTAAGTGGAAACTTTGTCCACGTTTTTCTCTTAATTACCCGAGTCGAAAAATTGAACTTACATTTGACTTACGTTAACTTATAGAACTTACATTGAACTTATATGAGCTTAACGAACTTAAATTAAACTTAAATGACTTATTGGGCTTGATTATAACTTGACTCGACTTAAATAAAAATATTGACTCAATTATAACTTACCTGGAATAAAATGAAGCCAAGTTGAACTTAGATGTACTCCCGAGTCGAAATTTGAATCGTAAGTTGAACGTTGAAATCGTCATCTAGTTCAATGCTAAAAAAGATGGACAAAATTAATTACCTTGATTACCACAAATATTCCCAACAATCTTACGAATCCCCCACCATCGGTATTTTTTCCGATAACTAACTCCGAGGGGGGTTTCAGTGGAGTCAAAAATAAAAATACTCGTGTTTTTACACTACCGGGCTTACAGACTTGAACTTCAGCACAAATGTTCCCAACAATCTTACGAATCTCCCACCATTGGTATTTTTTCCAAAAAATAACTCCAAGGAGGGTTTACCGATGGTAAAGGGGTTCGTAAGATTGTTGGGAATATTTGTTCCAACGTTCGAGTCTGTAAGTCAGATAGTCCAAAAACGAGACTATTTACATCTTTCACCCAAGTAAAACCCCCCTCGGAGTTAGTTATCGGAAAAAATATCGATGGTGGGGGATTTGCAAGATTTTTGGGAATATTTGTGCCAAAGTTCAAGTCTGTAAGCCCGATAGTGTAAAAACGCGAGTGTTTCAATTTTTGACCCCACTGAAACCCTCCTTGGAGTTAGTTATCGGAAAAAATACCGATGGTGGGAGATTCGTAAGATTGTGGGAAATATTTGTGCCAAAATTCAAGTCTGTAAGTCGGATCATGCAAAAACGGGAGTATTTTTATCGTTCAACCTGCTTAAATCCCCCACGGAAAAGCCGAAGGTAATTAATTTTGTCCATCTTTTTTAACATTGAACTAGATGACGATTTCAACGTTCGACTTACGATTCAAATTTCGACTCGGGAGTACATCTAAGTTCAATTTGGCTTCATTTTATTCCAGGTAAGTAATAATTGAGTCAATATTTTTATTTAAGTCGATTCAAGTTATAATCAAGCCCAATAAGTCATTTAAGTTTAATTTAAGTTCATTAAGCTCATATAAGTTCAATGTAAGTTCTATAAGTTAACGTAAATCAAATGTAAGTTCAATTTTTTGACTCGGGCAAATAATCATTTTTGCAAAATCGAAACATAGGCTGCTAGATTATAAAGCAATGCATTGAGCCTCGTTCTTCTTTTTGCGTTTAGAGGTTTTGTTTAAGAGAAAAGCTTGGACAATAAATGCTTCAGACCCTACTTAAAAAGATAATTTTAAAATGGTACATGGCAAACTTATATTTATTCGACTTTAAAATGATTACCTGTACAAGCTAAAACTAAAATATCTTGGTAAATTTTGGTAATGCAGTGATCGATTTATTTTATAGTTTTTATTTGAGAACAAATCATAAATGAAAATTTTCGTCACAAACGCTTATATAGATGCAAATAACCACATTCATGACGGTTTTGAGTACGACCGTAAATTCTGCATCGATTCTCCAAAAATGCTTTATTAAAAAATTCTGTCAAAAACGTCTATATAGATGCAAATGACGCAACTTTTGACCGTTTGAGACTTGGCGGTCATTCCGGCATTACAGAATTTTTTTTAATTTATGCGACGGTCTCAAGACGGTCCTATGACCGTTCCCTGACCAAAAATAAAAATGACGGTCATTCCGCATCTTTAAACTGATCAGTATCTAATAGATGTCTAGTAATTATTAGTTATCGATGGAGCTGCTTAAAAAATAAATTTCACCTCACCAATATTTTATAGTTGTCTAGTCACTATTAGTTGCAAATAGCACGACATCAAATATGGACCATCGAATAGAAGTCGACTTCAACCAGCTGTAGCAGCCCAGTGGATATCAAGCGAGACTTGTAATGCTATGGATCCAGGTTTAACTCCCGTCGCCGCCTCACAGGATATTACAGTTAATTCGATAATAGGCTCACAAAAAAAAAAAAAAAAAAATCGGTCTGTCGGTTGACCCTGCGGGCCAGCCCCAAAAGTTTCCGCGTATTTCGAGCTCCTTGAGCTCGAAAAAAGGTAGTAGATACATTTTCGAGCTCTTCGAGCTCGAAAATACTTTTGTATGCTTTTGTTTTCAAAAAATAACATTTTTTACAATTTTTTCTACAACGATATCTCTCGAACGAATAAACCGATTGAGACGTTTAAGGTGGCAATCGACGCGTTTCATTGAGTTCTATAACTGATTAAATTTTGAAATTGATTCATCGAGTCATTTATGAGAAATTTTCAAAATACTTAAAAAATTTTTTTTTTTTAATTCTTTCGACAACGGTTTCTCTTGAAAGAATCAATCGATTCTGATGTTTGAGGTGGCATTCGACGTGGCTTATAAATCTCCAGAGCCCAGTCCATTTTGGAATTAATCCATCGAGCTCGTAAAAAGTTATCCAAAAAAAAAAAATTTTCGAAAAAAGTTTATTTTTGGAATATCTCCGAACGAGCCCTACCGATCAAGCTCAATTTTTTTTTCAGCTTCAAGATATTGAAAAACTGCGTCGAATGACACCTTGACGATCAAAATCGGTTGATCCGTTCAAAAGTTATAGATATTTACATACGTACGCACGTACGTGCATACATACATACATACTAGGGTGTCCGTTATTTCCCAAATTGGTTTTTGACTCTGCAGCGCCCCTAAAATGTTTAGTAAATGGTCCAATAAAAATATCTGACCTATATAAGCTCTTAATATTGATAATAACCCGTGCCACAACGACGATTTATTTCTTATTTAAATAACATGGGGTTTTGGTACTTTATGCAATTAATTTTTTCTTTGCAAAGCCAGTTGATAAATTGCAGCGGCATTAACTTATTTTTGTAGAAAATTGAATGCTCTACAAAAACTTTTTCTTTACATTTTTCGAAAAAATGCACTTGCGTCCAAGTTATTCAAGGTCAAAGTTGAACTAGAAATAATTTTTTATTTTTTTTTTTGTTTTGAACAAAAAATCATCGTTATTTATATCAAAATATATTGTTTATTGCCGAAAATATCTTATTTTGAGTATTTTTGTGCATCTGTCAAAACTATTGAAAAGAGAAGAGTCAAACATTCTCAAAAAGATATTCCGATGAATTAAAAATTTCAGATTCACAATTACTTTTATGAAAAAATAAAATTCGTGCCAACGCATGAGCATGAAAGAGAAATGTAGTATCGTGACTAGCCGGCGTCGTGAATTGACTATTGCCCTGGCGGTCCTGAATTACGGTGATTCACGGTTGTATCACGGTGATTTACCGTGAGAGTTCACCGTGATGTCGTAGATCACGGCAACTTCACGGAAATCACTGTTGTTGTATAAAAAAAAAAAGCAATACATTAATGAGTCTACATGAGGTTTGAAGATCACGGGAACCGTTACCGGTGATTACCGTGAACTTGACCGACCGTATCTCCTCCGTCCATCTTACGGCTTTTAAAAAGTACAATTAATGTATTGCCTTTTTTCCTATACAACAACAGTGATTTCCGCGGAGTTGCCGTGATCTACGACATCACGGTGAACTCTCACGGTAAATCACCGTGATACTACCGTGAATCACCGTGATTCCCGGTGATTTACGGCGAATCACCGTGATTCACGGTAGCATCACGGTGAAGGTTCACGGTGATTCTACAGTGAATCACCGTGATTCAGGACCGCCAGGGTGACCATAGTCAATACACGACGCCAGCTAGTCACGATACTCCATTTCTCTTTCATGCGCATGCGTTGGCACGAATTTTATTTTTTCATAAAAGTAATTGTGAATCCGAAATTTTTAATCCATCGGAATTTCTTTTTGAGAATGTTCGACTCTTCTCTTTTCAATAGTTTTGACAGATGCAGAAAAATACTCAAAATAAGATATTTTCGGCAATAAACAATAAATTTTGATATAAATAACGATGATTTTTTGTTCAAAACAAAAAAAAAATAAAAAATTATTTCTAGTTCAACTTTGACCTTGAATAACTTTGACGCAAGTGATTTTTTCGAAAAGTGTAAAGAAAAAGTTTTTGTAGAGCATTCAATTTTCTACAAAAATAAGTTGATGCCGCTGCAATTTATCAACTGGTTTTGCAAAGAAAAAATTAATTGCAAAAAGTACCAAAACCCCATGTTATTTAAATGAGAAATGAATCGTCTTTGTGGCACGGGTTATTATCAATATTAAGAGCTTATATCGGTCGGATATTTTTTTTTGGACCATTTACTAAAAATTTTAGGGGCGCTGCAGAGTCAAAAACCAATTTGGGAAATAACGGACACCCTAATACATACACTCGGACATCATCGTGAAATTAGTCAGAATAGCTTTCTAGGACCTCAAAACGTCGACATCTGTTGGAATTTCGATTTTCACAAATCGGACTGAAACCAATAACTTCCCGAATTTTTGAAAATTTGCAATTTTCTTAGCGGGAAGTTAAAAATATGAATTGTAAGCTGAAAAACGGACAAGTAAAGCCAGTGTAAAATATTAATAATATATTTTTTTTTTTTTTTCTTTTCAAAATTGACGTCGTCATGAACTCATATGTTTTGGCTAACTACCGGCTACTTTTCATATCTTGTCATTAGCTCATATTTTTTAGCCAGCGATTAACTATATATAGTTGCACACTCATTACCTCATTGTTTTAACCCAGCTATTGGATATAAGTTTAAATCGATCCACTGGCTTGTTCTGATCAGCCAGCTATCGGCTAAGATGGCGTTACATAGCGAGGTTATGGCTGGCCAATTCTTTTAGACAGTGATGAGGTATGACTCAAATCTGTTAGCTACGGGCTGGCCACCTATGAGTTCCAATTCTCCTCGGACGTATTAATATTATTTATATATTAAATAGTTTGTTCAACATTTCAATTAAGGGTAAGAGGGTGAGGGGCAAAATGGGCCCCCAAAATTTTTAACATGAAAAGTGTTCGGAATGGGGGGGGGGTGAAATCGGCTGCGTGGACTTAGACAGAAACGATTAACGAATTATGATAAGAGACAACAGCAATACTAACTATATTTTTTTTCAAAAACAATTTATTCTACGCAAACGAAAATAATTAAAATATAAGTGACCAAGTAATGAAATTATCAGTTATTACAGCGAGTGATTAAAAACTTTATAATTATTTATTATTCTGTTAACACTAATATTTGGAGTCAGATAATTTATTTATCGTAGTGATTAAGATCCTATGAACCACATCCCAGTCACTACGTATATATGTATATATATATATATATATATATATATATATATATACATATATATATATATATATATATATATATATTGTAGTATCCATGGACTTATTTATCTTCATCAACTTAATTAACTTTATTACTTATATTAAAATAAGTCCACACTTATACTAGAAATAACAATACCACAATTAACAGCGGTAAAAGAAAGATATAGTTTATTGAATACAAGATATATGCTGTTATGCTGTCAAATTATGACTAATTGAATTTACTTACGCCTTTTAAAAACAAAAGAAGAAGGCATTTGTTTTCTAGCGATACCCTACGACGCACATATACATTGATGAACAGATGGATACTGCTCGGACACGATCCGAAAGGCGCATTTTTTCATGCTAGATGTTTTGAACCTATTTAATCATCCATCTTAAAGCTAAAAAATTTTCAATTCCAGATGTGGAATATTAATTGCAGATGTAATATATAAAAAAAAGATATATCAGGACAAAATGAAGCTAAATATTTTTTATAATAGTTTATTTAATTTGCGGCAAATAAGACATAATGTCTTAACCTGAAAATAAAAAAATTTTTGGTATTCTTCGAACCAATAAACCGATTTTGATGTTTGAAGCAGCATTTGACGCAGTTTTTCAGCCTTTAACGCTAAAATATCAGAATCAACCAATTTTGTGAGTTTTAAAGTAGTAAAAAAAAGAAACACTTTTTTGAAATTCGTTCAACAACGACCCTTGTAGGAAAAAAAATATTGACAACGGGGCCGGTCTTGGCGCAATACTGGACTACCAAGGTTCGGCCTCCCAAGGCTGGTCCGAGATTCGACCAACGTTCGAGTGACGAGCCTCGGTTCACCAGTCTTGGGACAAGGTTCAGCAAATACTCAAGTGACAAGCCTTGGTTTGCTAGTCTTGGGCCAAGATTCAACAGACATTATAACGGTAGGCCCTGGCTATCTCGTGTCCAATAGCCACGAACCACTGTTACTTAATTTTCCCGTGTAATTAATTAATTAATAATAAATTATTAAATATAATTATAATTTTAAGATTATATTGTTGCTGGTTCGAAAAGACGGGAAAATATCTCAGAAGTGAGTCGACTCGTTCTGACCGGACACGCAGCTGAAAATATAACTTATACTAGACAAACTGGTGATGAGAAATTTGTTCAAAGAGACTCAGTTCAATTATATATACACTTATCCAAAAAATTAAAGGAACAAGAAAATTTTATAAAATTTTTAGTGATTTTTGGAAGTCTGTATTTTAGTGAATAATGATCGTATCGAAAAAATAAAAAAAGCAAATTGAAGCTTGAAATTTCTAGTTTAAAGATCTTTCAGCCAAATAATTTTCTGAGCCACAGTTTTTGCGGAATCATAAGAAATATGCCGAGACAAAATTTTTCTAAATTTTCCAGTTTTGTTTTTTAGGTCTACGGGGCCGGGAAAATTTTTTTCAAAAAAACCAATTCATAACTCGTTTAGGAAATTTATTCAGCTACAATTTGCTATTTTTTGTTTCTCTGTACGACAATATGCTGCTGAGATATCAGCCTTCAAATAAAAAAGGGTCCTTTTGTCTTTGATTATCGATATCTTAGCAACTAATGGTCGCACAGTAATTTAAAGGGCAGTTTAAGAAACTTGAATAAATGCCCTACAAGCTCTATTTTCGATTTTTTTGAAAAAAAATTTTTTTTCATCCTTAATATCAATTTGAAAAACCCACAAAAAATGGTCATTTTCTGGTTTTTTAGTCAACTCATCGCTACTTTGTTAATATCGATAAAAAAAATAATGTTGCCAGGTGATTTTACAGCTTAATGTACCCCCGAAAACCCTGGAAATTTTCAGATTGATCCATCGAACCGTTTGTCCGGACCGATTGCTCAAAGTTTTATAAAACAATTAAAGGAACAAGATTTGTTCCTTAATTTGTGTAATCATTACCAAAATGAAAAAATTGATTTTTTTCGGATTTTCTTTCATTTTCGCGTGAGTTATTCGGTAAATGTATGGTAAAGAGAAAAAAAAAATTTTATTTCAAAAAACGAGATAAAACAAGAGTCTTTTTAACATTTTTTTTTTACATTTTATTCGGGTTTTTTTTTTTTTTTTCGTTTTTTGAAAAAAAATTTTTTTTTTCTCTTCACCTTACATTTACCGAATAACTAACGCGAAAATGAAAGAAAATCCGAAAAAAATCAATTTTTTCATTTTGGTAATGATTACACAAATTAAGGAACAAATCTTGTTCCTTTAATTGTTTTATAAAACTTTGAGCAATCGGTCCGGACAAACGGTTCGATGGATCAATCTGAAAATTTCCAGGGTTTTTGGGGGTACATTAAGCTGTAAAATCACCTGGCAACATTATTTTTTTTATCGATATTAACAAAGTAGCGATGAGTTGACTAAAAAACCAGAAAATGGCCATTTTTTGTGGGTTTTTCAAATTGATATTAAGGATGAAAAAAAATTTTTTTTCAAAAAAATCGAAAATAGAGCTTGTAGGGCATTTATTCAAGTTTCTTAAACTGCCCTTTAAATTACTGTGCGACCATTAGTTGCTAAGATATCGATAATCATAGACAAAAGGACCCTTTTTCATTTGAAGGCTGATATCTCAGCAGCATATTGTCGTACAGAGAAACAAAAAAAAGCAAATTGTAGCTGAATAAATTTCCTAAACGAGTTACAAATTGGTTTTTTTGAAAAAAATTTTCCCGGCCCCGTAGACCTAAAAAACAAAACTGGAAAATTTAGAAAAATTTTGTCTCGGCATATTTCTTATGATTCCGCAAAAACTGTGGCTCAGAAAATTATTTGGCTGAAAGATCTTTAAACTAGAAATTTTAAGCTTCAATTTGCTTTTTTTATTTTTTCGATACGATCATTTTTCACTAAAATACAGACTTCCAAAAATCACTAAAAATTTTATAAAATTTTCTTGTTCCTTTAATTTTTTGGATAAGTGTATAACAAATTTTATTTAACCAAGCCCAGTATGTACAAAATTCCCCTTTTCTTATAAATTAAATTTTAATTTAAATTAAATAATTAGGTGTCCAACGATATTAAATTTATTTACCGCGAAACTCATTGGACACAAGAAATAAATTGTATGTTCAATATTAAATAAATTGTCGCGTTGAAGAGAGAGAGTACAAATTATATATACGAAAATTGATTATAAATCTTATCTGGTTGATGGCTGACGTACAGATGGAATCGGTCTGCGGTTCATCCTTCCCCGGGTTGTTGAGATGCTTCACCGGTTTCTGGGCTGGTCACTGGACACTTGGCACCAACACTTTACTTCCAATTCAAAATTTATTGGCGAAGAAAACCACTACAACCTTATCGTTGAATTTTAAAATTTTAATTTTACGTGATGGTCAAGATGATCACTTGAACTTGAGTGCCGATTCAGGTTCGACTGCCCTAGGTCCCAACCTCTGATGACCCCTACCTAATTATGCGCAAATGACCAATTCACGATCAACTGCTGCGCGAGATCATCCCCTATGATCTAGTGCCTAACTCAGCCAAACTCAGCAATCAGGCTGTGATGAGAGGGAGAGAGAAAGACCAAAACCAGACAGAGACAGCGAGAGAGCCGCACTCTCACGTCGTACCAACGCTGCCCGGTTATAACATTTAATTGACAAGCCTTGGGTGGCCAGTCTTAGGACAAGATTCAGCCATTACTCAAGTGACAAGCTTTGGTTTGCCAGTCTTGGGACAAGGTTCAGAATTTGAAATTGAGAATTGAAAAATTAATTTTAATTCAAAAACGTTTGATTAAATATTAAAAAAATAATTTTAATTCGGAAACACAGAATTCAAAATTCAAAAAATACATTTCATTCGGCACGTAGGGTTAAAAATCGAAAAATTAATTTTTAATTTGATACGTCGGATTAAAAATTCAAAAATTAATGTTAATTTAAACACGTGGAATTGAAAATTCAAAAATTAATTTTAATTTAAACACGGATTAAAAATTAAAAAATTACTTGTCAATTCCAACACGTGGAATCAAAAATTTGAAATTAGAAATTAGGAAGAATTTTTTTATTCTGGTGTATAAGTAAAAGATTTTAATTTAATTTTTTATTCAAAAGTACGGGATTTTTTTTAACCCTTTTAGCAGATTAAAATATTTAATTCAATTTTTAATTCAAATGTATAGAATCAAAGATTAGAAAGTTATTATTTAATCTGGTTTTCCTAATTGAAATTTTTTATTTTTTTTTTTTTTTAAAGTCGAATTAAAAACTGAGCAATGGTATTTAACGCTACTTTACGAATTTAAAATTTGAAATTTAATTTTTAATTTAAAGATATTGGATTAAAAAGTAAAAAATTATTTTTAATTCGTTGTTTTTAGATTATGGAATATGAAAAAAATTTTAATTCAAGCACTAATGCAATTATAAATTTAATGCGCTATTTGCAACCCTGTACTCAAGTGACAAGCCTTGGTTTACCAGTCGAAATGACAAATAGTACCTAACAACCTCTGGCTTCTGTGAGTAGCGTAGCAGCCTAGTGGATAAGACGCTTGCCTACCAACCTTGAAGGACCAGGTTCGAGACCCAGCAAATGCAAAAAAAATTAGTTTCATCGATCTACCTGATTTCTCTGTGTACAAATTTATTTCCTTATGTTACCATCACGCACATGTCTACTAATATTTTTTTTTTTTTTAAATTTATTTTTAATAATTATAGGTGCTTATTTAGCAACTGTCTTGGCACAATACTGGCTATCGATATTGGGCCAATACTTAAATTTAGTCGTGGCACAAGTCTGGCAGCCAAGCTTGGGAGGAGGTTATCATTTCGAGACTTAGACTGGCTTGGGCCAAGCTTCAATTTAGCTCTTGTCCCAAAGTTATGTAGAGTTGCGCCAGTCGTTTACCAAGCTTGGACCAATCACCGTTTCCTCTAAGGGTCATACAAAGTCACCGTTAATGGGAGAAATGCCGTAGATCGGCCGATGTCTGACTTCTGTTACTCGGCCAAGCATTGGCAATTGGTAATGGCCCAAGCATGGTTAATTACCAGCAGCCATTTAATATTTTAAACGTCGCTGCCGATGTCTGGCCAATAAATGGCTACTTATGACTGGTCGATTATCGTTTCGCAACGTTGGGATACTATTAGTGAATCAGTGGTCCATGACTTTGTCAAATAAAAAAATCTACTAATCAATTATTAATTATACAAATAACTTATTATTATAGTTTTCTTTAATTAATAATTATTTTTTTTGGAATTTAACTAACTTTTAATCAATAATATATTTTAATTTTCCGATTGAAGTTATTTACAACTAACAATTAAAATATTTTTTAGTTCGTTTCGTCGCCGAAAGTTGAATTGGCCTGTTTTTGGCCTTTTTTCGGCCATAGTATTTTTATTTAAATAAAATTATGTCAATTAAGACATAGTGAAAACATTTAGTTATTTAATATTTATAGTGACTTAATTTTTATGGAAATTGCTTATATTTTGGTACAATATACAATTTTCTTTCGTGGTATCAATGATGGAAGTTGTATGACAGTTCGTGGCTGAGTGAAAACATATTGATGAGCGAAAATAAAAAATCGATTTCTCGAACTTCATACGAGCAAAATTTTTTATTATTAACAGATTATAATTTTAAACAATTATCTCTTATGAATATATGTAAAGGGAGCTCGTAATTATTCTGTAGTCAATGTAAAGGTCTAAATATATAAGACCTAACTTCACTATGTATTAGTAATTTTTTTTATAATTCATATATTTTAAAACTTTCCTTCGGAATGAAATTCACTCCGGGGGGACAAAAGAAATAGAAAATCATTCACTCCACGTTCACTCCGTATTCATTCCGCGTTTACGCCACAAATTTTTTACAGTGTAAGCATAGTAGTTAATCGAATAGGAAAAACGAGTTACATATGTCCATACATGGCCATATATAGAGCCAATATACTTTTTAAACAATTTCATACATAACTATGTAACCAAAATTACACATATCACAATTACTTACATGCCGGATTCTATAGCACACGAAAAAAAAAAAGAAATTTTTTTGTTATTAATAATAATAGATTTTCAATTATATTTTGCTGTTTTAAAAATGGTGCATTCTTTCAATCTCATATACCACAAGAAAACCTAGTCGTCACTGTCGGTAGCGTAGCATAGTCAGTCGGTAGAGCATGAGACTGCACAGTACAGCCGCTCTCTCTTAACGCGATTAATTCAACAAGTTATCCACTTTATACGCAGCCATAAGTTTTAATTAACTAATCTTTGGAAGTGTAGTGGCTTCACTGACTTCATCTTTAATATCTTACAAAGTGCACAAAAATCTGTACATAGTTAAATTACAAGATAAAGGTGTGGTCGAGCCTAGTCTCGTAGCCAAGATGGCGACCCACCAGCTCAAAAGACAACGCAGTCCCACCATCGAAATTAAACCGAGCAAAGTAAGTAAAATTCCAATGCCAAACTCGACAATTAGTAATTCACAACAATGGAACAAAATTTACAAAAACTCACTGGAGAAAAGTGAAATTAAACAATTGGGACTAAAAACCAACCAATCATCATATGAGCCCAACCTATTAAAAAACAGCCGCACGAGCAAAACCACAGGAGGTCCTGTAACTGGCAATGACGACTGGCAAATTCCCAGAAAAACGATCAAAAATCGCAATAAATCTAACAAGGAAACAAATCCCTCGGTGGCAAATTCAATAAATTCTCTCGATGATGACGACAATAGCATAAACCAGGACAACATGGACACAGACTCACCAACGACATCTGTAGGCAACAGCATTAACAACCTAGATAAGGCTTCTTCTCTACCTAAGGATAATACAGACCAGAAATCAAAAGGTAAACCACAACCATTTTTTACCACTGGTACTAATATGAAAAACCTCATTGAACTACTCATAGAGGGCGGTCTGTCAAACGGTGAATTCTTTATCAAACAAGTTGACACCGACGACCACAACATAACCCCAATCTCAATGGAGGCGTATGATAAAATAAAAATTGTCCTGGACAATAAAAAAATTCCCCACTACACATACACCCCGAGACACAGGAAACCAATAACTATCTATCTTAAAGGACTGAGAGGTGACATGCTAACAGCAGAATCGATAAAAGAAGAACTAGATTCCAAAAATTTCGAAAAACTTGAAATCGAGAAAGTTTACAAAAATTACTTTAGTAAGGCGAACCCTAGTTGGTACAATTTCATCTTACAATTGAAATCAGGCAGAAAAATTAACGAACTGATGAAAATTAAAGGCCTCCAACACCAGCCTGTTCACTGGGCAATTAAAAAAGGTGCAATAATAACTCAATGCAAGAATTGCCAAAGATTCGACCACTCGAGCTTCAACTGCCATCTCCCCTACAGGTGTGTAAAATGTAGTGGTAATCACGAATACGGAAACTGCCCGTTAAAGAAAAAAGACAATTCTGGGAAATTAAAATGTGCAAATTGTGAATCCACAGATCACCCAGCAAATTACAAGGGTTGCCCCTTTTATAAATTTGTTGCTAATGCCAAAAAAAATGCTGCTGCCCAAAAAAGGAACGTCAATTCATCTAAAATAAACAAAATTACCAGAACAATCAATCCGCTTATTTCTTACGCCTCAGCCGCATCTAGCCATCAGGAACCTCCTATCCATAATCAACCCAATCAGCACAAAGCCAATAACAACATTAATCCATCAACGTCATCCAGCACCCCCCCCCCCCTGGATCAACGATCTTAAATCCAAAATAGCAGCAATGAACAAAAACATGCTGACAGCAGTTAACATTCAAATATCACAAATATCTAACCAAGTCCAAACAAACTCGAGAAGAATCGAGCAAATTTTCAACTTCCTGCAAATTCAACATGGATAACCAAAATAAAATAAGCAAACTAAAAATCGTAGCCATTAATGTCAATTCTATCCAGACAAACCAAAGACGTTACGATCTCCAATGCTTCGCAACTAACAATAATCTAGATATTCTAATAGTCACTGAAACTAAACTTAACGCCAAACATAAACTATCCTTTATAAATTATGACTTCATTCGTACGGACAGGAAAAATTTAGTGCAAGGTGGGGGCACTGCCATCCTAGTAAAAAATAATATCAACTTCACCAAAATCAATTCTCCAACTTCATTAAACAACTCAATTCTCGAATTCACAATAGTAAAAGTTAAATCAGACTCAATCAAAAATCTTTTCATCATAGCGGCATACGCAGCTCACAACAACAAAACAATTTTCACCAATGAACTCACCAACCTACTTAAAGACCTCAAACTCCAAAACCCAAATAATAACTTCATATTAGCAGGTGACCTGAATGCAAGGAGACAAGACTGGGGTGACTCTGTGACAAATGAAAGAGGAAGACAACTCAGAAATTGGGAACTGAATGATGGCTTACTATTTAGAGCAACTTCTATCTTACCAGGTGAACCCACCTTCATCAGAGGCCAATCGATTCTCGACATAATTATTATCGACTCAAGACTTGATCTCCACATCTCCAATAACAAATCCATTTCAGTAGCGTACTATGATAGCGACCACAAGGCGATCATCTTCTCCATCCTATGTGTACAATTCAATACAGTAAGAACCCCCAATTACAAATTCAATTATAAATCCACAAAATGGAAAAAATTTACAAACAACCTGGAGAAAAACTACAATCACACAATTCGTCATGACCGCAATCTAACGACTCAAGAAATGGATGAACACCTTGATCAGATTAACAACGTAATTCGGGTGACTATCGAAGATTCGGTCCCAAGATTCAAAAACAACCACAATAGTGTCGACAAATATATAAACTCCAAAATCAAAAAACTAACAAAAGACAAATCTCGCATGCTAACAATGTTAAATAAACTACTGACAACAGACCCTCAGGCCAATCTACCGGCAACACAATCAGCCAAAAAACTTCTTGCTCAATTAAAATCTGACCTAAAAAAAGAATTTAAAAAGTCGACTGACAGCTACTGGGCATCACAAATAAAAAGAATTGATCATAGACGTGCAGACAACTTCTTTCCCAAAATAAACAAGTTGCTCAGACCTCGTGACCCTCTAATCATTGGTGAAATTCAAAGAAATTTATTGGAGCCTAATGTCGCAACCAGAGCCTGCATTCCAACCGATGCCCCAAACCTAATTACGAACCACGCAGATAAGCTGAACATCATCGAAGCTTTTTTCAAGTCGATTAATACCCCAAGACACATAAATATAGGTACACGAATCAAAGAAATGGCGGACAATAAAGCTGATGAATATATTGAAGATCTGAGGACCAGAAGAACCAACAACACAACAATTACCCACTTCTGTCCAAGAAATCCAGCAACTCACCCAACAGCTGATGGTGATGACATTTTCTGTGACCCTCCCACAATCCAAGCAATAGTCAATAAATTGCCAAACAAAATTTCCAGTGGACTTGATGATATCCCCCCAATAGTTTTAAAACACCTTCCTTTTAACATCATCACTTCATATGCCATAATTTTCAACAACGCAATCAACAACTGTTATTTTCCAACAGCCTGGAAACTAGCAAAAGTCATTCCTCTGCTAAAGAAAAATAACGAACCAGCCAATCCTTCTAGTTACAGGCTGATCAGTCTAACCACCAGCATCAGTAAAGTTTACGAAATCATAATAAACAAGAAAATCATTGAACATTGTGAAGACCATAAGATTATTCCAAACAACCAGTTCGGTTTTAAGCACCAACACTCAACAACTCATGCCATTCGTAAACTTCTCAGTGATGTCAACACCCTGCTCGGCAATAAATATATAGTTGCTGCAGCTTTATTAGACTTAGAAAAAGCATTTGATTCTGGTTGGATCAAAGGTCTAATCTTCGTCCTACACAACAAAAAATTCAAACGATGGCTCATTTTGCTGATCCTGGACATGTTATCTGGGAAATCGTTCGTCACCACGAACGGGTCCCAACAATCATCATCCATCATTTTCCACATCCTAGAAGGGTTCCAGCAAGGAACAGTCAACTCTCCAGCTCTCTTCAACATTCTCACTTGCGAAATCATCAACCTATACCAACTTAATCAAAACAATAACTCGTTTTCTATGGCTTTTGCTGACGATACCATTTTTTATGTAGCAGGCAAGGATCCTGACAAAATTAAACTCCAACTAAATAATATTATCAATAACATTAATAGCCATTACGCGAAATGGAACCTCAGGATCAACCCGAGCAAGTGCGAAACCATCATCTTCAGGAAACCAGTACACTACCTATTATCATCAACTGTTACAAAGCTCAAGTCTTTTAAGATCACTACCAAAATTCCAGGAACAGATACTGACGCTGACATACCACATGTCAAATCTGTCAAATATCTAGGGGTACATCTGGACGAACTGCTTAGAGGGCACTCACACATGATCTCACAACTCGACAAAGCCAAAAAAGCCTTCAAAGCAAATAGCAGATTGTTCTACAACAAACATTTATCGATCAGATCAAAAATAATCTGCTACTTGCTACTAATAAGACCCATCCTATCATACGCGGCCCCGGTCTGCTGGAATACCGGAGCAGCTCTGATGGAGAAACTCAGATGCTTTAAAAGAAAGTGTCTAAGAGCATGTCTAGGACAATATAGATCTGCGTACACCAATTTCAACCAGTTCATTAGTAACAAGAATATTTACAACATGGCAGTCATCCCGCAGATAGACACTTTCTCCATCAAATTAACTAGAGACTACTTTGGCAAACTCCCGTCCATCAACAATACTCTAATAAATAATCTAGCCCAAGCAGATCTTAATGATATCGAGGATCGCCTCAAAAATGGTTACATCACCCCACAATCATTCACACAAATTGACCACAGGGGCCTCATCCAGGACCACAACAATATTCCGGTGATTTATCACTGGAGTAGACATCAGTCAGACAAAAGTGTCACCTTAACTACCAATGACATAAAGTGGAAAACTAACATGGTCTATTCAATGGCTATATCATCAATCAATTCCGTGGACTCAAGCAGGCTATCCAGTAAATACTGGTGGTTAACGGAGAACTCTGCTCACATCAAAGCATTGAGACAGAGACTAAACTCCAATCAAATATTTACGCCTCCGTGATTCATATGATGTAAATACTGTAAATATTGTATATATATTTTTCTTAATTATATATTTTCCCTCTATCCCCCTCCTCTTCTATTTTATTTATTATTATTGACATTCAAAGACGGTTTTTCAATAGTCTTTTTTCCGTCATTTTTAAGAGCAACATTTACTGAGTTAAGCTCATTAACATTTAAATTAAACAATTAAAGTGATCTCAAACTTTAATAGCCATTAGCTTATCATCTAAGTATGCGAGAGCACGACAGTGCCAAGCAGCTCCAATAGCACCTAACTGTGTTACTACTTAAGAGTATTTTTTAAGTTATATTTCTTCATGTTAATATCAATGTACTGACTGAAACGAAATAAACTTTATTCATAAAAAAAAAGAAATCTGGGCGTCGGTTGGCCCTGCGGGCCAGCCCCAAAACTTCCCGCTGTTTTCGACCTCAAAGAGCTCGAAAACATTAGTGTAGATATATTTTCGAGCTCTTCGAGTTCGAAAATGCTATCACATGCGATTGTGTTTTTACGATCTTTTCAAGCTCTAACAAGTTTCCTGTTATGCTAAAGTCTGAAAATTTATATGAGTATCAAGAATTATTAATGAAGCAGTTTTTAAAATTTAATCCCTGACTATGTTCAATAAAATAAGTGTATTCAGGCAGAAATCAATGCCAGGGATTCAAATCAAGATTTAAATAAGTTATGACTCATGTGAGAAACAATCAAATATGAAATATCCGAGAAAAATATTGAAAACTACGTTTTATCGATTTCATTGTTTATATTATGATTTAAACTAAAAACCAAGTTCGATGACATAATGTATCGAAAGTAACCATACAAAAGATGAGTTGGTATGACTTCGAACACATTTTAGTAGGTTATATTATGATTCATCCGGGAAAAATAACATAAAATGTTATGTTTTTAACTTTTCAACGCCGATATCTTTCGAATTAATCGATCGATTCTGACGTTCGAGGTGGTAATCGGTGCGTTTTATTGAATTCGAGAGCTGATTAAAATTTGAAATCGATCGCGTCAGTCGTTTCGAAAATTTTTAGAAAAAACCGTTTTTCACCATTTCTTTCTCCCGCGATAACTCTCGAACGAATCATCCGATTTTGATGTTTGAGGTCGCAATCGAAGCGTTTTTTTGAGTACTAGAGCTGATTAGATTTTGAAGTCGATCGTATGAGTCGTTTCTGAGAAATCAATAAAAAACTAAAAAAAAAATTTTTTTTTTTCGTAATTCACAGATATTTTCGAGTCTATTTGATCAAATGATCTGAAATTTTCAGAAAAGTTGATGGCCAACATGCTCTTTCAATCGCCGCCTTAAACATCCAAATCGGTTCATTAGTTCAAAAGTTACAAAGAGTTAACATACATACACACACACACACACACACACACACACACACACACACACACACACGCACACACACACACACACACACACACACACATACAAACTCGGACATCATTCCGAAAATAGTCAGAATAGCTTCCTAGGACCTCAAAACGTCGACATCTGATGAAAACTCGATTTTCGAAAATCGGGGTGAAAACAATAACTTCCGGAAATTTTCGAAAATCGTCGATTTTCTTAGCGGACAGTTAAAAAAGTAGCGTAGCATAGTCGTTAATGCGTCGGTCTTTCGTTGGTTAGGTCCCGGGTTCAAATCCCACTAAAACGTGTGCGGTTAGTCAATAATTCTAGCGTTTTTTCGCGAAATAAAAAATTTCTACTAGATTAGAAATTTAATTAATCACATATCTGATGATTCCCACATCACCAAGATGATTGAACAAAAAAAAAAAAAAATGAAATACTGTAATTGAGTAAGTCTTTTTTTTTAATTTATTTGAAATTTCTATACATAGCTATGTATATATTGGAAAATTTTAATATATGGCCATATATAATTCTCTTTTCCCGGACAATTAAATAAGTATTTGATAATTACAATTATTTCTAGTCTATTCAATCAAATGAAATAATAATAATAATAATAAAAATAATCATAATAATAAATATTTTCACCCAGAGCCGCTGTGTTGCGGCGACAGTTCGGATTAAAATAAACAGCGTGCAGCTGTGTTGCAGCGGTGTTGCGGCAAAAGATGAAAATTTAATTTTTTAAACGTCAAATTTTATTTTTACTCGGGGAAAGGGTTATCCAATTAAGTCGTTTTTGACTTTTATCAAATTCTAGAGCTAATTAGATATTGGAATTGATCGAACTAACGGTTTTCAAAATATTCGAGCAGAACAAAAAAAAAAAATTTTTTTTCTGTACTTCTTAAATATCTCAGAATTTATTTGATTAAATGATCTCGAATTTGCATGAAATCTAAATTCAAACAAACTTTTTTGAATGCCGCACAAACCATCTAGATCGGTGAATTTATTAAAGAGATATGAGAAATTTACATCCACACACACGTGAGCGCGCGCGTGTACAGACAAACACTCAGGCATCATTCTAAAAATAGTAATAGAATAGCTCCTAGGACCTCGAATGAGAACTTGGTTCTTGGAAATTGGGGTGAAAACAATAACTTCCCAAATTTTCCGAAAATCCTCGATTTCCTTAGCGGAAAGTTAAAACCAAAAAGTATTAAATATGATATTATAAAATTGTTTGTGTTTGTCTTTCTTTCTCTTGTATAGAACTAGTAGATTTTAGAACTGCAGTTCATTGAGCGATATAACCAGAGATTTGCATAAACGAAATGTTCAATCTATTTTATCCGTTTTCTGTGAAGCAAAAATTCAGTCCGATATCCAGATTCGCAATGCTATGTCAACAATCATCATTTTTCCTGATATTCATCTCTACGTTCCAACTAAAAGGGTCAATTCTATAATTGAAGATTGATCACATTTTAGGATACTTTATACTGCAACTTTAAATAGGAATCGAAATTATTTAGTACAATCTTACATGTCAAGTATCGTGAATTGAGCAAAGAAAATCTTTGATAAGTATCTTCACAACAAGATGAATTGATGCTATCACTTGTCTACTCGACCATGTTCTTTTTCTCCTGGTTATATTTTGAAAATACTTTATTTCGCGGCAGATTGTAGCTATAGAAATAAATTCAACCGGTTGAGCAGATAGTTGCTGCGATAAATCACCTAACTCTTCGAAACCCACGATCTAGGATCCCAGTACGTATGGCTGCAAGCTTATTCTCGTCGGTTCAAACTCCTATATTTTCCCTTAGTTCTATACCAAAGAGAAACAGAGAAAGAGAGCGAGAGGGAGATTGAGAACTCGATCTTACGAACGAACCATCGTACCGGGGCAAACGACTACGATGGCAACTCTCCTTCTTAACTTATATCCCCTCCTACCAACTGAAGTATACGTTTTTATTTTATTTTATTTTTTTTTGTTACGATGACGTTTTTCTTCTTGTACTCTCTTTCTTCATTGCTTTACTATTTTAAGTTTTTTTTTGTGTTCCATGGCCATTTGTCAATACACATTTTTCTGGTTCCTTCACTTTAACCAGTTTACGATCTTACTTTAGCTATTTCCTTACAAACTTTTTGTAAGTTGTGGAAATTATATTGGTCATTCTATGATCACGGGTTGTGAGACTATAATTTTGGATTTTTAAATTTCGCATGAAATAAATCAATACACGCACTCGTAAATACAAAACAATTGTAGCATTTATTAATATTTTCACATTTAAGGTAAGTGACCCCTCTATCGGCCAGGCCCCCTTTATCGGTCGAAAAATCGATATATTTCCACAATAAGTACGTATTGATACATAAATAGTTTTTTTAAAAAAAAAAGTAAAATTAATCTAGCTCAGATTAAACATACTTTGATTATTGTAAAAATTTATTTTTTAATTAAAAAAAAAATAGTAGTACGTCAGACGCGATTTCTAGTAGTTTCTTATCAGGGAGCTTACTTCCCTGATTAAAAACTCCGATTGAATCTGATTGAATCTGATTAAAACTCAATCAGAATTCTATCAGTTTCAATCAGAAACAAATTTCCGATCAGAAATGTTCGGGAGCGTTCGAGGGTTCTGATTGACTTTCTATCAGTTTCAATCAGATTCTATCAGAAAATAATATTTAGTATTTTCTGATTGAAACTGATTGGATTTTCTCTATCAGTTTCAATCAGATTCAATCAGAAAAAAAAATTTTAATTTTCGATTATTTTCCGATTGAATCTGATTGAAACTGATTGGATTTTTCTCTATCAGTTTCAATCAGATTCAATAAGGAAATAATAATTTTTAAAAAATTATTTTCCGATTGAATCTGATTGAAACTGATTGGATTTTTCTCTATCAGTTTCAATCAGATTCAATAAGGAAATAATAATTTTTAAAAAATTATTTTCCGATTGAATCTGATTGAAACTGATAGCGAAAAATCCAATCAGTTTCTATCAGATTTAATCAGAAAAAAATAATTTTTGAAAACTTATTTTCCGATTGAATCTGATAGAAACTGATAGAGAAAAATCCAATCAGTTTCAATCAGATTAAATCGGAAAATAATTTTTTTTAAATTATTATTTTCTTATTGAATCTGATTGAAACTGATTGGATTTTTCTCTATCAGTTTCAATCAGATTCAATAAGGAAATAATAATTTTTAAAAAATTATTTTCCGATTGAATCTGATTGAAACTGATAGCGAAAAATCCAATCAGTTTCTATCAGATTTAATCAGAAAAAAATAATTTTTGAAAACTTATTTTCCGATTGAATCTGATTGGAACTGATAGAGAAAAATCCAATCAGTTTCAATCAGATTCAATCAGAAAATAATAATTTTTAAAAAATTATTTTCCGATGGAATCTGATTGAAACTGATAGAGAAAAATCCAATCAGTTTCAATAAGATTCAATAAGAAAATAATAATTTAAAGAAAATTATTTTCCGATTAAATCTGATCGAAACTGATTGGATTTTTCTTTATCAGTTTCTATCAGATTTAATCGGAAAATAAGTTTTCAAAAATTATTTTTTTCTGATTAAATCTGATAGAAACTGATTGGATTTTTCTCTATTAGTTTCAATCAGATTCAATAAGGAAATAATAATTTTAAAAAAATTATTTTCCGATTCGCTAGCGTCGCTGTGGAAACCTCAAATTTCTCATAATATAAAAAAATTTAGTGCTCCAGATTTAGGCCTCAATTTCTCAAATGACGTACCTTACGCAGATTCCCTCACTTTTTTTCGTTAAAAATAAATACTTTGGACGGGGAATCTCAAAAAAAATGACCCAAAAATAAATAATTAATTACCAATTTGCAGAAAAATTACCGGAAACTCTATGAATTATAATGAATAAAAATGAATATTTATTTTTATTTATCTCCGTTCAAAAAAAATTTAATGGTTACTATGAGAAAATAGTTAACTGAAAGAAAATTTAGTAGGGGAGCCTGGGGCACAAATGCCCCCTCCCCCAAAAATTATAAAAACAAAAGTTTTTTTTATTTCCCGTCAAGTTATGACCTTTGTAATGTTTTTATCATATTTTAGGCCAATATGTGATATGTGGGGTAAAATGGACCACTCAAAACAAAGAAATAGTAACGAACAAATTAACTTGACGAAAAATAAAAAAAAAAAATAATAATTTCGTTACAATTTTTTTTCGAGTGTTCCATTTTGCTCTGCACATCACGTATTGATCTAAAATGTAACAAAATTAGTATAAAGGTCATAACTTGACGGAAAAATTGAAAAAAATAATTTTTTTGAGTGG
This sequence comes from Microplitis manilae, assembly GCA_030273425.1. Classification (NCBI taxonomy): domain Eukaryota; kingdom Metazoa; phylum Arthropoda; class Insecta; order Hymenoptera; family Braconidae; genus Microplitis; species Microplitis manilae. Next base: position 16,289,406 of record CP092726.1, on the reverse strand, counting down.
TCCATTTTACCCCACATATCACATATCGGCCTACAATATGATTAAATCATTATAGAGGTCATAACTTGACGGAAAATAAAAAAAAAATTTTTACCTAATTTTTGAGGGGGGCCTTTGTGCCCCAGGGGGGCCTTCGTGCTCTAGGCTCCCCTATACATTTCTTCAATTAAAATACAAAAATTTATTGAGGACAAAATATTTGATTTTGTATTCTATATTATTTCGGAAATTAAAAAAAAAATTTTTTTTGAGACCTACTAACAGTTTGTCCAGGAATATATAAAAGCGAATAATAATAATAAATCAATCAATTTATTTTATTTTTACACATAAATTTTTCTAAGTACTCAGATTTTTTTTTAACTCGAAAATTTTCCAAGTCCAGAAAACGGTAATTTTTTTTTTGAGGATTTTGAGAGCTCCGTTAGAAGTCAAAACCGATGAAGAGTTTGCATTTAGACTTCATAGATTTAGAGTGCCAATATTGTATTATTTTCCGACCGGTAGATAAAAGATCAAAGGAATTGAATTTTTTGAGGTCCAAACTAGAATTTGTTTTTTGACTCGGGATATTATCTATGAGATAAAAGTAGTTTAACATTGGACAGTTTAAAAATGGTAAGTTTAATATAGTATAAATCTTTTTTACTTTAGAATGTTCTACTGTTAAGTTATAGCAATTTAAAAAAAAAAGTTATTTAATTTACATACTTTTTAAATGGAAAAATTTGATAGTCGAGAAAAAGTACTTTAAATTAAATTTAAGAGCTAACATTTTCAGGGAATTTTTCTCAATATAAACGGCAAAATTATCTTGTGTTGGCTAGAAAAAAAAAATTTCGTTTCAAACAAAACGGATTCAATTAGAAAATAATAATTCATTTATCGATTATTTTCCGATTGAATCCAATTAAATCCGACAGAAAATTTTCAGTCAGTTTTAATCCGTTTCAATCGGAAAATAACAATTCAGATAATATTAATAATTATTAAAATTTGGGCAGATATGAATTTCATTTGTCATGAATTCAGCAATTTTTGAAGTATCAAAGTATAGAATTCTATCGGTCTTTCCAATTTAATAAATTTTATAAAAAGTGAAAACAAGCATTTTTCAGGATTATGTATAAACTTTTTTCGAAGAACTGTATTGATTGAATTAAAACTATCACAAAAATAAAAAAAGCATTAATGTAAAATTATATATACATTAGGTTGGTTAAAAAAAATTTTTTTTTAGTATCCAAAAATTGAAAGTATACCTAAAAACCAAAATTTCTGTACCAATTCAAGCTCTTAATAATAATACTACGGTTTGCGTTCAGCCGTTTTTATTCATATTTACAGAGTATTTAAATAACACGGGAAAAAAACTTTTTATAATTTAGAATTTTCTAACTTATAATCTAATCAACGAATTATGATGCACGATAGATATTTTTGTAGGAAATTGAATGCTCTACAACAAAAGTCTCATCATTTTTTGATAAATCTATCTGTTCAAAAGTTATTTGAGCATAAAGTCAAATTTATAGTAAATTTTGAGATCTTTTTAATTTTCCAGCGAAACTATCAGTTTTATCAGAAAATCTTATAGAAACTTTTTTTTGGGTAATTTCATTTTTCAAAAATTATAATGAATAAAGTTTTCTAAAGTTTTGCTTTTTTTTCTAGTTATTTTCATTTCAATATCAAGTTCTTAAAAAAATAGTTTTCTGATTTATTTTTTATAAATTCTAAAATATATTTTTTGTATTTAAACTTATATTTTTTAAATAAATTTTTTCATGGGGGTGTTTAACGCAAGGATTTTCATATGCAACTAATAGAAAAAAAAGTTGCTTGAACCCAGAGAAAAATTCCTTAAGAGAACAGATATATATGGAGGAGAGAAAATTCATCAGTCCTAAGCAATAGCAGTAGGAGTAATTCGGTTCTCGCCACTAGATAGCGCCTACCACTTGTGTAGTGTCCCTGGTAAGAAACTTCGTTCAGACGTATTATATTCCAGACTTGGAAGCAATTGTAACAAGAGCACTCCTGTGTTCTTTGACAGAGTGACAAGTACAATTTTTGGTGGTAATATAGTATATTCTATATTACTTCATGACATGCAATCTAATTGTTTATATAGATTCAACGTAGATTTTGAAACATTCGATTTTTTTATTTTCTACCCTTTAATAATATATACAATTATTTGTCCCGAGAATCGGTAATTGTTTATTAATTTACAATTGAAACCTTCTGAAAATATCCGATTAAATCTGATTGAAACTGATTGAAACTCAACAATAAATTCTGATTAAATCTGATTGAAACTGATTGAAAGTCAATAATAAATTCTGATTAAATCTGATTGAAACTGATTGAAAGTCAATAAGAAATTCTGATTAAATCTGATTGGAACTGATTGAAAGTCAATAAGAAATTCTGATTAAATCTGATTGGAACTGATTGAAAGTCAATCAGAAATTTCTGATTAAATCTGATTGGACGTTTTCAATCAGTTTCAATCGGAGTTTTTAATCAGGGAAGTATTCTTGTTTTTTCATTAATCGATTATTAATTAAAAATAACAATGAAAGTCCGATTTTTTTTTGTAATCTTATTAGCTCGTTTCATAGTAGTTTTAAGAGTTAAAACTTTAATGATTTTTACCTAATTTATAGTAAAAATAGGGTGGCCGAATATAGATACAAGAAAATTACCTCTGTATGCATTATCGGCCACCTTAGTTTTATTTTTTTTTGAGGTTATTAACATTTATATGCAAAATAGTCAATTTAATTTTTTCAATGTCAAAATAAATAAACAAATTGATTAAGTTGTATTTCAAAATAAATATAAATATTTATAATAGATGAAAATAAATTATATACATCCAATCAGCTAAAATTTTATCTAAAAGGTGGCCAATAGAGAGGACAGCTAGGAGGCCGATAGTGGGGACAGCTAGTTCAATAGAGGGGACATTAGGAATTGAAGTTATTTTTATTTATTATTAAATTTCTAATAAGTATTTTTACATATATTCTTTTTTAATTTGAAGTTAAATGTATACGCTTCAAGTTTCTATCATTGTTTTATACATGAATTGTTTTTTTATACTTTACTTCTTAATTCGAAAAAAAAGTATGCTTAACTGGCCAATAGAGGGGTCACTTACCTTATTTGAATGATGTAAAAAAAACTTTCGGTATTAAATTAAACAATTAGTGTCTTTAATTCATTTTTTAAGTAAATAAAAATTCACTGCAGGATTTATATTAAAAATTTTAATTATAATTCCTTGTCGGATCCGATTTGCGATAAAATTTTGTAACAGGGTAAAATAATTAACATAGAGAATAAAATAATTTGAATTTGAATTTTGTTTCCCGCCGATAACCGGCCAACGACCTCGTAAGTTGCGAGTTAGTGTTGCGACTAGTCACCGGGTGTCGCATGGATCACTACGGCCCGTTCGTCATTTCCTAGTCTAAGATAGTGGGAATAGGTTTCCGGACTAGTGAACGGGAGTGAAACCATATAATGGACTGCGGAACGGGAATTCAGGAGAGTTGACCAGACGGCGAAACTGACCAGACGCAGTTAAATAAAGGTAAATATCTAAGTCTACGTCCGCTTTACGTGGAACGAGGCGATGATTAATTATTTAAATTAACTTGTAAATTGATTATAAGGCCTCAGGGCCGATAAACACTTTAATTAATAATTAATTACATTGTCTAATGCGTACTGTACACTGACAGGTTAACCTAATTAAAAGAATCGAGGGAAGCAGAGAGAGAACGAGGAGAGTGCGGAATTAGAAAGAGAGAGACCATAATACCACCACCAGAAGGACCAGCAGCACTACGCTGAGTTGCTGTAGAGTAATTAATAAAGGTAAATTTATAATTAATTAAGGCCTCTCCTTATCAGAGGGCCGAATTAGTTATAAATAAATTACTTAACACCTTCCTGCTCTCCGTAAAGTAATAGTTCAAGGCCTGTCGGCTAGTTTAATCACGCGTCTCGTATTCTCGAACTTTCTGTCAAATCTTTTGTCGCGCAATCGCCATTTTGTTGTAACTCTCAATTTATTATAATCAAGGCCTCTCGGCTGGAATAAAATAAATCTTCGCGTCAATTTTTCAATAATAAATTTAATTCAAATTCAGTCTTAATTATAAAAGTATTCCAGGCCTGTCGGCCGCCTTGAGTAAATTATCCGTGTCGTGAAAATCGTAAATTCAGGCCTCGTGACGCCATTTCCCGGGCCGAATATTCTAGTCAATTTTAACGTAATTCTAGTCGTAAATTTAGTCTTAAAATAATTTTAAAGTAATTTTTAAAATAATTATAAATTAATAGATCAAGAAAATCAAAAGACGCTTGAAAAGATTACGGAAAAATTTGTCGAGTAAAAGTTAAGAACGGATTATTTTGCCAGTAAATTAAATTGAATATTAAAATATGCGATAATCAAAATTATAAAAAGGAATAAATGAATAAGATTAATTTTTGAAGACAAATGTGAATAAGAATTATTAGTGGAAAATTAATTAATTAATAATTAAATTAAACCAAAATTAATTGATTAATATAAAGTGAATGAATTAAATAAATCAGTGAAAAGTAATAAGAATTAAAATTATTAGTGGAATTTTTATATTGAGAAATTAAAGTCGAGTATTAAGTAAAAATTAATGATGTCATTGAGTGTAGAATAAAATTGAGTACAAAGTCGAGTCAAATAGTTTTAAGTAAAATTTAACTGTGTCTGTGATAAGTCCAGGGGACATTCTAGTTATAAGTAAATACACATCCAGGGGATGTTTTTAAATTAGATTAAGGTTTACCGTCCAGGGGACGAGGTTATAGATTAAGGTTACTGTCCAGGGGACTATTTTAAGGTTTTCCGTCCAGGGGACGAGGTTAATAATTGTGTGTGGGTGTGATACCGTCCAGGGGACGAAGAAAATTAGTTTGTTATAAGGAACCGTCCAGGGGACGAGATAAAATTAGTTTGTCATAAGTAATACCGTCCAGGGGGCGAGAAAAATTAGTTTGTCATAAGTAATACCGTCCAGGGGACGAGATAATTAGTTTGTCATAAGTAATACCGTCCAGGGGACGAGGAATTTAGTTTGTCATAAGTATTAGTTTGTCATAAGAAAATTATTATTGGTTGATTAAATAAAGCAAGGTGCTTAAAATTAATAAAATTTTGATTAGCCTTATTTCAGTTATTTTTCCATTCCTCACCTCTCTCACAAAATATTACAAACGACTCTGAGAAAATTATTAATTAAATTTAATTAATTAAAATTAAAATACTACAACATCCGGTTCTGGAAGGCCGAGTCCATCTTCCAGTGGCGCCCTAATATTCGTCTGTAATACTAGGTGCGCCCAGACTTGGCAAGCTAAACACTCTGTCATAATTTACCGTACATTCCCAGAAATTCACTCTAATTCACAATGGATTATCGTAGTTTACGGTCGATTTTTCCATTTTGCGATATATTTTAGATGGATTTATCGCACTTTCCGATAAGCATTTCCGCATTGCACACCAGGTATTTCTCGTAAACTACGGCAAATATACTGTAAGATACAATGCTTTTGTTAAAATTGACGACAAACACACGGAGAGAAATGTACCGTAAATATTCCTATCACGATAAAAACAGTATAGGTGATGCACCTTTATCAGTCTAGTAATAATTGCGATGCGGTATAGTAATGAAAATTTTTGTTTGATGTTGCTTCGAATGCACTGTGAAAATGTCTATACGAGCACAGTAAATATTACCGTGCTACATAGAGTATATAGGCATTTTAAAAAGTATCAGTGTCTGTTGAGATAATCTCTAAGTTTTATTTTATTGAGTAATAATTCATAACATTCAGAATCTAGAAACTCAATAAAAATGTATAATAAATTGTTAATAAAATGTGAGTAAAATTAAACATCAAAAATAGAATTAGTATGATATAAAGGTTAAAGGATTAGGTGTTCTATGGAAAAGTATTTTTTTTTCTTTTTCTTTTCGAAAATATAGTCAGGAATACATTTTCGAGCTCTTCGAGATTGAAAATACTTTTGTATGCCGTTGTTTTCGAAAAAAAAGTTCTTTACAATTTTTTTTCCCATGATGTTTCATTGACAAATGAATTGATTTTTATGTTTGAAGTAGCAATTGACCCATTTTAATAAAGTCTAAAGCTGATCAGATTTTGAAATTGTTTGGTTCAGTTATTTTAAAGATATTCCTAAAAAACTGTTTTTTATCGTTTCTTTCTCCCGCGATATCTCTTAGACACGTGACCCGATTTTGATGTTTGAGGTCGCAATCGACGCGTTTTTTTGAGTTCAAGACCTGTTTAGATTTTGAAGTCAATCGTACAAGTCATTTCTGAGAAATCAATAAAAAACTAAAAAAAAAAATTTTTTTTTTTCGTAATTCACCAATATTTTCGAGTCTACTTGATCAAATGGTCTGAAATTTTCAGAAAAGTTGATGGCCAACAAGCTCTTTCGATTGCCGCCTTAACCATCTAAATCGGTTCATTAGTTAAAAAGTTATAGACCCGTCACACACACATCATACACACACAAACACATACACACACACACGCGCGCGCGCACACATATATACATACATACAGACACTCGAGCATCATTCTAAAAATATTCAGAATAGCTTCCTAAGACCTCAATACGTCGACATCTGATAAAATTTTGATTTTGGCAAATCGGGGCGAAAACAGTAACTTCCCGAATTTTTTGAAAATCATCGATTTTCTTAGTGGGAAGTTAAAAAAAAGGTAAGATATTTACAATTTCGTCAGGATGTATAGATCCGAAAAAAAAAAAATTACTCACAGTCGTTTTAAATCACCTGTTTCGCGAAATTTAATAAATCAATTTTAGCCTTCAAAATTTGACATTTTGAATTATAATCTTGACATGAAAATTTAGTTGAATTTTATTTAACGAATTTTGTTAAACAGATAATGTAAAAAAAAAACGATAAGTAATTTTTTCAAAATAAATATCCCGGCGAAATTACATATAATGAGTTAACTCACGTGAAGTCATGCTTCGTCATGCATCACTACCCTAATCAAAAAATCTATGAGGGATTGTATAGAAACCCATATGAATCATATAAAAAGTATGAATTTATATAAGAATCCTTAGGAATTAATATGGAAGAGTATCATTTTATATAAGAATTCATGCAGGAAACTATGAGTATCTGGAGTCTTATATGGGAAATCCACATAGTAAACTGTAGGTACTTAGATTTTCATTTTGACGTAGTGTAAATTCTCACGGGAAATTGACGCAAAAATCCACATGATATTCCACACTGATTTTATATGGCTTTGGCATGGTGTGGATTTCCATAGGAGTCCATATCGGTATCTATGCTGGATTACTGTATAAGAAATCATAGGGGAATCCATCCGAAAACGCCTGGTGGAAACTTACATAGAAATCTAGGCTGGATTCCCACACGGAGAGAAAAATATCGTCAGAATGACTATCCAATGTATCCTCAAACGCGTATCGTCAGAATAACGATTCGTATACCTAATTTAGGAATACTCTCATAATAATTTAATAATCTATAGTATCGTTAAAATAAAGATACGTACCCATGCAGGAGCTGCCAGAGTTGAACAACGGGGCCCTCCTTGGCCCAGCACTGGGGAACCTAGCTTTGGCTCACCTCTATTGGCCCGGGCTTGGGCCAGGACTGGGTAACCCAGCCTTGGCCATCCAATGGCAAGCCAGACTTGGGCCAAGACTGGGTGACCTAGCTTTGGCCATTACAATGATTACCCGGGCTTGGGCCAAGGCTGGGTTACCTAGCCTTGGCCATTACAATGATTACCCGGGCTTGGGCCAGGACTGGGTAACCCAGCCTTGGCCATCCAATGTCAAGCCAGACTTGGGCCAAGACTGGGTAACCGAGCCTTGGCCATTCAATGGCAACCCATGCTTGGGCCAGGACTGGGTAACCTAGCCTTGGCCGACCCCATGATTACCCGGGCTTGGGCCAAGACTGGGCAACCCAGCCTTGGGCGTTTAATAAGTAGATCATATAAATGTATCTGTTAAACATTGGTAGGTTCGTCCAGTAGCTACCGTTCGGGCCTAGCAATCAGAAGGACGGCAGTTCGCGCCCAGAGCCCAGCAGAATTTTCACCGAGTTTTTTTCACATCATTTACCTCCCTTAGATAATTTAAACGTTAATGATCATAAACTCTACGAGGTTAATAATAATAAAATTTTTTTATATTAAATTTATTCGTTTCCTCGAAGCCTGGGCTAAGCCTGGCAAGAAGCCTGGGCCAGGCCTGGCAACCAAGCCTGGGCCAGACCTGGCAACCAGGCTTGGCCCGAGATTATCATCCCAGACTTTAACCAAAACTGGGCCAAGACTGGTTTACAAGCCTGGCCCAAGGTTCTACAAAGTTGGGGCAAGACTGGGCCAAGCCTGGGCCCGTGGTACTTTTCTCTCTGGGTATTTAGGTTAGGATAAGTATTCATTTATTTAGTTTAGCAATGCGACGAATAGCCTTTGTAACGATATGTAGTTTTGTTAATATAAGTATCTGTATCGCCAGCGTGAGGATCCATATAGCTAAACTGGCTATACGTATCGTTGTTCTCGGTTGCCATATGCCTAAATACAGAGTTTGCGCAATAGCCATGTCAGAGATACATGGTATGCCTAAAGTAAAGGTGCGGATCGTCATTTTGACGACCCACTCTGACGATACTCTGTATAGCTGAATTGGCTATACGGCGTATGGTTACTCTAGTAAAAATAAACGAGGGCTGCCTCGTTTTAAACTAGGCGCTAGCTAGCGAAATCGAGACAGTTCTAGAGATTATGCGCCTCCTATAATTAAGGAGTTGGTATAGCATACGCCTATGTATTGTCTACATCAATGTATATTTATGTTTACATATAACACAGTGATTAACCTCTAATTCATTATTAAACATTTATAAGCAGTGTAATGAAATATAATAAGAACTACATAATTAAATAAGTTTTACATAATTGAGTTTATAATTAATTATTATTATATAGTAGTGTAATAAATAACATAGTTGGAAAATTTAAATTTGGAAATGGAGAAAAGACTTGACACAATTGTAGAACTCCGATTGTGGGCAATTAAAACAAATATTGCGGATTGTCACTTAACTGAGTTATTAAATTTCTTCAAAGTATATTAGTACTCTTATTAAAAATTATAAATTGTATCATGAAAAATAATTTATTGAGTTAAATTAAATAACAACCCGTGAAAAATGAATCATACATGGCCATGCATGGCCTATATGGCTCATACATGGAGCATATATGGCCATGCATGAAGCATATATGGCCATGCACGAAGCATATATGGCCATTCACGAAGCATGTATGGCCATACAAACTTTTTTAATACAGTCATACATGGCCATATGCAGTCATACAAAACCATGTATGGCCATACATGGCCTTGTATGGCTGTATTAAAAAAGTTGGTAGGTCCATGAATGGTCATATATGCTCCATGTATGGCTATGCATGACCATATATGCTCCATGTATGGCCATGTATGATTCATTTTTCACCGGAATGCACGCTTCGAATGCTCGTCCTGTGATAAATAAATCATACTTGGGCATACACACTTCTTCAATACAGTCATGCATGGTCATATACAGTCATACATGGCCTTGTATGATTCATATATGTCCATGAATGACCATATATGCTCCATGTATGGTCATGCATTGCCATGTATGATTAATTTTTTGACTATTACAATTACTTATAAACAGGATGCTGCAGTGTTAAAAAAATAAGAAATTTTTTTGATATCACTAACAGCATATTGATGATTATATTGTGCTTTTTCGAAAGTGATTATATTCTTTGAACGTTACGTAGCACAACTAAACTTTGTTGTAACTGTCGGTCGCATAGCCTAGTCGTCAAAGCATCAGTCTCTCGTACGGAAGGTCCCGGGTTCGAATCCTACTAAGCGGGTGTGGTTATTAATAAGTCGAGCGTTTTTTCTCTGAATTAAAAATTTTCATTCCGAGTAGGAATTCAATTAATCGCATATCTGATAATCTCTGCGTCGCCAAAATAATAAAAAAAAAAAAAAAAATTGAAAATTTTTTTTTAATTTAGTTAAAATTTCTATACATAGTCATGTATGGCCGTATCAAGCCATGTATGGCCATATATGGTCATACATGGCCATATATGGCCACATATGGTCATACATGGCCATATATGGCCATGTCTGGCCAATTTTCATACATGGCCATGCATGGAGCATTCATACATGGCCATGTATGATTCATTTTTCACGGGAATGATAATTACTAATTTTAAAAAGTTTGTAGTAGCTATAAGTAAAAATAAAAAATTTCTTAAAAATTTTAAATTATTTGATTTGTTTTAATTATTTCAGTACGCTTGTAAAAAGTTAAAAATTTTATAATAAAAAATAATTAATTGAATTATTGCTTTGCAATTTGAATTTATTCATTTATTAAATGATATTTTGATTATATAAATTTATGTTAATTTCATCAAGTAATTAGAGTTGATTGGTTTTATTTTTTTTATATTAATCTTAAGCATTAATAAATTTATCATTATTAAGTTATTCATTTGATTTTATAGTTGTAATAATTATTTTAAATATTCAAATATATAACCTAAAATATTCAAACCACCAAGTCAATATAACAAGCCGCCATTTTGGATTTAGGTAATCTCTAGTGAAACTGGCCAGGTGCTAGTCAGTGCCACGTTTTTATGCTAGCTAGCGCCTTGTTTTACTCTAGCAAAACTGGCGAGGCGCTAGTCAGCGCCACGTTTCCATTTTTACTAAGGTAAGTAAATTGACTATACAGCGAATAGCCAGAATAGCGATACGTATATTTAATCTGGCGATATTTTTCTCTCCGTGCATATGAATTTTTTAATAGCCCGGGACAAAATCAGCATGCATGATCATGCATGGTCGTGCATGGCTCGTACATTTCATGTCTGATCATGCAGAAAAATACAATCAAAACCAGATCGAGCTTCAATCGGACTTAATCAAAGTTTTCAATTAAGAATAATCAAATATTTTTATGAAAAATTTTTCATAATTAAACATTCATTTTCATTTTGACGTTAGTAGTTAAAGTAATTATTTTTTTTTTTATCGTTGATTACAATAAATTAAATTCATAATTTCTGGTTCAATTAATAATTAAAGTTACTCTTCTTCTTTCCAAAAAATAATTAAAATAGAATTAATTGCAAACTTTTTTTGTCATTCATTGAAGAATTGAATTAATAAATTCCTGCGAAATTGATGATGATAGTCAATACAAGTACATATATTTTTTTCGATTAATAATCAAGATTAATTTAATTTATAATTTGCTTGTAATTTATAACTAGAATTCTTTTCATTTATTACTAAAAAAATACCTAATAACCAAATCAAGATTTAATTCAAATAACATTTTATTTTTTACAACCCTGAGTTGTAGGTAAAATTTGAATAACACTTTTTAGTCAGTAAATATTAATTATACATCAATACTTACAAAATAAGTTGATTTAAAATTCAATTATCATCATTATTTTTATTTTTTCTTTTTAATAATTCTAGGGATTGTGCTTGATCATGCTCATGGCTGGCAAATATTCAGGCATGATCATGCATGAGATTAACGCATGATCAGGTCTGATGATTTTTTCCCGAGTAGGAATTTTGTAGCAAATTTTATATCCTTAAAAAAAAGTCCTATGAGTCAAGTCGCTAAAGTCCATAGTTTTTTGAGTTACAATGATTTTAATAATTTAAAAAATAAAATATCAAGTGTCATTTATTTTTTTAATATTATATTTTCCAAATTATTAAAATTACTATAACTCAGAGACTATGGACTTTAGCGGCTAGACTCATAGGACTCTTTCTTTAAAGAGAATAAATTTTCTTATAAAATTCCTATTAACATTTTTGGTGTGCATGATCATTACACGAGTTCTATTACCATGCGATATAGAAAATGTTACCATAAGGATGGGAACTGTTCCCATACTTATGGAAATTTTCCCTAGAAAGTATAGTCCTATATCCCATAATTCCAAGTAATTATTACCATAATGGTGTACGATGATATTTCATAAACTTAATAAGAACGGTTACAATAAATTTCTTTCCATGTGAAGAACCAACATTCAGTAATTAAACAGAGGGTATTTTAACGTTTGATAATTAACTAATTATTATATAATTAAATTTTTTATTTATATCATCAATTAAAAATATAGGTTATGTTAATATCTATATACGAATTTTTCATTCATATTCAAGGCTTGGTTATAAACCACCAATATTTAACAACTGATAATCTGCATTCTCTAATGTTTCATCTCACTCTATGTACACCATTTCGATGGCACGTTATTATTGAGTAATTTTAGCTTATTGAAAAAGTAATTACGAAAGTAAATGATGTTTCATTGTAAACACTTTTTTTTTTTTATTTGTTATGAGATGAAATTTTTTTTTGCAATTGATAAGAATTCATTTTAAACAAAAATAATTAAATTGCGCTGTTTTATTTCTATTAACGTTAAAAGCTAATATTTCCTCATCTGCTTCATTATAACCACCGGAAACTTGATCCATAATTACTAGGCAACTCTTTTCTGCTATGAGGTTACTTGCTAAATCTTGAATGCCAACGAAAAACAATGATATTTTTTGTTATCATATTAAAAAAAGTTTAGCGATTTTATAAAAATATACTTTATCAAAAGTAATAAATATTTCTTTGAAAATTGTAATAATTTTTATTTTTTTTTTTATCGAATGTCAAAATATGAAAAATGCAGCAATAATGTTGGTCTTTTCTATAAAAAAAGCGAATATTTAATATGATGTAAAAAATTTTCGATAACAAGTCAATAAAACATAATCACAATGGGAAAAATATATCACAATGTTTCATTGGATATGAATTTAAATAAACTTTGTGAAATATTTCATTTATCAGTAGAATAGAGCAAAAATGTTTTTGTACTAGTTGTAAAAAATAATTGGAGGACTTACAATAAAACTAGAAAACAAAATACTGCAAAAAGATAATTTTAAAGAAATTTAAATTCTCGACTAAAAAGTTTTAAGAGTAAAGCCCGTATATAATACTTGGAAAGATACAAATGTTGTAAGTCTATTTCATGTAAAAATTTATGTTTCAATGCGAGTTACATTAAAATACAACTCATTCTACAAAAAAAAAAAAAAAAAACTCCAATAAAAATGTCCAGAAAAACATAGATTTTACAAAAATAATTTTCAGTATAAATTCTAAAACTCGATAATGAAAAAGTGAAATCAAGGTAATTAAAGTTTACTTTTAGATTGTGTTCGCTTCGTATTTTTTTCAATAAATCCAATTACAGATGACAAACTTTCAAATTAATTTATGCTTATAAATATTTCGGCAAAAAATTAAATGTCTGGAAACTTCAAACCGTTTTTGTATTAGAAAAATTAATCTCACTCAAACAATTATTGGAATATTAATTTTCATACTTAATAGTCTTAAAGGCTTTGTAACTTTCAAGGTATATTTAGTTTATGTAAACCCAGTTTCTCATGTTTAGGAATTTAAATTTTCTATATAATTATACTTCCCGGGAAAAAATTATCAGACCTGATTATGCTTGAGCAAGCATAATCATGTTTAGCCAAGCGTGATCAGGCCTGATCGAGCACAATCCCTAGAATTCTTAAAAAAAAAAAAAAAAAATAACGACAATTCAATTTTAAATTTACTTATTTTGTTAGTATTGATGTCTAGTTAATGTTTACCCAGTAAACACATTTACGTAAATGTGACGTCAGAGTGACGTTACGCTATGTCATGATTTACGTAAGATATGAGTTATGAATGAGTCAGGTGTGATTCATTATTTCCCATTTTTTTACGTAAGAATATGACGTGAAACTAATGACGTATACATAACGTAAATGAGATGTCTGTGTGACATTCCATGACGTCAGTATGACATATGAATGGTGTCAAAATCATCAATTCGGAAAAAATATTTTTGAAAAAAAAAAAAAAATCTGGGCGTCGGTTGGCCCTGCGGGCCAGCCCCAAAACTTCCCGCTGTTTTCGACCTCAAAGACCTCGAAAACATTGGTGTAGATATATTTTCGAGCTCTTCGAGCTCGATAATGCTTTCATATGCGGTTGTTTTTTTACGATCTTTTCAAGCTCTAACAAGTTGCCTGTTATGCTGAAGTTTGAAAATTTAAGAATCAAGAATGGTTAATGAAGCAGTTTTTAAAATTTAATCCCTGATTATGTTCAATAAAATAAGTGTATTCAGGCAGAAATTAATGCCAGGAATTCAAATGAAGACTTAAATGAGTGTTGACTCATGTGAGATACAATCAAATATGAAATATCCGGGAAAAATATTGAAAACTACGTTTTATCGATTTTATTGTTTATATTATGATTTAAACTACAAACCAAGTTTGATGACATTATGTATCGAAAGTAACCATATAAAGGATGAGTTAGTATGACTTCAGACACATTTTAGTAGGTTATATTATGATTTATCCAGGAAAAATAACATAAAATGTTATTTTTTTAACTTTTCAATGCCGATATTTTTCGAACTAATTGATCGATTTTGACGTTTGAGGTGGCAATCGGCGCGTTTTATTGAATTCTAGAGCTGATAAAAATTTAAAATCGATCGCGTCAGTCGTTTCGAAAATATTTAGAAAAAACCGTTTTTCACCATTTCTTTCTCCCGCGATAACTCTCGAACGAATTGTCCGATTTTGATGTTTGAGGTGGCAATCGACGCGTTTTTTTGAGTACTAGAGCTGATTAGATTTTGAAGTCGATCGTATGAGTCGTTTCTGAGAAATCAATAAAAAACTAAAAAAAAATTTTTTTTTTTTCGTAATTCGCAGATATTTTCGAATCTATTCGATCAAATGATCTGAAATTTTCAGGAAAGTTGATGGCCAACAAGCTCTTTCAATCGCCGCCTTAAACATCCGAATCGGTTCATTGGTTCAAAAGTTACAAAGAGTTTACATACATACACACACACACACACACACACATACATACACACACTCGGACATCATTCCAAAAATAGTCAGAATAGCTTCCTAGGACCTCAAAATGTCGACATCTGATGAAAACTCGATTTTCGAAAATCGGGGTGAAAACAATAACTTCCCGAAATTTTCGAAAATCGTCGATTTTCTGAGTGGGAAGTTAAAAAAAGAAAAAAATTAAGAACCGAATTTTCGATTTGATTACTATCGCGCAAACGCATTATCAATTCAGAAACAAGATTTGATAACAGTAAATTATGAAAAAATCCTGGGCGTTTGCTGGGTTCGAACACAGCTCCTGTTGGCTGGCAGTCCTGAACGTTGCTCACTGGTCACATCACGAGAGTTTAAGTCTTGTGCTTAATTGATGTATTTAGAGTAAAATGCGGGTAAAGACAGAGTACATAAGTTTTCGTGATGGATTTTTACAAAATTTAAAACTCCATGAACATAAATGATAGTTATAAAAAATTATATAAAATTTAATCAAGTTTCTTCGAATTTTTTTAGTTTTTTGTTGTAATGTGAAATTTAAAAAATTTATATAAAATTTTGCAAAACATTAAATAATTGTATGATATTTAATCGATTGAAAAATTGCAGTACTAAACTTGACAATCTTAATATCAAAAGAGTTCAAACTGTCGATCCATTTTCTTTGTCATCCTCAATAGCATTTTTGGTATATTATTTAAAAAAATAAAGTTAATTTCTTTATGCTCACTCTCATGCTTTAATCTAAAACGTCTGAAATACATTATCGAGTTTATCGATTACTTTGGCCCCAAGAATATTCGAAATTTAGTTGTTATTTTTACACATTTACACATTTTTAAAAATTCATTATATGATTGTTTTGTGTTAATAAATAGATGCTATAAACACTATGACTCAGAAATTACATCAGCATTGCGTAATATACTGACCTGTCACTGATGTAAAGCTATGATTTAAGAGTGACATCCATATTACGTAAAACCGTGACTTCGCTACTGACATAAATGTATGATTTTTAAATTACGTCATTATGATATTCAATTATGACTTTATTACTACGTAACAATGTGATGTAGATTTTATGTCAAGCGTACGTAACACATAAGTCACAACTGTGACGTCATACAAAAGTCATGCTTATATCAATATAATGTCAAGTTTTTACATCATTTTAAAGTCATGTAGAACGTCAGATTGACATCAAATTTACATAAGATGCCGTGACATTTCTATGACCTACGTATGACGTCAGAATAAGGTCATGTGTTCACTGGGTACTGACTGAAAAGTACTAGTGATATTTTACCCGTGACGGGTCTCGAACCCACGACCGTCGTGTTATGAAGCACGCCCTCAAAAAAAAAGTTTGAAAGCTCGTGAAATAGGTGATTCAAAACAACTGTGAGTAAATTTTTTTTTTGAAACAATATATCTTGACGAAATTGTAAATATCTTGCCTTTTTTTTTTAACTTCCCGCTAAGAACATTGTAAATTTTGAAAAATTCGGGAAGTTATGGTTTTCACCTCGATTTTCGAAAATCGAATTTTCATCAGGTGTCAACGTTATGATGTTCGAGGAAACTATTCTAACTATTTTCAGGATGATGTCCGATTATCTGTGTGTGTGTGTGTGTGTGTAATCTCTACAAATCTTTCAATGAATTAATTAACTTTTCTGAAAATTTCAGATTGATTGATAAGAAAGACTCTAAGATATTGAAGAAATAGAAGAAAAAAAAATTTTTTTCCTCGTTTTCTTAAAATTATGCAGAAACGACTCAATTGATCGATTTCAAAATCTAACCAGTTCTGGAACAAAATAAAGCGCGTTGATTGCCACCTCAACCATCTCAATCGGGAAATTCTTTCGAGAGATATCGTTGGCGAAAGAAATGAGGGAAAACGGTTTTTTTGAATTATCTTTGAAGTGACTTATCCGATCAATTCTTAAATTTAGACAGCTTTAGAATTCTATAAGGCGCGTTAATTGCCGCATTAAACGTCAAAATCGGTTAATTAGTACAAAAAAAATGAACGTTGAAACATTTAAGAAATAACAACCCGGGAAAAAATCATCAGACCTGATCATGCATGATCATGCGTTAATCTCATGCATGATCATGGCTGGTAAAAAAGTTAAAGAAAACGAAAAAGTTGAAATTTTTTTTTTGTGATCGAAATTTTTTTTGACTTTTTTGGAAATTTTTCGTTTTTTTTTCTTTCCCTCACATTTACTGAGTAACCAACGCAAAAATAAAACAAAAGTAAAAAAAAAAATATTTTTTCATTTCGATGATCATTACATAATTAAAGGAACAAAACTTGTTCCTTTCATTGTTTAGCAAAACTTCGATCGATTATCCCCAAAAAACGGTTTGATAGATCAATTTAAAAATTTACAGGGTTATTAAGAGTACACTAAGCTAAAAAATTCTCAGGCACCATTAGTGATTTTATCGATATTTAGAGTAGCGGTTGATTTGCTAAAAAATCAATAAAAGTCATTTTTTGTACTTACTTCTAATGGATACTAAAAATAAAAAAATTTTTTCTATCAAAAGTGATGAGAAGTTCTTATAGGGTATGTATTCAAGTTTTTAACGTCACCCTCAAATTTACTGTATGATCATTGGTACCTGAAATATCGATGATCAGAGCTAAAAGGATCATTTTTTGTTTGAAGGCTGATATCTCTGCGACAAATTGCCCTACGAGGTTAAAAAAAAGTTAAATTGAAGCTGAATAAATTTGTTAAACGACCTATGTATTGGTTGAGTTGAAAAAAATTTTTCGCAGCCGGTGGAATCTCTCAAAGAAAAGAAAAAATTTAGAAAATTTTTGTCTCACGGTATTTCTTATGTTTGTGCAATAGCTAAATCTCTAAAAAAATTTTGATGAAAATGCGCTGAAATTAGAGATTTCAAGCTATAAGGCGCTTTTTTTAAAATCCCAATACGATTATTTTTCACGAAGTTACAGTCTTGTAAAAATCACTAAAAACTTTTATGTTCCTTTAATTTATGGCATGAATATATTTATATGGGGCATTTCTACGCCAAATCGGACGGTTTGAAAAATTTTAATTTTTAATTTCCGTCATTTTTTGATATTTTTTAGCACTTATCAAAAAATTCATCCTCCTGAAATTTGAGATTTTTTTGATCATTGGTTCAAAAGATGTGGAGTTTAAAAAAAAACCGCTCTTTTCGTAGTTTTTTGCTTATAACTTTTTGAAAAATGGTTTAAATAAAAAAAACTCAAAAAGAATAAAAAAGTTTTGTTTTTTTAATGTACTTTTAGAAAAAAAATACGAATAATTTTCTGGACAAATTTTTCCGCATTATCTTCGAGTTTTAAAAGTTTAAGGTCGTTTTCTGAAAATCACGCATATTTTGATTTTCCTAAAAATTTGTGACAACACACTACTATATCTATTCCACCACTTTTCAGGTGTTTTCGGTCGTGGGATCTCCGTGGCTACTATTTTTTTTTTATCTTTGAAAATTAAAAAAATTTTTTTTTCTGTTTAAAAATCATTAATGGCTATTTTTGTCATTATATATTATTTTTTACATCATTTTTTAGTATTTTCTCACAATTCTACGCAATCAAAAGATTTTTCGAATAGCTCGTTAAATTTGTTTACTTTTAAAAACGTATTTTTTAGCAAACAAAATTTAGTAAGCTTACAGCTTATTTTTAAAGTTTCTTTGAAGTATTCTAAAAAGAATAAGCCTGATGTAGAAATAGTTTTCTTAGACTCAGGATAAAGAATCATATGTTCCTACGTGATCGTATAAGAACACTTATGATTCACGGAGAGAAGAGAATGGTAATAATTACCATTCTACATCGTAACCAGTCCTATTTTCTAAAGCATAGGAATCATTACTATGTAGCATGGGGGTGATTACCATTCTTCTGGTAATATTTACCATACTACTGGTAAATATTACTTTGTTGCATAGTAATCAAAGCCATGCTAGAGTAGTACTGAGTCCCATGCTGAATAGCGTGAAAGCAGTTTCAGTATTAAGCGTTGCTATATACACGGAAAAAAGAAAACAGGAATAATTGCTGTTCAAACGAGCATTTATTACATTTTCAAATAGTAACGCAGCGCTTCATAAACGAAACTGTAAAAGTTACAGTTTGGCCCTGCGCAGTAAGTTTTTTACATTTTAAGTATGAAATATTACAGTTTGAAAATGTATTAAGTTTACTTTCTCACACTGTAATATTTGTTAAAAATTATCAAAGTATCATTCGATATGCTTTAAAACTTATAGTTTTTCTCATCAAGTTTTACGTTAAAATTTTTAAAACTTGTTTCTCAAAATAACGATATTGCCACTATGAACTGTAAATTTTACATTTTCTGTTGGTAATATTTGCGTTTATTTTTTTCAATAATCAAGTTTGAATAGTGACACGATTCAACATCACCCTTGATAATTAATTTCAATTGAGAAAATAGATGAGAATAACCTATGGTAAAACCAAAAATTAAAAAAAAATAAATTATTACCACACTTTCAAATTTCTTTTTGAATTGACAACAATTAAAATCATTATAAAATAAGAAAACAAAAATAAAATTATTAATAAATAAGCGAATTGTATAAAAAATTTAATTACCCAATGAAAAAAGATTTTATATATCTGCATACAGTTATATATGAATTATATACAATTGGATAGAGGTAATGCATACCCGGGAAAAAATCACCAGACATGATCATGCATGATCATGTGTTAATCTCATGCATGATCTTGCATGAATATTCGCCAGCTATCAGCATGCGTGATCATGCTTGGTCAGGCATGATTATACTCTCTCATACATGATCACGCATGCTGATAGCTGGCGAATATTCATGCAAGATCATGCTTGAGCAAGCATAATCATGTTTGACCAAGCATGATCAGGCCTGCTCAAACACAATCCCTACCATTATTTTAAAAAAATAATTTAAATAACAATAATTCAACTTTAAATTAAGTTATTTTGCTAGTATTGTCGTATAGTTAATGTTTACTGGCTGAAAAGTAATATTGAAATTTTACCCGTGATGGGTCTCGAACCCACGACCGTTGTGATATGAAGCACGTCCGCTGTCCACTAGGCTGCCCTGTCTCGTTCAATTTACAAAGATTTTTAACACCTTTTGAAAACTCAGGGTTATAAAAAATAAAATATTATTGGAATTCAATTTAGATTTGTTCGTTAGATTTTTTTAACAATGAATGAAAAGAATTCTGGTTATAAATTACAAGCAAATCTAACACTTAAATTAATCTTTATTATTAATTGAAAAAAGAAAAAATGTAATTGTATTGATTATTATTATCAATTTCGCAAAACTTTATTGATT
This sequence comes from Microplitis manilae, assembly GCA_030273425.1. Classification (NCBI taxonomy): domain Eukaryota; kingdom Metazoa; phylum Arthropoda; class Insecta; order Hymenoptera; family Braconidae; genus Microplitis; species Microplitis manilae. The sequence continues at coordinate 16,268,849 of CP092726.1, read as the reverse complement.
CAATTCTTCAATTAATTAAAAAAAAAATGTAATTAAATCTATTTTTATTATTTTTTGGAAAAAAAAAATTAACTTTAATTATTAACTGAATCAATAATTATAAATTGAATTTATTTTTATCATCGATAAAAAAAAACATAATCATTCTAACTACTATCGCCAAAATTAAAATAAGTGTTTTATTATTTAAAGTTTATCATCAAAAATATGTGATTATCCCTCATTAAAAACTTTGATTAAATCCGATTGAAGCTCGATCGGATTTTGATTGTATTTTTTTGCATGATCAGACATGACTTTGCATGAATCATGCTTGATCGTGCATAATTCATGCGTGATCCATACTTGATTATGCTTGGTCTTGCCTTAATCATGCATGCTGATTTTATCCTGAAGGGGGTAAGTCGTTGATCATTAATTAGACGATAATGAGTTACATCTATTTGAATCACTCAGTATAGACTCAAAAAGGTTACGAATTTATAGCAGAGCAGAAATTCAACGAAAACTATTTACTTCTGATATTTATAAAACTATAAAAATAAATAGATTTACAGTAAAATTTATTTTAATTAACAATACTGAAAATTATGGATCAATAAAATTTTTTGTAGAAATTAATAAAATTGTGTGTTTTGTTTTAGAGAAATTTGTTATTGAAAAAAAGAAATTCTTTTTTAATTAAAAAAACCAAGTTAAAATAGATCATATAATACCTATAATTGAAAGTAAAAAATTAACTTTTTTTTTTAATATAAATCAAGTGAAGATGATAAGTCACGTATTGCGTATAAGGAACTTTGTATGTGATAATTTGAAATTATTAAAAAATAACTTTTAGGTGTTTAATATTTTATTTGTAAAAAAATTTTATTTTTTTGTAATTAGTAGGTTAATAGATTGGAGATAAATAATGAAATAACATGATTTTACTGTTTTAATGTTCTTGTATGACTATAATTTCGTATGAGTATAAATCCGTATAAATATACCCAACCATTCAAACTCATAAGAACTCTTGTAAGTACATGCATGATCGATTCATTGACGTAAAAAATGGTTGAGCATGACCAGTCTTGACCAAGCATGAATTGTGTACGACCATACAAAATCATACGTAATCATGCAAGCTCATATATGATCGTATAAAGCACGCAAAAAATAATTGTGCATGATCAAGCTTGATCAAGTCTTATTTTACATGCACTGTAAAAAAAGATTCCTAACATCAAACCAGATTCGTTTGGCTCAAGTACTCCGTGCGTTTGGATACAGCCAAGCGCGTCAAGCGATTGAGTCTACCGCCCTCTACGTTTGACAGTATACTTTGCTCCAACTGAGAGTTTCTTGAGGGAAGATCCCGAATCGTTTGAGCTAACTCTATGGTATTTGATATAACTCAATAACTTTTTTCAGTTAAAAAAAAATAGAAATTAGTTCAAGTCATTTATGCTGTTGATACAATAATGATTTTTATTTATATAAATAAGTTAAAATATTTCACTCAAAGTAAATTGTAAGGTGATTGAAGGTATGAATTTTCAGTTAAGTCAAAATTTTATTAAAGCAAATGAATTTTAGTGTTAAAAGTAATATCTTTTTAGGTCCGTAGAAACTCTCTTTGCAATTGATTCAATAAAAAATCTAATTATTTCAAATTGCTGCATTGGATTGATCCAAAAAAACAGTAATCTGAATCGAATAAATATTGCCTTTAATTATCTCATTAATAATTTATTAAAAAAAAATTTTTCTCTTATTATGTATTTATTTTTGATTTGATTTTTATTATTATTATTATTATTATTATTATTATTATTATTATTATTATTATTATTATTATTATTATTATTATTATTTATTTTTTTTTTTTATTAAGTGTTGGGACAATTACGTTATTTTATAATATTACATCAATTATACTTTACCAATCATCCTAACATACTCACAGTTTTTAGTGAAAAATTAAATAATTTTAAATATCACCATCCGGAAGATTCGAACCCAGTACCTTACGCGCAAAAGTCAGACACCTTACCGCTACGCTACGGAACCAGCAGGAAAATTTTAGTTTAGTTGTGCTTTTAGTACTTTGTTTTCATATTGAATGGATATATACAGTCAATTGCTTAAACATTGATCTAAACGAGATAAATATGTGACTCTTTTTATAAATAAATTTTTTTATCGAATCGATAACATAAAGACTTTCATTCAAATATAGTTCGATTTTTGTAACGAATACATTTATATTCTTGTCGAATATTTTTCAGTTTTAATGTGAGTGCGTGAAATTATTTCTTTAACCTCATCGGATTCTCTCTCCAAGAAACTCGTCAGTTGACACGACACGTTCGGTATTATAGGAAACTACTTTTATTTTATTGAAATATGTAAAGTTGTCAAACCAAACGTTTCAAGGGTTTCAGTTAAATTTCTCAAAATTGAAAAGTTTGCTTCAAGAAGTTTTTATTTTTAAATCAAGTAAATCCAAACTTTAATCAAAATATATTTTACTATTCAATCAAATGTTAGTTTAATTACGGTCAAACTTAAAAACTTTAACATAAACGCTCGAGCAATTTCTCGTAATCGACTAGAGATTTTGATTCAATAAAAATGATTTTCTTGAGACAAACTAGTTTTTGTTGGTTCAAACGAATTTGGTTTCACTGAAGAGAAAATTCGTCAAACTCCTAGGGAGTTTGACGTCAGTACCTCATTTTTTACAGTGTGCTCATACAATGCTATACACGGTTAGGTAGGCTCGAGCTCGATCATTCTAGCCGCTCGAAAATAGACATGGATGTTCATGTATGATCATGGATGCCCATTCAAAGCCGTGCGCAGTCATGCATGATGGTTTTGACTGTGTTAAGTGCTATCGTGCATGACCAGGCTTGACCAAGCATGAATTGTGTATGACCATACAAAGTCATACGTAACCATGCAAGCTTATATATGATCATATAAAGTACGGAAAAAATAAATGTGAATGATCAAGCTTGATCAAGTCTGATTATGCATACTCATAAAAAGCTATACTCGGTCAGGTAGGCTCGAGCTCGATCATTCTGGCCGCTCGAAAATAGACATGGATGGTCATGTATGATCAAGAATGATCATGGATGCCCATTCAAAGCCATGCGCAGTCGTGCATGATGGTCTTGACTGGGTTAAGTATTATTATAAATGACCAGGCTTGACCAAGCATGAATCGTGCATAATCAGGCTTGATCAAACGAAAATCATAAATGGTCAGGCAAGAACAAGCTTTATTATGCAGGCCCGTGCACAATCTTTGAATTTCTATTGTACATGGTCGTGCACTGTCAAGAATGACTGTGCATGAATCATGCAAGTTCATGCATGATGGTATATGATTATTCATGATTGAAATATATGGTTGAGTAGGACTTTGCACAACCTTGCATGATTCATGCATGCCCGTGCCTGATTCATGCACGATCATACATGATTCATGTATGATCATGTCTGGTTCATGAAGCATAATATAGATGAAGCATCCCATGAAAAACGAATCACACATGGCTATGCATAGCCATATATGAATCGTACAAGACCATGTATGGCCATTAGGGTGCGTCATTTCGGAGCAACATTTTTTTTTTAAGTGCATGTAGAAAAAATCTAGTTCAACTCAAAAAAAAAAATTTGTGCAAGAAATGATTCTATGTCGATTACAAACCTAGCTCATTGAAAAATTCGATTTTTTCATTTAAATAACACCGGAAAAATGTTTTTTTTAGCTTCAAGTATTTTTAACTCTAACAAATCAATCAATCGAATAGACTAATACATATTTTTGTAGAAGATTGAAGGCTCTAAAAAAAAGGCCTCTATCATTCTTTGATAAATCCATCTGTTCAAAAATTATTAGAGCTCGAAGTAAAGTTGGAGATCTTTTTACTTTTTCGGTGAAACTATCAGACATCACAAAATGTTGTAGGGTCATTTTGGTTGACAATTTTATTTTCTACAAATTATTATCAGTAAAGTTTTTTCGAATTCCGCTATGTTTTCTAGTTATTTTCATTTTTATTTCAAGCTCTTGAAAAAGTAGTACTGATCGATTTCAAGAGCTAGACATTAAAATGTAAATAACTAGAAAACAATGCGGAATTTTAAAAAACTGTACTGATAATAATTTGTAGAGAATAAAATTGTCAACAAAAAAAGCTCCATAATATTTTGTGATACGTCTGATAGTTTCGCCGGAAAAGTAAAAAGTTCTCCAACTTTACTTCGAGCTCTAATAACTTTTGAATAGATGGATTTGTCAAAAAATGATAAGAGACCTTTTTTGTAGAGCGTTCAATTTCCTACCAAAATATGTATTAGTCTATTCAATCCATCAATTTGTTAAGGATTTAAACGTACTTAAAGCTAAAAAAAAATGTTTTCCCGTGTTATTTTAATGGGAAAATCGAATTTTTCAATGAGCTAGATCTGTAATCGACACAGAATTTTTTTTCTTGCGCGAAAAATTCTCATTTTGAGTCGAACTATGATTTTTTTCTACATGCACTTAAAAAAAAATGTTTCTCCGAAATGACGCACCCATATATGTATATATATATTTATATATATATATATATATATATATATATATATATATATCACTGAGTATATATATCACAAGTATCACTGAGCAAAATTATATATATATATATATATATATTAGGGTGGCGCAAAAAAACCGACTATTTTTTTTTTCTATCCCTCATGAAAATTTGTTAGTTTACGATGTTTTAAGAAGCCTCTCCAAAAATTAGCTCGATAAAAAATTTTCAAGAGGTCGCTCACGAATTTTGAAAAAATTAAAAATGATTGAAATTCGAATTTTTAATATCTAAATTTTTTCTTTCTCGTGGCAGCAATAGTTTATATTTGTGAAATCATGACTACGCTGAAAATTTAAGCCCAAAATTTTGATGTTTAATCGGCGCTCAAGAATTTTGAATATTAATTGATAATTCGTAACTAATAGTTCGAATTAGTTGTTGTATTTTTTTATGACTCAATCATTTTCATTTCAGGAAAATATAACTTTTGCATAACCAAAAATATACAGGACAGTCTTGAACAATAAAATTTGTTAAGTTTTGAATAAGTAAAAAAACCTACAAATTGAATTAAAAAATAAAAGAGTATGTAAATAACTTATTATTTCTATTTCTCGGGTTATATTTTTGTTCACTGTGATGCCAATTGATAGTGAAAAAACCGAGAAGCTTTATTATTAATATTTAAGGGTCGCTCAAAAACGTTCAAAAGACAGCACTCGAAAACATTCAAAATTCTTGAGCGAGTTTTAAAAATTTAAATTTTGGGCTTAAATTTTCAGCGTAGTCATGATTTCACAAATATAAACTATTGCTGCCATGAGAAAGAAAAAAATTTGAAATAAAAAAGTCGCATTTCGATCATTTTTGATATTTTCAAAATTTGTGAGCGACCTCTTGAAAATTTTTTATCGAGCTAATTTTTGGAGAGGTTACTTACAACATCGTAAACCAACAAATTTTCATGCGAGATCGAAAAAAAAAAAATAGTCGGTTTTTTTGCGCCGCCCTAATATATATATATATATATATATATATATATTTACTAAAGAATGTAAGGTGTAAAGAGGATATCGAGTAGCATGAGACAAATCTAAATTCAAATGAGGAAACATATATACCCCGACATGCCAAAACCAATCTCAGCTGTGATGCTTATAGCTTCTGTATTCCTTTCTTCATCTCTTTATTCGAATGATCTAGTATATTTAGAAGCTTTTGATTTTTATGTATTTCAGAAAAGTACTGCGAAGATTACTATCACGTATATGGATAACTGTATTTTTACAATTGCTAAAATTTTAAAATATATATTTGCTATATGAGATAAAAAATATTGAAATATTAAACATTCCTTCTTTTATATTTCTATAAGTAATAAAATAAATGGAATTGTTCTTCATCAGCAATTTTCCCAAAAGTTTCTTTAGATATATATATCATTAGAACATTGAAGTAAAATCACCGGAAACACTATTGTGCGTATGCGGAAGATAAAGAGGTATATGGGAATTCATTCGGTACCGAAGTCTAGTGTCAGCTATTTCTTGAAATGTTTTTGCACTATTGTGGAAGGTTTTGTTGCGGATCGTCATGTCTACCAGTATTATAGTGAGCTTATTGTATATGCACAGTCACTATAGGATTTCTTCGAAATCTCAGTAGCGTTCATACTTGGCACGATTTATGAGAGATTTTACATTTTCAAAAGTTATCTCATTTAAAATTGTTGTTACTTCAGTAAATATGTTAGCAATTATTTAGATTAATATTTAGCAAGTTATTTTAATACAGCATATATCAGATAATATAGTATTATATTATTCTGAGTACAATTAAAACTTTAATGAGTTGCATCATATATTTAAGGCTCAATTACATTATATATTCTTCATTAAAATTCGAAGTTCGTTAAAAGCTCTTAATTAAAACCTTTAATACTATATATTTAAAATCACGAGTTTATCGTTTACAAGAAAATACACAGTTTCTTGATGTTTTTTAATTAAATGAAAAATAATTGGAAGCTCTACTATCCTGAGGGTGAAAAAAAAAATAAGCAAATAATTTCAAAAGCACGTTGAAACAAGCAAAACGATCAATAAAATACAGAAGAAATATACTCATAGTGTGATGGACTATAAGGTGGCGTTAAATATATGGAAGAAAGTTTGTTTTGAACTTGAGATGTCTCATCGTACTCCAGAAATGTTATTTTTTTCTGCATTACCTTGTGAGCAGTATTTCTAAAGTTCTTGCAAGTATGGACAGAAAAAATATATAGAGATAGAGAAATGAAATACGAAGTGATTTATGTATGCAAAATGAATATTTTTGTGTGATTCTTTATTTATGATTACCAAAGCATAGAATAGAATCATATAGTTATTAAAGTAAAAACCTTGTGTTACATTGTTTTTTTTTTATTTTTTTATGATGCTAATCCACCATGTATGTAGGCAAGCATTGCCTGTCACATGGTATACAATGTTTTACTCAGCTCAATTTTCCTATGCCCGGTTTGTGCGGCTGTGGCCCGACTTGTGCTTGTACCGTACTGCATCATTACGGTGATGCACCGTTACCTCCCTTGTGCAATGGAGGAGTAGTGGCGTAGGGAAACCACAGAGAAAACCTAGCCAGTACAGTTTCGGTTTGAGTGAAGTTCCAGTGATCGATAAAATTCCCATTTTACCGATCACTGGATCTTCATCCCGCACCTAACGGTCAGAGACCTCCGTTCGAACCCGACGCGTGGCTAAACGGTCACCCAGCCAAACAACAACCACGCTCGATGCTGTTTAACTTCGGTGATCGCCCGAGCCACACACGTGTCGAACGGCTGCCTCAGCCGCTACCATGTGTTATATTATTTTTAACTAAGAAAATTTTATCAGAAATTCATTCAAATATTTTTAAACGAATATAAATGATGTTAATTGACAATTTTCGTTTGAATAAATTTTTTTTCTATGATCTGATAGCAATAAGTAATTAACTTGTGAACGTGTGTTTTGATTTCTTTTACGACTTGAAATCGAGCGCAAAAATCTAATTGATTCTACGGCCATCTACTAGAACAATTTGTATGTGAATTAACACTCCTTAGTCACTTAGGGCCATCCCTGATTCAGAAATCTAATTTGGAATAATTCAAACACGATCCAAAACAATTCAAAGTTGGCAAAATTGACTATATATAGGTATACACTGTAGCATGGATTGAATCATTCCAAATTAGATTTCTGAATCAGGGATGTCAGAGGCCACCTAGATCGAACTCGAACTTAGAAGATGGGGTAGTTCCACCCCTCCAAAATTAAGATATAAAAGGGCCAGCAAACACTTGCTCGAGGACTTAGGCCCTGGCCATCACCTAGAGTGGACTGAGGACGCTTAGCAAGGTCCTACTCTAGTACCAGGACTCAACAATTTATTTGAGTCGGCCTAATGATATCTAGTCCATCAGTTTGTTATATCTAGTCATTTATTTCCAACACTCAGTTCTACCTCGGTCAGTCGGTTACCTGAATGACTTTATTTATTGAGACTTTTCTTTTATATTAAATTAAATTATTAATTTTATTATAAGTGATATTTGTTTGACTCGAATTTATTAAATAAGGAGATTTTGCGATTCCTTCGTCTGGTTAAAGAAAAACCAATTCGATTATTAAGTGAGTGTGCTTAGTTTGGTATGCAACGTCTGCCTGAAGAGAATTGACATCGAATCCAAGGAGCCCGTGAAGACTTACCGGAGAGGATCGACGTCGAGTCCAAGGAGCCCGCAACCAATCGAAGACAGATATCACCAGTAACCCACGTACAACCAGATAAGTCTAGACAAAATTGTAACAAATATTTTCTCTCTCTTCAACGCAGTATTTATTTTGATTGATTATCAATTTTGTCCCCCACGTCCAATAATTCTTTGTGCATTTTAACAATTAATTAATTTAATGCTGGACGCTTATTTCTCAATTAATAAAGTGTAAGATAAAATTAATAAAAGGGGATACTATTGTGTACATGAAATGTGGGATTTGGTTAAATAAAATTTGTTATATTTTATTGAGTCTCTTTGAACAAATTTCTTATCACCCGCGTCACTTAGGATAAGTTATATTTCAGCCGCGTGTCCAGTCAGAACGAGTCTACCTACATCCTGAGATCTATTTCCCGTCTTTCCGAACCAACAACAAAATAATCTTAAATTTATAATTATATTTTATAATTTTTTATTAATTAAATTAATTTATTCGGGAAATTTTATTAACTGTGGTTCGTGGCTACTGGACACGAAGTAGCCAGGGCCCACAGTTATAAACTTTTATTCAAAAAATCTACTATTTTTAATTTTGTAAATAATCAAAAACACTCAGAACACGAGTTTTTACAACAAATTGATATTTAAATGCAAATAACTGGAGCATTTTAGAATTTTGAAAACTTTGTAAAATATAATTTTAGAGAAACAAAATGATCTACAAAAAAGTCCTAAGATATTTTTCATAAAAATTAGTTTTGTAGATGAAGTTAAATAATATCGTAATTAACTATGAATCCAACTTTTCGACCTGAAATAACTTTTAAAGGATGAGATTCATTGTAAAATGATAAGAGACCTTTGTTGTAGAGCGTTCAATTTCCGAAGATTTTCAGCCTACAAGGAATAAAAAATTCTAGTTAAATTTACGATGCTAACATCGTAATTTGTCCTATTGATTGTTGTAGTGGTGGACTAGACTTTTAAAATCGTAATTTTTACGATGTAGCGTTGGAAATTTCATTTAAAAAATAATACTTCAGAATAATACAGTCTTAAACTCTAATATAAATTACGATGTGAACATCGTAAAATTTGGATATCTTGAATGAAAGAATAAAATGATAATCAATCGGCAGTTGGATTTAAACCCGAGTCCTTTTAAGTGTGAAGTGTCCGACGCTTTGGACCACTCGGCCACCGAAGGGCCTACACTATAGATTGATTTTAAGATCCATATAAGCGATTAGAATCAACAGTCATAAGTCACGAGAGCGCCTCTTGCGGAGGTTGCAGTTACTATTTAAAAATTACGATGTAACATCATATTTTTTATAGCTTCCATCGTATTATAACAGAGGCGGCACTGTAATATTTATTTTCTTAAAAAGTAAATAGAAATATTAAATATACGAATAAATATAGTTTTTAAGAGTAATTATCATTTCTTTTTTTTTTACGATGTTAAATTGTAATTTTTGAAGTAATTTTTAATCCTAAAAGTCTTTGTTAAAATTACGATGATAAATAGTAAATAATATAACCCACATAGTAAATTTTGAAATAAGACATTTAAAAAGTGACGTTAATAAAAGTCTAGTCCACGATTACGATGTTAACATCGTAAATTTTAGTAGAATTTTTCGTTTGTGAAGATCTTTTCAGTACATGTCGGATTTATTGAAACACTAATAAAATTTGTTACAATAGAATAGACAAAATTTTTAGATACATTTCGTCTACTTGCTTTATTGATACATACTGACATACGAGTTATTTAGATTTAATAAAAGTAGCAAAACCTTATTTCAATATTAAAATTTCTGAAATTATTCAGAATTACTTACATTGCTAAAAATTCGAGAGTGAATCCGGAGTGAATAGGGATTTTATTTCAATCTGAATTCACTCCGCCACTCGAAGTTCCGAATTAAAAAAAAAAAAAAAAAATACCGCGTACAGGGAGAATTCTAGCCGAGCTTCGAGAAACAGAAACGTACCCCGATAGCCAGAGTTTCTGAACAAAAAGTTGGTGTACATGAGTTGTGACCAACTTTCCGAGAAATTTGTCGACAATTTTCAGCTTGTGTACTGTTTCCGACAAGTTGGCTACAAGTTGCTCAGAAACTTGTCATCAACCTACTGCCGCAATCTGTCACCAAGTTTCTGAGCAACTTGTAGCCAACTTGTCGGCAACAGTTAGATGAGCTGAAAGTTGTCGACAAGTTTCTCGGAAAGTTGCCGTCAACTTATGGAAATACCAACTTTTGCGGCTAACTTGACGACAGGTTGCGGCAGTAGGTTGTCGATAAGTTGCGGCCAACTTGGCTATCAGGGTAACACTTGAGCCGAGCCTCGAGAAAAAAAGAACCAGGCTTGGGTCAAGATTTCAGAAACGTAAGAATCAGATCTGGACAGAGTCTTAGAAAACCAAAAAAAGGCCATTCGGCAGCCGAAATGGTAGATTTCTCATTATTTGGTTATTTCAACTTTTCAAATGAAGATACTGACAAATCCTGATAAAATACGATAAAAAATACATTGTAGAGAATAAATTTATGAAAATCTGTAAAATAGCTATATTATTGTTATCACCGTACTATTATTATAATTAATATTATTCTTGCTATTGATATAACTGTAACAGGGTAGAATAGGTTCCCATGATTATTTATTAATATCTAAATTTGAATTTGTTCACGGTCGATAACGGGTCCAAAATACTATTCGGTCTACTAAATTAAGTGATTCGACGTGTCACCGGGTGTCGCTAATCAATGAGACCCGAACATCGGTCCCTCCCTGTCAAATTAATTAGTGGGGATGAGTTTTCCGGGGGTAAATCGAAGAGACCCGAATCGTCGAAGATATAAGTGCGGGCGGAACGAGAAATCAAGAGTAGTTGCCCAGACGGCGAAATGGATAGGACGCAATCAACTGAACTAGATATCCAAGAGCACTAAGTTCACTGGGAGTAAACGGGACGAAGGAATTTTTCGAGTGACAACCAGCCGACACGGAACGAAGCAGACCCTAGGTACGTTTTTCGTCAAGTGCTGCTGTATAATTAATAAAGGTAAAATTTATAATTAATTAAGGCCTCTAATTATTATAGGGCCGGATTAATTATACATAAATTGCTTAACATCTTTCCACGGGTTCCGTTAAATTATATTGGTAGTTCAAGGCCGTCGGCCGGTTCAACCACGCGTCTCGAAATTTCCGTCAAGTCTCTTGTCACGAATAACCACCATTTTGTCTGCACTCTAGATTTATTCTATTCGAGGCTTCTCGGCCGGAATAAAATAAATTTCCGTGTAAATAGTCCAGTAAATAATTCGCATTAAATTAAATATTAAATTATAAAAGTATCCCAGGCCTGTCGGCCGCTTTAGACAAAACTATCCGTGTTGTAAAATCGTAAATTCAGGCCTCGTGACGCCATTTCACTGGCCGAATATTCTAGTCAATTTTAAACGTAATTCTAGTCGTAACTTTAGTCTTAAAGTACTTTTAAAATAATATTAAAATAATTTTAGTTTCCAAATCAAATTAAATTCTAGTTTTAAGACGTTAGAAAATATTACGGTAAAATTGTCGAGTAAAATTAAGAACGGATTATTTTGTCAGCAAATTGAATTGAGTATTGAAACACGATATTTATCAGAAGAGTGGATAAGTAAAATTACAAATTGGGAAGCACAGGTTAATGAGTTGTAATTGAAAATTAATTAATTAATAATTAAATTAAAACCAAAATTAATTAATTAATAAATATAAAGTGAATTAACTAAAGTTAGTGAAATTTTTGTTACTGTGGAAAATTATTATGGTGGAAATATTATATTGAGAAATCAAGTTTGAGTATTGAGTAAAATTAGTGATGTCATTGAGTACAAAATTAATAGAGGAAAGTAGAGTCAATTAGTGTAAGGAAAACTGTGTCTGTGATTTAGGTCCGGTGGACAGATTAATTTAGTAATTAATTATACATCCAGGAGATGATTTTAAAAGTAGTATTAAGGTTTACCGTCCAGGGGACGAGATAATTAAATTTAGTTAAGGTTAATGTCCAGAAGACAATATTAAGGTTTAACGTCCAGTGGACGCAGTTTTGGTTTAAGGTTTAACGTCCGGTGGACGGTTTTTTAACATGAGTGTGTGAGTGTGTAACGTCCGGAAAAACGCTTAATCTAGAGAGTGTGTGTGTGTGTGAAAAACGTCCAGGGGACGCAATTTAGTTTGTCATAAGTTACGTCCAGGGGACGCATTAGTTTGTCATAAGTATTAGTTTGTCATAAGAAATTTATTGGTTAATTAAATAAATCAAGGTGCTTAAATTAATAAAATTTTGATTAGCATTATTTCAGTTATTTTTCCATTCCTCACCTCTCTCACAAAATATTACAAACGGCTCTGAGAAATTAAATTAATTAATTTAATCAATTAAAAATAAAATCATACAACATCCGGTTCTGGAAGGCCGAGTCCATCTTCCAGTGGCGCCCTAATATTCGTCTATAATACTAGGTGCGACCAGACTTGGCAAGTTAACTCTCTGTCATATAACATATAAAATTATACAAAAAATTTTTAATCGAATGTATAAATATGTATGATTATATATTAAATAATATAATTATAAATATGAAAATTTTTAAATAATAAGATATAATCATATAAAATTATACAAAATAATATAAAATTATATAGAATTTTATATAATTATATACACTCATGCCATAAATTAAAGGAACAGAAAAATTTTAGAAATTTTTCAGTGATTTATGTAAGGCTGTAACTTCGTGAAAAATAATCGTATCGGAAAATAAAAGAAGGCATTTTGTAGCTTAAAATCTCTAGTTTTGACGCATTTTTACCAATTTTTTTTATACCTTCAGTCATTGCGCAAACATGAGAAATACCGCGAGACAAAAATTTTCTAAATTTTTTCTTTTCTTTAAGAGAGTCCGGGGGCTGCAAAAAAATTTTTTCAACTAAACCAATGCATGGGTCGGTTAGCAAATTTAATCAGGTTTAATTTCCATTGTTTTTGAAATTTGTACGATAACTTGTTGTTGAGATATCAGCCTTCAAATGAAAAATTATCCTTTTGGGTTTGATCATCGATATTTCAGGTACCAATGAGCGCACAGTAAATTGAATGGCAGCGTTAAAAACTTGAATAAATTATCTACAAGAACCTCTCATCATTTTTTGAAAAAAAATTTTTTTTTATTTTTAACATTCATTAGAAGAAAGTACAAAAAATGACTTTTTTTGATTTTTCAGTAAATTAATCGCTACTCTGCAAATATCGATAAAAAAAAATAATGTTGCCAGGGACTTTTTAAGCTTAATGTACCTTCAATAACCCTGCCAATTCTTAGATTGATCCATCGAGGCGTTTTTCGGGGTGGATTGATCAAAGTTTTGCAAAACAATTAAAGGAACAAAACTTGTTCCTTTAATTGTGTAATCATAAGCAAAATGAAAAAATATTTTTTTTCGACTTTTCTCAAAATTTCAAATTGTCATGAATCGTTTTTAATCTTCATAATGGACCAGAAAGTGTAATATTATTTTACGATTAAAGACGATTCATGACAATTAAAAATTTCAAACCGTCATGAATCGGTTTTAATCCTCATGTAGTGTTGCGTGATTTTAATTTGATATATCAAATGTTCGCGCCAGAACAGTTAATAACTCTACTCTACCAGAGGTGCTGCTATCGACGCGCCCTCTGCTACTCGGAATTTCAACTCGATCGCCAGCTACGCGGCAACTGCCACTTTTTCACAACACAAGTTATAGAATACCACGTGTAAATTAATTACAACGCAATCACTAATAATCAAGCTACATCTCGGTAATTACTCCACATCATAATTAAAATCATCTTAAATTATACTCGCTGAATTATTAAGTATTGTTTTTGTCATTCTCATTTGTCAGCTTTATTTATCTCATTATAAACTCTGCCCGTGAAAAATGAATCATACATGGCCATGCATGGCCATATATGGTTCATGTATGGAGCATACATGGCCATGCATGGAGCATACATGGAGCATACATGGTCATACATGAATCATGCAAGGCCATGTATGGCCATGCATGGACATGTATGACTATATATGGCAGTGATTAATTGAACATACATGGCCATGCATGGCCGTATATGGTTCATGCATGGAGCATACATGGTCATACATGGTCATACATGAATCATACAAGGCCATGTATGGCCATGCATGGACATGTATGACTATATATGTCAGTGATTAATTGAACATATATGGCCATGCATGGCCGTATATAGTTCATACATGGCCATACATGGAGCATGTATGGGCATACGAACTTTTTGAATACAGTCATGCATGGCCATATATAAATCATACAAGGCCATGTATGGCCATGCATGGTCATACATAGTCATGGATGACTATATATTAGACTGCTTTTTTTAGCGACTATTTTCTTTTTCGCTCCCATCCCGAAATTTTGTTGGAAATACCTCCACGAAAAATTCCCTGAGAATTTAAGGCCTTGATATTAATATAAAGTACTTTCCCAGAGCAGGCGAAGATTTCCCATTCAAAATACACGTAAACTTGGGTTTTTATGTTTTAAACTTGTGTAACTCCGCGGCATTTTATGACATCATCTCGCCCAAAGTCGGGATTTTCTCAGAATTGAATGCTCTTCAAAAGTACCCATTATCGCGAAGTCGTAACTCATACGAGTGGGGTAGTACGGACCGCTAAACTAAATTTTTTCATAGAATTCTTGTTTCTTCTCTCATTATCTCATAAACAACAAGACCTACAGAAAAAATATGAATTACAATTCTATAGAAAATTCAATTTTCTACAAAAAAGGTCCTTAGCACTAAATCACTACGATCGATATTTTCTGAGATATTAATTATTGAAGATTACGTAGCATTGAATTCCCATAAAATGTCGAATCAAATTTTAGAAAATACTGATTTTTTATTTGACTAATATCTCAGAAAATATCGATTTGAGTGATTCGGTGCTAGGGACCTTTTTTGTAGGAAATTAAATTTCCTATAAAATTGTCATTCACATTTTTTTTGTAGGTCTTGTTGTTTATGAGATAATGAAAGAAAAAAAAATAAAAAAGTTCGTATGCCTATGTATGGCCATATATGCTCCATGTATGGCCATATATGCTCCATGTATGACCATGTATGAACCATATACGGCCATGCATGGCCATATATGTCCAACTAATCACTGACATATATAGCCATACATGACCATGTATGACCATTAGACTGTTTCAAATTAGGGGACTATTTTTTTTTTTTTTGATGAACATTGAAAAATCGAAAGGGTATCTTAAAATATGGTGACAGTTAAAATTTGAGCTCTTAATATTAATATTTAGAGGTGGCTATTTGTAATTTTCGATTTTTCATTTAGAAACATGGTAAAAAATACATAACTTCCGAAAAAATCAAGATACAAAAAATCTCTTCTCAACTATTTTGTAGGAAATTTACTGATCTACAAAAAAGGTCTTCTATGATTTTTGCATAACTTCAACCATTCACAAGATATCCGACGTCAAAATTTAATAAAATTCAAAGAACTTGTTTTTGCTCGCTCCGAATTTTATACCATGCCAACCAATGAGAATTCAGAAATTTTCAATACATTTTTTTGTAGGAAATTGAACGCTCTACAAAAAAAGTCTCTTATCGTTTTTTGATAAATCCATTTGTTCAAAAGTTATTAGAGCTCGAAGTAAAGTTGGAGATCTTTTGAATTTTCCGGTGAAACTATCGGACTAATCATAAAATGTCATAGAATCTTTTTTGTGGGCAATTTTATTTCTCACAAATTACCTCTGATAAATTTTTTTTAAATTCTGCATTCTCTTCTAGTTATTTCCATTTTAATGCTAAGCTCCTAAAAAAAGTGTTCTGATCGATTTTAAGAGCTCGACATTAAAATGGAATTAACTAGAATAGAATGCAGAATTCGGAAAAAATTTATCAGAGATAATCTTTAGGAAATAAAATTGTCTACAAAAAAGATTTAATGACATTTTATGATTTGTCCGATAGTTTCACCGAAAAAGTAAAAAGATCTCGAATTTTACTATAACTTGACTTCAAGCTCTAATAACTTTTGAACAGATGGATTTATCAAAAAACGATAAGAGACTTTTTTTGTAGAGCGTTCAATTTCCTACAAAAAATTGTATTGAAAATTTCTGAATTCTCATTGGTTGGCATGGTATAAAATTCGGAGCGAGCATAAACAAGTTCTTTGAATTTTATCAAACTTTGACGTCGGATATCTTGTGAATGGTTGAACTCATGAAAAAATCATAGAGGACCTTTTTTGTAGACCAGTAAATTTCCTACAAAATAGTTAAGAAGAGATTTTTTGTATCTTGATTTTTTCGGAAGTTATGTATTTTTTACCATGTTTCTAAATGAAAAATCGAAAATTACAAATAGCCACCTCTAAATATCAATATTAAGAGCTCAAATTTTAACTGTCACCATATTTTAAAATACCCTTTCGATTTTTCAATGTTCATCAAAAAAAAAAAAAATAGTCCCCTAATTTGAAACAGTCTAATGACCATACATGGCCATGTATGATTCATATATGGCCATGCATGGCCATGTATGATTTATTTTTCACGGATATAAAAAATTTGAGCTGACTATTACAATTACTTATAAACAGGATGTTGTAGTGAAAAAAAATAGAAAATTTTTTTGATATCACTAACAGCATATTGATGATTATATTTTGCTTTTTCGAAAGTGATTATATCCTTTCAATCTTACGTAGCACAAGTAAACTTCGTTGTAACTGTCGGTCGCATAGCTTAGTCGACAAAGCGTCGGTCTCTCGTACGGAAGGTCCCGGGTTCGAATCCTACTAAAGCGGGTGGTGTTTTTAATAAGTCTAGCGTTTTTTCTCTGAATTAAAAATTTACAATTCGATTAGGAATTCAATTATTCGCATATTTGATAATCTCTGCGTCGCCAAAATAATTAAAAAAAAAAAAAAAATTAAAAAATTTTTTTTTTTATTTAGTTAAAATTTCTATACCTAGTCATATCAAGTCATGTATGGCCGTATCAAGCTATGTATAGTCATACATGGCCATGCATGGTCATACATGGCCATGCATGGTCATACATGGTCATATATGGCCATATATGGCCATACATGGCCATGTCTGGCCAATTTACATACATGGCCATGCATGGAGCATTCATGCATGGCCATGTATGATTCATTTTTCACGGGTGTGATCAATTTTATGTTGACCGCGTGCTAAGCTAACCTACCGGTTATATATATACATCTATACGCATACTCGATATCACGTGACTTGCAGTCACAAATAATTAACATTCAAAGTAAATCAAGGAACATTTTTATTATCTTTTACTTATTACTTATCACTCGACTATCTTACTTGTACTCGATGCTAGCTGGTGTGGTTGATGTCATCACTCAATCCATCCAGTTATGCAGTTAATCTCTAAATCAAATACCAAATTTTATTTGTGACTGCAAATTCATTAAGTTCTCGAGAAGACTCGGCTCTCGACTCAGCTCTGTTAAGTTCACTCGGTTTAAAAGTACATATACTGTCTCGCATAATACAATTTATAATGGTTTATGATTATATCATGAAATAATCGTTATATCTGTGCATTCTCAATTGTTAATAAGTTTTTTGTCTCTACGCTCAATGTATATTTATCAGCCGTGTAATTTTATATAAAACTCTAATGAAATCTATTACATGAAAAATGTGCTCTGTACGCTCAACTCATACTCAATTATTCTACAAGACTCTATTATGCTAACGTTATACGTATCAATGTGCTCTGTTAACTAATCTCGTGCTCAATTATGTACTCGACGCTATAATCTGTGATATAATTTTATTAAATATGGACGATACACCAAACAAGTGATTTATTATTTCTTCCACCATCCCGATCCAGCACAAATAAATATTTATTGTAATTAAATTTAAGTTAATACTTTACATGTGGAATCAGAAATTGTAATATTATTTTACGATTATAAACGGTTCATGATGATTACAAATTTTTAATTCTCCGTGTATACTCATATAAATTATCCAACGAGTGGTATTTTTGAAATCTACGTAACTAATTTTAATAGGTTATGGCAAAATTACTTGAAAAATCTACCATGGGGACAAATACAATAGCTAGATTTTAGAAAAACTTACCTAAAATGATACCAAGTCGGCAGATTAGTTTAGAAATTGGAGATGTTTAAAATTTTTTTAATTTAGGAAAAATATCATCTTTAACTGATTCATCTTTAAATAACTTCGAAATTAAAACTCATAGTGCATTATATCATTACATATACTTTAAATCTTTTTCTAGTATCTACAATTTTTATTATTTTGTCATTTGGATTATTTCTTTGTATAGTTTGATTCCTTTGAAATTTAAAAAAATATGATAAGAAAATCTATTTCTATTCCGGTTGCCGAATGGTCTTTTTTTATCCATATAATAATTTGTTTATTAAGTCAAATAAAAATTGTACGCCCCGAACGCGAAGTAGAAAGGTAGTGCTCTATTATCATTATAAAAAAAGTAGTGATCTTTTTAGCTTAAATTTTTTTAACATATACAATATACCTGCATTTTAACAGAACGGTATCTTCCCGGGTAAAAAAAATTATATATAATTCAATATAATCATATATAATTCTATATAATTATATATGATTTATATAGAATTATATATGATTCATATAGAATTATATATAATTATACAGAATTATATTATTATTATTATTATTATTATTATCATTTATTGCTTACAAGGTACAGAGTCCCATAGCAATGGGGAATAGAATATACATGGTATTAGTTAACAGTCAAATTGATAAGAAGAGGGAGGAATATCGTTGGGATTAAAACTTCAGAGGGGTTACAAAATTAAATGTTCATTACATGTTTGGGAGAGGTTTGTTAAATACATTACATTGCTATATAAGTGTCTCTCTTTCAGTTAAAATTTGGCCAGCGAGTTGGAAGAGTTTTCTGCAGTCGTAGTGCGAGAGGTTTGCCAAGTAGAAGTTGAGAGATGATTGCTCAGGGGTGTATATGCCACCATACAACTCGTTTCTTAGATTCTCGTATGCAGGGCAGGAGAATAGGAGGTGTTCAATATTCTCTGGCTCCTTTAGTTCACAGCAAGAGCAGATGAGCGATGGGTTTAGTTTTTTCCCTTTGTTGATCGTCAAGTAGGCCTGGTATTTGTTAGCTAGTCTTATTTGTGCAATCGTTCTCTTTATTTGCATTGAGTGGTTATCATTTAGATAGGTTGGCATATCAAAAACAGTGGTTAGAGGCTTGTACAATCTAAAAAGGCATGAGTTTGAGTTGCAGTAGCTTTGCTGATCTTTTGCTTTTAGTGATAGTTTTAGATTGTGGAATATTTCAGTTTTGCGGGCTTTCCAGGCCTGTGGGTCAGCATTGAACCATAGGTCATTTGCACCCATCTCGTCAAGGCGTAGTTTAAATTGAGCCGCCCAGTCGAGCTCAGGAGCACAAGTCGGGCTACCTATCAGATCTATTAGCCTCATCAGACACACTTTCGGTAGGTATGTGTCTATAGCAGCTAGAATTTTTACGAACCAGTCCCAGGTATGCTCAAGTATTTTGTATTCAAGTGGTGTTATGTCAAGTTCGAGTCGGAGCGCCCAGTTTGCTGTGCACCTAGGTAGGTGGAGTAATCTTTTGAAGAAATCCACAGCTACTCTTTCTAGTTGGGTGCTGCAGCTGATTCCCCATACGGGGATTGCATACATCAGGGTTGATTGGGCCATACTCTCAAAAAGCTTCAGACTTGTTTTCAGCGAGTTTGCTTTGGCTCTGTTTATAATACCTAGTGTGATGGTAGAGGCCATAATTGTTTTGTTTATCGCAAAGTTTGCTGTTTGTTGCCCAAGGGTGGTTGTTGTAAGGTGTACTCCTAAGTACGTAAATGATTTAACAACGTCGATCGTTTGGCCCGCATATGACCTAGTGGTTGCCTTTATTAATTTTGGTTTGCCTTTATGCTTGAATATCATAATTTTGGTTTTGTTGATGTTCACGGACAGTTTATTCAGGGTGCAGTAATCTTGTAGTGTTTTCAGTTTTCTGGCCAAATCAACATGAGTGTGGGCAAGTATTGCTGTGTCGTCGGCGTAGAGCAGAAGGAGCAAGTCCATGACACCGTTGATGTTAATTCCATGGAGGTCTTTGTTTCTGAAGAAGAGTTCAATGTCGTGTATATAGAGTATAAACAGGAGTGCGCTCAAGGCGTCACCCTGTAGCACCCCTTCCGATACCTCAAACAGTTCAGATAAGTTGGACCCTTGGCGCACTTGCACTTGAGCTTGGTCATAGAGAGATTTGATCACATTTATTACTTTTGAGCTGATATTTAGTTGATAAAGTTTGCGCCACAGTTCGTCGTGTGGTATTGAGTCAAAGGCTCGCTTGAAGTCAACAAAGAGGGTGTAAATTTCCCGCTTTCCCAGGCGCAACTGTAGTTGGATAGTCGTGATCAGCGTAAATATAGCGTCGGTGCAGCTTCTGTTTCTTCTAAAACCAAATTGGCTTTCAGGTAGTATGTTGTTATTTTCGACCCATTTTTCTAGTCTTTTCTTCAGTATTGTTGTGAAAAGTTTTGTGGTATGGTTGATTAGAGCGATTCCTCTGTAGTTAGAGGGGTCTCCAGCGTTACCTTTTTTGTAGATCATACTCAATAAGGCTTTGGACCAGTCTGCAGGGCATATTTCTGTTTCAAGGACTGCGTTAAGTAGTTTTAATAAGTAGTCGCGCCAGTTGCTAGGTAATGATCTCAGCATTTCATTTGAGATTCCATCGGGTCCAGTGGCTTTGTTGCTTTTGAGACTATTCAGTGGGTATATTTTCTTATAGAATATATTTCAGGATTCTATTGGTATAGTATTCGCAGTGTTGGCGAAAGGTTTGAAAAACCTAACTGCTGTCCAAAAATCTTTTGGGTTTTTAAGGTTGTTAAAGCTGTTGGAAAGTTTCTCCTGTGCCTTCTTCTTGCAGTAGATTAGGTGGTTTTTATACTGGTTTTTAGCCTCTTGGTACCGTTGCCTCCACTGTTCAGCAAAACTGTGACGTGCGCCTACTTTCAGTAGAGAGTTACATGTCTCTCTTAGGCGTGCAGCTTCCTGGTCAAACCACGGCTGGTTCTTTCGTCTTAGGGGGTACCGATTGTTTTTCTTGAGGAGGTCTGCGTTTTCAGCAGCTTCGTATATTGCAGCACACAAGTTTTTATATAGTTGGTCAGTTGGGTTTCGTGTGAAGTTTACGTTGATTCTGTAAGAGTGTGCTAAGTTTGTGTAGAACGATTGTTTGTTTTCTTCAGCGGTTTGTTTATTCCACCTGATTACCAAAGGCATTGCTGGGTCAGTTGAGACGGTCTCATCGTAGATATGGTGTGGATTCATAAGGCTAAGTTTTATGGGGTAGTGGTCTGACTGCGTAGTTTCCAAAATTACCTCCAGGTCTTTCACTAGGCCGAGCTGGTCTGATTTTATCCATACTAGATCAATCACGCTTGCACCGTTTGCATTGCAAAAGGTATATTTGGCAGGTGAGTCGCTGGGGCATCTTCCATTTAATAGCGTAAATCCATTCAAGTGCATGAAGTTTGTGAGTATGTTACCTCTTTCATTGCTAACCGCGTCCATGGAGCTATGTTGATGGCTTAGGACCGAGTTTCCCAAGGGATCCTCTGAGGCGTCAGGTAGCCTGCCAACCCTGGCATTAAAGTCACCGCCAAGGATGATAATGTCGTAGTTGGAATGATCATCATCTAGTATGCTTTGTATCTTTTTTAAATTATCTTTTAGCATGGAGTCAGGTTTTAGGTAGAGGTTGCCTAACAGGATGTTCATGTTTCTTTGAGTGACCTTTGTGAAAATCCACTCATGGGTAACTTCAGTTGCTTGCATAACACAGTTTTTGGCTGCCGTTAGAAGGCCGCCGCTAGGCCTACCGCACGTTGCAGTCTTTCTTGCGTCAGCCCATACTACTTGATAACTTGAGAGGCACGCAACCTGATTTTTTGGTGGGGATGGTAGCCAGGTTTCGTATGTGCAGATTATTGTAGCATTATCAATGATGTTATAAGTAGAGAGATTAGAGAAGCCATGTAGGTTCCAGAAAATTATGTTGATGTTGTTTGTATCTGGCTTATTTAATAGTTTTTTTCCCTCCTGGTTGCCGAGTCATTGCGGTGAATGTGGATCAAGGAGAGTGGGGTTTAATGGCACAATGTTCATGCTTCCATCACTCCATTTCCACCACTGGTTGTTTATGAGCAACTTTGAGTTGTAAATTTTTACCTTTGCCCCGTTGTTTTTCTTCTGTAGCGCTATATCTCGTAGTTTCTTCGCGATTTGAGTCTCTTTGGGGGTCAGGTCCGACTCAATATATATGCCAGTATTTTTTAACACTGTTGCTTTATTTTTCAAAATGGTTGCTTTTTCTTCGGATGAGTTTAATTTGACCTTAACAATATTTAGTTGCTTCCCGATGAGATATGCTTCAGATATGCCATTTAGGATTTTAAAGCGAGCTTCTAGGAAGTCGTTTAGTTGTTTGCCTAAATTTTCTTTTTTTACACTTAACCCTTTGATGATTATATTGTTTTTCCTGGCCAGCTTTTCGTTCTTCTCTACAGACGCTTCCATCCTATTGAGTTTCTGTTTAATATCCCACATGTCTGCGGGATTGTTTTGGTCGGCCATTATAGCCATGAGCTTTTCTTTGGCTTCGGCAGCTATTCGGATTACAGCGTCATCTCTGGGTGCATTTACTTTCTTTGCATGTAATTCTACTTCTGACGAAAGGAGTTTAAATTTGTGATCCCATTCAGTGTTATTTCGTTTGAGCTGATTTTGTAGATCAGAGATGGCTTGAGTATGTGCCTTCTCAGCGTCTATAATTTGTTGCTTGAGCTCGTTTAGCCCTGTAGCATTTTCCATACGGCTCTGCCTTATTTCCTCGAGTATTTTGTCCATGTCATCAGTTACTGGGGTTACTTCGCACAGGTTATCCCCTTCAGGTTTGTCCTTTGGCACTTTTTTCTTGCTGAGACGCGGTGTAGTGTTATTTGGTTGTGTCGAGTCTAGGTCTTCACTTTCATCGTAACTGCGTTTTCTACTCAAGTAATCATAGATCGGGTTCGTGTCGGCTGAGTTGTTGCGGTATTTTGACCAGGTGTCTGCAATTAGTGGTCTGCCTGGTTTGTTTTTGTTCAGGTTGTTGCTGATTTCGTTGATATTGAGTATGTTGAGCGATGAGTTGCCAGAGTTCTCGTGGGGCGTCGCTGCAGTCTTCAGGGTTATTGCTTGTTTTTCCTTAGGTGTGCTGTTCACCCCCACTTTTGTGGTTCGTGGTGAGGTAGGCATTACCTAACCTTATCATTCGGCAATCGTAGTTTTTAATCAGGGTATTTCCGTTAAAAGGTTTTAATTTTGGATGTTTATTGTCTCATCAACTTCTTCATGTATTGCACTTTGAGGTTCACAACACTTTTGATTTTAGATTCACTTATTTTAGTACAAAACTCATTTAATTCAAGAGCACTGTTTCAGAGCGTGTATATCTAATCACATCACGTGACTATCCCCTATACAGAATTATATATAATTATATATAACGATGAGAAAAAATCTCAACTGATTATATATAATTATATATAATTTTACAAGATTATATACAATTATATAGAACGCTAAGAAAAATCTCAGATGATTATATATAATTATATATAGTTACATACAATTATATATAATTGCATATAATTATATATGATCATCTGTCATTTTTTTTAGCGTTATATATAATTATATATAAAAGCATATAATTCTATATGAATCATATATAACTCTATACAAAAATAGAAAATAGAGAAAAATAACTTGGGAGTGAAGATATATATGTAAATATGGTTGTTTAAAAAAAAAAAAAATATTTTTTTTTTTAATTTTCTAGCTCACAAACCAATCAACGGATTTTTATGCACCATAAATGATTTCGTAGGAAACTGAACGCTCTACAAGAAAAGTCTCTTATCATTTTTTGATAAATACCACTGTTAAAAAGTTATTTAAGCTTCAAGTCAAATTTATAGCAAATTTTGAGATTTTTTTACTTTTCCGGTGGATATAACGGTCTTATCAAAAAATATCGTAGGATTCGTTTTGTAGATAATTTTATTCCTTACAAATTATTACGAACAAAGTTTTTCGAAATTCACCGGAAAAGTAAAAAAATCTCTAAATTTGCTATAAATTTGACTTGAAGCTTAAATAACTTTTGAACAGTGGGATTTATCACAAAATTATGTGTGACTTTTTTTGTAGAGCGTTCAATTTCCTACGAAAACATTTATTGTGCATAAAAATCTGTTGATTGCTTTGTGAGCTGTCACGGCTGCTACATTCAAAAATTTCATTTTTTTTTCTTCCCAAATAAGTACCTATTAAGACCTTTTATACGTCGACCTTTTTATATATTACGCCGACTTATTGACGCCAGCAGTCGTACCGGACAAATATACCTACCTGAGCGTTGTCAACGCTTTACAATTAAGTCGTATTGTACTAATGGACCACGCGCATTATATATTTCTCTCTTCTTGAAATTTCATCATTTTTTTTTTCCTTAACGTACTTTTAAAATATATGTATCCGTTCCCATTTAATAATCTAAGCATAGAACGGCAGTCTTTTCTTTGATTTTTCATCTTAAAACTATAGACCACCCAATTCAAGCACACCTGCACGTGATTCTTGGAAATTAGAGAAAGCTAATGGAAACCTCCCTTTTTATGGCTTCCTGCACGAGTATACTCGGTGACAGAGTGGCGACAGGTCATCAGCCTACTTAATAGTCAAAATCTATTTCCCAGGAATCACACGTGTGCATGGGCCTAAAACTTTCGGGCGAGTCCGAGTCTTCTCGTATGGGAAACTGGTTACCACCACTTTTCATATGTGAGGATCATATAAAAAGACCATGGACTTTAGCTCATCAGTTCTTTTGGGAATCAAACTCTGAACCATACCGAACTCCGGACACTCGACGGTGTTCGTGGCTAGAGGATTGATATCCCGATTGAGCATTCGGTCACGTGAGCCCAGATCATTGGATCGGTCCTTGATCGTCGTAAGCACTCGTATAATCGGTATATTATTTTCTACTAGCTTCAGAAGCATAATCAACGCGATATTAGTGTATAGCATCCGATCACGTGAGCCCAGATCGTACGATTGGTCCTTGATCGTTGTAAGTCGTGAACTAATATCAACCGTTTAGCACCGGTACAGCATTGATTATCTTCACCTTATTATAATCCTTTTAACTTCATTTTAATTTTACATTGAGATATACCACAAAAACGTGAAGAATCAAAGAATATTTTACCGCGATAAATGCGAAGATTTTGAATAATATTTTGAAGAATATTTTTACCGCGAAAATACGCGAAGATTTGATAACGAAATTATATTTTATATTACCGTGAAGACGCGAAGATTTGATAACGAAATTATATTTTATATTACCGTGAAGACGCGAAGAACTTGAATACATTTTAATTATTTTTCCGCGAGAAGCGCGAAGACTTTTATTTTACTTTAATCTACAGACTTAGAAACGCATAAACATTGAAATTGATACGACAAAGCATACTAAATAAATAAATAATTCGATAAATTAGAATCACATTAATTAACCGCGAAAACGCGTTGTGAGTAAGTGTCCTGTGTTACTGCTGACAGTCCTGACACCTCACCAAAACCTGTTTAGGGTAAGTTTTAAAACATTGTAACCATTGTTGGTATTTTTATATTAATATACTCTGAAAAATTTGTAAACCATATGCATGAAACATTTACTTTTTATACTTACTATTCTAAATATTGACATTTGTAACCCATTTGTATTTTGAGAATATTGAGTCCTTAATAAATAAATACTCGTTAACATAAAACATTTGAAAAACATTATTTCTCAGACAATTTTACTTTAACAACGAGATACTAGCTTCACGGGGCTTTTCGGCAGCCCACCTTCCTTTATCCCTTATTTTTCTACCTGTCTAGCCGCTCAGACCGATAGTTCACAGTAGGGGGTACACAATCCTACGTTTACCGCTCGACGTTTGATTGTGAAATTAGATCAGTCACATAATAAATTGGAAATCGTTTTGGGTTTATCAATATTGTCTTCAACAATATTGTGTGGGCGCGATTCAAATATAAAATAGAATAAACTGAGCATTTGGTCACGTGAGCCCAGGTCATTGGATCGGCCCTTGATCAATGTAAGTACCCTTTTATTCAATACATTTTATACGAATATCGTACCTACGCCCATCACGATCTCCAATCGTGACAGAGCTAAAAAATTTAAAAAAAAAATTTTTTTTTTTCCGTGTTATTTAAACGGAAAATAGAAAAATTGATTGAGACAAACGTTAATACCATTAGGAGCCTGGAGTGGTAACAAAATTTTCATTTCTAATTATACTTTTAATTTTTGGATACCACAAAAAAAAAAAATTTGTTTTTTTTTTTAACCTCTTGTGAGCTCAAAAGTTACTTTATATTACTAAAAAAATTCTCACTAAATTTCAGCCAAAGATCTTTTAAATTGAGTTATCACAAATGGGGGCCCCCTTTTCCATTTAAAGTACACGCGAAAACTTTTCATTTTAATTTTTCGTTATTAAGACTGTGAAAAAATTTTTTTTTTAAATTCAACCTGGCATCATTTTGTAGAAAATCAATTCTCTACAAAAAAGTGATCATGCATTATGTACGTCAAACAAACTGGAAAAAGGCACGGGGCTTCAAAGATCGACAGAAATTTAGTCTCCTCAAATTATTTTTTGTTATTTTTAATTTTTATTCGATCGAAAAAAATTTTTTCAAATAATGACAAGCACAGTCTTGTAGGAAATTTAATTTCCTACAAAAAGTATTTGATACCATACATACGTTAAATTAATGAAAAAAAAGTTACAGAGATTTAAATGTCAACGAAAAAACGAGTTTAAAAAATATCAATTTTCTGAACTTAAATATCAACGAAAAATGAACTTGATTTTTCATTGATATTTAAAACCCTTTAACTTTTTTCGCATTCATTTGACGTATATATAATACCGGATACTTTTTGTAGGAAATTAAATTCGCTACAAGACCGTGCTTGTCATTATTTGAAAAAAAAATTTCGATAGAATTAAAATAAAAAACAACAAAAAATAATTTAATACTAAGGAAACTACATTTTTGTCGATGTTTGACGCCCCGTAACTTTTTCCCAGTTTGTTTGATGTACAAATTGCATCAGCACTTTTTGGAGAGAATTTTATTTCCTACGAAATTATACCAGGTGAAATTAAAAAAAATTTTTTATAGTCTTAATAACTAAAAACTAAACTGAAAAATTTTCGTGTGTATTTTAAATGGGAAAGGGGACCCCCTTTGTGATAGTTCAAGTCTAAAGATATCTGGCTAAAATTAGGTGAAGTTTTTTTTTATAATATAAAGTAACTTTTGGACTCATAAGAGTTTAAAAAGAAAGTATTTGTTTTTTTTTGGGACACCCCAATATATATGTATGTAGTAGAGGGAAGTCACCGGTGCTATAAGCAGCAGTGGAAGTAGTTCGGAGCTCGCCACGAGATCGCGCCCACCACTTGTAGTGTGTCTCTAGTAAGAAACTTATTTCAGAACTGTTAAATTCGAAACTTGAGACTATTCTAGCCCGGGTACGCCTACGTTATTTGGCAGAGTGACAAGTACCTTTTTTAATGGTAATATAGAACATTCCATATTACATAATGACAAAAATATTTATTATCAATGTTTCCATAAATAATTTTTTTTAGAAATTAAACTTGGACTTAAAAAAAGAATGATTTAAATAAAAAGCGTAGAGCCTCTACTATACAAAAATTCACAATTTATTTAACAAATTGCATAGGAATTCAATTATATATAGTTTTACATAATTATATATAGTTATATATAATTATATATAGTTATATATAATTATATATAGTTATATATAATTATATATAGTTATATGTAATTATATATAATTATATAGGGCCATTTTTCATATATAATTATGCATAATTATATATAATTATATATAATTTTTTTTACCCGGGTTTGTAACAGTATGTTTATAATAATTATGTTAATACATGACATATTAAATATATTTTATATGCAAGAAATTATTTTATCCTTTTTATTTATGAATAAATTTAAAATCTATGTTAATATCCTGCTGGTATAATAATGTATTTCAATTACAATAATGAGGTTAATATTATAATTCATGGAAATTTTCATTTTTAACAATATAAAGTTGATTGTGGATGCAGTTATGAAGATAACCTATGAAATATAGATCAGAATATTAGCTGGAGGGAGTTTAAGAATGAGTGTGAGGTGAATGTAATTATTCCAGAAGGTCAATGAAATGTTTGACCACTGGAAGCTAAAATGCTGATGATAAAGAGCTCAAAATTAAGGTAAAGCTCAGCAGAGTAAGATGAAACCTACTACCCGGGTAAAAAAAATTATACATAATTACATATAACTGTATATAATTATATATAATTATATATAATTATATATAACTATATATAATTATATATAACTACATATAATTATGTAGAACTATATATAATTGAATTCCTATGCAATTCGTTAAATAAATTGTGAATTTTTGTATAGTAGAGGCTCTACGCTTTTAATTTAAATCGTTTTTTTTTAAAGTCCAAGTTTAATTTCTAAGAAAAATTATTCATGGAAACATTGATAATAAATATTTTTGTCATTATGTAATATAGAATGTACTATATTACCATCAAAAAAGGTACTTGTCACTCTGCCAAATAACGGAGGCGTAACCGAGCCAAAATAGTCTAAAGTTTTGAATTTAACAGTTCTGAAATAAGTTTTTTACTAGAGACACACTACAAGTGGTGGGCGCGATCTCGTGGCGAGCTCCGAACTACTTCCACTGCTGCTTATAGCACCGGTGACTTCCCTCTCCTACATACATATATATTTGGGTGTCTCAAAAAAAAACAAATACTTTTTTTTTAAACTCTTATGAGCCCAAAAGTTACTTTATATTATAAAAAAAAACTTCACCTAATTTTAGCCAGATATCTTTAGACTTGAACTATCACAAAGGGGGTCCCCTTTCCCATTTAAAATACACACGAAAATTTTTCAGTTTAGTTTTTAGTTATTAAGACTATAAAAAATTTTTTTTAATTTCACCTGGTATAATTTCGTAGGAAATAAAATTCTCTCCAAAAAGTGCTGATGCAATTTGTACATCAAACAAACTGGGAAAAAGTTACGGGGCGTCAAACATCGACAAAAATGTAGTTTCCTTAGTATTAAATTATTTTTTGTTGTTTTTTATTTTAATTCTATCGAAATTTTTTTTTCAAATAATGACAAGCACGGTCTTGTAGCGAATTTAATTTCCTACAAAAAGTATCCGGTATTATATATACGTCAAATGAATGCGAAAAAAGTTAAAGGGTTTTAAATATCAATGAAAAATCAAGTTCATTTTTCGTTGATATTTAAGTTCAGAAAATTGATATTTTTTAAACTCGTTTTTTCGTTGACATTTAAATCTCTGTAACTTTTTTTTCATTAATTTAACGTATGTATGGTATCAAATACTTTTTGTAGGAAATTAAATTTCCTACAAGACTGTGCTTGTCATTATTTGAAAAAATTTTTTTTGATCGAATAAAAATTAAAAATAACAAAAAATAATTTGAGGAGACTAAATTTCTGTCGATCTTTGAAGCCCCGTGCCTTTTTCCAGTTTGTTTGACGTACATAATGCATGATCACTTTTTTGTAGAGAATTGATTTTCTACAAAATGATGCCAGGTTGAATTTAAAAAAAAAATTTTTTCACAGTCTTAATAACGAAAAATTAAAATGAAAAGTTTTCGCGTGTACTTTAAATGGAAAAGGGGGCCCCCATTTGTGATAACTTAATTTAAAAGATCTTTGGCTGAAATTTAGTGAGAATTTTTTTAGTAATTTAAAGTAACTTTTGAGCTCATATAAGAGTTTAAAAAAAAAACAATTTTTTTTTTTGTGGTATCCGAAAATTAAAAGTATAAATAAAAATGAAAATTTTGGTACCACTCCAGGCTCCTAATGGTATTAAGGTTTGTCTCAATCAATTTTTCTATTTTCCGTTTAAATAACCCGGAAAAAGAAAATATTTTTTTAATTTTTTAGCTCACAAAGCAATCAACGGATTTTTATGCACAATAAATGTTTTCGTAGGAAATTGAACGCTCTACAAAAAAAGTCACACATAATTTTTATGTGTATTTGAATTTTGTGAATTTGTAAGAAATAAAATTATCTACAAAACGAACCCTACGATATTTTTTGATAAGACCGTTATATCCACCGGAAAAGTGAAAAAATCTCAAAATTTGCTATAAATTTGACTTGAAGCTTAAATAACTTTTGAACAGTGGTATTTATCAAAAAATGATAAGAGACTTTTTCTGTAGAGCGTTCAATTTCCTACGAAATCATTTATGGTGCATAGAAATCCGTTGATTGCTTTGTGAGCTAGAAAATTAAAAAAAAAAAATATTTTTTTTTTTTTTAAACAACCATATTTACATATATATCTTCACTACCAAGTTATTTTTCTCTATTTTCTATTTTTGTATAGAATTATATATGATTCATATGGAATTATATGTTTTTATATATAATTATATATAACGCTAAAAAAAATGACAGATGATCATATATAATTATATGAAATTATATATAATTGTATGCAATTATATATAATTGTATGTAACTATATATAATTATATATAATCATCTGAGATTTTTCGTAGCGTTCTATATAATTGTACATAATCTTGTAAAATTATATATAGTTGTATATAATTATATGTAATTATATATAATCAGTCGAGATTTTTTCTCATCGTTATATATAATTATATATAATTCTGTATAATTATATATAATTTTATATGAATCATATATAATTCTATATAAATCATATATAATTATATAGAATTATATATGATTATATTGAATTATATATAATTTTTTTTTACCCGGGTATCTGGTCATAAAGTATTGACCCTAAATTTAAAACATGAATAACTTGTGTTTAAAAAAATCGCATTAGAACGTGAAACATATAGATCGGTAGATTAAAGTATCTTCTACTCCTATCCGAAATTTCATAAACCTAAAAAATTTTTTACCCGAGATATAAACAATTGAAGGTTGAAAAACGTGGTTTTTGAGGGGTATAAATTCAAGCACCAACTTTGGTTGTTTATAACTTGATAAATAATTGTTCTGCTGCTACGCTGATTTTTTTGGTATATAGTGGATCCTTTCTGAAGAGAATTCGAGAAAAAAAAAATTTTTTTTTATAAATTATTGCTATAATTTATAATTTATGGTCACGGACTATCTTGGGTTCTAATTAAGATACGAATTCGATTCAAATTTGTATCTACGCAGAAAGCGATATTGAGTATTTTATGTGAATGATGACTGATGCCGATCGCGATTCTTCTGAACTATATGCTTTTTTAGTTTTCATGCAGGTGTTTATGACCGCAGTTAACCCGTAGAGCTTACCATAATGATCTATTGTCATTATTTTTGTTAAAAGCGTCCAAGCCATAAAAGTTTGGTTTCTATACCTGCGAGACTCAGAGTTTTTACTTTTTTTTGTTTGTTTACCATAGGCGCCGATAGCAAAAATGCATATACTAAATTTTCTAATAGATAAATTGTTAAGGAAACTTATTTAAAAATTTCTAATTTTTATTTCTATGTACTATATAATTTATTTCTTTAAGCTTTTTCAATTTATAAAATTTTTTATGTACTCGGTGTTTTAATTTATTATATATTTAATTAAATAAATTTTATAAATTCATCATCATTACTTAAAATTGTAATTTTATCATGAAATCATTATCAATACAAAAATATTTTGTAAATGTATTAAGAAAAAAATTTTAAATACATAAATAACGTAAATTTTACTTATATTAACAAAAGTTTTGTTTTACTTGAACTAAAATTGAATATATAATATATGGCACACAAAAAAACATAATATTATCACACTTAAATTTTTTTATTTATAATGAGAATAGAAAAAAAATTGCCAGATCATTCACAATCCCTGTCGGAATCACTTGTGTCATTGTTTTCATCAAGTCGTATAATTATAGGTTCGATTTCGCTGTCCTTCTCTAACTATTTGCTGAGTTTTCTGACCATAGTTCTTATACTGGACGATACGACGAAATACAGTTTCCCAGGTAAATTTCAGTGACTACGCCGATGGGCTATGTATCACTTACAAAAGGTTTTTAAGCCTACGACCGTCATAAACACCTGCATGAAAACTAAAAAAGCATATAGTTCAGAAGAATTGCGATCGGCATCAGCTATCGTTCACATAAAATACTCAATATCGCTTTCTGCGTAGATACAAATTTGAATCGAATTCGTATCTTAATTAGAACCCAAGATAGTCCGTGACCATAAATTATAAATTATAGCAATAATTTATAAAAAAAAAAATTTTTTTTTTCTCGAATTCTCTTCAGAAAGGATCCACTATATACCAAAAAAATCAGCGTAGCAGCAGAACAATTATTTATCAAGTTATAAACAACCAAAGTTGGTGCTTGAATTTATACCCCTCAAAAACCACGTTTTTCAACCTTCAATTGTTTATATCTCGGGTAAAAAATTTTTCAGGTTTATGAAATTTCGGATAGGAGTAGAAGATACTTTAATCTACCGATCTATATGTTTCACGTTCTAATGCGATTTTTTTAAACACAAGTTATTCATGTTTTAAATTTAGGGTCAATACTTTATGACCAGATAGTAGGGTTATTCTCGTTCTTGTTAGATAGACTTAAATAGATTGTAATTAAGATTCATGTGGTCGACTGATTCACGAGCATTATTTAAATATATGTTTGATTCATTGTATTAAAGAGAAAGTGTGATTTGTATGTTCAAAAAATTATTTCATTTACTTTTAAATAAATATATTCCATAAACGATGAAACATTTTCCATTTATTAAATCTAATCTTCCAATTAAATTTCTGATCCCATAACGTATTTTTAATGAGTGACAGAACTGTTGGAATTTCAGCAACGAGTATGTATTGGCGTCACGAACCGCTGTCCCGAAGGATTGATTTCAACAATAATTAAATACGTCAAATTAATGTGAGCTTAATTAATTTAATGTAATTCTGTCAACGAAAAATCCTACATGATTGTGGCTTCATAACTTAAGGGAGATCACTAGTGTGAAATTTCGAAAAAACCAATTTTTTTTTTCTGCATATTTTGATAGTCAACACCTTCAAAAACAACATACTAAACTTTCTAGTGCATATCTCAAATAATTTTTAGGTAGATTTTTTGACAAATCTAGGTATTGTATTTGTCCTCATGGTCGATTTTTCAATGAATTTCATCATAACCTATCATAATTGGTTGCGTAGTGAGTTCAAACATATCATTCGAAAAAAACTTATATATGTATATAATCAGCTTTGTCATCACGATAATGCCTACAATTTTTATTGGACCTTAATAAAATTTTCCATACTTATTCTATGAGTATCAAGTTCGAAGTTGGGCTAAATCGGTTGATTACACCGTGAAAAATTTACAGTGCGTGCATATTATTATTATCTGTCGACTATAATGATACTTTGTAGAAATTTGCAGTGGATATACACTAAAGTCGTACTGTACTAGTGAGTATTTGTAATGACACATAGTAAATTTAGAAATTTCATCTATTATTAAATAAAAAATAAAAATTTCTTATAAATAAACATTAAGAATTATTAGTATTCTTAGTAATTTTTACAAAAGAACCATGCCCGGGAAAAAATGCTTAGACATGATCATGTCTGTTCACGTATGACCCGATATGATCGCATATATAATCATGCATGATCATACCTGTTCATGTATGTTTATATATGGACTCATACATGACTTCATGTATGATCATGCATGATAATATCTGCAACCTTTTACGAGGAAAAATAATCAGGTATCATCATATCTGTTCATGTTTAGGATTTGTCAAATAAAGTCTTATGCGTAAAATAATTATTTGAATTGATTAGTAATTTAAATTAAGGTTTTAAAAATTGACTTCTGGTGACCCAGTTTCCGACCGTCAGAATTCTTCAGGTCGCAGTTTCTGACCCTCACATTAAGCCATGATTATGAAGTACTTACTAAGTTTGAATAAATCAAAATTGTTGTTTAGATGAATAAATTAAATATCTTTTATAACAAATAGATAGTTTTTTTAAATATTTAAAATATAAATAATTAATCATGCTATAAAACACTACAGAAATGAAAAAATTAAAATCATTTGTTAAAACTACTTTGGTTTATTTTTTTTTTCCTCCAATTCATCACTCCAAAAATATACTTTCAAGATCTAAATATAATCTTTTATTTATAAAAATGAATATTAAATGTCAATTTATACCTGTATTATAAAAAATGTTAAAAAAAAATTTAATAAAATTATGAATATTATTATTTTTACATTTTATAGACATGTAATTAAATAGATAACCTCGTTCGTAGTAGGTTAGAGTGTGAGGGTCAATAACTTCATCACACCTTTAAAATTTAGCCTAGTTATTGACCTTCAAATTTTAGCAACAAAACTCATGTTAATATGTTTTATACGTATATTAAAATGAATTTTAATTAAATATTGATCTATCCATTCATTTTTAATTGAATTTTTTTGCTGACATGATAATTAGTGCACAGATTTAATTGTCGCACCTTTCAATGTCAGCTGTTTAGACTACACTTAAAAAATGGCTTCCTCAGCCACTTACGACTAAATCATTTTTTTTTATTCAGTTAATAATTTTTATGTTTTTTAAATTGTCATTAATTAGGCTCAAAATAGATTATTATAAATTAAGAAAAAATCAATTTTCTTATTAAAGTTATAGTTTTTTAA
The DNA here is from genome assembly GCA_030273425.1 of Microplitis manilae. Taxonomy (NCBI): domain Eukaryota; kingdom Metazoa; phylum Arthropoda; class Insecta; order Hymenoptera; family Braconidae; genus Microplitis; species Microplitis manilae. The sequence goes on along the minus strand of CP092726.1, from coordinate 16,233,281 downwards.
GTAAGTTAGAAAAAAGTTGAAAAGGTCAAAAACAGGGTCATGGTCAACGACAGGGTCTTTTACCTTATATGGCCAAACCCCTACCCGAGTCGAAAAGCTTCAGCATTATTTCAAACTGACTAAGCTGAACTGGACCTTAAATGAAACTGACTGCATTTAATTGAGCCTTAAATCAAACCCTTCAGCCTGCTACTGGAATTAAATTGAAGCTGGATTCAACCTGAACAAGCTTAAGCTTCAAGCTTACGTAAAATTTTCAGGCTGTTTTAAAACTGAACAGCCTACCATAGCATTAAAAAGACACTGAATTCAAGCTGAACAAGCTGTTAGGCTGTTCAGCTTCAAACTAACTTGCACTTTGAACTTATTCTTAACCTGAACAACCTGCTACGTAATAATTTTTTTAGCATGATTTCAAGCTGAACAGCTTGATATGACTGTAAAAGTGAATGCATTCTCTCGATCTTGTGTAGGGTATAACTAAACTTAGTAGTCACTGTCCGTAACGTAGCCTAGTCGTTAAAGCGTCGATCTTTCGTTCGTAGGGTCCTGGGTTCGAATCCCACTAAAGCGTGGGCAGTCGTTAATAAGTGTAGCGTTTTTTCTCTGAATTAAAAATTTCTAATGTGATTAGAAATTCAATAATTCGCAGTTCTAATAATCTCTGCATCACTGAAATGATTGAACAAAAAATTAAAAAATGACTAAAACAATCTGTTTTTTAGGTAGATTTTAAAAAAAATCTAGGTATTGTATTTGTCCTCATGGTTGATTTTTCAAGGAATTTTGTCATAACCTATCATAATTAGTTGAATGGAGTTCGAAAATACCATTCGTTGAAAAATTTATATATATATATGTAATATAACCATGTTTTGAGGACGCGATTGCGGCTACAATCCTTATTAGATCTTGATAAAATTTTCTACACTTATTCTATGGGCGATTATCACGGTTAAGTTCGAAGATGGGCTAAATCGGTCAATTAGTGTAGAAGTTATGGCTGTTTGAAATTTCCATGATTTTTCGAAAAAATTAGTTTTTATCCACTTTCATGTTCATATAATTTTAAAACTAATACTCATAGACAATTTCCGTAAAAAATATCTGAAAGCTTGTTTAGTAAGCTTTAATTTATGATCTTAAACTTTATGTTTTGACCATTTCTTCCAATAATTCGATAGCTTTGAAAATTTTAATGAGATCAAAAAATGATGAAAATATGGTTTTCTTTCCATATAGCTTTTGCATGTCCGATTATAATCCAATTTCGCCAATTGCATTTTATTGAGCACAAAATAACCTGTAAATTTCACTGCTATTTTATATTTTAAAAGTATTTCTTTTATTATTTATGATGTATCAAATGTACCTATAATCCTTATGATTATCACTGGTCTTGTCATTACGATTGTGCCCACAGTTCTTACTGGATCTTAATGAAATTTTTTACACTTATTCTATAGGCGATTGTTACCGTTAAGTATGAAGATGGTCTAAATCGGTCAAATATTTTAGAAGTTATGGCTGTTTGAAATTTCCACGATTTTTCAAAAAAATTAATTTTTATCCACTTTTATGTTCATATAATTTTAAAACTAATACTCATAGACAATTTCCGTGAAAAATATCTGAAAGCTTGTTTAGTAAGCTTTAATTTATGACCTTAAACTCTATGTTTTGACCATTTCTTCCAATAATTTGATAGCTTTGAAAATTTTAATGGAATCAAAAAATGTTGAAAATATGGTTTTCATTCTTCATAACTTATGACTGTCCCATTATAATCCAATTTCGCCAATTGCATTTTATTGCTCATAAAATAACCTGTAAATTTCACTGCTATTTTATATTTTAAAAGTAATTCTTTTATTATTTATGATGTATTACACGTACCTCGAATCCCTGTGATTATCACTGGTCTTGTCATTACGATAGCACCCACAGTTCTTATCGGATCTTATGGAAATTTTTTACACTTATTCTATAGGCTATTATCTTGATCAAATTCGAAGATGAGCTCAATCGGTTGATTAGTTTTGAATTAATGGCTGTTGAAATTTTCACGATTTTTTGAAAAAATAAATTTTTATTCACTGTTGAAGTTCATATAATATTAAAACTAAAATCAATAGACAATTTCAGTAAAAAGTATTTTAAAGCTTGTTTAGTAAGCTTTAATTTTTGTCGTTAAACTTCATGTGTTGACCATTTTTTCTAATTATTTGATAGCCTTGAAATTCTAATGGTATCAAAAAATGTTGAAAATACAATTTTGTCAGTTATATTTTATTGTGATCAAAATAACCTGTAACTTTCACAGCTATTTTATGTTGTAAAAGTATTTTTTTTTTATTTATTATGTTTCAATCATACCTGTACATACTATAATTATAACTGGTCTTGCCATCGTAATAGTGATTATCATCATGATCTCATACTAATTAAATTATTGATACTTTGTTTTTATGATAGTTAGTTTGCTACATTACTTATAAAATGTTCTGTCAAATCAACTATCTGAAGTTCTCTATCAAAAGTAGTCGTTGTCTTTTTTTACCCTGACTTTTAGAAAAACGAGTCTAATTTCACATCATGACTATACACTAACATGTATTACAAGATATGTATATATGAAACTTTATATATAGATTAATCGGAAAATCTACCTTCCATTTCGGCTGCCGAATGGGCTTTTTTTTTTTTTTTTTTTTTCATTTAAATAAATATGGTCATATTCAGTCATACCTGGCCATATTTTGCTGACTTCTATATGTGACTGTATATAGTTGATTTTTCCCGGGCAATTAAAAAATATTAAATAATTTAATATTTTTTTACCCGGGGAACCTAACATCAACCTGAAAAGCCTAAATTTCAAACTATTTTCAAGCTGAAGAGCCTGACTGATTGATTTTATTTTCAAGCTTAATTTCAGCCTGGTGGTCCTGAAAAGTGAAATAGTTCACTTTTTATTTTTTTCAACTGTTTTCGAAAATCGGGGTGAAAACAATAACTTCCCGAATTTTTGAAAATTTACAATTTTTTTCGCGGGAAGTTAAAAAAATTACTAAATATTTTGGGATGAATAAAAAATCATATTTGTTTTTTATTCTATTGATAATTATTTATAAAGAATTAACTTGTTTGCTTACGATGGTAGCTACTTATACTAACAATTACGTTCGTTTATTTCTATAACTATAAATTATGTGAGATCATAACCAAGTACAATTTGGCAACTTGGTGCTTTGGTCATCTACCGGTTCCTCACTCGCACTGGGCGGTGTAGCGCCGCTTTTCAATTCCTTTACCATTAAAGTAATTTTTCATCAACTTAGAAATTTTTTTTTTACATTTAAATTTTCATGAAAATTTTTTAAAAATTTCAATTGAGGTATTCTAATTTTTTCAAATTTATTCATTGTCAAAATTATGAGAAAAACATTAAAATGTAAAAAAGGCAGCTTCGCGCTCATTGAGCGAGTGACGAAGGGTTAAAAAAATAGACTGTTCATTTTCCATCATAAATATAATTTTTCTAAGACACAAACTGTCATGACTTACATCAACCATACCATGAAATAACATTTCTTATTGTACCGAAACATTAAATATTCCCATAGAAACTATATTATAATATATTGTATTATATAGTAATAGTATACTACACGGAAAGAAAATTATAGGGAGTATTCCTATGCATTATAGGAATGGTTCCTATAATAGTATAGGAATTGTACCTATACTATTATAGGAATGGTTCCTATAATATATAGGAATAGTTACTATAATAGTATAGGAATGGTTCCTATAATATAATAAAATTTTTTTTTTGCAAAATAGTGTAGAAATTTAATGTTAAAAAAAATCCAAAAATGATAAGACATCGGCTTACTTCAGTATCATCTTAAATTAAAACTAATATTAACTTTTCGAGATTTTACCCAAATCTGAGATTTTATCGAAATATTAATTTTTATTTTTAAAATTTGAATTTTCTTGAATGTTCTATGCTGAAAAAATTTCAGTTGAAAAATTTTGATGATTTTTGCCAAATACGAATTTTTTTTATGTCCCTGAAGTTCCGAACGTTCGTGCAACTAAAAATATATTTTTTTTTTAAAGATACTTTTATGATTAGAACAATGTGGATTTTTGTGTGGAGTGTTTTTTTGAGACCCCACGCTAGTCAAAAAAGTTTCAATCCAATATAGCCTCCGGAACACCCCTCTACGATCTACCCCTATCACTTATATATTTTTAAAAATCGCAATTCAAATTAAAACAATCTGGACTTTCGTGTAGAGTGTTTTTTTGAAACCCCACACAAGTCAAAAAAGCTTCAATCCAATATGGCCGCCGAAAAGACCCTCTAATTTATTTGCAATATTTAAAATTTTTATTTTTTTTTTTAATGTTTGAATATTTGTTTTTATGTTTAATAATACTTTTGTGTATTGTAAAAGTGATTTCCACACTTTTTTGAAAATTGATATTTTCATAATATTATAGGAATGGTTACTATACTATTATAGGAATGGTTACTATAATATTATAGGAATGGTTACTATAATATTATAGGAATGGTTACTATACTATTATAGGAATGGCTACTATACTATTATAGGAATGGTTATTATAATATTATAGGAACCATTCCTATAATAGTATAGTAACCATTCCTATAATATTATAGTAATTGTTCCTATAATTTATAGGAACTATTCCTATAATTTATAGGAATGGTTACTATATATTATAATAACCATTCCTATAATATTATAGGAACCATTCCCATAAATTATAGGAACCATTCCTATAATTATAGGAACCATTCCCATAATGGTATAGGTATCATTCCTATAATTATATGAACTATTCCTATAATTATGGGTAATATTTCTATAATTATAGGATGTATTCCTATAATTGTTGGTCGTCATTTCTATACTGGTATAGGATAAAATTTCATAAAATTATAGGAACCATTCCCATAATTTTCTTTCCGTGTATTAATATTAGCTAATTTAATGTTTTCACTATGTATTTATATGAAATGGTAATTTATCGAGTTACTAGAACAAAAAATCCCTATTCCTTCCGTACATGGAATGTTTTTTTTTAAGCTCAAGAACTGTGAGTGACGAGGTGAATTCAAATTAAAATAAAATCCCTATTCACTCTGGATTCACTCTCGATTTTTTACAGTGTGCAGCAATCGAAAGAGCTTTCCATCCGTTTCTTAAAAATTATTGACCATTCAATTTAGTATACTCTACGATAATAAACACAAAAAAAAAAATATGTTTAGTTTTTTTGATTTTTCTCAAAAACGACTCGATCAATCAATTTCAAAATTAAATCAGCTCAAGAACTCAATGAAATGTGTTGATGGCTGTAAGAATCATTTTAATCAGTGAATTTGTTCGAAATATATTGTTGGAGAGAGAAATCTTAAAAAACGATTGTTTGCGAAAATCATAAAGAAGGCTGAACTGATCGTTTTCAAAATCGAGTCAGCTTAAAAACTTGATAAAATACGTCGATAGCTGTATTGATAATCAAAATTGATTTATTTGTTTTCGAGATATCAATGCCGTAAAATTTCAAAAATGATAATTGATCTATTCCCTCAGATACATCCGTATAAATATACTAAATGTTCCAGAAAGGATACGAGATTCTCATCTTTACGATCTCTTCTAAGGAATTCATAACTTGTTGTAATCGGTTTTTTAGTTCAGGAAAATTCGTCAATAAAAGACCTAAAAATTACTGTTTTCGGATTAATTTCGGATATTTCATATTTCGAGGTTATAATCTAATTCCAAGCTCTTTTCACTAGTTGTCCTAATTACTGACATTTAGTTTTGTTTAAATCTATGCATTTCTTTAAGAATAATCAACCACAAAAATTAAAAATTCTAGGATTTTTTTTTTTACGACTTTTTGAATTTTCGTAGTTTAAAGGAGGGCATAACTCTTTTTAACTTTCCGCCAAGAAAATTGACAATTTACAAAAATTCGGGAAGTTATTAGGTTCGGTCCGATTTTCGAAAATCAAATTTCTATTAGATCGTGACGTATTGAGGTTCGAGAAAGCTATTCTGACAAATTTCAAAATGATGTCCGAGTGTATGTATGTATGTAGGTCAGGGTGGCAATTTTTTTTTTCGACTTTTTTTTTATTTCCAAGCTCACACGAAAAAATGTTAGTTTGAAGTATTTGAAGATTTCTGTTAAAGTTTTAACTCGATACAAAATTTTTTAGAGGTCGCTCAAGAATTTTTTAAATTTCTAAAATCATCGAAATTCTGTTTTTTTTTTTTTTGTAAATCGTTACTTTCTTACTAGCTCAAACAGTTTTAAGTAGGTTGTAGAGAAACACACAAAACTTTGAAGTCAAAATATTAATATTTGCAGGTCGCTCAATATTTTTGAAAATAAATTGATCGAATTTTTGTATTGTTATGAGCGACCTTTAAATATGTACATTAAGACGTGATCTTGTTACAGCATTTGTTTTATAGTATAATAGAGAAGTTTTGTCATTGAGCATTTTTGAAATCAAAAATTATAATGGAAAGAATGATTATTCTCAATGAGACATAATGGCCATAAAGTTATCAAAATCAAAGTTCCTGACTTTTCAAATATCTTTGGAATTTCCAGACATATCTAAGTCTCTCAGTAATGTGGTGACCATAATTAGAATATTTTCATACACGGAAAGAAAAAAATTCCTTTGTTGGCATTGTAAATTTTACTATGCTAACATGTGAATTGTTGCTGTGTTACATGGTAAATTTTGCTTTGTAACATAGGAATTATTCCTATATTGACAATGGAAATTCTCCTATATCAACATTGAAAAAATAACTATGTTACATAGGAATAATTTCAATGTTAACATGGGGAAAATTCCCATCTCAACATGGGAAAAACTCCCATGTTAACATTGGAATCGTTCCTATGTTAACATTGGATTTGTTCCTATGTCAACATGAAAAAATTTTCCATGTTAACAAAGTAGAAATTACCATCCTAACAAAGTAGAAATTACCATGTATATAAAAGTAAAATATTTGTAAGCTGATGGTTTCAATTTTTCATAACATTAAATATGGGTCATTCGTTGATGTACAAGCCGTAGTTAATGGCAAGTTAAATGCAAGTCAAATGTATAAATTAAAAAAGAATGTACTTGCAGAACATTAATAATTATAGCACCTTTTCAATTTAAGTGAAGTACAATGATAGTAAAAATATTTTATAGCTCTTGGATGTAATCTGGTCGAAGTTCATCTGCTCTGAATTTGTAATTTGTTAAGTACAATCAAAATTGATTAATTCGTAGGTGCTACAAAAAAATTTCTATTTAATTACACAAAATTTTTTCGGAAACTTTGAAATTCTATTTTCGTAAACGGTAATACCTTCACATAATCCTATTTTATCGCTTTAAAGCTTAAATGATCAAAGTGACCAAAATATTTGGTACTTTAGTGATTTTATCTTCTTGTGGACTTTTCCCATGCAACATAGTAATTTTTCCTACGTTGACATGGTAATTTTTCCCATGCCAACATGGATATTTTTACCATGTCAGTATAGGAGCTTTTCCCATGTTACTGGAGTAATTTCTTCTAAGTTGACATGGGTATTTTTCCCATGTTGACAAGGAAAAAACTACTCCAGTAACATGAACAAAATTCCTATACTGACATGGTAAAAATATCCATGTTGCCATGGGAAAATTCCCATGTCCACATAGGAAAATTGCTATGTTGCATGGAAATTTTTGCAATGGCAACATGGAAGATATTCCTATAATATATGGGTAAAATTCCTATAAAATATGGTTATATTTCCATTTTTCCTTGGTAAAATCTACCATGTCGATAAAGCAAAATTTGCCATGTCAATAAGGGAATTACTCCTAAGTAAAATGGGAAAAATTACCATGTTTTTCTTTCCGTGTACTTATTCCGTTTTCATACACTAGTCACAAAAATTAAGGGATGTAAAAAGAATTCTAAATTTTTAATGATTTTCAACATGCTGTAACTCGGTAAAATATGGCCGTAGAATAAAAATAAGAATGCAAATTAAAGCCTGAAGTTTCTAGTTTTTAGATCTAGAGTTAAATTTTTTCGAAAAAATCAATTTTCTCGAAAAAGAAATTTTCTTAATTTTCTCCAATAATTAGTGTTTTTTCGAATTTTTCTTTCGATATTTTCTTCCTTATCATCTTCACAATTGATTTTCTTGACATCAAAATAATTTCGAAGATAATGTTTTTGAAAAAAGAAATGAAGAATGTCGCTAAAAAAAACTTTTTATTATTGAAGAAATGATTGAAAACCAAAGAATCGCTCATTATGCGATTTATGGCAAAATTGATAAATGTAAAGCTTTGGAACACTAAGAAAGAAAAATCGCAGCGCTTTGTAATTCTCAGGGTTTCTTTAGGACACTTTTAGGTTGAAAAAAAACGACGGTATCTTTTGTTCATCCTTTATATCTAACGTTATACCAAGATTTTAGAATATCCTTAAATATGCGAATTTTCACCTGTTTTTTAATCAACATTATCGCTTCAAAAAAAATTTTTCCATCAAAAACCACTAATTGCGTCTTATAGATAATGTTTTGCAGTTCTCAAAACCCTACTTTCATTCTCTGTACGACCAATATGTCCCGAGTTATTGATTGTTAAAGCCAAAATGGACTTTTTTTGCTTTGATCAATGATAACTCGGCGCCAAATCGTCGTAAAGACTTTTTGAGGGCGGCAAATTAAAGGGCATAAAATATCCTAAAATAGTCATACAATCATATTATCAATAAAAAATTTATTGAAGCCCATAGACTTTTTTGAAAGCGAGCAAAAATTTGGCTCAAAGAGCTCGAAAACAGCACGATGTTTTGGGGCTGGCTCGCAAGGTCAACCGATAGAACGATTTTTTTTAGCTCGAATAGCTTAAAAAAAAGGCACTCAAGAGTATTTTCTAGCACTAAGAGTTCGAAAATGTATTCACAGCATATTTTTCAAGCTCATGGAGCTCAAAAATGCTCAGAATTTTCGAGGCTGGCCTGCAAGATCAACCGTTTTCCAACTTTTTTTGTAAACATTAAAAAAAAATTAATTATTTGTAAAATTAATTTTTATAATGTATCGTATTATTACATAGGAATATGTACAAAGTAAAATAGAAAAAAAGGAAGTAGATTAGAATAACGTAAACAAAATAATAATTTGAATTAAAAAATTAAATATTCAGATGATTACTTTAAATTCCGTCATCTTTTTCCAACTGGTAGAGAATCATAACTTGCATTAAATAAACATACATTTATATGCAAAATTTAAGGTTGTATGAAGAGTAGAAGAGAAAGTGTAATATATGAAGCGCGACAACGAGAAGTGTCTTGTTATACCGAGGATCGTAACGACGATAACTACGTCCGGTGTAAACAACTTTGTTCTACTTGGCTCGTTTGCGGATTCGGACGTTCACGCTGACTTCTCTCTCCGGTTATCGGTGAGTAAGCGTTGCACGTTTTCTTGTTTTCTTAACTTGCAAAAGGCGGTTGAGTTTATACGTGCGTTGTTACATGCAGTACACGAGAATCCCTAGCTACGTGGGTAAACTCAGTGACGCGATAATAATTGTGCTCATATGATACTTAACGTTTTGGATGTTTTCAAATTGTATAAAAATTGTTATATGTATGCTGTTAGGATATTCCTACAGAAATAATATTTATATCATAGTTCTAATGAAGTAAATTGTATAATATTATGACAATTTCATAAATAGATCTGCAAAGCTCATCGTAATATTCTTTATTTACTTCGCTTGACTCAGCGCGCTGTAGAAGTTTTTCTGAGTTTGACAAAAGACGACAGGCATTTTTATGCAATCTAAAAGTTTTAATGACACCGTAGTACGGAGATAGTCAATATTCACTTCGTTCCGTTACTTAATTTTTTGTCCGGTTACTATTTTTATCCTTTAACCCTTTATTCTCGTTCAATTTCAATTTCCGTAAGGAAAAAATTCTCTACTTAACTAGCAAAGTCATTTTATATTTCGATGGCCTAACTCTCAAACGCCATAATCCACAAAAAAAAACAAATTTCACAGGAGACATTAAAAATTGACTATCGCTAAATAACAATTCTACCACGAGCTTGATTTTTGAACTAATTTTAAAAATGCTAAGAAATTTTTATAGATTTCTATAATTCAACATAAGGCACGAAATGAATTAATAAGTTAATTACTGCAAACATTTTAAACTACGTGTGAATTACGACGTTTGAGAAATAGGTTTTATCGATAATAAAAAAAAAATTCTGAAGTCAAGAATTATTTTATACAACTAATCTAGACAGACCAGTGTGTTTATTAATCAACAAACAACCGATAAAAAGATTTATTCTATTTAGGAAACCTATCTTTATTTAAAATAGACCAAATTTTTTAAAATCACAAGTTATCCAGAATCTTAATTAGTTTCAGTGTTTACATATTTTAATACGAAATACATAAAAAAACTATTGATTACTCGTAATGAATTATGTGATAAGTAAATGTGAAAGTTTTATTATCACAGCAAGTTAATTTTACGAAGCTTTACATGCAAAATACTTTTATTTTATTTCGACTCCAAATCCCAGAATATTTTCTAGGTCGAGCGCATTTAAACTTATAAGGGGCTTGAACAAGGGGATTTTATTTTCTTCCACGATGCAGCAATCCACTGAACAGTAGAAGAAATGAAAACAGTAGTGAATATACAAGTTGGCGAAAAAAAAAAGTAAAAATATAGTGTAACCACAAGTAAATTAGTAAAATTAATCATTCACAGCAGAGTGTATACTCGTTCCTTTTATTCAAATGTTATACCCAAAACAAGATGACCCAAACAATAGTCTAAAAAATGGATACTACGTCCTTTTTTTTCATCAACTGTAGTTTACTGTCACATTTTAATTATTTCTTAATTAAATAAATGTTGCTCAAGAACATCTTTATTGTTTTTTTTCTTTCAATGTCATTTACTCTCATATTTCTTTTGTATCCTTTGATATCATTACTTTTAATTGAATTCCATGCCATCGAATTTCTTCAATACTAAACACAAACTAAAAGATAACTGTATCTGTTCAGCTTCAGTCTATATTTGCTTCTCTAAAATTGTCATGTACGTTGTAATCAAGGGATTTAACTAATTGTGAAATGGAGGGGATTAATCAGATCTGAGTAGCTCACCGATGAATTTAAGCCTAGCCATAATTACTTTGGTATTTTTTTATGATGCTAATAAAATAGCGTTGGGTAAATATTTTTCAGTACGGCCCGTGAAAAATGAATCATATATGGCCATGTATTTAAATTAGCCAGACATGGCCATATATGCCCTATATGATCATGCATGACCATATATAGCCATATTTGACCATACATGGCCATGTATGACCATACATAGCTTGATACGGCCATATATGACTTGATATGACTATGTATAGAAATTTTAATTAAATTAAAAAAAAATTTTTTTTTTATTATTTTGGCAACGCAGAAATTATCAGATATGCGAATAATTCAATTTCTAATCAAATTAGAAATTTTTAATTCAGAGAAAAAACGCTAGACTTACTAATGACCGCACCTGCTTCAGTGGGATTCGAACCCGACCTTCCGTACGAGAGACCGACGCTTTGACGACTAGGCTATGCAACCGACGGTTACAACGAGGTTTAGTTGTGGTACGTAAGATTGAAAGAATATAATCACTTTCGAAAAAGCAAAATATAATCATCAATATGCTGTTAGTGATATCAAAAAAATTTCCTATTTTTCATACACTACAATATCCTGTTTCTAAGTAATTATAACCCGTGAAAAAATTTTCTGATCAAGCCTTATATGACCTGATATGGCCATATCAAAAAATTTGATATATTCATATCTGACCTGATATGATCTGATATGCCTATATATCATTTTTAATATATTCTGATATAGTCTGATATAAAAATTGGCCATATCAAGCCATATCAACTTGATATGTCGATATCAGATTTGATATGTCTTGATCTGACTTGATATGCTTGTATATAATTTTTTTTATATGTCTTGATATGACCTGATATAACTTGATAAGGGTATATATGTTTTAATATGCTTGTCAAAAAAAATCTTGATCAGGTTTGATATGGCTTGATATGCCCTGATATGGGCACGTATACTAGTTTTTTCGAGTTTTCCGTATACATACGTTTGGTAAAATAATTTAGAAATGACCTAATAACGTAAGATTGTTCGGAACAACCGATTTTATAATGACTCATAAAATCTTATGAAGTCTGTTAAATATTTTAATTTACCGCATTTATAAATTGTATAAAGTGCACAAACTTTGTTGAAAAATTTTTCCAACAAGCTAACGAGATCAATTTTTAAATCTCTGAGAGAATTTCAAATTTTCGTAATGAATTTAAATATAAAAAATTGAGATTTTAAATTGAAAAAAGTTTAATTATTATTAAATTTCTATGTATACTTTTTTAAAACTTATAAGTTTAAAAATCTTGAACTTTTTTTTTTTTCTTTTACCAAAAGAAGTAGTTCTTGCTCCGTTACTGGTGGGTATACCGTTAATAGTCTCGTTACTCTATAAACAATAACAATCGAATATAATACAAGTAACCAAATCAATCATTTATCTGATGTCTTTAATTTTCTTAGTTTCAATTTTATCCAAATAGATATAATCAAACTTACATTTCAAGTTCATGATTTGGCAAAGTGGTTAATAGATCAGACTTTGAATCAGAAGTACTCGGGTTCGAACCCATGATCTGGATGGATTTTTTTTTCTTTTTTAACTTCCCGCTTAGAAAATCGATGATTTTCGAAAATTTCGGGAAGTTATTGTTTTCACCCCGATTTTCGAAAATCGAGTTTTCATCAGATGTGTGTGTGTATGTATGTAAACTCTTTATAACTTTTTAACTAATAAACCGATTTGGATGGTTAAGGCGGCAATCGAAAGAGCTTTTCGGCCATCAACTTTTCTGAAAATTTCAGATCATTTGACCAAGTAGACTCAAAGATATTGGCCAATTACGAAAAAAAAAATTTTTTTTTTTTAGTTTTTTATTGATTTCTCAGAAACGACGTATACGATCGACTTCAAAATCTAATCAGCTCTAGAACTTAATAAGACGCGTCGATTGCCACCTCAAACATCAAAATCGCATAATTCGTTCGAGAGTTATCGTTGGAGAAAGAAATAGGAAAAAACAGTTTTTTGCGAATATCTTTGAAACGACTCAACCAAAAAATCTAAAAATCTAATGAGCTTTAGAATTTATTAAAACGCGTTGTTTGCCACCTCAAACTTGAAAATCGGATAATTCGTTTGAGAGTTATTGCGGGTGAAAGAAATGCTAAAAACTGTTTTTTTCGAAAATAATGGCATGCAAAAGTATTTTCGAGCTCGAAGAGCTCGAAAATGTATTTACAACGATGTTTTCGAGCTCCTTGAGCTCGAAAACAGCGGGAAGTTTTGGGGCTGGCCCGCAGGGTCAACCGATGCCCAGATTTTTTTTTTTTTTTTTTCATGACAATTATTGCATATACAACTTTACAAAGTTATACACAATTTTATAAAATTATCTATAAATTTAGTTCCCGAGATAACGATGTTAATCTCACTATATATAGTCTGATATGTTCATATCAGAACATATCAAATCTTATCTGTACATATATTTTCTGATATGGCCAATTTCCATATCAGGCCTGATATGAACCGCCGAAATCAAGCCATATCAGGCCATATCAGAAAATTTTTTCACGGGAATAGCTTCAATTTTTTATATAAAAAATCTGCATCTCTATATATGGCCAAATATACTCCATGTATGGCTATATATGCTCCATGTGTGGCATTATATGCTTCATATATGAACTACATACGGCCATTATATATGTTTCATTTTTTACAGGTAGTTTAAAATGAGCATACATGGTCATTTATAGTCATACATGACAATGTATGACTATATATGCCCTTACATGGAACATATACGGCCATATATTGCCATATATGTTTAATTAATCACGGGCATACATGGGCATATGTAGTCATCCATGGCTATGTATGCTGATACATAGAACATATATGACCATATATGTTTAATTACTCATGGGTATACATGGGCATGTATGGTCATACAAAACTATATATGGCCATACATGGCCTTGTATGATTCATATTTGGCCATGCATGGCCTTGTATGAATCATATATGGCCATGTATAACTCTATTAAAAAAGTTGTTATGCCCATGTATGGCCATATATGCATATATGAACCATAGACGGCCATGCATGGTTTATTTTTTACGGAGGAAAAGGGGGGTTACTTGAATCACGGGGCAATTGAACCCATTGACTTAAAAATATAATAAAAGTGAGAAAATACAATGTTTTTTTATATCTATGTTCTAATACAAAATCCTTCGATTAAATTGAAATCATAATGATTGATCAACTTTTAAGTATTCAAATTTGGTGTTCAAGGGCATGATAACTTTGGTTTCAGCCCTTAGTTAAATGTTTAATAATGCTTGAATTTTTGAAATATATTTATAAAGAATAAGTTGTGATGTGTCAATATCTGCACGTAAAAAAATGTATAGTTCAATTTACTACAAATGGAGTTCTATCTACTACAATGACTAGTAATATATATGATAACTACAAGTTTAGTAACAGTTACTAGTATACTGTGGTAAAAAACCTGTTGTACCATTTACTACAGTGAGTAGTAATAAGAACTTGCATTAAATAACCACTGTGGTTCTTTTTACTCCACAACATAGTTGAATATATTTTATTCCTAATGTATTAATTAACTATCTGTTAGTTAACGATCGTTAGTTTTTATGATATTAAAAAAGCTATAAAAATATAAAAATTTATCTTACATTCTTCGGACTTATAGTTTATCAAATTGAAATGATATAAAAATGAATTTATTAATGAATAACTTAAAATAATAAGGGCTCAAATTTTAAAAGTCAACTTTTTATCAATACCTGATAAGGATAATTTAAAAAATATATTTATAATCTATGAATTCTCGTATAAGCATAAGCTTAGAATAATTAAGTATTAATTTTTATTAATATAAAATATAAAAAACATCGTTTTCAAAGTTATAAATTGCGTTTATTTATAACAAATGTATCACTTATTCTTAATTATATATATTATTATTTATAATATTTTATATTATTTTATAATATTATTTATAATATCAAATACACTGACACGAGTCAAGGTTTACCCACAGAGTAAAGTAAAAAAGTTGTAGTTGAAGCTGTTATTTTCTTCTTTCGATCATTTTATCACAGATTGGAGTACACGAAAAAAAAAAATAGTAGTGGCTACTCTCTGGGATAGTACTGAGTACTTTCTGTAAAAAAAAAATTTTAGACAGTACTGTATGCTATCTCAACTGTATCTACTACTATCTAGACTATATCCACTACTGTCCGGGATAGTACTCAATACTATCCAGAGAGTAGTGGATATAGTCTAGATAGCATATAGTACTGTCTGAATTTTTGGAGTTTACTCCTTAAGAATCGATTTTCATATAAGGCCCCCGGTATGGAAAAAATATGAGGTGTAAAATCTACTCAACGAATGACCTCGTTACGTTTTAGGTGCACAACTTTCACTTTTGAGTGCATAGGGTATCCTACGGGGCAGCGTACGAATGTATTGTGTGTATACAATATATTCGTACCTATATATATATATATATATATATATATATATATATATATATATATATATATATTTAATGAATATACTCTACGGCGTCTGCAAATGATAAATATATGTATAGTACACTAACGCAAAAATTAAAGGAACAGTAAAATTTTATACATTTTTTAGTAATTCTTGGAAGGCTGTAACTTTGTGAAAAATAATCGTATCGAGATTTAAAAAAAAAAAATTTATAGCTTGAAATTTCTAGTTTCGATGCATTTTCATCACAATTTTATAAAAAGTCTGGTTATTACGCTAAAATGAGAATTTATTTTTAACATCCTTTAGAAGTATGTATAAAAAAATGACTTTTTTTGGTTTTTTAGTAAATCAACCACTACTCTGCAAATATTGATAAAAAAAACATTGTTGCCAGAGACTTTTATAGCTTAATGTTTCCCTAATAACCCCTTAAATTTTCAAATTCATCTATCGAACCCTTTTTTGGAAATGATCGATCAAAGTTTTGCTAAGCAACTAAAGGAACAAGTTTTGTTCCTTCAATTGTGCAATCATAATCAAAATGAAAAAAAATAATTTTTTTTAAATTTTCTTTCATTTTTGCATTAGTAACTCAGTGAATGTGAGGGGAAAAGAAAAAAAAACGAAAAATTTTCAAAAATCAAAAAAATTGAACCTTGTTTTTTGGGGTCGAAAATTTTTTTTTTAACTTTTTTGACAATTTTTCGTTTTTTTTTTTCTTTTCCCCTTACATTCACTGAGTTACTAATGCAAAAATGAAAGAAAAGTAAAAAAAAATTATTTTTTCATTTTGATTATGATTACACAATTGAAGGAACAAAACTTGTTCTTTTAATTGTTTAGCAAAACTTTGATCGATCATTTCCAAAAAAGGGTTCGATAGATAAATTTGAAAATTCAAGGGGTTATTAGGGATACATTAAGCTATAAAAGTCTCTGGCAACATTAGTCTTTTCATCGATATTTACAGTGTAGCGGTTGATTTTCTAAAAAACCAAAAAAAAGTCATTTTTAACTTCCCGCTAAGAAAATTGCAAATTTTCAAAAATTCGGGAAGTTATTGGTTTCAGTCCGATTTGTAAAAATCGAAATTCCAACAGATGTCGACGTTTTGAGGTCCTAAAAAGCTATTCTGACTAATTTCACGATGATGTCCGAGTGTATGTATGTATGTATGTACGTACGTACGTATGTAAATATCTATAACTTTCGAACGGATCAACCGATTTTGATCGTCAAGGTGTCATTCGACGCAGTTTTTTAATATCTTGAAGCTGAAAAAAATTGAGCTTGATCAGCAGGGCTCGTTCGGAGATATTCCAAAAATAAACTTTTTTCAAAAATGTTTTTTTTGGATAACTTTTTACGGGCTCGATGGATTAATTCCAAAATGGACTGGGCTCTGGAGATTTATAAGCCGCGTCGAATGCCACCTCAAACATCAAAATCGGTTAATTCTTTCAAGAGCAACCGTTGTCGAAAGAATTAAAAAAAAAAATTTTTTTTAGTATTTTGAAAATTTCTCGAAAATGACTCGATGAATCGATTTCAAAATTTAATCAGTTATAGAACTCAATAAAACGCGTCGACTGTCACCTTAAACGTCTCAATCAGTTTATTCGTTCGAGAGATATCGTTGTAGAAAAAATTGTAAAAAACGATATTTTTTGAAAACAAAAGCATACAAAAGTATTTTCGAGCTCGAAGAGCTCGAAAATGTATCTCTTACAGTTTTTCGAGCTCAAGGAGCTCGAAATACGCGGGAAGTTTTGGGGCTGGCCCGCAGGGTCAACCGACAGACCGATTTTTTTGTACTTACTTCTAAAGGATGTTAAAAATTAAAAAAATTGTTTTTATCAAAAAATGATGAACGGTTCTTGTAGAGAATTTATCCACGTTTTCAACGCCGGCCTCAAATTTACTGTGCAATCATTGGTACCTGAAATATCGATGATCAAAGCCAAAAGGATCATTTTTTGTTTGAAGGCTGATATCCATGCGACAAATTGTCCTACAAAGTTGAAAAAAACCAAATTGAAGCTAAATAAATTTGCTAAATGACCTATGCATTGGTTTACTTGACAAAATTTTTCCACGGTCCGTAGGCTCTTTGGAAAAAAGAAAAAATTTAGAAATTTTTTGTCTCGCGGTATTTCTCGTGTTAGCGTAATAACCAAACTTTTTAAAAAATTTGGATAAAAATGCACCGAAACTAGAGATTTTAAGCTATAAATTTTTTTTTTCAAAATCTCGATACGATTATTTTTCACAAAGTTACAGCCTTCCAATAACTACTAAAAAATTTATAAAATTTTTCTGTTCCTTTAATTTTTTGCGTTAGTGTTGTATTAATCTTTTTCTTAGATTAGTAAACCTTTTTTGTGCCTATTTAGACAGTCGATCTAAGGGAGTAAACTCTAATCGTGCGTCGGAGCTGACACACATTTTTTTTTTTTATAGAATGTACTCAGTACTATCCCACAGAGCAGCCACTACTATTTTTTTTTCCGTGTAGATTGTACAAGTAATGTGTTACCAGAAAAATTTTTCTAAAACCCGCCGATGAGCGGCTTTGCCCAAAAGTAGCCCAATCGTGAAGGAAAATAAAACGATCAGATTTTTTAATATTTTTTTTTTAATACATAAAAAATTGAACTATTGATGATATAATAACAAAAATATTGCAAGTAATTAATAAAAAAGACAGTTTTATCATAAATTATTATTCATAAATATAAAATACATCAACGTTTTTTCTTACATTAAATCAACTATAAAATAAAATATTGTATAGTTAATCATAACACTTGAATAATTTTTTTTCTTGAAATCAACATTTATTAAGCTATCACAACCATTGAATCATTATTTCAATGTTTAAAACATTGCAAATAGGTTAGTAGACCCTAATTTAAGTTCGTATGATTTATAACATTTAAATAGTTTATTTCGGCCTTAATCTAGCATGAAATTATGCTTAGTTATTCATTTTTTGTACGTGTCACACGCTGATATGATAGTTACGCATGCAGGTCTTAGTGCGCGAAACATGAAAGATGAAATATATTTGATAGTAATAATCGACTGTCATAAATAAAAAATGAAGTAAACTAATATTTTTTAAAATAACTAAAATTTTTAAGTAAACCTGGGACTCTACTAATTTATCGATGCATTTGGCCGTGCGACGAATGGGAGCTTTACGAGGGCCCCGAGTCCCGCCATTTCTAGAAATTTAAATTTGGGAAATTTTGGATGATACGAGTCTGACATGGGATTGAAAGTGAGGAGCTGCTGGCTTCGTGGCGCACCGAGAGGCACCCGAGCCTCATTCACTGCCCAGAGCTACTAAAGCCGAGTCGCTGCTAAAACTTGCTACTTTGCTGAAGTTAATTTTATTAATTATTAAAAATAAATTTGGTGAGTCTCACGACCTCAAAATATATTCAAAAAAAAAACAAATTGTTACTTTGAGTAAATCGCCGAGAAATTTCATAAAAAGGAATATACAGTGAGTTTAATAAACCGCGTACTCTGGTACATCTAAAAAAAAAAAAAAAAAGTCCCAGTATTGATTTATTTAATGGCGTGGGGGCAATGGTAATGCGTGGGCCAAGAGTGCAGTCGAATAAAATTCAAATAAAGTAATAAATTTAATTTAAAAAATCCCTGTTATAAAGGAGGTTTCAAAAATTCTATTGATGAAAAAATTTATATATGTATGCATATTAGACTGTTTCAAATTAGGGGTCTATTTTTTTTTTTTTTTTTGATGAACATTGAAAAATCGAATGGGTATCTTAAAATATGGTGACAGTTAAAATTTGAGCTCTGAATATTGATATTTAGAGGTGGCTATTTGTAATTTTCGATTTTTCATTTAGAAATATGGTAAAAAATACATAACTTCCAAAACAATCAAGATACGAAAAATCTCATCTTATCTATCTTATAGGAAATTTACTGATCTACAAAAAAGGTCTTTTATGATTTTTTCATTAATTCAACCATTCATAAGTTATCCGACGTCAAAGTTTGATAAAATTCAAAGAACTTGTTTTTGCTCGTTCCGAATTTTATACCATGCCAACCAACGAGAATTCAGAAATTTTTAATACAATTTTTTGTAGGAAATTGAACGCTCTACAAAAAAAGTCTCTTATCGTTTTTTGATAAATCCATCTGTTCAAAAGTTATTAGAGCTTGAAGTCAAGTTATAGTAAATTTCAAAATCTTTTTACTTTTTCGGTGAAACTATCGGACAAATCATAAAATGTCATTAAGTCTTTTTTGTAGACAATTTTATTTCCTACAAATTATCTCTAATAAATTTTTTCCGAATTCTGCATTCTATTCTAGTTATTTCCATTTTAATGTCGAGCTCTTAAAATTGATCAGAACACTTTTTTTAAGGAGCTTGGCATTAAAATAGAAATAACCAGAAGAGAATGCAGAATTTAAAAAAAATTTATCAGAGGTAATTTGTAAGAAATAAAATTGCCCACAAAAAAGATTCCATGACACTTTATGATTAGTCCGATAGTTTCACCGGAAAAGTAAAAAGATCTCCAACTTTACTTCGAGCTCTAATAACTTTCGAACAGATGGATTTATCAAAAAATAATAAGAGACTTTTTTTGTAGAGCGTTCAATTTCCTACAAATAATTATATTAAAAATTTCTGAATTCTCGTTGGTTGGCATGGTATAAAATTCGGAACGAGCAAAAACAAGATCTTTGAATTTTATCAAACTTTGACGTCGGATATCTTATGAATGGTTGAATTAATGAAAAAATCATAAAAGACCTTTTTTGTAGATCAGTAAATTTGCTACAAAATAGTTAAAAAGAGATTTTTTGTTTCTTGATTTTTTCGGAAGTTATGTATTTTTTACCATGTTTCTAAATTAAAAATCGAAAATTACAAATAGCCACCTCTAAATATCAATATTAAGAGCTCAAATTTTAACTGTCACCATATTTTAAGATACCCTTTCGATTTTTCAATGTTCATCGAAAAAAAAAAAATAGTCTCCTAATTTGAAACAGTCTAATGTATATATGTAGCGTTGCTACAATAATTACGATCGATCAATTTCAGCAATTTACGCCGAACATCGATTTTTACATATTCCGTCTCTACCTCATCCGTAGAGACATCAGATAACTACAAGAGAGACCGCTGAACTGCGTACACGCATTCAAGCAATATTCATTTTGTATACTTTCTTTTACTGTGTTAATTACGTTGGTTAAATAAAACATTTATTTAACATTATTAGTCGGTTTAAACAATTTATTTATTATATTTAAATTTTACCCTTAACCGCTAAATTGGTGACCCAGACGTGATTATCTTATCACACATCTGATGTCTTACGTATCCACATGTGGTGCGTACCGCTGTCTTTACAGGTCGAAGTGCGTCACTCCCAAAAACGGAGACATATACGCCCACTTGTGTGAAATCTCAGACTCAGACAATTCTCGCTCCTGGTTCGCTCTTTCCTTCGCAGGTTGAGCCTTGCTCCCAAACGGAAGTTGTCGGAACGGCCATGGATGCGAACATCAAAGATCTCAACGTTGTCTCCAAGAAGGGGAGCCCTATGGTGGTTCGGCTTCACTCCGTGAGATGGCACTCACAACTCGCGCTTCTCGCAATACCTCGTCCCTATGCCTGTTTCAATATATTACATTTCAAACATGTAACTTCCACCACGGCGTCTTAGGTAGGTTATACGATATACACACCTAATTAAGGAGTCTCAGCTATCGTATACTTAGACGAAACGCCTCTCACCCCACAAATACCTTTTTCCATCTCTCCTCTTCTCATTATCACTCACAACGTTTCACTCTTTGGTAGTTGGCGACTTAGGCAGTGATTATTGCAATCTAAACCTAAAGTATCGTCGCCAAATATATATATACAATATCACGCGCGGTTCTCCCACGATAGCGTCCACAATCCTATACCCATCTTGATGAAATTTTTTTTACATATTCTGTAGCTAAAGAGCTGGGTTCAGTTCTAAGATGAGCTAAATCGGCCAGAAAGTTTAGAAGTTATAGTCGTTTAAAGATTTTGTAATTTTTCAAAAAATTCAACTTTTCTTGATTTATCTTTGAATAACTTTTGATACTAGAGAGATAATCTATTTTTGGTGGTTGAATTTTTATGCTCATTTGATTTTCTTCAATTTAGGCTATGTTGCTCACTCTTTTGATATTTTTTCTAATAATTTGATGAATTTCAAAATTTTCAAAAAAATAAAAAAAAACATTTTTTTTACTTTCTCATTTAATAACTTTCAAGTAATACATAATAGTTGAATCTTGTTAGTATTTTTATGTAGCTTATCTAATGAGCTTCATATTTCAGTACTATTTTTTCATATTCAATGAAAATTACCTATTTATTTATTGAAATTTAGCTGTCGCATTCGTTCTTCCCCTTT
Organism: Microplitis manilae; assembly: GCA_030273425.1. Classification (NCBI taxonomy): domain Eukaryota; kingdom Metazoa; phylum Arthropoda; class Insecta; order Hymenoptera; family Braconidae; genus Microplitis; species Microplitis manilae. The sequence goes on along the minus strand of CP092726.1, from coordinate 16,210,977 downwards.
TTAATAAATTTATGTAACTGTTCCAATTCTGATTATTGACGTGTAACACTTTTAAGATCTCAACATTAAAGTATACATTAAGTATTTTTTCAAAATTGATAAGCATAAATATAATTGACCTTATAAGCTTTAGATAAACCTTTAAACGCTACCATCTATCTTACGGATTTAAGTAATTAAATAAATAATGAAAAATTTACTTCCATTTCAGCTGCCGAATGGCCTGCTTTTTCTTAAGTATTTTTTTAACGGAAACTTATATTTTTATTATATATACAGAATGTCGAAGCTAAGTAAAAAAGCTATTCTTTTCCTTTTTATATTTTATGTTTCAGGATAATTTTTCGATTTTTGATAAAGGCATACAGTTACATGATTGAGTACCGTTTCGTGGTTCGAATTCTAATGTTCTATCTTTGACGGCTTTTAACCTCGAAATTCATCATAAATGTTAATAAAAAATTAGTTTATACTTTAATTTTATCTTAGGACTTGAAATAAAGAAAGCATGAGAAATATACGTTCATTTTGGATGCCGAATGACGTTTTTTTAATGATTTTTAATATACTGCTGTAGCGGATCCCAATTACGGCAATTTGCGGTATTTACGGTATTCGGAAAAATTGTGGTATTTTATAGTAAATGTACGGCATTTTAGGCAAAAGTACGGAATTTTAACTGTAACTGTAGATAGTGATGTGAACCTGACCGTCAGGTCATTTTTTAACTGTCACATCATGGTCACAAAACCGTTAGTGGACTGTTCATAAAATGACGGACTGTCACAATTGTGGTGACATCCTACAAACGCCTTTCTAACTTTGATATGAATTCAAATTTTGAAACCGCCATTTTCTCAAAAATAACACGAGATAAGAATACGAAAGGAAAAATAAATTTTTCAATCATCTGCAAAAAAAATTGCGTCTTATCATCTAGCTGGTTGTGACTGAGAGAATTCATAACCAAGCCTCAAATTTGTGTCTGAAAATTTAATGACGGTCACAAATCATCTAGCTAGATGTGACTGACCAAATTTGTGACAAAAAAATTTTTGACGGTCATTTCACATTAGAACAGGCTCGTAATTTAGGTCTGTCAGTCACCAGACCCTCAGCAGACCGTCTTGTGAACAAAAATCAAAATTACGGTCACCCCGCATCACTACTTGTAGATTTAAAAATATTCTCAGCCAATAATTTATTTATTAAAGATAGTTATAGTTATTACATAAATGTGGTAAGTAAAGAAAGTTCATAGTAGATTACATAGCGAGTGGGCTAGGTGAGTTTTTATATGGGAAGCGCAATGTTTTTAGCACGACACATAAGTACACACGCACAAGCGTCAGCGAGTGCTTTGTGTGCAGAAACGAGTACTCAGAACATTATTTTTGATTGACAATGACTTAGCTCACGTGCTATGCACTATACTTTATTTAATAAATGTCTGATATTTACGAATTATTCCATCTGCAAAGTAAACCCTAAATCAGGAGGGGTTATCTTTTTTTCAATTAATGCTTTAATTTTTTTTTAATTAATTAATAAAATTTTAATACGGTTATGACAGTTGAGTCATTGAACTTATTTTAAATATGGAGGGTACTGCCTGATAATGTCCTTAAAAGGGGTCTGAACTTTTTTCTTTATCACACTCAAGTCAACACACGGTACTATTCTTGTTAAACAAATGAATATTTTGCAAAAATCAGAACGTAGACTGCTAGTATATAGAGTAATGCATCGAGCCTCGTTCTGAGTTTTACGTTTAGAGGCTTAGTTTGAGAGAAAATCTTGAAAAAAAAATTACTAGGGTAACTCGTCCAGTCTATGACCACTCACCAGTGAATGACCAGTATGCAGAAGAATGATTATAATAATTTTAAAATTAAATTAAAAGTTATTATTTACTTGTAAATGTAATCTTACATATCTTTATTATTATTAAATCACAACGAATTGAAGAGATTTATATAATTATCATTGACAATAATTAAAGTTATATAGAGGATTGAAGAGTTATTAGAAAAATATTGAATTTGAACATAAAAGTTTGAAAAAAATCATTTTCAAAAACTATGTGTTTCAATAGTAGTAATTGATTTTTTTATAAAACAGCAAATTTGTCATCATTTATATAAGTAAATTGATTAATAAAATCGACTTTGGATACGTGAAATCAATGTAAATATTTCGTTTTTATTAATTTTATGTTGGTCATTCACTGGTGTACTTTATTACTGTACTAAGCCAGTAAATGACCGACAAGTCATTTATTGGTAAGTCCAAAATTTGTAAAGCCCAGTGAATGACCGGGTGTTTATTTTTATTCGTTATTTGATATTATGGAATAAAAGCGGCTTTTGAATTTAGGTCTACTTTTTGTTTCGTATTTTTTAAGAATTTAAAAAAAAATTTTCAAAATCGGTTCATATTCACCGAAAATATAATCATGCACCCTGTTTTCGTGCGCATCGACTAGATTATTTGGGATTAAAAAGTATTTGATATATAATTAAAAATTACTAATACTGGCCTAATCATATCATATCATAACCGGTGACAAAAGCTCAAATATTATTTCAGGATTAAAGAGCATTCAGAATGATTAACGATTTTTAATACTCTTCAAATTATTTCATATCGCAACCGGTGGCAGAAATCCAAGTATAATTTCAGCGTTAAAAAGCTCGGAATGAGTAAAAATTTTATATTCTGACGCTTTACAGTAGTAAGCATGATTTCATATGATTAATCGTGAAATTTCAAAAATGATTTACATGATTTCGAAGGACTAAAAATGATTAAAAAAGCAATCCTTTTTAATCTTATCAAATGATTTTGTTTAATCAGGGTACTAAGAGTTAAAAAAAAAAATAAGACTGGAGAAGAATAAGATTCAATTTATAAAATCAAAGAGTTTTTCGTTAATTTTATCATTTTATTTATTAAACATTTTTTTGTTCTTTGAGTTTTAACAATTATATCCTTAACCAATTCAAAGATTAGTAATAATAATTTAAAAGTGTTAAATAATTAAATTAATAATTTACGTTAATCAAAATTTGCTAACTATATAAATATAATAATTAAACAAGCGTACTATAATAAGTATTATATTATTTTATACAGTTGAAATTGTTGATGTGATATTAATATAGCTTACGAGTATTTTTTCGCATTTAAAATGATTATTTTTATAAAAACATAACAGCTATTTTCATCCATTGGTACTGTGATTATAAGGATTTGTTGAATGAAATAATAAAATTTTAACAAAATACTAAATTTGGTATTTTTTCCTACTTAAAATTATTAATTTATCGGTCGGATACAATAAAAGTTTCTAGGAAAATTAACTTCGTCAGAACTGAATTCGTCGGTCATTTACTGGATTATGCCCGGTCATTCAATGGACGAAAGCAGTCATTCACTGGGTCTTTACATTTTATGCTGATTATATATGATTTTATAAAAACTATGATGAAATAAATAAATAATCACGATGAATATCAAAAGATAAATGATGTCGCAATGCAATTATGATAGTTTGACTGAGTTTCAAAGTTAATTATTATTTTTATTAATTAAAATATCTGCCATTACAACAAACCGGTCATTCATTGGGCAGTTTACCCTATAGACCCTCCTTAATAACAATAACAAGTATCTGAAAATAGTGAAGAGAGATTATAAGTACTATGACGCGCATGGGTTTTTAAAAACATACGCATATACAAATACAGCTGACGTGCACGCTGCATGTCTATACTGCAGTAATGTACCTATACACAGACATACTTTTGAAAATACACACTCACGTAATGTAGCAAAAGTGTCATGACGGTCGAAATCTATTACCCTTTTGGCCTATCTCTTATCCGTCAAGTGTCCGGAGTGTGACGTGTTATAACCGGGTACCCCTCGACTTCCGTGGTCTTTACGACGAGGCTTACAAGATCACAATTTGGACACCGTTTGAACTCAAAAGTTCTAAGGGCGCCACTGAGAGTAAATTGCACGATCTCTCAGTATCATGTGCAAGGTAAAACAAAGCAGAGAGAAATGAAAATCTCAAGGACGAGTTCGAAAATTTCCTTATCGTGGCTGGACCATACTGCTGCAGAGTTAGGTTTCCAATACAAATAGATTCAATCACTTAATGAGCGATCGGTGAGACTCAGCGTCATTAGTCAATTGAGAATAATTATTTCAGTAAATATAATTAAATAAAATATCCAAAATTTATTTATAATATTTATGTGGCAACAGATATGCTTTCAAGTTTAATATTCAATGTTTTAACAATAATAAAATTTCAATTTCCCGACAATATTTACGTATTTTAAAATTTGTTTTAGTTTTTACTTTAATATAAAATTCCTTTAATTTTAACAATTATTATTTCCTTAATATTAAATAAATCTTTGCTGGCGAGGACTCACACTCTTACACTTATCAGTTATTTATTTATTACACCGAATAGTTCTTGGTCCATTTATTGCGAACTTGATTTTATGTTAATATTAGTATAAAAATTTTCCTAAACAAAGTTTCCAGTAGAGCGGTCTGTGAAACTCAGTATCTCTAGAAAAACACCTACTATTGTTTCTAAACCAATTTAATAATATAAAAATTATTAATTAATTAGCATGTGGTCGCTAGACTCAACTGTACCAATTAATTAATATTACTTTACCAGTCAAAATGCACCAAGAACTTGGACAAGATGGCAACCGAATGCTCTCGAACCCACGCCATAAAATTCACTATTTCTTTTATAATTTATATTTTACCCTCAATAACTTAATTATCAACTTTTCCCGATACTCAAAACATTCCAATAAAATTTTTAATATACATATAAATTTCCCTTTTAACGATAGAATCGAACCGTTATTTATGTTATGTCCAATTAATTTTTTTTTATTAATTTATTTTATTTCATAAATAAATTTATGAAACTCCTCTTTACAAAAGCACGCGAAAACGCAGCGTCAGTTTTACCACCATTTATGCGTATAAAAGTAGAGAGACGATTCTTGCAATAACAATTAACGAATAAATAAAAACTTGTCGTCATTTTCCACCAATGACGATAATTTAATTACTCCCATCAAACATCAATCAAGAGTTTTTAAATAGCCTGAGCACCATGGCTCAGGGCCTTAGTTGTTGATCAAATTTTCAGATCTCGAGTCCTACGATCCGCTAGTACGGCTTCGTGGTTGTTGATCAGATCTTTAAATTTCGAGTCCTACGGTCCGCGTAAACGGCGTCGATAGCCCGTAATCTTATTGCAAAAATCTGTCCTAGAGAAAGCAATAAGTAACCGTCCTTAATAAAAGGTACTAGGCCGATAGTCATATCGTGTAGCGGTATTATTTTGTTAACAGCGGTTTATCTTAAATTTAGATTCAGTTAAGTTGTAAATTGATAAAGGTACTAGGCCGATATTTTCATATCGTGTAGCGGTATTATTTTGTTATTTACAATTATTATAAAATTCCGTCCGGCTCGATCGAATAGTGACACAAAAAGCAAGTGTAATTATTGTCCGATCTCGGGTCGAGATAATCTGCGCATAAGAAGCCATAAGGCTAAACAAGGACGCATAATATATTCTAAAAGTATATTAAAAATAATAATCATCAATTAAATGGTTTTGCATCTTTAAAAGTGAAACCCATTGTAACAATTATAGTGTATAAGTGCTGTAATTGAGAAGTTGAATAAAAAGACAAAAGATCATAATCTTAACTGAGTGAGTTCATTCGAAAATAGCATATAAGACTCTATCCTACTACCCCAGCAGCGCCCATTCAACCAAGTCCTTCTGGAGGAGGCCGAGTGAGCTGCAAAGTTCTGGAGGGATACTGCCTGCCTTGCTAGAAGAACAGACTCAACTCAAGGTAAGTGAGAGATAACTTTAAATACCTTTTCTCTCTTTTGATCGACTAATAAATGCAACGTAACCAAGCTCGAAGGCGTTTGGGTTCACACTCTTCGAAAAACCCACTATAAATAATAAATATAGGAAGTGACAATCTTCCTCGTATTCTTTACTGTTGTCCGCAACCTCCATATCGCTCGTTAAATTTTTCTATCGCTACCAAAGGGAGAAATCCCGGATAAATAATTTAAAAATACAGCGGCGGACATAACATTTATTACCAAAATTTTAAGTTAATACGTGGGTGACTCACCACCGCCATTACATGTCCACTAAACGTTCTGCTGTTGTGCTTGACTCGTCGCCGTACTGCTTAGCTTGTGATGCAGATCTTGCCTTCCTGAGTTTAATGATCTCTCAGCAATCAGAAAATGTTGAATTTATATACGCGGTCGTTGGACTCAGCGTTATAATTATTTCAAAAACTGGCTTCAACTGCAGCCACAGCTTCAAAGACGATGTTATAAAATTGATTTACTCGGGATCAAATAAAGACGCACCGAGACGACGATGTTCAATAAGTTAATATGTTGGAATAATCCAACTTAAAAATACATCATATTGTCGTTTAAAACTTTAAATAAAAATGCTAAAATATTTTACTTTAAATATTTTTAATATTTGTAAAAACTCTACCTAAACTTTCTAATTTTAACAACTCGTCCTTCGAGGCAACCCGAGAACCCTTCTTTTTACGACTTTGCAGCACTCGCTGGGGCCATAAACCATGGGTACAACGCAGCGCTTGATCGGGATGTCCACATCTGGAACGTCTCAACTCTCTCCTTAGCTTTAATTTTTTTTTTTATAAGCTTTTCTTTCAGTCACAAGGAATATTCAACAATCATTTCGTTGTTCTCGAACTAGAATATTCTGGATTTTTCCAACGGAAAAATACTCGGGTACAGTCGAGCCCCCTTTTTTATATACTTCTTCAACCACCGAGTCCTGAGGCTCAGGTCAACAAAGTCAGTTCCTTCCGATTTATCGCAGTGAACAGTTCTTTTTTTTCTATTCCATTGCATTCATATCTCACATAAGTTTTATCCGTTGCATTTATCATCAACTCAGTGTTAAGTGTTTCACTTGCAAGCAGCGATCATTGCAATCGGTGCACTCCTGGTTGCAGTTTACTCCTGTAGATCAGCAGCCATCCTCACCCTGATACGAGGCAATACGCAGTTACGAACTCGACAGTGGGAGCGCACACAGTGCAATTTACAGTCGAAGGGTTTGCTATTTTCATTACGATTAGCAAGTTGGTACGTAAATCACATTAATTATGCCTTCTACAGTCGGAGGACTCAAAGCTACATCTTCTGTTCAGCCAGCAGTTCCCATACTGTTGGTCTTGTTTTCATGTTCTGCGCTCTTGCTATACTCATGAGAGATCAGGAAGATCTTGCACGTATCTTCCCTCTCTCAGAAATATTCTATCTCAGACCCATGACTTCCATCGCAGTCATGGATGCCGGAGAGCTATCAAACTGTCTCAGGATCACGGCTCCCATCGCAGCCGTGGATCCCTGAGCACTATTCACTCACTCTCAGGATCACGACTCCCATCGCAGTCGTGGATCCCTGAGCACTATCATTCCTTCTCAGGATCACGACTCCCATCGCAGTCGTGAATTCCTGAGGCCTATCATTCAATCCCAGGATCACGACTCCCATCGCAGTAAAGATGGGGTCTTTTGACTCACCATAAGTAGCAACGTGTTGTAAAGACTCACTCTTATAAATACTTGTGTAATGTATGGCTGATCTTAAGGTGACTGATCGCCAGCAGCTCCAGGCAGTGAGTATCGCAAGTTGCGACTCTGAGTAGCAGCGAAGCAGTGAAGTCCCCACTCTCGGACGATGTCAGTACCGTATATTTTTTTATAAAATTTTATTTTCAACCTATAACAGGCGGGGCTCGGGGCCCCTCATGATACCCGTTTGTCACATGGCCAAAATTTTAACCAATCAATAACAGTCCCAGTATTGATTTATTGGACGGCATGGGGGCAACGGTAATGCGTGGGCAGAGAGCGTAGTCGAATAAAAATTCAATTAAAATAATAAATTTAATTTCAAAAATCCCTGTTACAGTGTGATAAGGAACGTCGTTCCAAAAATCATTGATGAATTATTGGCTCAATCGATCCCTACTTCTCTCTTTTAAATTTAAACAGCAATAACAAGAATATTGACAATTCTTGTAAAAATGTCCTATTAGCTCTACTATTTTATTATTACATTGGTTTCGATAAAAATTGATGATTTTGTATTACTGTTAGCTTTTAGGAATTCATGAACACGTGAGACTAACAAAGCAAAGTAATGAGAACTATCACGTAACGATGAGTACGACAAGCTTGACAAGGTAGCCTGGGTAAAGTTTGCCAATTTCGAACAGGAAATCCTGATATATCTTGTGTTTGTGCTCCTCTTTTACCGTGATGCTATATTCAGCTGGAGCTGAAAATTTAATGACATAAATGTCACGAACGATTTTATCGAAGAGCACAATATCAGGTTTATTGTGGTCAATTTTCCATATTGTTGCGAATGGCACGTTCCAATAAATACGGCAACGGTCATTCTCAACAACTTGCGGAATATCTTCTGGCAGATAAGACAGTACTGGTGTTTTATCGATACCGTGCGTACGTCTAAGGTGGTAATAAAGGACTCGCAGAACAGAATTGTGACGCTGAATGTATGTATTTTTTGCCAATACAGGACATGCTGACAAGAGATGCATAAGCGTCTCAGGATGTTGCTTACACACCCTACACAAAGTGTCGGGTAGCTGCGTCTGGAACACTTTTGCACGGTATTCGAGAGTGTTAATAACACCATCTTGGCAGGCAAAAATATATCCTTCGGTCTCGGACATCAGGCCAGCTGACTTAAGGAAGGAAAACGTCAGCTGTGTGGACAAGCCATGATCACGCACGTGTTTGAAGAACACGCTATGCATGGACTTGTCCATGTGTGTACTGAGCAGTTTTCGCTGCTCAGCGTTCCTGATGACCCTCTCAAATTTCTCCTTAGGGAGATCAATAAGAGGGTTTACTCTTCCAAGATTGAGGGATTTTGCCGCATATATTGCTGCCTTATATAAGAATGCTCCCTTATGCCCATTTTCCTGATGATGAGCGATTTGCAGAAGGGTCATCTTCATTTGCGGTGAAATTGACAATTTCGTATGTTAAACCCAATATCAAACGGTCGTGTAGACACTCCAAGCTCTGCAGACCTCTCCCTCTGATGTGCCGGGAAAGGTATAATCTGGTAGTTGAGGACTTAGGGTGCATGCTTCGATTCATATTTATGACTTTGCGTGTCTTGATATCGAGGTCTCTAAGCTCGTTTCGCATTCATTTAAGAGGGCCGAAAGAGTAGAGTAGTACTGGGACAGCAAGCATGTTTGTTGTGGATACTTGGCTCTTTCTGGAAAGTTCTGATGACCATATTTTCCGGAGTTTCCGCATATACTCGCTTCAGAGAGTCGTAGTAGCCTCTCTGCTCCGGCTCACTGTTATGATAGCACACCAGAAGGTTGGCTCGTAATTTTTCTGTCCACCTAAATGCAGTCCGTTGTTCGCCAAGGTCGTCATCGTTCGAAATCTCGGTACTCCGCCCAGCTAGTGGGTAGCCCTCATCTGAGAAGGGCCGGTTGTCAGGAGCACTCCTGGGTTCAGAATTGTCTTGAACTCAGCTTTTACTCCACATAAGATAGTTAATCTAATGCTAAGGCTGTTGTACGATTAGTATGTCAGCAGATCGAAGGCTGACCTACATTGCCCACGATGCGCCACGGGGTGAACAAAATCCCCGTGGGCACTTATTATTATTATTATTTTTTTTTTGTTTTGTATGAAGGATTAGGACAATTCTGTTATATATATATATTACATTGATTATACTTTACAAATAACCCAAACATACTCAGTATTTAGTGAAATATAAAATAATCGTATGTTGGTATCCAGAGGATTCGAACTCAGTATCCTACACGCGAGAGTCAGACGTTTTACCGCTACGCTACGCAGCCAGTAGGAGAGCTTAAGTTTAATTGTATTTCTAGTACTTTGTTCTCATATTGAATAGATAAAAACCATCAATTGCTTATACATTGATCTAAACAAATATTATAAATAAATTTTTGATCAAACCGATGATATAAAAACTTTCATTCAATTATACTTCGATATTTTGTAACAAATACATTTATATTCTTGTTGAATATTTTTCAGTTTTAATGTGAGTGCATAAAATTATTCCTACAACCTCATCGGATTCCCTCTTCAAGAAACTTGTCGGTTGACGTTTGGTATTATCAGAAACTATTTTTGTTTCATTGAAACATGTGAAGTTGTCAAACCAAACGTCTTAAGAGTTTCAGTTAAATTTCTAAAAATTGAAAAGTTTGCTTCAACAAGTTTTTATTGTTAAATCAAGTACATCTAAACTTTAATTAAAATATATTTAACTATTCAATCAAATGTTATTTTAATAACGGTCAAGTTTAAAAACTTTAACATAAACGCTTAAGCAATTTCTCTTGATCGATTGAGATTTTAATTCAATAAAAATGATTTTCTTGAAATAAACTAGTTTTCTTTGGTTCAAACGAATTTAGTTTCACTAAAGAGAAAATTTGTCAAACTCTTAGGGAGTTTGTAACAGTGCGTTTCGACTTGAAAATCGAGCGCTAAAGTCTAGTTGACCTACGGCCATCTATTGTGATAATTATACCTTAATTTACACTCATCAGTCACCCAGGGCCATGTCAGAGGCTCCCTAGATCGCAATCTGTTGAGACAACAGTGGGGTAGTTTCCCACCCTCAGAATTTTTCTTTAAAAGGGCTAGCAAACAGTTGCTCGAGGACTTAGGCCCTGGCTACCACCCACAGTGGACCAGTAGAGTAGTGGACTGATGACGCCTAGCGAGGTTCCTACTCTACAACCAGAGCTCATTATAATTTACTTGAGCTAGCCTAATGATAAGTCTAGTCGCATCTAGTCATTGAGTCCAGTGTTCAATTTTATTTAATTTATTTTATATCTTTGAGTTTGTTCGTTCGATATTAATAGCCGCATTGATTAGTTTATAAATTATTTATTTGAAGAACGATTTAATTTACCACATTTCGAGTCAAATTTCTGTACGCGGTCATTTAGTAAAGTTAAAGTTAAATTGAAATTGTGCCGATAAAATTCGTGAGTGCTCACACCATTGCTGTTCATTTCCTGCGATTTGCTATCACCGAAGATTTGGGCCTACAACGTTGCTGCCACGTTTGCTGCCTACGCTTATTGAGGGTCATCTACAACTACAGGAATGGATCATGCAGTAAGGTACAGCGTAAGTGGGATTTCGTCTTCCCCAAATTAAAATCATACTTTTTGGTCTCCTCCCGCGTAAATTAAAATATCAAAACTTATATACTAAATTAAATTATAATAAATTCTATAGAGGAAATTTTCATGTTGTAATTGGGTATTTGATAGATAGATAGATAGATAGATAGATAGATAGATAAAAAATTTTATTTGATCCTGGAGTTCTAAGCTCCTTCAGGACCATCAACAATACATAGTTACATAAGTTACAGGTATACATTTGAAACAGTGTTTGTAATACAATTTGAAGTTTGAAAGACCGATTTTTAATTAATAACACTAACATTTTACAACAAGATTAATCGTAATTACATTGATTGCAAGAAGAAATTAAAACAAGCCTGTTTAAAATTTTCAAAGTCGTCAATTACTGTAATATCTGCCGGTAATAAATTCCAAACTTTAATACCATGAATTAAGAAAGAATTTTCATAGATCGCACAATTACTTCTTGGTAAACGCAGATAGTCATGTCTGACATCGCCTCTTCTTAAAGCAACCTGCAGATATTCTAATTTAAATCTAAACAATTGGTGACAAATTTGTTTGATTTCTTTGTAAAATAAACAAGCTATGAAATATTCTCTTCTCGCATTAAGTTTTAACCAACCTAATTTTTTATAATATGGAGTAGTGTGCTCAAATCTCGAAATTTTAAAAATATATCTAATACATGAATTCATTTTACGCTGCAATCTAGTCTGAAATTTGCCTGAGATATTTGTATAAGCAGCACAACAGTAGTCGAATATGGGGAAAATCAAGGTCGTGACCAATTTTATGCGTAACTGTCCTTTAAAAATTTCGTTATTGATTTTCAACTGTGCTAACGTTTTCATCGCACGATTGCATACACTTACAACTTGATTTTCCCAAGTTAGAGTTTTATCAATTATCACACCTAAATATTTAACCTTTTTTACATACGGAATCACACGATTACACACAATTATATTTTGTGCACTTATACAATAATCACTACTAAATTTTTTGCCTACTTTCCAGTATAATAGCACTTGTTTTTGAAGCATTTAATTTTAGGCAATTCAAACTACACCACTCAACAATTTTTTGTATTTCATTATTTAGCATAGCAACATATTCATTAATTTGCGGCAGGCAGCATGAAGTATATATAATTAGATCGTCTGCATAAAATAAATATTGACAATTTAATCGCTTTGCAAGATCAGAAATGTATAAACTAAAAAGTTAGGGACCGAGCACACTACCCTGCGGTACACCATTCAAAATATCCTTCCAAGACGATTCATTGTTATTATAATAAACTGACTGTCTTCTCTGAGTCAAGTAAGACTTTATCCATTTTATTGTTAAATCTGAAAAGTTCATGTATAATAATTTATGCAATAATAATTTATGGTTTACTGAATCAAATGCCTTACTTAAATCAAAGAGGACAGCTATGGTTATTTGAGATTCATTCATTGCATAACGTACATCATCACAGAATTTGATTACCGCAGTCTGCGTATTTAAGCCTTCTCGAAAACCCGTTTGATATTCGTCAATGTAATTATTGTCATTAATATATTTCACAATTTGATCGTGCACACACCTTTCTAGTGCTTTTGATAAATTTGATAATAATGATATCGGTCGAAAATCAGTACAATCAGACGCATTAGGCTTCTTTGGAATCGGTAATACATACGACAATTTCCATTCTGTAGGAAATACTCCCGTAATCAAAGACTTATTAAATAATTCTGTAATTAGCGGCAATAGGAATGGCAATGTACACTTATATGCTTTAATTGGAAACTTATCAGGTCCTAATGAATTCGACGTTAAACGCATTATCGATTTTTTAACAGTGACCGAATTTAGTTCAGAGAAATTAAATACATTATCATTTCTATTAATTAACGCAACATCTTGAATACAAACAACTGGTCTATCATGAAAATTAGATGATTTTATAAAAAAATCATTCAGGTCATTCAAATTGATTCTTAATACCACTTCTGTATTCCTACGTTTCACTGGGCCTAATTTTCTTAAGTCATTCCACATTTCCCGAGAGTTTCTCGCGCAGTGCAATTGCTGATCAAAGTATCTTCTTTTTTCTTCACTTATACGCTTTTTTACCAGACGTCTTATACCTATATATTCCTTATATGCGTAACCAGTTCTTCTATAAATTCAGTAAAGTTTGTTACGACGGCTTTGGAGTTCTCTGATTTGATGTGAGAACCAGGGTGCGGGCGGGCGTCGTGGGCAAATAGTTTTTTCTGGTGCTACGATGTTAATGATTCGGCCTAAATGTTCGTGTAGGTAGCTATTCATTTCATCCACAGTCTCCAAGGATCTCATTGTATCAATGTGAATGTCATCGCATAAGTTCTGAAGTAAGTCTTCGTCAACTGCATCCCAGTTTCTGTAGGAAAAACTGTTTAGTCGTTGTCGACCAACTTTATAATTATATGTTAATGATATCAAATCATGGTTCGACAGAAATGGTTCTGAAGACTGCCCAGAACCCATGACTTTTTCATAATCATCCACAATGCAGACATCTATCCATGAATCAGAATTTTCCAAGTGATGAGTTGGTTGATACTGAACAATTTTCAAATTAAAGTCCTCACAGAGACAGCGGAGTTGATCCCCATAGAAGTTTTTCTTACTTAGATCCGAATTAAAGTCGCCTAGAATAATAATATTTCTATAAGATGCTGTGATAGCCTCAAGTTCTTCCTCAAGGTCATCAAGATGACCAATATTTGGAGGTTTGTACACGACTCCGATCACGACCTTATCTCTCGAAGATCCAGATATTTCTACGAATATATACTCTGGATGTTTGTCATCCGTATTCGCTGAGGATAACACATGCCTGGATACCAAGTCATTCCTAATGTAGAGAGCAACACCTCCACCACTTCGTAGATGCCGATCACGACGGTACAGTGTAAATGATGGTAGAGAAACAAGATTGTCTGATATCAAATGATTAAGCCACGTCTCCGAGACTGCAATGACATCATATTTATGTGTTCTAAAATATTCTTTAAATAACTCGAAATGTTGTTCATTTCTACGTGACGGCATTAATGTGACATAATTTTAGGCTACTCTTAGAATGTCGCTGCGTTGAATTCAAGTATGCTGTAGTAGAAGAAGGATCAGGAGTGCTGTTTGCTGATGGTGAGGAAGGAGCTGCAAATTGTTAGTTAATGAGATCCTCTAGAGGGCTTAGCCCTGTAGAAGGCAAAAGTTTGACTGGCGATTTATCATCTGCATATCTGACGTTAACCGAAGAATAAGAAATCCAAATATTTCTTGGTGGAATATTCGGATGCCTTTTACGCACATCTTGTCGAAGTTTATAAAGAGACGACGGATGTCGTCGATGCATGTAGACTACTGCTCCTGGTGATTCAGCATTAGATAATAAGTCGCCTACTTTAACAGAGTTACCTTTAATATTACTCATAAGACTGTCGACATACTTCTGATTACTAAATTTTACACGAATATTGCGACCAGTCCGACCATGACGGCCGAGACGTTCTGCTTTAACAATTTCTTTCTCTGTCACAGAGACCTTCAGTTTCATTGTTAGCTTGGTTATAACATCGGTCAATTTTTCACCGTCCGATTCAGGAATGCCACCTAAAATAATCTCATCAGCTAACGACTGCGACTCTAATTGCAGCGTTCTAAGCTCAAGATTGCTATTAGCAATACTCTGTGCCGCAGATTTTACTTCAGCAATAAGATTATTATCAACATTAGACTTATTCTTTTCCACTTTTGAAACCCGGTCTTCTAACAATTTTACACTTTTTTGAATTCCACCGTAATCTGTAACAAGTTTGTCGACTTTCGTCTGCATTGAGTCTATCTTCTCCGTAAAAGCATCTATTTTTAGTTCAATATTATCTATTTTAGCTAGTCTGGCACTTATCTGTTCCAATGCACTTGAGTAGTTGACAGGGCATACTGTACATTCTCCAGTTACCTTTCCAGCAGCACGCGATCTATTCGGTAAATTGTAGCGCGTCTTGACACAAGAGGCATGGAAATAGTGTCTACACTCTGCGCCAGTTTGCACAAGTGCAGTTTGGTCGGTAATGGTTTTCATACAGAGCACACAACAAGTGGTCATTGTGGTGATTACTAGATGGCAGCAAACGAATTTCTAAAATTCACTAATTGTATATTTAACGGATGAATATCTATAACCTCACTGATAATGTCAAATTTATTCGTATAATATAAAATGAGAGAACACGAATAATACGTAATTTATTATCACAAAACGTTCCCTAATTTTTAATTCACAGTTATAAGCAAAACTCAATTTATAGCCACAAATTTAAAGGTAGATACAGCAATATAACAGCACCGCAATTAAATCACGTACACACTGTATAAGTATACCTAAATATATTTGGTTAAATATTTGGTTAAATAAATATAATATTTTCTCTTTGATAATACAAAACCAAATCTTTCACTAAATAAATCACCAGGCATTTCTTTTCTTTAATTAATAAGCCCAAATTTCAGGGGACAAGATGAGCCCCCCCCCCTCAAGCTTATAACATTAAATTAGTTAAGTTAATATTGAGTAACAGTGGCCTGGACAAGAGCTAGCCCAGTCAGGCTCACCGGTTATAAGTTCAATGTCAGTACCTTGTTTTTTAGTGTAACATTTTTTGTTTTCTTATAGCAACTATTTAATATTATTTCTCAGAACTTATACTTCAGCAATGATAATAACTATACTTTATACTTCACCCCTACAAATAAAGAATGTACCAGTGACTATTATAGTTTGTTTATCATCCGATAGTTCCTGTAACTACTTTTAATAGTCAACGCAACTACTCTAACAATGTAGTCACCGTATTTCACCTCGCATGAATAGTTTCTTTAACTACTAATAGGTAGATCAATTGAACTGTGATACGTTACTTTAATTAACATTAAAATGGTGATTAATAAAACCATTATCAAATAATTCGCCTAATGTATGTTAATACATTGTCAAAAGTTTGAAGACAAATGTGTAGTTAAAAACACTAAGATAAAGTTATTATATTGCAATATACAGGATTAAGCGATCATAATTTTTACTTATTTAAAGAAAAATTTCTGTATTTTCGGACCGTTTCAAGCTTGCCTCGGTGAATTACTAATTTTATTTGAAAAATAACAAACATTATTAGACTTTATTCTCATCGATGCATATGTCATATCCAACTTAATTATTTACATTAAACTATTGTCACTTATAAAAGTTATTAAGAACAATTCTCCTATACAAAATAAATTGTATATTTTATCAACACCAAACTATTTTAAAAATATTTCCAGGATGTATTGTCAATATTTTTTGAATAATTATGCAATATGTTAATGTCAAAAAGGTGACAAAAAGGATTACAAAGTATTTCCTCGAAAGTATTGCTAAGAAATAAATTTTAAATAATCAAAAAATAGTATATTAACGCATTGAGGGGAAGGTGTTTTCGACAACGAGTGTGATTGGTTCACGAGCCGTTAGGCGAGTGTTGCCAACACACGAGTGTCGAAAGCCCTTTTCACTCAATCCGTTACAATAGTTTTTGTATCGAATGGTAAGAAAGAATGTCTCTGATTGGTAAAAAAGGACACTACATTAAATTTTATTTTTTAATTAACCTAAAATACTATTCAATCTTATTAATATAAAATTAATCTCTCTATTATTTCTGATGCAAAAGATTCTTAAATAATAATAGTAACAATAAAACATGATTTAATTGATTTTTATAATAATTTAAGATTATTTTTATTGTTTTCAAAATATTGATATTCAGCAAAAAATAACTAGAGTTTCAAGTTGAAGTTCACATAGTGAATTGTACTTTATAGTTAAATACAGTTAGATGATTTTCTATAGTCTGGAACTTTCCGTTGTCCTAACTCGAGTCGGCTGTTGATTGGGTTTTCTGGTGGATCGTTTAATGACTAATAAATTGTATATCTATATATATATATATATATATATATATATGCGAAAAGTGTACGTTTGTTATATTTTTCACAAACAATGTGGACATTCTTCGCGATATTTATTCTTTGTAGTGTCATTTTTAACCAGTCAGAGACGTGCTCGCTTACCATGAGTTGCAAAAAAATATGTTAAACACTGAGAGAAAAAAATGGTTATCTGAACTATAAAAAACATAGTTCGATGAGACGTTCACTGATCACTGCAGTTTCGTTAACTAATATGATATTAGTTAATAGTAACAGAAAAGTATAATTACGGTTACTATTTAGTAGTAAATTTAACAGTTTCTTATTCAGCCTATCCAGAAGAAAATTTTTATGACAATCATACTTCTGTAGTTAGCAACCCTAACTCGATACAATTATCATTACAATATAAATATAGTAACCACTACGCAAAAATTTATGGTTTAAGCTAATACATTATTTTAGCGCCTTCAGTTATTTCAATAATGATTAGTTCAAAAAATTAATTTTTTTTTTTAATTTTCAATTCAAGTGAAGTACAAGGGTTATTTTTCTTTTGTGCTGTATAAACATATTAATATTATACCTACATGCTCGTTCTTCTCTCTGAGAATTAGATTTTCGCCACTACTCTACGGAAGGTTCGAATCTAACACCTAACTCACTAAACGCACGAGAGACCGACAATAATACCACTACGCTACGGATCCAGTTGAAAAATTTTAGTTTGACTGTGCTTCTAATGCTTTATTCCCATATTGAATTTTAACATCCTATTAGATAAAAATATTTTACGAATATTTTCGAACGGGAATATTTTGAAAGTATGCCAATATTCGTGAAAAAATTTTTTTCAATATTTCTTAGTGATAATTCTAAAAAAAATCTGGGCGTCGGTTGGCCCTGCGGGCCAGCCCCAAAACTTCCCGCTGCATTCGACCTCAAAGAGCTCGAAAACATTGGTGTAGATATATTTTCGAGCTCGAAAATGCTATCATATGCGGATGTTTTTTTACGATCTTCTCAAGCTCTAACAAGTTGCCTGTTATGCTAAAGTTTGAAAATTTAAGAATCAAGAATTGTTAATGAAGCGGTTTTTAAAATTTAATCCCTGATTATGTTCAATAAAATAAGTGTATTCAGGCAGAAATCAATGCCAGGGATTCAAATCAAGATTTAAATGAGTTTTGACTCATGTGAGAAACAATCACATATGAAATATCCGAGAAAAATATTAAAAACTACGTTTCATCGATTTTATTGTTGGTAGTATGATTTAAACTAAAAACCAAGTTCGATGACATAATATATCGAAAGTAACCATATAAAGAGTGAGTTGGTTTGACTTCAGACACATTTTAGTAGGTTATATTATGATTTATCCGCGAAAAATAATAAAAAATGTTATTTTTTTAACTTTTCAACACCGATATCTTTCGAACTAATTGATCGAGTTTGACGTTTGAGGTGACAATCGGCGCGTTTTATTGAATTCTAGAGCTGATAAAAATTTGAAATCGATCGCGTCAGTCGTTTCGAAAATATTTAGAAAAAACCGTTTTTCACTATTTCTTTCTCCCGCGATAACTCTCGAACGAATCATCCGATTTTGATGTTTGAGGTGGCAATCGACGCGTTTTTTTTTAGTACTAGAGCTGATTAAATTTTGAAGTCGATCGTATGAGTCGTTTCTGAGTAATCAATAAAAAACTAAACAAGAAAATTAATTTTTTTTCGTAATTCGCAGATATTTTCGAGTCCATTTGATCAAATGATCTGAAATTTTCAGGAAAGTTGATGGCCAACAAGCTCTTTTAATCGCCGCCTTAAAAATCCAAATCGGTTCATTAGTTCAAAAGTTACAAAGAGTTTACATACATACATACATACATACATACATACACACACACACACACATACACACACATACATACATACACACACTCGGACATCATTCCGAAAATAGTCAGAATAGCTTCCTAGGCCCTCAAAACGTCGACATCTGATGAAATCTCGATTTTCGAAAATCGGGGTGAAAACAATAACTTCCCGAAATTTTCGAAAATCGTCAATTTTCTTAGCGGGAAGTTAAAAATATTTAAAATAATTAAAAACAAAAAAATTTTAGAATGTTTATAATATATTTTTTTTAATTATTTAAAATTTATTTTTTAGCAATTCTTTCGAGGAAATGTTTGTAAATCCTTTTTGACATTGACATATTGCATAATTATTCAAACAATATTGACAATACATCATGGAAATATTTTTAAAATGGTTTGGTGTTGATAAAATTTACAATTTATTTTGTACAGGAGAATTGTTCTTAATAACTTTTACAAGTGGCAATATTCTAATGTGAATAATTAAGTTGGAAATTGCATATGCATCACGGAGAATAAAGGCTAATAATATTTGTTATTTTCCAAATAAAATTAATATTTCACCGAGGCAAACTTGAATCGGTTAAAAAATACCGAAAGTTTCTTAACTAAATAAAAATTATGACCGCTCAATATTGTACGTTGCAATCTAATAATTTTATCTTAGTGTTCTTAACTTCATATTTGTCCTCAAACTTTTGATAATCAATACATTAGCCGAATAATTAAATAATGGTTTTATTCATCATCATTTTCATGTTAATTAAAGTAACGTATCACAGTTTAATCGATTTACCTATTAGTAGCTGGAGAAACTATTTATGCATAGTGAAATACGGTGGCTACATGGTCAGAGTAGTTGCGTTGACTATTAAAAGTAGTTACAGGAACTATCGGATGATAAACAAACTATAATAGTCACTGGTACATTCTTCATTTGTAGAAGTGAACTAAAAAAGTATTGTTATTATTATTGCTGAAGTATAAGTTCTGAGAAATAATGTTAAGTAGTTACCATAACAAAACAAAAAATGTTAGTAATGCTTAATAAATACTACTACTTTCAAATACTCATCCCTTTCTAGTTACCAGAACTATACACTTTTCTCTCAGTGCCAACATTCTGAAAAAATTTTTTTTTTAATTATTTTGAATTTTTTTTTCTGAGAAATATTAAAAAACATTTTTCACGAATATTGACATTCTTTAGAAAATATTATCGTCCGAAAATATTTGTAAAATATTTTAAAACTTATAGGATGTAAAAATTCAATATGGGAATAAAACATTAGAAGCACAGTCGAACTGAAATTTTTCAACTGGTTTCGTGGCGTAGTGGTATTATTGTCGGCCTCTCGCGCGTTCAGTGAGTTTGGTGTTAGGTTCGAATCTTCCGTAAGGTAGTGGCAAAAATCCAATTCTTAGAGAGAAAAGCGAGCATATAGGTATAATATTAATATGTTAATACAGTACAAAAGTCATTACCCTTGTACTTGACTTGAATTGAGAATTTAAAAAAATTTTGAATTTATCATTGTTGAAATAATTAACGGCGCTAAACTTATATAATAGCTAAATCTATAAATTCTTAATAGTGGTTACTATATTTATGTTGAGATACTAATTATATCGAATTAGGCTTGCTAACTATAGAAATATGGTTGTCATCACAATTTTCTTCTGGACATGTTGAATAAGAGACTGTTAAATTTACTACTAAATAATCACCTTTACAATACATCCCTGTTACTGTTAACTAATATTATATCAATTAACGAAACTGTAGTTAATAGTAGAGGTCTCATTCAACTATGTTTTCTATAGTTCAGAAAATCATTTTTTTTTTCTTATTGTGGACATTCAGCGTACTCCCTTTCATTTTATTATGTTTATGGAAAATTAAGAGCAAGTATATTTGATGTTCCAGTGGAATCCAAAAAAATTAATAATTTTTATTACAATAATTCTTCGAACTCTAATAATATTTAAGAAATGAATACAGTACTGAGCGTAGAACGAAAATTAATATAATTGTTTAATAATTTCATTAAAATAAGTTCAACTTCCAGTCACTGGTTTTAAGAAGAAATTATATTAAGATCTTTTATATAATACGGTTCACACGATTAGCTGCTTTATTAAAAAATCGAGGTATATTTTTTTCTAGGAGAAATTAGGTTCTTTCAATATTATTTAAGATCTTGTTGAATATTAATTAGATAATTAGAGCTCTATCGTAATTGTCAAGTTGAGAATCTCTAGACTGGTTACGTACTATATTTATAAAACAAGAGTTTCTGATAAGGTTTTAGGTGCAGATATTCAATAACAGCATTTAAACACGAGACTTGGAACCTCTAATGGTTAGTTGGTGATGTAGTAGGGCTCTTGTAAATGTGAGGTACACTTTGGCATTAGCTTGAGAGAGTGCATCCAGAGCCAAAGGGTGTAACGGGAATGTTCTCATGCCAAACCACAACCTAACGACCTTAGGGGTTTAGCAGTAGAGCTGTTACTACTATAGTAGGCAATACTGGACCTTGTATGCAAGTGTTTGCGTTATACTCTACACCTCAACTGATGCAATGATAAATAGCTTTTAACGAAGGTTTAAATTCCAGTTCTATGATACTCTATCAATTTATAAGTCTATTGTCCATACATTTCACTATTATACTATAACATGTATTATGTTCTCACCGATTGGCATTTTTCTCAGTAACATTGATTACTTTCTGACTCGGGTTAAGTCTTTACTTTTTTTTTGTGTAAAGTATTTAATGATAAAGTTTTCTGTTGTAAATCTAGTTTTGGTTTTTGGAAGCTATTTTAATTATTAAGCACCTGATTAAATAGTGATGATACTAAAAAATTTAATTGATTAATTTGCTTATCAAAATGTAGTAATTCTTGCCTTATTAGACTATCTTAGGAAGCCATCCTTTTTATCGTTGATCGTTGTGATGAGACTTTCTACGGGTTATTCTATGCAGTGGTTGGCTCATTAGTATGAGCGTGCGACAATCAAGAGTTCTTGGGCGGGCTTCCAAAGCAGTTGAGGATTTTGATTTAAGTGAGAGTGTCGTGTTAGGGAAAAGGGTGATACGAGTGTTACCGTAAAGAGTAAGAGAGACAGTTCTGGGTCTTGCTTGCTTATACTTGCTGGCTCACTCTGACGAAGTAACACAAGAGCAGGGTGGTTCAGAACTGCATCCTAATTACCTCATTTGGACCGAAACTGCCCGGAAACCCGGATACCACTACTCAACTACTTTTTCCGCTTGGGATTCTTATGCGAAAAGAAGTAAAACACGAGTAAGAGAGACGGATAAAAATAGATAAATGGCATAAGGGTGGCAAGAGGGTTGGAACTGGGCTATTGCAGGGGTGGGCATTGGCGAACGAGAGAGCCAGTGGGGGGGGGGGGGCGGTAACGTGAAGAGAATAGCTTTCATAAATCTCTGTCGTAAAAATAGAGAATTTATTTGGGGGTAGTTGTACCATTCCGCTTTGCCCGACTCCACTGGTATTGAAGCGCGAAGTAACATGTAGTATCATGCTGCGTTAGTCTTGGTTACCATGTACTAGAGGCATAACGATTATAGTCATCGACGTATAGTTTCCAACGGATACCTCGTTAGTTGGCTGATAAGGCAGCTATTGACTCATGGGTGTCACTTCCGACAATCATTTGGACAACTGACGAAACTGCGACGTCTTCTCTGTCTCTCATGCTAGCATTGCTATTTCTTCACCTCAGGGTCATGTGTTTTCTTTTCGTATTCAGCAATAAAGATTGTATTCGACACTGTTGACAAGGACGATTATCTTGACTCGGATATTACGGCTTAAGGCTATTTTATTGAGTTTCAGAGTCTTTAATTCTCATAAAACTCTTTATAAAAAATGAATTTTAAGATAGATGAACGATCCCAATGAACGTTATTTAAAATATCAAGATTATCTACTAAAAAGTTCTTTCATTCAAAAGTCGTTGACGCCCAGTCAATTATCAGAAACGACAGAGTGACTGGACTAGAGTACCTGCGTGATATTGCTATCACCTTCCCTGCCTGCTTTTTTTAATTATTTTCTCTCATCTCTTTCTTATTTTTCTCTTATCCTTAAGCTTTCGATGGCTCGAATTTTTCACCGGGCTTCAATACGAACTCGCGACTTACCGATAGGATCGAATCTAGCTGCCGCGATGAATCGGTATTTGCCAACAAAGGGGAAAGAATATGTCTCATGAATGCGTTACGTCTTGACATCTCAATAGAAAATAAAGAAAATAATTTTGCTTTCAGTTATTCGGCTGCAAGGTTAAATATATGTGTTACGGTGTGTTATTTTAAAGCGATTTTTTTTTTTTCAATGCACCACGAGCTTCTACACTTGCAGGTAGATATAATGCCTGTTGCAATTACAGTTCTTAATATTAATTTTAACAAATGGATCATCGTGATTTTCTATTTTCCATTTAAATAACATAAGAAAAAAAAATTTTTAAGTTTGGAATTTTATACCTCGGTAATGGTGTATTGTACAAATAAGTCTATGATATTTTTGTATAGAGAATTAAACGCTCTACAAATAAGTATCTCAGAATTAAACACTCAGAATTAAACGCTCTACAAAAAAAGTAAATTTCGAGATCTGTTTGCTTTTCTGGCAAAACTATCAGGCTTATTGCAAAACGTTATAGGATTTTTTTGTAGAGTTTTATTGCTTACAAGTTATCTTTTTTAAAGTTTTTTAAAATTCCGCATTGTTTTCTAGTTATTTTCAATTAAAATCAACCTTTTGAAATCGATCAAAACACTTTTTTTTACGACGTGGATAAGTGTACATAAATAGGTGGGATTAATGATGTAAAGCTGACGGTCAAGTCATTTTTTGACTGTCACGTCATGGTCACAAGACCATCATTGGACCGTTCATAAAAAGACGGACCGTCACAATTGTGGCGACATCTTACAAATGCCTTTCTAACTTTTATACCAATTCAAATTTTGAAACTGCCATTTTCTTATAAATACCACAAGATAAAAATACGAAGATCTGGAAAATACGATCTGATCATTTAGCTGGTTGTGACTGACGAAATTCATGACCAAGCCCAAATTTGTGACCGAAAATTTAATGACGGTCACAAATTATTTAGCTAGATGTGACTGACCAAATATGTGACAAAAACATTTTTGAGGGTCACTGCGCATTAGAACAGGCTCGTCATTTAGGTCCGTCGGTCACAAGCCGTCAGCGAACCGTCTTGTGACGAAAACTCAAAATGACGGTCATTCCGCATTACTAAGTGGGATAAAATATGGGATAAACGTAAAGCACGATAGGCTATTCCGAACACACGTTTTTGTCTGTATTTTTAGACACTATGTTTTTTTGAAGAGCTTGACATTAAAATAGAAATATATATATATATATGGTGGTTCGGCTTCACTCCGCGAGATGGTATTTACAACTCGCACCTCTCGCAGTACTGCGTCTCTATGCCTATTTCGATATATAACATTTTCCAACATGTAACTTCCAACACGGCATCTTAGGTGGGGTATACGATAGACACACCTAACTGAGGAGTCTCAGCTATCGTATACTTAGACGAAACGCCTCTCACCCCACAAAAAGCTTTTTCCATCTTTTCTCTACTCATTACCACTCACAACGTTTCACTCTTTGATATTTGGTGACTTAGGCAGTGATTGTTTCAATTTAATCCTAAAGTATCGTCAACAAATATATACACGAAAATGTATGTAAAAGATCCGGAGTGAATTCGAATTGAAATTAAATCCGAATTCACTCTGGATTCACTTCGCCACTCGGAGTTCCGGAGTTTAATAAAAAATCACTCCGCGTGCACACCTTGTGTGTGCGTGTGTTTGAATGTGTGCGTGTGTGTGCGTGTGTTCGGATGTGTGCGGGTGTGTGTGCGAATTTGTAAGTGTACGTGTTTGTGCGCGATTGCGTGTGCGTATGTGTTCGAATATGTGTGTGCGTGTGTGTGTGCGTATCAGCTGATCAGTGATGTAATACGCGAGTTTATACTCCGATTTAATTTAGTGGAGTTATTTTTTACTAATATATTGTCAAAAGTCTCCTCCGGAGTGAATTTCATTATTTTTTTTCATTATTTACGTCTGAGTAACGTGTATAATAAGTTAGATTTTTATAGTTTTCATTTAGAACTATGAGATATTATTTCGTAGAAAATTAAACGTTCTGCAAAAAGTTTCTTATCATTTTTTGATAAATCCATCTATTCAAAAGTTATTGGAGCTTGAAGTCAAATTGTAGTAAATTCCAAAATCTTTTTACTCGTCTGACGAAACTGTCATACTTATCACTATAAACTATCATACTTATTACAAAACACGTGGTTATTTTTTAAATCGACAGAAAAGCCAGTTTATGAAAAATATTTCATGTATATTAATTGTAAATTGTGAATTATATATATAAATATAATAATATTATTTATGAATTTTCTCTAGATTATGGAGTGAAAAATTTATCAGTGATAAAAATTGTGACAAAGCTTTAAAAGTCTTTTAAAAATTTGAAGTTGATTTTAAAAATTGTGTAAAAACTTTAAATGTTTTAAGTATTTGAAGTTTACTTTATGTAAGTATTATTTTTAATAAGTTAAGAGAATAATTACTAATTTGAGTAATAAGTCATTGAATATTTTCATAAGACATATTTATTTTTCATAAATAATTAAAAACAATTTTCATTATTTTTAATGAGTAATTTAAGACAATTTTAACAAATTCTAACAAAAAAAAAATATATCATAACAAATTTAATTTTACAAGAAAGAGAAATAATTAATTTTTTTGCAAAAATAAATGATTTCCCTCTCTTTTAAAATAAAATTCATTTATCTACTTTTTGTTTGTAATTTATATTTTTTTTTTTTTTGGTTACAAAAGGGGTAAAATATTATAAAATTACTGAGTGTAATTTATTTATTTACAGTTGTTACTTGTAAATAATTGTAACGTAACACTAAAATTAATGTATTTACTAAAATCTTTTATTATTGAATTTAATTCTTTATTTTCGCAACCCTCGCGGTTTCGGAAATATCGAAATAGTCCCGGAATTATACGGTATAAATACTGCATAAATACGGTATTATTCAAGTTATTTTGGCCAGTTTTTTTGTCGAACTATTACCAAAAATTTACAAAATAATTTCAGAATATTCACGGTAATAAAACAGAAAAAATACGGTATTTTTACAGCATTAAAACCGTAATTATACAGCATATTTAGAGTATATTTTCGGCATTTTTGAAGTATCAAACCGTCCTACCGAGAAAAAAAATTTGTGTAATATTATATAAAATTTTATTTAGTTATATATTATTTTATATAATTATATATAACTTTATAAAATTATATATACAGTAACTGTCATGTAAAAAAAAAAAAAAAAACCGCCTTCTCGTGGGATCGATCCCGACTGCTTAATATTTGAAGTCTGATCTGATAACCACTGTGCCAATCACTTACACGAAGGAAGATGTTAATTATATTAATGATACCAATAATCTTAAGAAAATTAAAGACATCAATTTTCCCGGATAACCATTTTCACTTACATTCTTTTGTTTGAATTAGAAACGTGTGAACTAATAGAATAAAATAAAAAATTTTATACTTTGCACATTTTCAATCATTTTAAATGCAGATGCCAACAAAGAATAAAACTAAATTTTTTACGATTTTCCATTATATCAGCATAAATCTGACAAAATTTCAGGATAACTAAGATATCATTACCAAAAAATTACGATGTTATTATGATAAAATTATCGTATTATTATGGTTTGTACATAGCATTTTTTCGGTAAAAGTTCGGCATTGTTATAGTAATTTTACTGTAGTATTCTAGTAACTTTGTAGTTTAGGTACAGTAAATATACTGCATAACTATAGTAAAAAAACTGGCCAATCTAACCATGATAATACCAAGTTATATCGGTAAATTTACGGCATGAGCATAAATACCGAATATTTACGGTATTTTTACGGCATTCTCAAAACCGCGAGGAAAAAAAAAAAAAATTATTTCTCTTTCTTTTAAAATAAAATTTATTGTTACATGTTTTTTTCTTCTCAAAATAATAAAATTTATTTATTTATTATTACTTTTTTTCAATATATATATATGCATAGATTTTTAACTTCCCGCTAAGAAAATCGACGATTTTCGAAAATTTCGGGAAGTTATTGTTTTCACCCCGATTTTCGAAAATCGAGATTTCATCAGATGTCGACGTTTTGAGGTCCTAGGAAGCTATTCTGACTATTTTCGGAATGATGTCCGAGTGTGTGTATGTGTGTGTGTGTGTGTATGTATGTATGTATGTATGTATGTGTAAACTCTTTGTAACTTTTGAACTAATGAACCGATTTGGATGTTTAAGGCGGCGATTGAAAGAGCATGTTGGCCATCAACTTTTCTGGAAATTTCAGATTATTTGATCAAATAGACTCGAAAATATCTGCGAATTACGAAAAAAAAATGATTTTTTTTTTAGTTTTTTATTGATTTCTCAGAAACGACTCATACGATCGACTTCAAAATTTAATCAGCTCTAGTACTTAAAAAAACGCGTCGATTACCACCTTAAACATCAAAATCGTATAATTCGTTCGAGAGTTATCACGGGAGAAAGAAATGGTAAAAAACGGTTTTTTCTAAATATTTTCAAAACGACTGACGCGATCGATTTCAAATTTTAATCAGCTCTAGAAATCAATAAAACGCACCGATTGTCACCTCAAACGTCGAAATCGATCGATTAGTTCGAAAGATGCCGGCGTTGAAAAATTAAAAAAATAATATTTTATGTTATTTTTCCCGGATGAATCATTATATAACCTACTAAAATGTGTCTGAAGTCATACCAACTCATCTTTTATATGGTTACTTTCGATACATTATGTCATCGAACTTGGTTTTTAGTTTAAATCATAGTACCAACAATGAAATCGATAAAACGTAGTTTTCAATATTTTTCTCGGATATTTCATATTTGATTGTTTCTCACATGAGTCAAAACTCATTTAAATCTTGATTTGTATCCCTGGTATTGATTTCTGCCTGAATACGCTTATTTTATTGAACATAATCAGGGATTAAATTTCAAAAACCGCTTTCGTAACAATTCTTGATTCTTATATAAATTTTCCATTTTTAGCATAACAAGCAACTTGTTAGAGCTTGAGAAGATCGTAAAAAAACAATCGCATGTGATAGCATTTTCGAGCTCGAAAATATATCTACACTAATGTTTTCGAGCTCTTTGAGGTCGAAAACAGCGGGAAGTTTTGGGGCTGGCCCGCAGGGCCAACCGACGCCCAGATTTTTTTTTGTAACAATGTGTTGAAATTTTTTTTAAGTACTTATTAAAAATAATGAAATTTGTTTTTAATTATTTATTAAAAATCATACTTACATAAAATCAAGTTCAAATACTTTAAACTTTCAAAGGTTTTACACAATTTAAAAAAATTAACCTCAAATTTTTAAAACACTTAAAGTTTTAACAAATTTTTTATCACTGCCCTCGCAACCTTAAGCTCACCGTGGAAACACCGTGGAAACTCTACAGACTCACCGTAAATGCTCGGTGGGAACCCCGTGGATTTGTTCCATTTTTCCACGATGAAACCACAGTAGTTCCATAGCAATTTGACTACGTTTCCCCAATATTTCTGATGTGTTTCCACGGTGTTCCCACAGTCATTCCACGACAAACACATAGGGTAGTAATGCTGAAAATACGCTAAATGTACCATGGTTTAGTAGAAGTTTGTCAATGATAATTCAACGGGTTCGCAATTATTATGCGATAAATTCACCGTAGAAACATTCTATAAAATCCAGGCAGCCATACACCGCTGTGTAGCTAAACTCGAATTTTTTTACGATATCCACACTAATATCATTATTTAATTACAAATACGCTTTCATTTAAAGAATAATTTATTTTTTCAAAACATAAAAACATTACAAAACAGCCTTTATAATATTATTAATTATATTGATAATGCTAAAGATTACAATATTTAGATTAAATTTAAGTCATTCAATAACTTAAGCAGTAGTCAATATACTAATATTAGTAATCGTTATTATTATAATTACATTCTATAACTAAAACATATTTTATTAAATTTAACACCACATATTTTTTTTTCATTATTTACGTCTGAGTAACGTGTATAATAAGTTAGATTTTCATAATTTTCATTCAGAACTATGAGATATTATTTCGTAAAAAATTAAACGTTCTACAAAAAGTTTCTTATCATTTTTTGATAAACCCATCTGTTCAAAAGTTATTGGAGTTTGAAGTCAAGTTGTAGTAAATTCCAAAATCATTTTACTTGTCCGGCGAAACTGTCATACTTATCACTATAAACTATCATCCTTATCACAAAACATGTGGTTATATTTGAAATCGACAGAAAAGCCAGTTTATTAAAAACATTTCATGTATATTAATTATAAATTGTGAATTATATATATATAAATATAAAAATATTATTTATGAATTTTTCCTACATTATGGTGTGAAAAATTTATCAGTGATAAAAATTGTGTCAAAGCTGTAAAAGTCTGTTAAAAATCTGAAGTTAATTTTAAAAATTGTGTAAAAACTTTAAATGTTTTGAGTATTTGAAGTTTATTTTATGTAAGTATTATTTTTAATAAGTTAATAGAATAATTACTAATTTAAGTAATAAGTCATTGAATATTTTCTTAAGACATATTTATTTTTAATAAATAATTAAAAACAATATTCATTATTTTTAATGAGTAATTTACGACAATTTTGACAAATTCTAACAAAAAATAAATATATAATAACAAATTTAATTTTCCAAGAAAAAGAAATAATTAATTTTTTTGCAAAAATAAATTATTTACCTTTCTTTTAAAATATAATTCATTTATTTACTTTTTGTTTTCAATTTATATTTTTTTCCTTTCGTTACAAAAGGGGTAAAATATTATAAAATTATTGAGTGTAATTTATTTATTTACAGTTGTTAATTGTAAATAATTGTAACGTAACTCTAAAATTAATGCATTTACTAAAATCTTTTAATATTGAATGAAATTCTTTATTTTCGCCAAAAAAACAAAAAATTATTTCTCTTTCTTTTAAAATAAAATTTATTGTTATATGATTTTTTCTTCTCAAAAAATAAAAATTAATTATTTCTCTTTCTTGTAAAATTAAATTTGTTATTATATATTTTTTTTTTGTTAGAATTTGTTAAAATTGTCTTAAATTACTCATTAAAAATAATGAAAATTCGTTTTAATTATTCATTAAAAATAAATATGTATTATGAAATATTCAATTACTTATTACTTAAATTAGTAATTATTTCATTAACTTATTAAAAATAATACTTACATAAAATCAAGTTCAAATACTTAAAACTTTCAAAGGTTTTACACAATTTAAAAAATTAACCTCAAATTTTTAAAACATTTAAAGTTTTAACAAATTTTTTTATCACTGATACCTTTTTTTACACCATAATTTAGGAAAATAATTCACGTTTTATATAATTAATGTATATGAAATTTTTTCGTACATTGGCTTTTCTATCGATTCCAAATATAACCACATGTTTTGTTGGATACCTTGCGATTATTCTGTATACGAGTTAACCTAATAGTCAGTAAAATAAATATTCCCTTTCAATTATATTTGGTGGCCAACTTCATCATGTCGTTTTTGCGGTACGCTTGCGCGTGCAGCTCTCAATTTCACTCTCTACTAAACGCGCCAAAAGAAGTCAACTTCAAAAAATTAGTTGTTTTTTGGCCAACCCTTATATATACATCGCTAAATTGTAACTATATAGAATTATTTAATTATTAATAGTTTATACTTAATCGTTTTATAATTTTAAATCAGAATTGAAAATTTAACCAGTTAAAAAATAAAAAAATCCTAATAATTTTGATATTGAGTGGACAGAAATCAAATTATTGGAAAAATATTTAAAGACATTTTTATT
Source organism: Microplitis manilae (assembly GCA_030273425.1). Lineage (NCBI taxonomy): Eukaryota > Metazoa > Arthropoda > Insecta > Hymenoptera > Braconidae > Microplitis > Microplitis manilae. The sequence goes on along the minus strand of CP092726.1, from coordinate 16,179,665 downwards.
TATTTTAATAGAAATTGTTGGATATAAATATAAATAAGATGTTCATTTAACTGTCATAGGTAAGCTCTCATAAGCGCTTTTTTTTTAATTATTCAATCAGATAATATTGATAAGAGTTTCCCAGTTAAGTAGATGCAACACAATTGATTTTTTATGTTAATTTCTCATAGACAGTATGTTGTTACTGTTAGATTATCGAGTTTTCATCGTAAATTCTCGATGTTATTACTGTGTAACTATTATATAATCACCGCGAATTTACCGTGGATTCTTCGTTTAATCATTGCAAAAACTAATTGCAACCCCATCGTAAATATATCGTGTTTTCACTGTGGATCAATGACATAAGCCCAATGAAATCATCGTGGATTAACTATGGGTTCAAAGTGTAACGAACGTGGATTCAGCGTGGAATCACGGTGATTATTCATTGTGTCTTTACCGTAAATTTGGTATGGAAACACCGTGGACTCAGCAAAAAACTATCGTGGAAACATCGTGGAAAAATGTAACAAATCAACCGTGGAAACTGCATAGGTTGCACGGTGTTTCCACAAACACAGTGTTTCCACGGTATTTCCACGGTGAGCTCAAGGTTGCGAGGGTGATACGTTTTTTACACCATAATTTAGGAAACATTTATAGATAATATATTTATATTCCCGCATGAAAAAAGTGTATAGGTGAAAAGTATATCTCAAATTATAATTGTATTGTACAAAATTATACTCCAATATATAATTCTCAGTATATTTTCATACTACTATTTTTTGCCGTTTTGATATACTTGATTATACTTTATCAGTATAAGTAAGATTTATAATTTAATCTACTTTGAGTTATATAAATTTTGTATAAGCTAAACTATACCCGAATTTTATAATAGAAATTATATACGATGAGTATACTCTAATTATATCGAAATATTATAACTGGAAGTATAGTTTAGAACATAAATAAAACAAAAAACACAGCAGAACTTCAAAAATTAATTTATCATTGTAATAAAGATCCATATTTATATAAAGACATAGACACCTAGTGTACTGGTGACCAAGACGTTTGAAGAAATTTAATTTGAGTATAGAATAACCTATACTAATTTGTATACTTTTTTTTATACTTTTTTTATATATCTGAGATATACTCGTTGATAGATTTGCTATGTATATCTATTATTATACTTTCTACTGCTATCATAAATATCTTCAATCAACTATAGTTCAATACATAAATTTCGAATATATTAAAAAGTATACACTCAGGTATAGTTTTAAATATATTTAATAATATACAATTATCTATACCTTAAATTTATAATAACTAAGTATAATATGTTATAACTCATTTATGAGATATTTTGCCGCATTTATAGAAAGTATACCCATGGCTATACTTTGTAGTATACTTTAGAACTATACATTATTTTCATACGGGTTTATATGAATAATTCACGTTTTATAATTAATGTATATGAAATGTTTTTCGTACATTGGCTTTTTTATCGATTCCAAAGATAACCACATGTTTTGTTGGATACCTTGCGATTATTCTGTATACGAGTTAACCTAATAGTCAGTAAAATAAATATACACATTTAATTATATTTGGTGGCCAACTTCATCATGTCGTTTTTGCGGTACGCTTGCGCGTGCAGCTCTCAATTTTACTCTCTACTAAACGCGCCAAAAGAAGTTGAAAAATGAGCGAGTATTACAATTGTGGATCCGGTTATGGCGAGGAGACATAAACAGTTAAAAATTACACAGTATTTTATAAGAAATAAATTAGATTTTTATTCACACTTATTTACACTCAAAAATTATGAGAACTTATAATTAATAGCGAATGCGACTAGATAATTAATACGCGATAGCGAATTCAACTCAAAATATAAATCACGTGTAAAATGACACGTGGTCGGTAGCGGTTAAATTTACAATAATTAATTTACTATTAATTATTAGCGTTAGCACAATTTATTTATGCTCAATAAATAGCAGCCTTGATATACTGACTACATATTGAGTATAATTCAGCGTAGCGGTTTTGAATTATTTAACAAAAGTAAAATAATAGACGGGATTTCAAGCACGAGGTTGCAGAAGCAAAGGCACGTTGTAGAATGATTAATTAATGGCGGAAAACGCAGTCCTCAACGGTTTCTTTGTGACGTCAGAGCGATAGACCAATAAGAAAATTAATAACAGTCACTAACGAACTTTCAGCCAATAGTGAAAATCCACGTAGCGTCTTGAGATCTTGAGCCAACGAGAGTGTTTCAGGTCGCAACTCTTTTATTCAAAGTTGGAACTAACTGATTTAAATGCTGGAATTTTCTCATTGGCCAAGATCTCGCGCGTAATTTGAAATAGCGATAGTGCTGCCAACCTATTGGTGAGGCCCGGCGTTTGCAGGTGGTAGCGAATTGGGTCTTACTTGAACAGAAGTCAACTTCAAAAAATTAGTTGTTTTTTGGCCAACCCTTATATATACATCGCTAAATTGTAACTATATAGAATTATTTAATTATTAATAGTTTATACTTAATCGTTTTATAATTTTAAATTAGAATTTGAAATTTATCCAGTTAAAAAATAAAAAAATCCTAATAATTTTGATATCGAGTGGAAAGGAATCAAATTATTGGAAAAATATTTAGAGACATTTTTATTTATTTTAATAGAAATTGTTGGATATAAATATAAATAAGATGTTCATTTAATTTTTATAGGTAAGCTCTCATAAGCGCTTTTTTTTAATTATTCAATCAGATAATATTGATAAGAGTTTCCCAGTTAAGTAGATGCCACACAATTGATTTTTTATGTTAATTTCTCGTAGACAGTATGTTGTTACAGTTAGATCATCGAGTTTTCATCGTAAATTCTCAATGTCGTTACTGTGTAACTATTGCATAATCATCGCGAATTTACCGTGGATTCTTTGTTTAATCATTGAAAAAACTAATTACAAACCCATCGTACCCGTGAAAAACGAATCATACATGGCCATGCATCGCCGTATATGGCTCATACATCGAGCATATATGGCCATGCATGAAGTATAAATGGCCATGCATGAAGCATATATGGCCATACATGAAGCATGTATGGCCATACAAACTTTTTTAATACAGTCATGCATGGTCATATGCAGTCATACAAAACCATGCATGGCCATACATGGCCTTTTATGGCTGTATTAAAAAAGTTGGTAGGTCCATGAATGGTCATGCTCCATGCATGGCCATGCATGCCCATATATGCTCCATGCATGGCCATGCATGCCCATATATGCTCCATGCATGGCCATGTATGATTCATTTTTCACCAGAATGCACGCCATGAACGCTCGTCTTGTAATAAATGAATCATACTCGACCATGCATAGGTGTATATGGTTCATATATGGTCATACGTGGGCATACAAACTTTTTCTATACAGTCATGCATGGCCATATGCAGTCATACAAAACCATGTATGGCCATACATGGCCTTGTATGGTTCATATATGGCCATGTATGACTGTATTAAAAAAGTTAGTAGGTCCATGAATGGTCATATATGCTCCATGTATGGCCATATATGATTTATTTTTCGCCGGAATGCACGCTTCGAATGCTCGTCCTGTGATAAATGAATCATACTTGGGCATACACACTTCTTCAATACAGTCATGCATGGTCATATACAGTCATACATGGCCTTGTATGATTTATATATGTCCATGTATGGTCATATATGCTCCATGTATGGTCATGCATGACCATGTATGATTAATTTTTCGACTATTACAATTACTTATAAACCGAATGTTGCAGTGTTAAAAAAATAAGAAATTTTTTTGATATCACTAACAGCATATTGATGATTATATTGTGCTTTTTCGAAAATGATTATATTCTTTGAACGTTACGTAGCACAATTAAACTTTGTTGTAACTGTCGTTCGCATAGCCTAGCCGTCAAAGCGTCAGTCTCTCGTATGGAAGGTCCCGGGTTCGAATCCTACTAAGCGGGTGTGGTTATTAATAAGTCTAGCGTTTTTTCTCTGAATTAAAAATTTCTATCTTGATTAGGAATTCAATTAATCGTATATCTGATAATCTCTGCGTCGCCAAAATAATAAAAAAAAAAAAAAATTAGTTTTTTTTTAATTTAGTTAAAATTTCTATACATAGTCATGTATGGCCATATCAAGCCATGTATGGTCATATATGGCCATGTCTGGCCAATTTTCATACATGGCCATGCATGGAGCATTCATACATGGCCATGTATGATTCATTTTACACGGGTAAATACATTGTGTTTTCACTGTGGATCAATGACATAAGCACAATGAAATCATTGTGGATTTACTATGGGTTCAAAGTGTAACGAAGGTGGATTCAGCGTGAAATCACGGTGATTATACATTGTGTTTTTACCGTTGATTTGGTATGGAAACACCGTGGACCCAGCAAAAAACTATCGTGGAAATATCGTGGAAAAATGGAACAAATCAACCGTGGAAACAGCGTGGAAACTGCATAGGTTGCACGGTGTTTCCACAAACACAGTTTCCACGGTATTTTCACGGTGAGCTCAAGATTGCGAGGGAAATAGGTTATTCAGTTCAAAACTAGCTTAACCTTTGAGCTCATTTTCAAGCTGAATAGCTTGATATGACTTTAAAAGTGAATGTATTCTTTCGATCTTGGGTAGGATACAGCTAAACTCTGTAGTCACTGTCGATAGCGTAGCCTAGTAACACAGCTCCAATTTAATGGAATACTAGCGCAGCTCTGATGGAAAATTTCAAAGTGTTCGAGCGCAAATGCTTACGAGCATGCATTGGAGCTTATAGATCTGCCGAGTCCAACTTCCGGAAACGTATCGGCAACGAGGTGTTATATGATCTCGCCGAAATCCCGAGAATTGATAATTTTATCATAAAATTGTTCCGAGGTTATCTCAGCAAAATAATCACAATTGACAGCGCAGCTATTATAGAACTTGCTGAGTTTTCTGAGGATCATCTCAAAAAAAAGGAACGAGTTTGGTCAACCTCCACCCCAAGCATTTCTACTACTTGATCATAAAGAGCTTATCCAAGATGAATATAATGTCCCGATTATATACCACTGGATGCGCCACAAAGGAAACGAAAAAATACTTCTCACCCCTGAGAAAGCTAAGACCAAGTGGTTTGATTTCACTTACTCCAGAGCTCTTCTAGTCTAAGAGCCAGCTTAAATCTGACAACACATATTTTACGGTATTTGAAATTTCGTCCAGTGAGACTTCTATACCCAGTAAACAAGCAATGGGTTCTAGCTAAGCCCGGCCGCGGTAGGTTTGGGGTCCCTCAGGTCAGCCAGGTATGAAAATTAAGTAAATTTTTAAAGTATTTTACGGCGTCTGCCGTTTTAATATGTTATAATATACCTCTAGAAAAATTGAAAAGTAACTATGGCTGCCGATTTTAAAGGTTGCAACATCACGGCAGTCACTTTTCAAAATTCGAAAAAAAAAATTTTTTTAAAGTACTTTACGGCGGCAGCCATTTTAATATATTATTTATTGAACTATTTTAAGCTAATATTCAAAATGGCTGACATTTTTTCCGGTTGTAAGTATCCAATTTACAGCGAAACCTTATCTGCAGACCGTGCATATAGTCTCGTCGAGAAGTGAGTTTTCTGCGAAAAATCGTTAAAGTTCTCTTAAAAATATGATGATTGCTGCATTGGATTCAGAATTAAATTCCAAGAAATGGGTATTTTTCATTTTATCTGCCATCAAAAATTTCATTTGTTATAAACAAAAAACAAAGAGACAAAAAAGGAGTCTCTGTTTTGTAGCTATAACTTTAGAAATATTAAAGTTATCTGAAACTAAAAATGAAGATCCTAAAATAGGAGAAAATTTTAATAAAATAAGTCTCGAATCCCCGAGTTGTCGTTCCATTATTTATAATTTTTATTTAACGTGGAAAGTTGGGCTCCGCGCAACCGTTTCGATTTCGGCGCGTCGCCACCAAGCAAAGTATGCAACACAAAATAATTTTTTTATAACATTCAATATTAATTTAAAAATCTGAATAAATTATAGTGTCATCTGGACACTTTAAGGAATATAGCCACGCAAAATAAAATTATCATTGTTTTTTTCATTTATCCACCATTTAAATTATTTATTAAGATATCATTTTTTTTTTAATCATCATTTACAATTCTCAATAAAATTAGGAAAAAATTTTTTTTTTTATTTGAATTTTCATTCTATATTTTATAAAAAAATTTCTATTTTCTTTGTATTTTTTTTGTTTATAAAAAAAGGGACTATTGGAATTTTTAACTATATCTTTGAAACTATTTTCGTAATAAATTTAAATATAAAAAATTGAGATTTTAAATTGAAAAAAGTTTAATTGCGCGGAGAAAAATGTTTGCTCGAAACCTACCAATTTTTATTATGCTGTCGACTAAATTTAAAACAGGAAGGCAAGCATCAAAAAAATTATTATGCTCTTACGAAAAATTATTATGCTGTATCACAATACTTACTATGCACGAGAAACTTATCGATGAGATTTAATTACATTTACTTTCATACATTATAATAATTATGATGCGGCATAATAATTTTTCGTATGAGTATAATAATTTTTTGGATGCTTCCCTTCCTGTTTCAATCTAAGTCGACAGCATAATAGAAATTGGTAGATTTTGAGCCAACATATTTCTCCGTGTAAGTTTAAAAACCTTAAACTTCTTTTTTTTTTTCACCAAAAGAAGTAGTTTTTGCCCCGTTACTGGTAGGTATACCGTTAATAGTCCCGTTACTCTATAAACAATAACAATTGAATATAATACAAGTAACCAAATCAATCATTTATCTGATGTCTTTAATTTTTTTAGTTTCAATTTTACCCAAATAGATATAATCAACCTTACATTTCATGTTTGTGATTTGGCAGAATGGTTAATAGATCAGACTTTGAATCAGAAGTACTTATGGGTCCGGACCCATGACCTTGCTGGATTTTTTTTTTTTTTTTTTTTTTCAGATAGTTCTCGAGATAACAATGTTAATCTCACTATATATAGTCTGATATGTCCATATCAGAACATATCAAATCTTATCTGTGTATATATTGTCTGATATGGCTAATTTCCATATCAGGCCTGATATAAACCGCCCATATCAGGCCATATCAGAAAATTTTTTCTCGGGATGTTATGACAAAATTCCTTGAAAAATTGATCATAAGGATTAATACAATAGTTAGATCTTAGAAAAGCTACCTAACACATTCTTATACGTTTTAATTTTAGCAATAAGTAAAAAAAACGCGATTTTACTCAGAAAACAATATATTTTCACAAACGAAGTAGAACTTTGATGGATTTTGAAAAAGTATATTTATTTTGAATTTTAAACTTACGCATCTTGGTTAATTTTGTGAAATTAAAATGATTCGTTTATTTATAAAAAATAATATAGAAAGATGATTTTTCTTCATTTAAAAAAAAATTGTTTCTTTTATCGATTACATTATGAAACACAATTGAATTCAATCGGGCTCTATCAAAACATGATCTTCGACAGTTATAACCATTATTTAATGTCAAAAATAGTATTTTAACTCGTGTAGTTATACTTACGCTACTAATAATTCTAACTGACCAAACAAAATCACTTTATTTTACAAAAAATTTTTAAAATTTTATCACACTGCAGATCAACTGTCGCCATCGAGACCTTCAAGACATGCAGAAACCTGTTCCATATAAAGTTCGAGGAACAACAGATGTCTCAATAATTCTAATTTTAGTCAAAATTAATTTCTTATAACGGGTATAAATTTCTGAAATGTTCTAGCAATCAGTATAACAGCTGAAAGTTTATCAATCTTTAATATTCTTTGTTTCAAACATTTAATGAGAGTAGAAACTAACTACTCTTAGAAAAATTTACTGTGTACTTTATACTGATATTCATAATGATTTCATATTATACAACTGGCTTCGAAAGGGCTTCCTAGAGTAATAATAATTAAATAAATAATTTTAAAAGGACGTTCTAAACGTAAAATAGCCCCAAAGTTTGGCTGGGGTCCACTAGATTTTATGTGACCACAACTGGTTAAACTATTATATTTAGTAGTAAGGAACCTTTTCTGCTCAAAACTAGTTACTACAAAAGAGGCAGTAATTTCTTTATTAAAAAATGGATTTTACTGCAACTTTGCATTAAATTAATTTCTTGTATCAAGAATGTAATTTTTTCATAAAAGTAATTGTTTCCCTCAGTGATATAGAATAAAAGACATGGAGACGTGGATTCAAATTTTTATGAAAAATTCTTTTGTTCTACTCGTGCGTTTTTTCCCATTTTCTAATTTTGATTCTCAATATCCTCCGAAATTCCGACCTCACAATAGGAAATCCGCACTAACAAGCTTCACGTGGACCACGTGATAAATCCAATTTCGCTTTCACGAGAGTCCTCGCTCTCTATTTCTCTGTTTCTGCGAGGGTGATATTCTCTTTCCACGCGTCTACTATCACCATCCTCCACATCTCCAACGTCATCAGTGTAGCCACGATGTCCCTGGCAACGTGTGTAATATCGACTCTGTAAATTCACTCGCGTTCTCATATAACTACGTCCAGTGATCTACTAAGTTTTAAAATGCAATTTAACTTGATTATTCGATTCAAACTTGATTTTATTTTTTTTTTAATGTTGTTTCCATATATGCATTGATGACCTTAGTTCAGTACATCATTATTGAGTTTTCAAGATTCTCTTTTATTCAAATATACAAACACCATTTTAATTATTATATAATAACGACGATAATGCTGTTTGTGGCAAGCGGAATGGTTCTGTTATTTCATCTTATGTATACTGCAGTGTACATGAAGGTAAACATTTTTAAACACGAGTCATATAGATAAAAATGTTAAAAATCTTTCAAGAAAAAGTTACACTGTAAAAAATTTGCGGAGTGAACGCGGAGTGGATGACTTTTTATTTATTTAATTCCCTCGGAGTGAGTTTTACTCTGAAGGGGAGATTCGAGAAATATTAATTATAAAAAAATTACTAATATATAGTGAGTTTGGGTCTTAGATAGTTTGATATTTATATTGAGTACAGAAATGATTACAAGCTCCCAGTCCATATATTTACTCGAAATGATTTTTAAAAATTATAAACAGCTGATAATAAAACTTTCATAAATATCATTCCATCGAGTCACAAACTGTCGTATAATTTATATCAACCATACCACGAGATAACATATCATATTGTACCGAAATATGAAATATTCCCATAAGAACTACGTCACTATAGTGATTCAATAGTTTAATATTTTCACTATGTATTATATATATGATGTTATAATTTAATGAGTTACTAAAACATTTCATAAATTCAAAACATTATATTTGAACTTTAATTATTGATATCTGAGTGAATTATTTATCGAAATAATTATGGTTCTATTAGCAGCTGTTCCTATTAAATATCATTTTATTAAAGTATCTAAACTCAGGATCCAAGTAAATTTGGACTAAAATAGAATCTGTGTCACTTCGGAATCACTCCGCCCATGAAAAAATTCCTATCCACTCCATATTCACTTTTGATTTTTCACAGTGTACAAATTGTATTTTTTGAATATATGTTCCTATAATAAAGATGAAATCATTCTTTATTTTTATTTAATGTACTATTTCAATAATATTTTACACCCTAAATTGAAAATGTTATTATACTAAATAGTTATTTGCTCGACATTGTTGGCATTGTTGAAATAGTTGATTATTTTAATCATAGAATTGCTAAAATGCTAATTGAGAATAATTAGCAAAATTTTTTTATGCGAGATACTTTTTACTTTTAGTTGTTTCTTCCTTCGTATATAAAACAAATTTACTTAATTTTATTGTTTTTTTTTGTTTCTTATCAATAGTTTAAAAAACTCACTTTCTCCACTCAGGAATGAAATGAAACAAATAACAAAGATCAAATACAAAACATTAAAGTATACAGTTTAACAAGCGCGACTGCAGACTTGCCAAGCGAATAGTAGAAAAAACCAAGCATAACGACTAAATGCAGCGCGAAAATATAAACTTTAACGAAAGCAACCCAAGTTTAAAAGTTAAGGTAAACGTTAAAAATAAGGCTCAGCTGCGAAGCACCAACAGTCAGGTAACAAAGTTGTTAGGTCATTTACTAGCTCAACCGAGTGAAAAAAAATCTCACAGTTTCTTTTTCACGACAACTTTATATCAATAATAAATATTAATTATAAGTCATTTTTTTAACTTCCCGCTAAGAAAATTGCAAATTTTCAAAAATTCGGGAAGTTATTGGTTTCAGTCCGATTTGTGAAAATCGAAATCCCAACATATGTCGACGTTTTGAAGTCCTAGGAAGCTATTCTGACTAATTTCACGATGATATCCGAGTGTATGTATGTATGTATGTACGTACGTACGTAAGTATGAAAATATTCTGTAACATTTGAACGGATGAACCGATTTTGAACTTTAAGGTGTCATTCGACGCGGCTTTTTATTTACTATAAACACTTAAAATTTGAGCTTAATCGGTCGGGTACGTTCGGAGATATTTCAAAAATAAAATTTTTTCTAAAATGTTTTTTTGGAATAACTTCTAATTCGCTGAATGGATTGATCCCAAAATCTAATCAGCTCTTAAACTTTGTAAGCCGCGTCGAATGCCGCGTCAAAAATCAAAATCGGTTTATTTGTTCGAGAAAAACCGTTAACGAAAGAATTCAAAAAAAATTTTTATCTTCCCGCTAAGAAAATCGACGATTTTCAAAAAATTCGGGAAGTTATTGGTTTCACCCCGATTTTCAAAAATCGAGTTTTCATCATATGTTGACATTTGAAGGTGTGAGGATGCTACTTAGACATTTTCAGAGCGATGTCTGTATGGGTGTATGTATGTGTGTGTGTGTGTGTGTGTGTGGATGTAAACCTGTCATATCTTTTGAATGAATGAACCGATTTACATTTTTTTGGCGGCATTTGAAAGATTTCTTCTCAACTTAGATTTTCAGAAAATTTTAGATCATTAAGTCAAATAGTCTCTGAGATATTTAAGAAATACGAAAAAAAAAAAAAAAAATTTTTTTTCCGTTTTATTTGGATATTTTGAAAACTGTCAAATTGATCAATTTCAAAATCTAATCAGCTCTAGAACTCGATAAAAGCTTTCGATTGACGCCAAGAACGTCTCAATCGGATAATCTGTTCGGAAGATATCGTCGACGAAAGAAATAGTGAAAAACGGTTTTTTGCGAAAATCATCGTAATGACGAAACCAATCATTCACAAAATTTAATCAGCTCTAGACCTCAATAAAACGCGCCTATTGCCACCTTAAACGTCTCAATCGGATAGTTCATTCGAGAGATATCGTCGACGGAAGAATGAGAAAAAAACGTTTTTTATCGTTTTTCGTGAATATTTCGGAAACTATTGAGTCGATCGATTCCAAAATCGAATCAGCTCTAGAACACGATAAAAGCATTCGATTGCTGCCAAGAACGTCCCAATCAGATCGTTCGTTCGAGAGATATCGTTGACGGAATAATCAATATAAAATCTGTATCAGCTTTTTTCATTAAATAATATCATAATTACTGAACATCATAACTCAAAAAAACAAAACTGATATGTTGTTGTTTATGTGAGTCATTGGAAGTGACTTCTGAAAAATCATCATGTTTGCTCGTTTCAGGATAAACTTACACCACATAGATACAACGTATCACGTAAAGTTATTTTTGAGCGAACTATTGAACATAATTGTCAATAAATATGTAAAAAACGCTTTTTTATTAATTATTTGGGAGTCTAAATTTTTCAATTTTAACATAATACGCAATCCTTTTGAGCTTGGAAAGCTCATAAAAAATAAAGCAAAGGTATTTTCAAGCTCGAAAAGCTCGAAAATGTATTTATAGTAAAGTTTTGGAGATCTTAGAGCTCAAACAGCGGAAAGTTACGGGACTGGCCCACAGGGCCAACCGATGCCCAGATTTTTTTTTAGTATTTTGAAAATTTCTCAAAAACGACTCGATAAATGAATTTTAAAATGTCATCAGTTATAGAACTCAATGAAACGCGTCGATTGCCACCTTAAACGTCTGAATCGGTTTATTCGTTCGAGAGATACCGTTGTAGAAAAAATGGTAAAAAACGTTATTTTTCGAAAATAAACGCATACAAAAGTATTTTCGAGCTCGAAGAGCTCGAAAATGTATCCATAACAATTTTTCGAGCTCAAGGAGCTCGAAATGGGCGGGAAGTTTTGGGGCTGACCCACAGGGTCAACCGACAGACCGATTTTTTTATTTTTCTAGCTAGGCATTCGTACCTCATATAAATAAGTCCATAGCATAATTTTATAGAGAATTGAACGCTCTACAAAAAAGGTCTCTTATCATTTTTTGATAAATCCATCCATTCAAAAGTTATTAGATCTGGAATTTAAATCTATAATAAATTTCCAGATCTTTTTACTTTTCTAGCAAAACTATTAGACTTATCGAAAAATGTCATAGTGTCTTTTTCATAGACAATTTTATTTCCTACAAATTATTTTTAATGAAGTTTTTTGAAATTCCGCATTGTTTTCTAATTATTTTCATTTTAATGTTAAGTCATCAGAATAGATTAGAAGACTATTCTTTTTACGAGCTTGGCTTTAAAACGAGAATAACTAGAAAACAATGAGGAATTTCAAAAAATTTCATTAAAAATAATTTGTAGGAAATAATGTTGTCTGTAAAAAAGATCACATGACATTTTTTGATAAGTCTGATAGTTTTGCTAAAAAAGTAAAAAGATCTGGAAATTTATTATAGATTTGAATTCCAGATCTAATAACTTTTGAATAGATGGATTCTTCAAAAAATAATAAGAGACCTTTTTGTAGAGCGTTAAATTTTCTATAACATTATGCTATGGACTTATTTATATGAGGTGCGAATTCCGAGCTAGAAAAATAAAAAAATAAAATATTTTTTTTCTCATTTTATTTAAATGGGAAATGGAAAATTAGAAATTGGCACCTCTAAATATTAATATTAAGAGCTCCGCTTTTAACAGGCTTTTTTTCTTACCTTCTTGCGAGTTTTCAGCCTATTTTTTTGTTGAAAAAAAAAGTCAGCTCAAAATGACACACCCTAATATATATATATATATATATATATATATATATATAGGACGTTTCATGTCAAATCGACCAAGTTAGAATCGACCCCTTTCGATTTGGACGAATTTTGGTCAGATGTTTTCTATTATCATATAACGCAACTCTGCCAAAGGAAAAAAATATTTTCCTTCAAAAGTTATGCAAAATTCAAAAAGGCCATTCGGCAACCGAAGTGGAAGTAGATTTCTAATTATCTGATTATTTTCATCTTTCAAATAAAAGTTAATTACGAAATAATAATATTTTTGACATTCTCAAAAATTCTCAAGATAATAAAACAAAAAAAATCGAAAAACTTTGAGTGTCATGCCAAAAATTGAAGCTAACTGACTGAGCTTCAGAAAAATTTTTAGTGGTAAGGAACTATGATTTTAATTTGAAGGTATTTAAAAATACCTACCCGATGAAAAAAGTTTTTGTCTAATTATATATGATTATATATAATCATATATGAAGTTATATATAATCATGCATGATTATATATAGGGTCATATATAATTATATATAATTATATATGACCCCATACATAATTAGATCTGATCATACCTGGGTGTTATTAGCCCATATATAAGTCTATATATGATCAGATCTAATTATATATAAGTCTATATATAATCAGATCTGATCAGATCTGATTATATATGAGCCTATATATAATTAGATATGTTCATACTTGGCTGGTATAACTCCATATATAACCATATATAAGTCTATATATGATCAGATCTAATTATATATAAGTCTATATATAATTAGATCTGATCAGACATGGCTAATATAAATTCATGTATGGTCGTGCATAAGTTTATATATGATTGGATCTGATCAGACATGACTGATATAAAGTTATATGTAGTTATATATATATATATATATATATATATATATATATCACATAATATGACAATTTTTTAATATGAATGTTATTAAATTTTTATTTTGTCAACTATCAAATAAACTTAAATCCCTAATACTTAAAAAATGTTCAAAGGTTTCGGCAGCAATTTAAAAGTATCAATCGATATCGATTTATGTACGATTATTTATAAGTTTATAGATAAATAGATTTGATTATATGTATCTAATGAATTCTATTGTAATTTATGTACAAAATCAAATTCATTATTAGGTGCATTATTTACGTATGATGTATCGACTTGATTATTTGAGTTAAGTAATGCCATAAACTTTCATTTATTGTAAGTTCATAGCAGACTGAAGGATCAGACTACAATCCAGCGATCACCAAAGTTAAGCAGCATCGGCGTAGGTCATTGATTGGATGGGTGACCTCGTAGTAAAGTGGTGGTCAACGAATAGTAATTTATTTTTTTTTTTTTATTTAAATTTAATAGATATTTATATTGATGAAAACAATAAATCCTAATTAAATTACTTAATTAATAATTTAAAGGTATTCGAAATGAGATTCTAAAAATGACTATATTCATTCATGCATGATCATGTATAAACAGATCTGATTATATATAATTAGACCTGGCCAATTTTTGGATCCAATCATATATAGATGATTATGCATAATTATATATGATTAGACAAAAACTTTTTTCATCGGGTATACATATATTTGAACTTTCGGACCAATAATATTTCGGATTCTCTTCGAAGAATTATGATAGATCATGATTTTATTTCTCGAAATTCTTCTATAAGGACAAAGGCAATAGTTTGCTTTCGATGAAACTCACTAATAAAATATTGTAAGATTAACCCTTCAGCACCCGCGCTATGAGTTCGTTTCTCACACTTGACGTAAAATATTTTTTTCTAAGTTGTTTAAAGAATTAATAGTAATTAATTGTAAGGATGAGAGGATCTGGTGTGTGTGAATTGGCGGGTAGTGAATAAATTTATTTAACACTGAGATTGTATAAATATTAACTATGAATATTTTATTTACAATATATACACAACGATGAGAATTTATTCTTATGAGATTTGCACTAAGAGAGTCTAGTTTTAATTATTTAATGAGAATTTAATTACGCGAAACACGCGGTCAAGACGGCGACTACGAGCGAAATTGCCGGTACACGTGTTGATGAGAATTTACTAAAAAATAGCACTGAGATTAATTGATGAGAACAAAAATAATAAGCACAATAATTAATATAAATCAATTAAATAAAACAGAGATAAGCAATTAAATGAGAAAGCACTTGATTACCGAAAAACCCTGAGATTTTATGAGAGCACGAGGCGAACACACAGAATAACTTTATGCAATATATATGAGAGAGAGCAAAAAGCGTGAGAGAGACAGAACTTTCTTCTCCTTCTTCATCCCTACTCGAGCGGTCGTTGCGATGAGAATGCGACTAGCGAAGCCACCTATGATGGATAGGCGATCGACTGTAATATCGACTATAGTATCGATCACTTATTCGCCGTGAGAATTATGATGAGAGCGCGGGAGATTTGAACATTCTCCCCGCCTTCTCCTACTCGTTGGAGAAGTGAGACAATTTATGAGAATCTTCTGTGGTCGACGAGACTGGCAATAGCACTAGCTTGCTGATTGGCCGTTCGAGAGTTGATGATGCAGTTTTTAGAGTGACCATTCTGATGAGACCATCGACACCGGGATGTAGTTGGATGACACGGGCGAGCGGCCATTTTGTTGGTGGATACTGCTCGTCTGAGAGCAGGACAAGTGATCCAACTCGTATGTCGTGATGAGATGTATTCCATTTTGAGATTGATTGATGAGATTGTAAGCATTCTGTAGACCACCGGTCCCATAAATGCTGTAAGCGTTCTTGAATGTGTTGTATATGTGAGAGCCTTGAGGATGAGACTGAAGTGAGATTTGGTTCCGGTATTGTATTGATAGCTGCACCACGGATAAAATGTCCGGGTGTGAGAGCGGTGAGATCGTCAAGATCCTCTGAGAGTGCGCTGAGAGAACGAGAATTGAGAACTGCTTCAACTTGAATGAGAAATGTTGAGAAATCTTCATATGTGAGAAGCGTATCTGCAATAGTTCTCTGAAGATGATGCTTGATTGATTTTACTGCAGCTTCCCATTTTCTGCCCATATGAGGAGCTCCAGGTGGATTAAATAACCATTGGGTTCCGTCATTGGCGAGCTGCTGTTGTAGATGAGATGATTCCTTGAGAGCACCGGTGAGAAGTTGCTTGAGAATGAGATCAGCACCCTTGAAGCTTGTGCCACAATCACTTCGAAGCGTGCGGCGAATTCCCCGTCGACAAGTGAAACGGTGGAATGCCATGAGAAAGCCTTCACTGGAGTAGTCAGTGACAACCTCCAAATGAACGGCTCATGATGAGAGACACACAAAGACAGCGATCCAGCCTTTGTAGCATCTGGTACCGCATCCTTGATAGAACTTCAGAGACACTGGACCTGCATAATCGACTCCAGTGTTCTCGAAGACGAGAGATGGTGAGACTCGATGAGAAGGAAATTGGCCCATGAGTTGTTGAGATCTGATTCCCCGCATGCGCGTGCAGATGAGACAGCGATGAATAAAGTTTTTAATTGGTGCTCGACCACCAATAATCCAACACTTCTTGCGAACATGAGATAAAGTGAGTTGGGTACCTCCGTGCAACGTGCGTGGATGAGAATCTGAGATAATGAGACGTGAGAGCATACAATCCTTGGGAAGGATTGCTGGATGCTTGCTGTCAGCATCCAATGCTGAATTTTGAAGACGTCCACTGACTCGAATTACGCCAGCTTGATCGATGAATGCGGTGAGACGGGTGAAACAGTGAGATTTCATGAGATTCTTGTCTTGAGATAATGCTGAGATTTCTGATGAGTAATATTCCTGCTGCGTGGATTTAATCCAATGGATGAGAGCTGATTGTAATTCAGCAGGAGTGAGAGGTGAGATGCTGAGTTTTGCTGCAGGTGTTTTCTTAAAACATGAGATTGCTCGGAAAACGGTTGCTGTGCGACGTAAGAGAGCTGTGAGAGTAGTTCATGAGTGAATGAGAGATGATAGTGGCATGAGAGGTGGACTAGTTGAGACATGAGATTTGCAAGGTCGCATTTCTAAGCTTACTTGCTCTGCTTCATCTGGTGATGAACTGAGAAAGTGATGAGATGGCCATTGAGTGGGAGGATCAGCTAGCCAGCTAGGTCCTGACCACCACAGCTGATGATTGAGAAGTTGAGATGCTGTGAGACCCCTGGGAGCACAGTCAGCAGGGTTTTGCTTTCCTGAGATGTATCTCCATTGTGCGTCTGGAGAATTCTGCTGGATGGCTTCAACTCGATTCTTGACGAATTCCTTCCATTTGGTAGGTTCACTGGTCACCCAAGCTAATGTTGTGGATGAATCAGTCCAAAGATAGGTTGGAACATGAGATAGTTGAAGCGTTGCTGAGACATGAGATGCAAGTTTTGAGAGCAATAATGCAGCTGAGAGTTCAAGTCGAGGAATCGTGAGTCGTTTGAGAGGTGAGACCTTGGTTTTTGAGCAGATGAGAGAAATAAGAGCCTGTTCGCCAGGATGACAGACTCTGAGATATAGTACTGCAAACATTGCAGCTTGAGAAGCATCAGAAAACCCATGAATTTCAATGCTTGATGAATTTGGAATGAGATTAATCCATCGAGGAATTCTGAGATGAGAAAGTTGAGGTAGTTCATCGCGGAACGCTTTCCATCGGTGAACTATTTCTGGTGAGAGTGCATCGTCCCAGTCGACCTTTTGAAGCCAAAGGTCCTGGATGAGAATTTCCGCCTTGACGATGACTGGTGAGATTAAACCCAGAGGGTCAAATAGTTGAGCAGCCTCTGAGGTTATTGTGCATTTTGTGATGCTGAGAGTTTGCGAAGTTTTGCCAGTAAATGTGAGAATATCTTCTTGACAGTTCCATGAGAGGCCCAATATCTTTGAGAGCGTATCTGAGAGTGAATGAGAATCTTCTGGTCTGAGTGATGATGAGATTTTGCTAAACTCAGGATGGTTGCTTTTTCATTTAGCTAATGGAAAGCAACCTGAGTTGCAGAGTGCTTTGACATGATTTGCAATGTCGTTGAGATCGCTGAGATTGTCGGCACCACCACCGATGTCGTCGACGTAGCTGCCTTTCTGGAAGGGATCCACTGCTAGTGGATATTGCGACCCTTCATCGATGAGAAGTTGCTTGAGGGCTCAGCTAGCGAGATATGGTGCTGGTCGAGTGCCATACATGAACGCGTTGAGTTGATAAGTTACGGTGAGACCATTCTTAGTCCAGAGAATGCGCTGATAGTCCCTGTCCTCAGGGTGGATGAGAATTCGACGAAACATCTTCACAATGTCCGTCAAAAAGATGTATCGATGACTTCTGAGATATAAAAGTACATCACAGATTTTTGATTGCAAGCTTGGACCAATATGAAGATGATCATTGAGAGAACTGCCAAATGATGTCTTGCTTGAACCGTTGAAGACGACTCTTAACTTGGTCGTTTCGCTGCCTGCACGAACGACGCCATGATGAGGTAAATAATATACATGAGATGGTTCAGGCGATGAAGATGAGATAAGCTAGGTAGTTGATGAGATTGTTGATGAACAGGACCCAGAATAGTCCAACCGAGTATGGTTTTCATTGCGATTGGTTTTGATGAACTTCCTGATCGAAGACCTGGTCGTATTATATGACCGTAGAAATCAGTGCCGATGAGAAGGTCACTTTTGCCAGATTTGTAGAAATCTGGGTCGGCGAGTTCTAGATCTTGAATATGAGACCATCGATTTGTTGAGATTGAGACTGATGGTATCTGCACTGTTATTTTCTTGAGAATGTGTGCGTTGAGAGTTGCTTGTTCTCATGAGATGGTTGAATGCAGTGTGAATGAGACCATGCCTTCTATATGTCCGGATGAGGTATTGCCAACTCCTTGTAGAGGTATATGACAAGGCTGAGAGATGAGATTGCAAGTGCGAACAGCAGCCTGAGAAATCAAAGTAAGCTCTGATCCAGGATCAATGAGAACTCTGATATGATGAGACGAGCCTGAAGGATGAGAGATGAGAGCATATGCGGTTGCCAACAACACTATCAGTCGAGATGTCACTGATTGATGATCTGGAGCCCGACTGATGGCAGATGAGATAAAAGCTGCTGCTTGAGAATGGCAAAGTTGTTATTGCTGAGACTGTTGCGGCTGAGATGCTGGCTGAGAAGCAGATGGTGCAGAAACCTGGGGTGCTTCCGTCGCGACTGCAGGAGGCTTCCTGGTAATCCTCATGAGACGAGAGTAGCGCAGCATCGAATGGTGTTGTTTATCACATTCTTTGCACTGACGACGCTCCTTGGTTTTACATTTCTCGAAGCTGTGGTCCCCAAGGCAGTTGCGACAAAGATGATAATGAGCTGCAAGTTGGAATCGTTCGTCAGGAGACATTGCTTGAAACTTTGGGCATCCAACGATAAAATGATAGCCTTCACAGCAATGACAATAGTCAGACTTGAATGAGAGCGTATGCTTTACTGCTGGATGAGACTGAGACTTAGGTGGCTGAGATTGCTGCGTGCGTGGAGCTGGACGAGGCACAGAACGAACTGATAATAGTCGCTGCTAGCTGATGAGACGCTGAGAATGGATGCCAATGAGATGCAGATGAGATGCCTTGGCAATGCGCAGAAAGATGAGACTTTTCACGTACACTTCACTTCACAATAATTAATTTTCACAGTGGTGTCCCTTAATTATTTTCCACAAGTGCAGTACCACGTCCAGGGTACTCAGCAATGCACCTACGTTGAAGTGAAAAATATACACTGCACAAAATTCACTCTGCGTCACTGATAAGTTTTTGAATAAATTTATTCAACCAATTCACACGATCCGGCTCGAAGGAGCATCTAATGTTTCAAGAATTAATAGTAATTAATTATAAGGATGAGAGGATCTGGTGTGTGTGAATTGGCGGGTAGTGAATAAATTTATTTAACACTGAGATTGTATAAATATTAACTATGAATATTTTATTTACAATATATACACAATGATGAGAATTTATTCTTATGAGATTTGCACTAAGAGAGTCTAGTTTTAATTATTTAATGAGAATTTAATTACGCGAAACACGCGGTCAAGATGGCGACTACGAGCGAAATTGCCGGTACACGTGTTGATGAGAATTTACTAAAAAATAGCACTGAGATTAATTGATGAGAACAAAAATAATAAGCACCATAATTAATATAAATTAATTGGATAAAACAGAGATAAGCAATTAAATGAGAAAGCACTTGATTACCGAAAAAACCTGAGATTTTATGAGAGCTCGAGGCGAACACACAGAATAACTTTATGCTATATATATGAGAGAGAGCAAAAAGCGTGAGAAAGACAGAACTTCCTTCTTCTTCATCCCCACTCGAGCGGTCGTTGCGATGAGAATGCGACTAGCGGAGCCGCCTATGATGGATAGGCGATCGACTATAGTATCGATCACTTATCCGCCGTGAGAATTATGATGAGAGCGCGGGAGATTTGAACACAAGTAATTTCAAATGACCAAGTGAAATATTTTCGATCTTCATAAAATTTTATGCATTATATGATTTTGAAATTTAAAATTTATTTCAAACATAATCAATGCTTTTAAAAGATTTATTCTAAAAAGCCATGACTTTCTCATCACTCGAATCAAGTAAGGCGTAAAAATTAATACGGTTCGGCTGAGTTCGGACAGTTCCGAATCTTTTCGGGAATCACTGCGATTTTTTTCAGCTATAACATCTGTCATAGTTAAAAAATAAAAAACAAGTACATTCTAGAAATTTTAAATATAATAACAAGTGAAATATTCAAATAAATTATAATTACGTCATTACTGGGAAAGTGCATAATATTTTTATTTTATTTAACTTAAAATTGACGATGCGCTGAAGTGTGAGACTTTTTCTCATCCAGAGGTAATGTTTTACGTTGCTCTAACATAACACATAATAATGTGAAAAAGACCATTATTGACGGTTCTATTCTTATTTATTTGATATCTACCCAAGTCGAAAAATTTCAGCCTTATTTCAAACTGAATAAACTGCTAGGCAACATTTAAAAACAACAAAAAGTGGCTACTTTCCGAGTCGAAAAATTTCAGCTTTATTTCAAACTGAATAAACTGTTAGGCAACAGTTGAAAAAAATAAAAAGTGGCTATTTAAAATGCATTATAAAATGAGCCTGAACTCAGACTGAATGGTCGTCATATTTCACTTTTCAGGACCATCAGGCTGAAATTAAGCTTGAAAATAAAATCAATCAGTTAGGCTCTTCAGCTTGAAAATAGTTTGACATTAAGGATTTTTAGGTTGATGTTAGGTTCCCCGGGTAAAAAAATATTAAATTATTTAATATTTTTTTATTTGCCCGGGAAAAATCAATTATATACAGTCATATATGGAAATCAGCAATATATAACCGGGTATAACTGAATATGACCATATTTATTTAAATGAAAAAAAAAAAAAAAAAAAAAAAAAAAAAAACAGATTGTTTTATTCTTTTTTTCATTTTTTCTTCAGTTACTTTTGTAATGCAAAGATTATTAGAAATGCGAATAATGGAATTTCTTTTTGCATGAGAAATTTTTCAATTCAGAAGAAGAATGCTACACTTATCAACGACCACACACGCATTAGTGGGGTTCGAACCCGGGACCCTACGAACGAAAGACAAACATTTTAACGACTAGGCTAGCCTACTTTTTTTTTTTTTGTTTTTTTTAGAAGTTGTATTTGCTTTGAAAAATTACATTTTGGGTTTTACATTAATTGGCTGCAAATATTAACTTAAAAACTAGCCATATCTATTTTTGCTTTAATTGTTTATAGAAACAAAGTGAAAAACTTATTTTAACTGTAACGGGGTGGAATGCCTCCACCTCGCGTTTTAATTTAAATTTCGACTCGCGCCAAAAGATCCGCCCTCCTTCCTCAACAACTGTCAATATTGAAGAAAATACAGACATTGATGCGCCGGGGTCGCTACGGTCGAGTCCCTCGACAATTGGTTTTAGGGGTTGGCCAACCTGAGTGGGGAGGTACGAGGCCCAGAGACGACGAGCGGTCGGTCTCTTGGCTCGCAGCAACCGCCGTGGACGGACGTGCTCAACCACCAACACCATGGTTTCCACTACGACTACTACCATCTACTACTACGACACGTGCTATTAGTCATACGTATAATGGGCCAAGAGCATATAAGCCCACCTCGGGTGGAAGCTTATTCTTATTTAATAAAGTTTTGGTTAAATTAAATATTTTAATAATTACTGTGGATTGGACCTGGTTACGTGGAATGGATCGGAATGGATTGGTGGACTTTGGAAGGAACTGGTTGGAGGTCTTTGGTCATGGAGGTAAAAATTCGTTGGAAGGAAGGACTGGTTTGGATTGGGAATTGTTGGAGTAAGTGAGTCGTTTGAATATTGTCGGGTTAACTATTTATTTGTTAAATAATATTTTTGAATTGAAAAGTCGTTAATTAATAAGTTAGTCGAGTCAGTAGAAATTTAATAAAATCAAGTCGAGTTAGTTTCATCCGTCATATATAATTATTGTTCATCTTTTCATTATTATTTTGTAAAGCGACTTCGTTTAAATAAATGCCATAGTTCTTTTATAGTTCAATTAAATACCTTAGTTCATAAATTTAATAACAACCTTCCTGATAAGTTTAGTATAAGATCTCTCTCTAATTTTAATACTGCGTGGTCCAGTACGGGGTTATCCTCGTCCTGAGATTACTGAGCCTAGCTGGACAGGTACGTAGAACACCTTAAGTTTTACATATGTGTGGGCCCTTGTTTTATTACGACCACATTAGTTAATAAAACAAGTGGACCCATTACATTGGCGCCCAACGTAAATTTTTACTTTAAAACCAAAAATTGGAGAGATTTCTATACCAAAACTTTTGGAGGTTGTTAAATTTTAAATAAAATTGTTGGAAAAAATAGTTAGCGTCGGAACGCGGTGTGAGCGTCGGAGGGAGTAGGTTTGGAGGATGGAAGGTCCAAGGTAATTTTATTTGAAATAGTGGGAATAAGCTTAACGCTGGGGTTTATTCTGGATAAATTTATTATTTTAATTATTTATTATTTATTAATTATTTATAAACTATTTATTTCTCTCTCTGTTAATATTTTCACTGGGGAGTAGAGCATAGTTGGAGTGAAATTTGCTCTGGTGATGTTATTTGTGGGTTTGAGGTGAAAGTAGAAAAAAAAAAAAAAAAAAAAAAAAAGAGAATCTACTTTTACTGGCAGATTCAAAATAAATTTTTGCCGAGTATTTTCGCTCGTCACTGTGTCTATTTCCTAAAGTGAAAATAATTTTATTTATTTCAGTAAATTTTATTTCAATTAAATAATCCATTTCCGGCTTACGTATTTTAACCGTATTAAATATTTTATTTTATGATAAATTTTATTGACGTCAGCTTGGTCTCGAAGGTTCATTTCTAAAAATAGATTTTAATCCCTTGTTTACGTGAACAGGTACCGATGTACACAAAATGGCGACTCGTTCTTAACAGCAAGCGTTGCGCGGGCTGAGGGACGCCGTAACAACGATGACATAGTCGTAGTTGAAGCGAGTGCTCCCAATGCCGAGCTGCTTCCGGCACAGCAGGGTGCGGGGCGTGTATAACACTGTCCCCATCCGCTTACGCCACTGTTACCAGTATTGTTCCGCTACTAGCGTCACGAGTGCAGAACTTTATCAGTCCTATCATCTGTAATAACGCTAGTTAGTAGTTTACAACAAAATAATTTAAATCGAATCTCGGTCGATACGAGAGCTGGTTTCGTTTTTTCTCTGGTTCAAATCCAGTACTGGCTTAAGTCGGGGTGAGATTCGATAATTTGGTAACGAATTAAATACAAATTTAGAACTCGAGTCAAAAAATTGATCGGTTTAAATTGGGACTCAGAATCAAATAGAAGTAATTGCTCAAGTAGGGAGAGTAACTGAAGCTTCAGAATGGCTGATGGCTCGGGAACAAGCTTGGTTAGATGGTCATGTACATGTTAACAATAATTTAGTCAATAATAACAATAGTAATGTCAATAACAATAATTCACCACAAAATTCAGTTTGTTAAAAATTTAGTATCCAATAGTCATTTAGTATCCAATAGTCATTTAGTATCCAATAGTTATTTAATATCCAATAGTAATTTAGCGTCCAATAATCTGTTTTACAAAATAATTTAGAGAATATACAAAGTAATAATCAAAATTTGTCATATTTTCATGACCATTTGCCACTTGCTTCCGACCCGGACGTTCTTGAAACTTCTTTTGAGGCATACAGATATCCGAGTGTATCTTAATCTGTCCGCAACTCTATGATTTTGTCTAATCATGGTGCTGGTAGGGGAGAGGGATACACTTGGACTATTTGGCAGAAGATTACCTCCCAATTTATTACAGGGCTTGGAAAAGGTTCAGATACCTCCTCTGGGCTGTTTAGGCGACCCGAGTAGAGACGATCTGGATATTCGAATGGGTTTTAACAATTTTGATGACCTTTCTCGGGAAAATTTTGGCTTCGATAGTCAATAAATATTTTTTGGTTGACAAAATATACTTCGCAGAGGTTTCGGACTATCTCAACGGTAGAAAGAAATACACTCTCAGTTGAATATTTGGTCTTTACGCTTTCTACAAGGCGGTTTGTCAACTAATGATTTTATAAGATCTGTTGAAGTCAGGGTTTCCCATGAAGGATGGTCAGACACAGAAATATTACGTCTCATAAGCTATTTATTGTAGGATCGAGCATTGCGTCGGTATGACTAAAACTTTACACATTGAAGAATTTTTTTTAAGCAATTTAATTGAGAATTTGTCGAGCATTTGACTCATTTAAATCAGACCACCAGATTTTAATTAAAATTGACCAGATTACACCAAACGAGGGTGAAAGTAGCTGTAATTTTAGTATATTTCATATGCAGCAGTGATATCTTTGATGCATAATCTACCATTCTAATGCAAACAGGTAATAAGTATACGTAACCATCTTGATGAAGATATTCGTACACTTGCTTATTTTCATCCTGTTTTAGTTACGAAGGATTATTGTCTGCTGTTCAGGAAGCTACGGTGTCCTTGGAGGAATGCAGGAGGGTCTTTGGCGCTGAAAAGTCCTTGATTGATGATAAGCACTGACAGTCATTGGTAATTGGGAGATACGTGAGGAGGAAGGTGGAGATTATACGATGTGAGCTGCAATTAAAAGCAGTGGACTAATGCAGTGGCAAAGGGCAGATTTCTGCCCCTGCCCTCGATTTAATGTCCAGGTCCGTGGTGGACAACATCGTTTCTACCTTCTACAGCGTACACTTAATTTCAACTAGTCCCGGCGCAGCCTCAACAACAACAAAATGGCGTTCACAAGTTTTTGAGTCGTCGTTATAGTCATAGTCTTCAGTCAGCGATTTATTCAGTGCCACTTCTGCACCCAAGGACCCGTACAGCATTACTGTTCGCAGTTACCTTCATCGAATCTACGTAAATTAACAACACGTCATAATTCTGGTCATGCGTTCAATTCATTGCACTAATCTTCGCACAAACGTGTGTAATTTTTGTCAAGAACCCGGTCAAGTTCGACCAAACTGGTTACCATCACGGCAGTCCATCTTTTCTGCAATTTAAGAATTAGTCGTCTTTCAAGTAACTTTAACTCAATTTATTTACTTCATGTGTCCTATCTATAGCACCTTCTCCTGGTTCGAAAATTGGCCCGCGTCTGTTTGGAGAAGTTATCTTTGCAGACTAGGTGAGGGGCCGATTTGACAGGAAAACAGAGACAAGCGCGTCAATAGTAGAGTCATTAGTTTGAATTTTATTTTTATCATACTGAGTAATTTTATCTTATTTTAAACTTATTGAGTAACTTTATCTATTGTAAATTTATCTGGGTAATTTAAATAATGAGAAAATTAGAATCTAGTCATAAAAACTGTGATATTTTCTAGTCAATGGTCTGTGATAAATAAAAGGTTTTAGATTAGTTGGATGTCGCGCGAGGGCGAACGTCTAGGCCTCCAATATGTGCGCGGTGCATATGTTGAGGATGATGGTGGGGCTTCAGGTGGTTCGTGGGGCATTTTTGCGAGGTGCAAAATGCCCATACCCCAGATGTGTGTCAGGGACATAGGTCAGGGATGACACTCTGTTATCGGAGTGGCGAACCAGGCATAAGGGGAAATTTGGTTTAAGGTAAAAGGTTTAGGTTTAGGTTTTAGGATAAGGTGGGTTGGGATATTTCGCAGGGTGCGAGATGTCTATTCCTCTGGCATGTGGATGGCGGCACAGGTCAGAGATGGTTTTCCTCAGACTTGTGTACGTCAGACGCATGTCAGAGATGCTGACGTCACGTATCTTGGTGATACGGGGACAGTCAAGTAAAAGGGTTAAAAGGTATTAAGGTATTAAGGTTTTATTGTTGGGAACGTTAATTTATTTTAAATAATATGGACGCTGGTTATCTGGAGGGAGTTTTGGGTTATAAATTCCTCGGGTACCTTAGACATGTCGGTGACCTTCAAGTCATCTGATGATTAATCTTTAAAAATATAAATTTTATTATTATAATAGTCAGGGTTCTAGGCCCAGCCACAACTGAGCCTAAGGGGGCCTCCGTCGTATCCGGGAACAAGATCTCTCGGATAAGGGAGAGCGGGCCCTCGGCAAGTTCAGGGGGTTGGTGCGTGGGCGTAGTAGGGGTGGTCCATACACCCTGACCTCACTAGGCGGAGACGGCGCGGTCATCTTTATTAATATCAAATTTAATTGTATTTCCGATTATAGCTTTCTTTTGGTAGAGTCAATTGAAGATTTGTTACTTGAATATAATAATAATTTGGTTATAGTTAAGATTTAATGGCAGTTGTTGAAGAACGAGGTCGCTGGTCTTTTGGGGATGACGAACGAGTCTGGGGGGAGAGAGTGTAACGGGGTGGAATGCCTCCACCTCGCGTTTTAATTTAAATTTCGACTCGCGCCAAAAGATCCGCCCTCCTTCCTCAACAACTGTCAATATTGAAGAAAATACAGACATTGATGCGCCGGGGTCGCTACGGTCGAGTCCCTCGACAATTGGTTTTAGGGGTTGGCCAACCTGAGTGGGGAGGTACGAGGCCCAGAGACGACGAGCGGTCGGTCTCTTGGCTCGCAGCAACCGCCGTGGACGGACGTGCTCAACCACCAACACCATGGTTTCCACTACGACTACTACCATCTACTACTACGACACGTGCTATTAGTCATACGTATAATGGGCCAAGAGCATATAAGCCCACCTCGGGTGGAAGCTTATTCTTATTTAATAAAGTTTTGGTTAAATTAAATATTTTAATAATTACTGTGGATTGGACCTGGTTACGTGGAATGGATCGGAATGGATTGGTGGACTTTGGAAGGAACTGGTTGGAGGTCTTTGGTCATGGAGGTAAAAATTCGTTGGAAGGAAGGACTGGTTTGGATTGGGAATTGTTGGAGTAAGTGAGTCGTTTGAATATTGTCGGGTTAACTATTTATTTGTTAAATAATATTTTTGAATTGAAAAGTCGTTAATTAATAATTTAGTCGAGTCAGTAGAAATTTAATAAAATCAAGTCGAGTTAGTTTCATCCGTCATATATAATTATTGTTCATCTTTTCATTATTATTTTGTAAAGCGACTTCGTTTAAATAAATGCCATAGTTCTTTTATAGTTCAATTAAATACCTTAGTTCATAAATTTAATAACAACCTTCCTGATAAGTTTAGTATAAGATCTCTCTCTAATTTTAATACTGCGTGGTCCAGTACGGGGTTATCCTCGTCCTGAGATTACTGAGCCTAGCTGGACAGGTACGTAGAACACCTTAAGTTTTACATATGTGTGGGCCCTTGTTTTATTACGACCACATTAGTTAATAAAACAAGTGGACCCATTACATAACACTAGCAGATCCCGCCCGCTTCGCGGGCAATAAATATTGTATTACTAATATAAATTATCATATGTATATATATATTATAAAAGAGGAAGTGATTGTGCCTATAGTACGATTTGAAGTAGAAACTAACTATTGCGAACGAATAGTGTTTGTATGTGGTAGTAGTCATGTCTCCCATGGTGCAAGGAGGTGGTTGTGAGTTGATAACTATGAGGGTGGGAAAGATATGGGGGTTGAAATAATATGAACTTGGAAAATGTATCTATGATTGGTTGTGAATATTCTAGATTGTTCTAGGAATTTCAAGAATAATCTAGACATTTCGAGAATAATCTTGAAATCTCAGTTCTAACATATAAATTAATTTTCCAAATAATTCGAAAATTGATTCTAATTAATCTGGAATGCTTCAAAATGAATTTGGTTAATTTAAATTACTCAAGTATAATTTTAATCAGTCAAGAATATCGATTATAGATCGATATAGATTATAGATTGTTCTAAAAATTTCGAGGCACATCTAGAATGCTCCAAACCGCACTTAGTTGATTTAAATCACTCAACATTCATTCTTAATAGTCTAGAATGTTGTAGATTGTTGCGAATATTTGGATAATCATTCGGAAAGCTCCAAATTATAATTAGTTGTTTCAAATCTCATAAAACGGATTCTAATTGGTCTAGAATGATTCGCAAGGTTTCGAAAATAACATTCTAGAAACTTCGAATATATATATATATATATATATATACAGGTATATATAGGTTTGTATTTACATTACTGTAAATGTAAATACATTAAATTAAATTACTCAAAAATGATTTCATTAATGTTGGATGCTTCCGATTGTATTAAAAGTTTGGAAAACGTCATAAAAATTGAAATATATATCTTAAAGTCGTAAGCTTATACGAAAATAATTGGAATAGCCCGATCAAAGAATAGTTTAGAATTATCGGAATTAATTTGAAAGATTGAATTTGATGATGATCATTATAATTATTATGAGTATTTTCAGTACTTTTTAAAATATTAAGGTAAAAGCCTCATCTATATCCGCTCACTTTTCATTGGAGTGAGATTAAATCACTCAATATAAATTGATAAATAAAATGAAATATCATATTGTTAGTTTTTTCTAGTTTTAAGTATCAAAATAAAAATTTAGTTTGAAAAATAATGTTGATAATTAATTATTATTAATTTTTTAAGCAAGGTTCTTGAGTGTATTCGTAGTCGCTCACTTAAAGTTGTCATGTACCATTACTCGATCAACACATGGCTCTATACTCGCTCAAAGTCAATATCGATTAAACTATGATAAGTTTATTGATTTGGAGAATAATTTATGAATTATGAAACTTTATTTTTCCATAATATAAAATTTCATGAATTTCAGAAATATATATAATAAGATAGAGTTCTAACAATTCGTAAAAAATTTGACGAATCATAAATTCAATCTAAGGAATGAACGTTAAAGCGAGAAATGCCCGGCAGAGCGTGATTTTGAAAACAATCACCTAATTTGAATTTATAATCT
This sequence comes from Microplitis manilae, assembly GCA_030273425.1. NCBI lineage: Eukaryota > Metazoa > Arthropoda > Insecta > Hymenoptera > Braconidae > Microplitis > Microplitis manilae. The sequence continues at coordinate 16,149,903 of CP092726.1, read as the reverse complement.
ATTATAAAAAAATTTGATACATGATATTTTAACGTATTTAAATTCACAAATAATTATTCATCAATACTAATTTTTCCAGTTGAAATTTTTTTTTTATAGAAATTATAAAAAACACATTAAACACTTAAAGTGAGCGACTAATGACACTAAGCGTATATAGGGACTTTTACTTTAATTAGAAAATTGAATAAAATTATTTCATGTCAAAAAAAGGACAGATTCATGTTTATTATGTTATTTTGTTTTATTTGAAAAAAAAGAACAATCGATAATCGATGGAATTTATTAAAACAAAATTTATAAAAATATACTTTTTATCATCAAAATCATAATAATATATAATTTAAAACCTTCTACACTGATAGAAGGATTTTTTAATATTTAATAAGCCTTATTAACTGTTAATAAATGATTTTTTAACATGAGATGATTTAATAAATATTTATTAACAGTTAATAAATCATTTATTAAATGCGATTTATTAACAGTTAATAAATATTTATTAACAGTTAACAAATATTTATTAATAGTTGATAAATCATTAATTAAAGACAATTTATTAACTATTAATAAATATTCGTTAATTGTTAATAAATATTTATTAACTGTTAATAAATCATTTATTAAAAAAGTTTAATAAAAAATAAGCAAAAAAGCTTTACTTTGACACTTTTTGTAACCTCAGAACTTTAATAAATAATAGAATTGAATTAGATGAGTAGATTTATAGTTTTCTTATGGAAAAAATAGACAAAATGAAATGAATCGTAAAAAAATAGTTGTAATAAATTACAGTTTTTTTTTGCGGTGAAAATTATTAGGGTAATATAAATTGTAAGAAGTTAAAATGTAAATTAGAAATATTCATAATTAATATTCGTTTGATTAAAATTTTTTATTTTTTTTTAACAACAAATATGCAAAAAATATAACATGTATGATAAATGAATATTTAGATAAATATATCTTAAATTGAGTCACGACGAGAACAACATGAACTCTGCTTGATGTAACATGGATTTCATTTCATCTCTATTATTTTCTTTAATTCTTTCGAAGTATCTAAATCAGTTATATCATGCTCTACAGAAAAATAAGAAAAACTATTTAACTAAAATGATAATTATTTTTATATTAATAAGTTTAAAGGTTTCCGATATGTATGAAGACTTTAATCTTATTCGTTTAATTGTACTGACTCATTAACATTGTATATAGTTCACCTAGACCCCATGAATTGACCAACACATCCATTTCAATCAATTTTTAAAAAACTTTATGGGCCACTTTAAATTTTTTTATTTAAAATTCGACACAAAAATATGTGTTTATGTTCAGTATTCAGTATCATATCTTTAACAATTGTTAAGAAGGGTTATAGTTTTATTTGTTTATGAACGATCTTCACAGCGCACCGTAAAAAAAGACACATTCACTCCAAAAATAATTTATTAACTGTTAATAAATATTTGTTAATTATTAATGCATATTTATTAACTGTTAATAAATGTACTTTTATTCCAAAGAAATATTTATTAAATGCTAACAAATATTTATTTGTATTTAATAAATGAAATTATTGCATCCAAACAAATGAATTTATTAACATTTAATAAATTCTTCTATCAGTGTATAAAACACGCAGAATTTTGTGGTGTAAATTTCATGTCAAAATATTCAGTAGTTTTTACGTGATGCGCGTTCAAAAAAAAGACCTGTCATTTTATAGATATAGATTAAGACTCCTCGATTGAAGCAGCTGATGCTAATAATTTTATGGGGTAGCTAATTCTGTTTATTTTAGGATCTTGGAACTGGTTAATTTAGTTATATTAACGGACTAGATTTTTATTGCAACTTATGCAACGTCAACAGTTGTGGAAAATATATTACTTTAGAAAACCACTTGTTTCAAGTTTTATAAGACCTACCCTAATTTAAGACTAGGATAATAATGAATAGGTAAAAATTAAAAGATATTTACATTATTTACAGTAGGGATTACACTATCTCTGACTTCTTTGTAATCGTCTTCGTAACTCTTTCGATTCCTTCGATTCTTCGGTTAGCCACCAGTACCTCTAATTTAGCCAATGAGCATCAAGATAGTCTCTTTTAGGAATAGTCTAAGAGCCAGCTTAAATCTGACAACACATATTTTACGGTATTTGAAATTTCGTCCAGTGAGACTTCTATACCCAGTAAACAAGCAATGGGTTCTAGCTAAGCACGGCCGCGGTAGGTTTGGGGTCCCTCAGGTCAGCCAGGTATGAAAATTAAGTAAATTTTTAAAGTATTTTACGGCGTCTGCCGTTTTAATATGTTATAATATACCTCTAGAAACATTGAAAAGTAACTATGGCTGCCGATTTTAAAGGTTGCAACATCACGGCAGTCACTTTTCAAAATTCGAAAAAAAAAATTTTTTTAAAGTACTTTACGGTGGCAGCCATTTTAATATATTATTTATTGAACTATTTTAAGCTAATATTCAAAATGGCTGACATTTTTTCCGGTTGTAAGTATCCAATTTACAGCGAAACCTTATCTGCAGACCGTGCATATAGTCTCGTCGAGAAGTGAGTTTTCTGCGAAAAATCGTTAAAGTTCTCTTAAAAATATGATGATTGCTGCATTGGATTCAGAATTAAATTCTAAGAAATGGGTATTTTTTATTTTATCTGCCATGAAAAATTTCATTTGTTATAAACAAAAAACAAAGAGACAAAAAAGGAGTCTCTGTTTTGTAGCTATAACTTTAGAAATATTAAAGTTATCTGAAACTAAAAATAAAGATCCTAAAATAGGAGAAAATTTTAAAAAAATAAGTCTCGAATCCCCGAGTTGTCGTTCCATTATTTATAATTTTTATTTAACGTGGAAAGTTGGGCTCCGCGCAACCGTTTCAATTTCGGCGCGTCGCCACCAAGCAAAGTATGCAACACAAAATAATTTTTTTTATAACATTCAATATTAGTTTAAAAATCTGAATAAATTATTGGGTCATCTGGACACTTGAAGGAATATAGCCACGCAAAATAAAATTATCATTGTTTTTTTCATTTATCCACTATTTAAATTATTTATTAAGATATCATTTTTTTTTTAATCATCATTTACAATTCTCAATAAAATTAGGAAAAAAATTTTTTTTTTATTTGAATTTTCATTCTATATTTTATAAAAAAATTTTCATTTTCTTTGTATTTTTTTTGTTTATAAAAAAATGGACTATTGGAATTTTTAATTATATCTTTGAAACTATTGAAGTTACGGCTTCTATGATTCTAGACAATTTTATAGAGTAATTATTGGACTATTTATTAATAATTTTTTTTTAAGTTTTTAATTCCATTTATTTATCTTTTTCTTTATTTATTCATATTATTACAAGGTTAAGGGTACATTTTCTGAATTTCATTGACCTTATATTCCTACCTCACGCCAATAATTTATGTTGTTCTTGCTGCTTCTTTTAGTTTTGGAATTTCCAATTTATTACTTAACGTTCGTCGAAGCAAAAACTCGAAATTTTTGACCAGTAGTGCAGCCTGTAAGGTATTTACAGAATTAATTGAACTTTTTACAATTTTTTAATCAGACTTTCAAATTTTGAACATTTGCATGCGTTAAAGTCAATTTTACAACTTTAGTGCTCATAGCTGTATTTGTGATTTTTTAATGCTACGAAAAAAAATATAAAGAAAATGGAAATTCGTTTATCAAATATAGAATGAAAATTCAAATAAAAAAAAAAATTTTTTCCTAATTTTATTGAGAATTGTAAATGATGATTAAAAAAAAAATGATATCTTAATAAATAATTTAAATAGTGGATAAATGAAAAAAACAATGATAATTTTATTTTGCGTCGCTATATTCCTTCAAGTGTCCAGATGACACAATAATTTATTCAGATTTTTAAACTAATATTGAATGTTATAAAAAAATTATTTTGTGTTGCATACTTTGCTTGGTGGCGACGCGCCGAAATCGAAACGGTTGCACGGAGCCCAACTTTCCACGTTAAATAAAAATTATAAATAATGGAACGACAACTCGGGGATTCGAGACTTATTTTATTAAAATTTTCTCCTATTTTAGGATCTTTATTTTTAGTTTCAGATAACTTTAATATTTCTAAAGTTATAGCTACAAAACAGAGACTCCTTTTCTGTCTCTTTGTTTTTTGTTTATAACAAATGAAATTTTTGATGGCAGATAAAATAAAAAATACCCATTTCTTGGAATTTAATTCTGAATCCAATGCAGCAATCATCATATTTTTAAGAGAACTTTAACGATTTTTCGCAGAAAACTCACTTCTCGACGAGACTATATGCACGGTCTGCAGATAAGGTTTCGCTGTAAATTGGATACTTACAACCGGAAAAAATGTCAGCCATTTTGAATATTAGCTTAAAATAGTTCAATAAATAATATATTAAAATGGCTGCCGCCGTAAAGTACTTTAAAAAATTTTTTTTTTCGAATTTTGAAAAGTGACTGCCGTGATGTTGCAACCTTTAAAATCGGCAGCCATAGTTACTTTTAAATTTTTCTAGAGGTATATTATAACATATTAAAACGGCAGACGCCGTAAAATACTTTAAAAATTTACTTAATTTTCATACCTGGCTGACTTGAGGGACCCCAAACCTACCGCGGCCGGGCTTAGCTAGAACCCATTGCTTGTTTACTGGGTATAGAAGTCTCACTGGACGAAATTTCAAATACCGTAAAATATGTGTTGTCAGATTTAAGCTGGCTATTAGACTGTAAGTTAAAATATCTAACAGACTTCATAAGATTTTATGAATCATTACAAAATCGGTATTTTCAAACAATGTTACGTTATTTGGTCATTTCTAAATTATTTTACCAAACGTATGTATACGGAAAACTCAAAAAAACTAGTATGTGCCTATATCCGGGCAAATCAAGCCATATCAAACCTGATCAAGATTTTTTTTGACAAGCATATTAAAATATATATACCCTTATCAAGTTATATCAGGTCATATCAAGACATATCAAATATGACATCGACATATCAAGTTGATATGGCTTGATATGGCCAATTTTTATATCAGACTATATCAGAATATATTTTAAATTATGTATGGGCATATCAGATCATATCAGGTCAGATATGAATACATTAAATTTTTTGATATGGCCATATCAGATCATATTAGGCTTGATCAGAAAATTTTTTCACGGGCTATCATAATTGGTTGAATAGGCTTCAAAAACACGACTCGTTAAAAAATTCAAATATATATATTCCCGACTAGAAATTGTCTAAATACATATTTTGGGTCCCAATTGGAAATCGCAGAAGCATGCCCGCTAGGTCTACCCCAGTTGGAACCTTATCGGGAACTTGTTGGGAGTGCCCAATGCAAAAATTATTATTATTTTATTAACTTTTATGATTCATATATATCATAATATCTGATATGCTCAGAATTTGATATTGAAACTTTTTTTTTTTAAAATTCAATAATGAAGCAAATTTACTTTTCACGCTCGTACACAATATTTATATTAACATTACTTATTTTCATTTAAATTATTTATAAACAATTCCATTTTATCAAATTTATTTAATTTTCAAATCAAATTATTTTTCACTTCTGCTGAACAGGATATTCTGTTTTGTGTACCTCCCTTCTCTCTATTCTATTTTTCTAGTATAATTTTGATTGACTGAAATTTTGATTGAATTAAATTTTCCTTGATTTACTTGAAGTACCCTGAGGTTTTAATTAGGTAATCCATTTAACCGTAAAACTTTTTGATCCTTTTCAATAATTTATTTACTGCCTAACAATTAAACAAAGTACATAATGAGAATGTAATTATTCAAAGAGTACGTTGATCATTGCATCACAGATTTTTAATTTCTTCAAGTTATTCTTTGGCATCATAATAAATATACTTTTTACTCTCACGCGATCGCATAGGTGAATCATCACAGTGGATAGCATCAAAGACTTTGAATCGGAAGGATGCGTGTTCGAGCCCAGCAGCAATCGGGATTTTTTGATCAATCAAAATCATGCATAATTTCTCTATGTAACGCTTCTAATATAATAGAATACATTTCGGATCTGGTTAAAATTGTTTTTTTTTTTTTTTTTCGCAATTAAATATTTTTTTAGTAGAGATCGTATGTTTGGAAATCCGTAGGTCTTAGCCAATTGGGAACCTATAAGAATTGCCCGATCAGGGCCCAAGTACGTTTCTGCGTTACATCCTGCAACGGGTAAAACTGGGGTTAAATTATTAATTAATAGTTTATTGTTAAACTGAAAATAAACCATCCAAAACCAGAAACGATGAACCAGTAAATAAATAAACCAATATCTGAATGTGAGAAAACTTACTAATTAACCAATATTATTTTAAGTTAAACTAGAATATCCCAGAAAGCAAAATTAGCAAATATACAACAAAACTACCCCTTTTTCCTCGGTTTAGCTCGCCGGAGTCCAGGGTTGCAAAGGGGTTCCCAAAAGACAGACAATAGTAATATAGAAAAGAAAATAGAACTTTTATTTTAAACAAAAAAACTCTTTCATGAGCCTTGAGCCCCCTATTCTACTACCTTTACAATGGGCAGCCATGGTTGTAATTTTTAACTCATGGTTTATTCACGATTTATTACTGTTTAAATAAATCATACACACGGTTACGCATTCGGATCACACACACACACACAGAAGTACGCGGACTAGTGACGCGGTTCTACCCCCCTCCCGGATGCTTCAGGGGTGTCTGGTCGACTACCCCGTCGGCCCTACACGAATTCCCCTTCCCATGAGGGTAAGCGGATGGTCTTCGTCTCACCCCCACCTACTCGGCTAAATTCACCCTGTGGCAGAAGGCCTCAGAGTGGAAATCCTCAACCCTCCATGAGAGAAAAGATTCACTTACCTGGTCCGGTCGGACTCCTGGTAAGAGGAACTTCCTTATAGTTGACGGGCCAGCCCTCAAACTTCCCGCTGTTTTCGAGCTCCCTGAGCTCTTCGCGCTCGAAAATACTTTTTTATGCCTTTGTTTTCGAAAAATAACGTTTTTTACTATTTTTTCTCCAACGATATCTCTCGAACGAATTCACCGATTGCTACGGTTGAGGCGGCAATTGACGCGTTTTATTGAGTTCTAGAGCTGATTAAATTGTAGAACTGATTTATCTAGTCGTTTTTGAGAAATTTCAAAAAAACTACAAAAAAAATTTTTTTTTACTTCTTTCGTTAACGGTTTCTCTTGAACGAATGAACCGATTTTTATAGTTGAGGTGGCACTCGACGCGGCTTATAAAGTTCTAGAGCTAATTAGATTTTGGAATCAATCCATCGAGCAAATTAAAAGTTATTAAAAAAAAACATTTTTGAAAAAAACTTTATTTTTCAAATATCTCCGAACGAACCCTACTGATTAGGCTCAAATTTTCAGTGCTTGTAGTATTTAACAAGCCGCGTCGAATGAAACATTGGTGATCAAAGTCGGTTCATCCGTTCAAAAGTAACAGAATATTTACATGCATAAGTACATACATACACTCGGACATTATCTTGAATTTAGTCAGAATAGCTTCCTAGAACCTCAAAACGTCGACATCTGTTGGAATTTCGATTTTCGCAAATCGGGGTGAAAACAATAACTTCCCGAAATTTTTGAAAATCATTGATTTTCTTAGCGGGAAGTTAAAAATTGTAATGCAATGAAAAGATTTAAATAAAAAATTTATTTAAGCAAATTTTTTTATGTTGGGATTTTGGTGGGATTTCATTGGGTTGGCCTAAAGTTTCTGTAGGGTGTACCGAATTAAATCCCTATAATGTATGCTTTATTATATGACAATTGGATACCAATAGGTTTTACAACTTTTCTTCTAGTTCGTTTATGTTCAAATCTCCCGCGCTCTCATCATGATTCTCACAGCGGATAAATGATCGATACTATAGTCGATACTGCAGTCGATCACTTATCCATTATAAGCGGCTCCGCTAGTCGTATTCTCATCGCAACGACCGCTCGAGTGGGGATGAAGAAGAAGGAAGCTCTATCTCTCTCACACGTTCGCGCTCTCTCTCTTACATATTGCTTAAAGTGTTCTCATGGCTGACGCCTCGTGCATTCTTTAATCTTAGTGCTTTTTTGTAATCTTTTGCGTTCTCATTATTTTTACTTGTGAATTTTGAGTTAAATAATTTATAGTAATTATTTCTTGCATTATTTTTGCTCTCATTTGCGTAAATTCAGTGATTCTCAATTAATTCTCAGCAACACGTGTACCGGCAGTATTCGCGCCTAGCCGCCATCTTGACCGCGTGTACGCGTTATTAAATTCTCACCAAATAAATAAACATAAACGCTTTTTAGTGCTAATCTCATTCAATAATAGTTTTCATTAGTGTATATAGTGTAAATAAAATATTAAAAATTAATATTTATACAATCTCAGTGTTAAATAAATTTATTCATCACCCGCTAATTCACACACACCAGATCCTTTCATCCTTATAATTAATTAGATATTAATTATTTAAACAGTTTATTTCATTAACTAATGTGGTCGTAATAAAATAAGGGACACGCATGTGTAAGACTCAAGGTGTCTTACGTACGTGTCCGGCTATGCTCAGTCATCTCAGGACGAGGATAATCCCGTACTGGACCACTTATTATCAAAATTAGATAAAGATCTTATACCAATCAGGACGGTTGACAAGGCTAGATAATGAATTAATATATTATAGTAAAACTGATAACTTTGGAATTTATTAAAAACGAAGTCGCTTTACAAATAATTAAATGCTGAAAGATGAATATCAAAATTCGACTGAATTAAATATTGCAATGATTCGACTGATATTATAACAAAATATAAGAACTTGATTAATTTATTTTGTTACTAAACTGACTCGATAAATCATAATAAAACTTTTACAATCGAATAACCCGACATAAGATAACGACTGAACTTACTCCAACAAATCCACCGGTCCTCCATTCAACGAACCTCCTTCTCGAATCCAATAAACCTCCAATCCTCCAAATAACGAATCTTCAGTCTAATAAATTTACCAGGTCCAAATTCCTACGACGAAAATTTATAAATTATAATTAAAATAAGCTTCCACTTTAGGTGGGCTTATATGCTCTTGGCCCTTAATAGAAATAATAATGGCTAGCAGGACGTGTAGTAGTAGATGGTAGTTGTAGTAGAAACTAAGTTGGTAGTAGTACTAGTAGTAGTAGTAAAGCACGTCCTTCCACGGCGGTTGCTGCGAGCCAAAAGACTGACAGCTCGTCGTCTCTGGCCCTCGTACTTCTCCACTCAGGTTGGCCAACCCCTGAAACCAAACGTCGAGAAACTTGACATCAGCGACCCTGGCGCATAAGTGACTGTATTTTCTTCAATATTGACAGTTGTTGAAGAAGGAGTCCGGTTTTTTTGGCGCGTGTCGAAATTCGAATTCAAATGCAATGTGGAAGCATTCCACCCCGTTACAACAGATAGTAAAATAGTAGTTTATCTATCGAGTGCGATCTATTTTAAGACATTCTTACATTTCCTCAGAATATCAATTCCTATTTAGCAGTGTAATGCTGAATAAGAGTACATGGCAAAAATAACCGAATGGGTATTGAGGGAGATATTGTCACGGGGATGTTTTGTCCGGGGATGTTTTGTCTGGGGATGAAAACGCGCGGAACCTAAATACAGAATGTATTTACTAATATCTGTTAGTAAATTTTACTAAAATATTGTAATTGTTACTAAATTTTTTCCTCTGTGTGTCTATTTCTAATACACTCATAGATCTCCAGTAATTCAACGCAATGAAAGATTAAATTAAACGCCGTTTTTTTTTTAACTTCCCGCTAAGAAAATCGATGATTTTCAAAAAATTCGGGAAGTTATTGGTTTCACCCCGATTTTCAAAAATCGGGTTTTTATCATATGTTGACATTTGAAGGTGTGAGGATGCTACTTAGACATTTTCAGAGCGATGTCTGTATGGGTGTATGTATGTGTGTGTGTGTGTGTGTGGATGTAAACCTCTCATATCTTTTGAATGAATGAACCGATTTACATTTTTTTGGCGGCATTTGAAAGATTTCTTCTCAACTTAGATTTTTAGAAAATTTTAGATCATTAAGTCAAATAGTCTCTGAGATATTTAAGAAATACGAAAAAAAAAAAAAAATTTTTTTCCGTTTTATTTGGATATTTTGAAAACTGTCAAATTGATCAATTCCAAAATCTAATCAGCTCTAGAACTCGATAAAAGCTTTCGATTGACGCCAAGAACGTCTCAATCGGATAATCTGTTCGGAAGATATCGTCGACGAAAGAAATAGTGAAAAACGGTTTTTTGCGAAAATCATCGTAATGACGAAACCAATCATTCACAAAATTTAATCAGCTCTAGACCTCAATAAAACGCGCTGATCGCCACCTTAAACGTCTCAATCGGATAGTTCATTCGAGAGATATCGTCGACGGAAGAATGAGAAAAAAACGTTTTTTATCGTTTTTCGTGAATATTTCGGAAACTATTGAGTCGATCAATTCCAAAATCGAATCAGCTCTAGAACACGATAAAAGCATTCGATCGCTGCCAAGAACGTCCCAATCCGGTCGTTCGTTCGAGAGATATCGTTGACGGAATAATCAATGTAAAATCTGTATCAGCTTTTTTCATTGAATAGTATCATAATTACAGAACAACATAACTCAAAACTGATATGTTTTTGTTTATGTGAGTTATTGGAAGTGACTTCTTAAAAATCATCAAGTTCGCTCGTTTCACGATAAACTTACACCATATAGATACAACGTATCACGTAAACTTATTTTTGAGCGAACTATTGAACATAATTGTCAATAAATATGTAAAAAACGCTTATTTATTAATTATTTTGGAGTCTAAATTTTTCAATTTTAATATAATACGTAATCCTTTTGAGCTTGGAAAGCTCATAAAAAATGAAACAAAGGTATGTTCAAGCTCGAAGAGCTCGAAAATGTATTTATAGTAAAGTTTTGGAGATCTTAAAGCTCGAAAACAGCGGAAAGTTACGGGGCTGGCCCATAGGGCTAACCGATGCCCAGATTTTTCTTTTTTTTTTTTGAATCTCCTGTTCTTATTTGATCGCTTCTTTGTTTGTAGTCATAGTTTAATGTCAACGACAAATTTGCTTAGTTCTCAAATCTATGGGTCTACCGACCTCTACCGACACGCTCGTACACATTATCACGCTCGGTTAACAGGTATTTGTTTGTGGTATTTTCAGCTCTTTGAGATGACAATTTGCGATTTCATAGCTACAATAATGTTGATTTAACATTCAATGGTTAATGAACATTCCATGAATATATGCATGAATATCATATGTATTATATGAAAATAATAGAAATCAAGTAAACCATATTATTTTGGTAATACTAGTACGATTTAATAATTCAATGTAAAACAAAGTGAATGCATCTACGATGTTAAAATAAGTAGATTTGCATTAGACCCCTTATGTCAGCCTGTCAGCCATGTAGTGGCTACTGAAAGCCATATAGTATTTCCTGAGTTAGAGGGAAACAAAACCCTTTAATATATTAATCTTCTGCAAGAACACCCCTGTATAGAAATTCCCAGTGAACACATGACCTTATTCTGACGTCATACGTAGTTCATAGAAATGTCACGGCATCTTATGTAAATTTGATGTCAATCTGACGTTCTACATGACTTTAAAATGATGTAAAAACTTGACATCATATTGATGTAAGCATGACTCTTGTATGACGTCACAGTTGTGATTTATGTGTTACGTACGCTGGACGTCATATTGATATAAGCATGACTCTTGTATGAGGTCACAGTTATGACTTATGTGTTACGTACGCTTGACATAGAATCTACATCACATTGTTACGTAGTAATAAAGTCATAATTGAATATCATATTGACGTAATTTAAAAATCATACATTTATCTCAGTAGCGAAGTCACGGTTTTACGTAATATGGATGTCACTCTTAAATCATATCTTTACATCAGTGACAAGTCAATATTTTACGCAATGCTGATGTAATTTCTGAGTCATAGTGTTTATAGCATCTATTTATTAACATAAAACAATCATAGAATGAATTTTTGAAAATGTGTAAATGTGTAAGAATAACAACTAAATTTCGAATATTCTTGGGGCCAAAGTAATCGATAAACTCGATAATGTATTTCAGACGTTTTAGATTAAAGCATTAGAGTGAGCATAAAGAAATTAACTTTATTTTTTTAAATAATATACCGAAAATGCTATTGAGGATGACAAAGAAAATGGAACGACAGTTTGAACTCTTTTGATATTAAGATTGTCAAGTTTAGTGCTGCAATTTTTCAATCGATTAAATATCATACAATTATTTAATGTTTTGCAAAATTTTATATAAATTTTTTAAATTTCACATTATAACAAAAATCTAAAAAAATTCGAAGAAACTTAATTAAATTTTATATAATTTTTTATAACTATCATTTATGTTCATGGAGTTTTAAATTTTGTGAAAATCCATCATGAAAACTTATGTACTCTGTCTTTACCGGCATTTTACTCTAAATACATCAATTAAGCACAAGACTTGAACTCTCGTGATGTGACCAGTGAGCAACGTTCAGGACTGCCAGCCAAGAGGAGCCGTGTTCGAACCCAGCAAACGCCCAGGATTTTTTCATAATTTACTGTTATCAAATCTTGTTTCTGAATTGATAATGCGTTTGCGCGATAATAATCAAATCAAAAATTCGGTTCTTAATTTTTTTCTTTTTTTTTTTTTTTTTTCAAAAATATTTTTTCCGAATTGATGATTTTGACATCACTCATATGTCATACTGACGTCATGGAATGTCACACAGACATCACATTTACGTCATGTATACGTCATTAGTTTTACGTCATAATCTTACGTAAAAAAGTGGGAAATAATGAGTCACACCTGACTCATTCATAACTCATATCTTACGTAAATCATGACAGCGTAACGTCACTCTGACGTCACATTTACGTAAATGTGTTTACTGGGTTATGATATTTGCTAATACTTAACCCTTTAACGGCGAAGTCGGACAAAATAGTACGCACAGCGTCAAAGTGGGGATAGCCTACAGCGTGCGCTCACATTCCCCACTACCTCAGTTTATGAGATTCAGGCTCAGCTATTACCGAAATTCACTCATGTTGTGGGTTCCTTTGGTACCCTTTTATTTGCTATTTTAATGTTTTCAACGATTTTATTTTGTTAATTATTTTCAATATTATCAATTATTTCAAGTTTTAAAAGAAATTTAAATTTAACTTTTTTTTTTTTTTTAAATATGAATTTCTCATAATTTCATTTCTTTTTAAATTCTTATTTTTACGTACGGCACTGTTTGCCAGAGCTCACGGATACACACTAACGTAGATACGCACCGCCTGTTTGACAGGCCACAAAGTAGGGGAAACGCCCAGAAGCGTTAAAGGGTTAATATCATACGCATATCTCATTAAAATTTTTTGCTTTAACTTTTTGGTTTTCAAAATCAAAAATATCTAAAAAAAATAACGATTATTGTGCAATTAGTCCAAGCATAACAAATTCAGTTCTTAGGAAATGTAATAAATGGAGATTTTACACTGTGAAAAATTAGGAGTGAATCCGGATTTTATTTCAATCCAAATTCATTCCGTCACTCGGAGTTCCAGAGTTTTTAAGAAAAAATCACCGCATGCGGAGTGAAAAGGGATTTTTTTCATGGACTAAGTGATCTCAGAGTGATACAGATTTTATTTTAATCAGCATTAACTCAGGTCTGGAATTTTAATACTTGAATAAATTTAATAGAAACAGCTGTTACCAAGTTATATCAATAAATAGTTGATTGAGACATTAATAATTAAACAAAATATGTTATGTTTTTAATTTTTAAAATGGTTTATACCTGACTAGATATTTTTACAATGAGAGAAACAACTGGTTTTCTGAACTATGAAAAACATAGTTCAATGAAGCCTCCACTATTACCCTCAGTTCAGATAACTAATATATAGTTGTAAAATGTACGATGTGTCATAGTTGTTTTAACTGTGTTATGGTTCAATGAACAATTACAATAGCGAACATAACTAAGTAAAAAATGGTATTATTATGACAAATAAATAATACAGGAAAATCCTTAATTATATTAATTTATGACTTAAATGATAATAAATTAAAGAAATTATAATCGTACGATTACTGAAATATTTGTGATTCTGCTAAAGAGTAAGTTCAGAAAAATAATATTAAATAATCACCACAACAAAACAAATGTTTAGTTAAAACTACTACTTTCAAATAGTTTCGGGAACTATGATATAGTTCAAGAAACTATAAATATTAATTAAGATGACTATTTTTTCATTTCCATTCCTTTCTAGTTACCACAACCATGAACTTTCTCTCAGTGTAGGTACCTACACCCTACATTAGGATGTAACGCAGAAACGTACGGGGGCCCCGATCGGGCAATCCCTATAGGTTCCCAATTCGGTAAGACCTACGTATTTTCAAACGCACACAGAAAGAACGCTGACTTGGCCCAAGATAATTTTTGCCTTCATTTTTTTTATTCTTGGGATGAGTAATTGGGTTTTTTTAATCCGAGAACATTTTCCTCGACAAATATAAAAATGTTATATCAAGAATAATTAAATTTTAATTCAAGTTAAATAATCTTCCTTTAAGAATATTTATTTTAAGTCAAATTTTTTTTGTTTCTAACCAAGTAAAAAAAACTATCAAAACAAGATACTTTTCTGTCTTGGTTGGTGAGTATAGTAAATTGTCACAATATATATCAACATCTCAAACTAAGAACTTTTTTTGCGTGGCAGAAAAACATTTACTCTCAGTTTGAGAAAACTACATTATCGAGTCAAGACAGCGGTCTATTGGAATGAGAAAATTTTAATTTTGGTTTAAATAAATTATATTCTTAACTTAATAAAATAACTTTTCTTGAATCATGCAAATATTTACTTAACGGAAGACATAAAATTCTCCCATTGATGATTTTTCTCCTTGACTTAAAAAAAATGTAGTCTCGATTCAAGAAAATAAATGACTTTACTAAAAAAAATATATCGTCCTATATTTTTGAGTGAATTTAACCTAGTATAAATATTAAATGTTGTGAAACAGGATATGTATATATGTATATTTAGAATATTACAATACGGCAGTCGAAGGAATACGAAATAAACATCCTCGATTAATGGTTTATGAACAACTTGAGAGAAATAAATGGTTTGTTCATGGTAGGAATCGAACCCAGACCGATTCGGCATCACGCGAGAGATTTACCAGTTATGCTATCCGATCATTCCCTGAACATTCGTTTACTTTATCCATATCCAGTAAGCACATTGTATAATATAGAGTCTACACCGTCTACACTACAGCCAATTTAGTATAGTGCAGTTAGCTTTCCCAAGAGAATTTTTGCGTTGAGCCGTGAGCGCAGTTGCTGTTGGTTCAAACGTCCACGCTTACTCGTCGCAACACAACAAAATACTAAAAACAAGATATTGATTATAATTGAGTTGAGTATTTTTAATTCTTGACTCGAGTCACAAATCATCTGGATTCAAAATAAATTATTCTTCAAGAAAGAATATTTTACTTTTTGGACAATTGATTATATATCGGAACAAAATATTTATTTTTCTCACTTTAAGAAAATATTTCTTACTTCAATAAGCATATATTATATTGGTTGAATAAAAAAAAAATCTTATGCCTAGATGACTAAATTTAAGAAAATTTTGTTCTTGAGCCAAGAAAATTTTTGTTTTCATTCAAAATTGAAAAAAATATTCTTGTGGCAAGAAAAAATTTCCTGCGCCAAGATATCCTTTTTTTCTATGTACGATCTTTACTAAAAAATATTAAATTGCGAAAAAAAAAAATAATTTTAACCAAATCCGAAATGTATTCTATTGTATTAGAAGCGTTATTTAGAGAAATTATGCATGATTTTGATTGATCAAAAAATCCCGATTGCTGCTGGGCTCGAACCCGCATCTTTCCGATTCAAAGTCTTTGATGCTATCCACTGTGATGGTTCACCTATGCGATCGCGTGAGTGTAAAAGTAAATTTATTATGACGCCAAAGAATAACTTGAAGAAATTAAAAATCTGTGATGCAATGATCAACGTACTCTTTGTATAAATACATTCTCATTCTGTACTTTCCCGATAAAAAATGTTTAGATCCAAGCAAATATGATTGGATCCAAATGGTCAGATATGCTTGGATCCAAATTTTGGCGTGATCCAAGCGGATCAAAACAGATCTGACAATATCCAAAGAGATCTCACTATATCTAAGTATATCCAAACAGATCTTAAAATATCCAAACATATTCAAACAGATCTCACTATATCCACGAATATATAAGTGTATCCAAGCAGATCTGCGTAAATGTCAATCTTGAAAGATATCTACATAGATTTAAGCACATATATCTAAAGAAGTTTCACTACATTCTTATGAATGCATGTATAAATATTTTATACTTAGGACCATTCTAAAAACAATATCTACTCACATCTTGGATCTTATTGCTATTACCTCTTAATGCTCTTGATGAACCTCTCTATAACATATATCAAAAGTCAATTTATATTTAAGTAAAAAAAAAAAAAATAGATGAATACTTCAGAAACATTGATCAAACTGATTTATTTTATTTATTCATTATAATATCAAGTATATGATTTACATAACGTATGTATCAAAATCAGTAAGAAAGAAAAAATTTTTTTTTATTTTCGTATATAACTCAGATATTCGTGTATAATTAGACAAAAAAAGTCTATATTTAATGTCTTATTCGCAGTAGAACCCCACCAGTTCGACGATTCAGGAGCCTTACCTGTATTAAAATATTATTGGATCTGACCGAATATGACTACATATAGACACACGTTTTTGAATATAGTCATAAATTCTTGGATATACGTATATTTGCTTGGATATGAATTATTTTTGCATCTATATACCCACATACATACAGTTGGGTCTGAGAAGACATAACTCTATGTATTTATATATGCTTGGATGTAAGTATTATAACGGTGGGCCCTGGCTACTTCGTGTCCAGTAGCCACGAACCACAGTTACAAAATTTTCCCGAATAATTAATTAATTAATATTAAGTTATTAAATATAAATATAATTTATAATTATTATATAGCTGGTTCAGGACGGGAAATATCTCAGGAGTAGGTAGACTCGTTCTGACCGGACACGCGGCTGAAATATAACTTATTCTAAGTGACGCTGGTGATAAGAAATTTTTTCAAAGACACTCAATAAAATATAACAAATTTTATTTAACCAAATCCCATATTTTATATACAAAATAGTTTCCCCTTTTATTAATCTAATTTTATTATTTATTAATTGGAAAATAAGCGTCCAGCATTAAATTAATTAATTCTTAAAATGCACAAAGAATTATTGGACGTGGGGAACAAAATTAATAGTCAATCAAATAAATACTGCGTTGAAGAGAGAGAAAATATTTGTTACAATTTTATCTAGACTTATCTAGTTGTACGTGGGTTACTGGTGGTATCTGTCTTCGATTAGTTGCGGGCTTCTTGGACTCGACGTCGATCCTCTTCGGTAGATCCTCGCGGGCTCCTTGGATTCGGTGTCGATCCTCTTTGGGCAGACGTTGCACACCAAACCTTCACCCTCACAAATTAAATTTGGATTCGCGGGTTGAACCCTGGCTTAGGCTGGCCTCTAACAAATTTTACTCTACCTGAACAGAGCAGTGGGCTGGGGTTCTTGCAAAGCAAAGACCCGCACTTATTCAAACTCGGCAACGTATGTAAAATTTACCAACTTACCTCACGGCTTATTATTTATTAATAGAATTCTTATAATAAAATAAACTTATCAGTTTCTTAATTAATAATAACATTCTTAATAGACGATTTAATAATTTTTACCAGTAATATAGGATAATAAATAAGAGGAACAAATAGTAGATAAAATGAATGATTAACAATAAGTGCAAGTTTATTGCCAATTATAATAATAAAAATTACTTACAAGAAAATGCAAGCGCTGGATGTAATATAGAAAGATGTGTAGCACAGTATGATTTTATATTACGAGTATCTCGCCAGTACGTACAGTGATAGTTACTTAAACTAACTTTATTTGTAATAATTAGTAACTAAACAATAAAATATAATTGCAAGATAATTGCCAATAATGTACAGAATATCGCAAGTTAATTGCCCGAGTTACAACTAGGCTTTTGCAAGTGAATTGCCTGAATTAATACTGAATAATTAATATAAAAACGTCTGTACGCTAATTGATCCAGGATTGAAGTGATTGACCGATAAATTTGGGTGTAGGACTAGCCTCGGGACTCTGTCCCCACTTCACCCTTACGGACATGCGTCAACGTGAAAATTAGTCATGTGACCCCGGCACTATGACTTGTGTAGTTTCAGACGGAAACAAGACGGGGGAAAATGGGAACCACAAGGCTGAGGACGACGAAGACAATTCACATTGTCTCAAGGTATATTGAATTTTTATATTGGTAAAAGCGTGTGTGAGTGAAAATCGTAATTATGGAAATCGTGGTAATTAAATAAGTTGTAAGTAAATGTGATAAAGTAGTGAGCAATGTTAAAATCACGTAGAGGGTCCAGGGGACCGGGTGAACTAATTGAATAAGATTTTGTCACTATAACGGTGGGCCCTGGCTATTGCGTGTCCAATAACCACGAACCACAGTTAATAAAACTTCCCGATTAATTTTAATTAATTAATTTTAAATTACTAAACATAAATATAAATTAAAGATTATTTTGTTATTGGTTCGGAAAGACGAGAAATAGATCTCAGTATGTAGGTAGACTCGTTCTCACCGGACACGTGGCTGAAATATAACTTATTCTAAGAGACGCTGGTGATGAAAGAAATTTATTATCAGAGATTCAATTCAATTATATATGATGAATTTTATTTAACCCAATTCCCCAAATATTACTTTCACAATAGTTTCCCCTTTTATTAATTAATTAATTACTTATAAGAACAAATATGCGTCCAGCGACAATGAATAAATTTATTAAAAGCGCACGAGACTTATTGAACGCGGGCAACAAATTAATAATCAATCAAAATAAATACTGCGTTGAAGAGAGAGAAGAGGGTTGTGAATAATTTGTCGAAACTTATCTGGTTACACGTGGGCTTACTGGTGATATCGGTCTCCGATTGGTTACGGGCTACTTGGACTTGACGTCGATCCTCTTCGGGCAGACGTTGCACACCAAACCATCACACTCACTTAATAATCAAATTTGGTTTTTTCTTTAACCAGGCAAAGGAGTCGCAAGGATCTCCTTATTTAATTGATTCGAGTAAAACAAATATCACTTATAATAAAATCAATAATATAGTTTAATATATAAGAAAAGTTTCGATAAATAAAATTATTCTGGTAACAGACTAACCGAGATAGAATTAAGTGTTGGACTTAATGACTAGATATAGCAAACTTATAGACTAGATATGGTTAGGCCGACTCAAATAAATTATTATGAGTCCTGGTGCTAGAGTAGGGACCTCACTAAGTGTCCTCAGTCTACTCTAGGTGATGGTCAGGGCCTAAGTCCCCGAACAAGTGTTTGCTGGCCCTTTTATATGTTAATTTTGGAGGGATGGAACTACCCCACTGTCGTCTAAATTCAAATAGAACTTGATCCAGGTGGCCTTTGACATTGCCCCAAGTGACTAAGGAATGTTAATTAATATACAATAATAAAAATAGATGGCTTTAGAATCAATTAGATTTTTGCGCTCGATTTCAAGTCGTAAAATCAAAACGCATGTTTACATCACGTAGAGGGTCAAGGTGACCGCGTGAAATAAGTAAAGTTGCGTATAGCGTCTAGGGGACCGCGCGGGATTAAAATTAAGGTTTTAACCACGTAGAGAGTCTGGTTGACCGCGTGGAGTTAAGTTTAAGTTATTAAGTGTCTGTGTAAAATAGTCCAGGAGACTCAGAGTGAGTGTGTGTGTGATATAGCCAAAGGTAGTTGGCGTTAGGTTTATGAGGGTTTAATAAAGTTATAAGGTGTATAATGGTCATAAAAGTTTATAAGGTTTATAAAATGAAAGGTCATAAGAATATAAAATAAAATATTTTCAAGGTTAACTACATAAATAAAGGTAAAATTGTTCAAAGTAAAATCAATAAATTGATTATAAATTATCCTTCCTCATCCTTCTTTTATAAATTAATTTTACAACGATCCTGATGATCTAAGATCCGGTTCTGAGAGGTCGTTATTACTTCCAGTGGCGCCCTTAAATAAGGACGACCAGAGTAGTAGCATAGCCCTGTTATAGCATAAAAAATCTTGATATACTTCTCGAGTAAAGGTCAAACATGATAGTTTTTCATCTGCTGTATTAATGGTCAATCAGTTTGAGTGCAATGAACTAAGTGAATTCTCCGCAGTAAGTTATACGCGTTAAATTTGCCGTATAGCGGAGAAGTTTGGGAAACCAGGTGTCACTAATCTACCGCAGTAAAAGCTGTGGCAGGATTCTGGAGTACTCAAGTGCTACAATACTTCAGACTTGACTTAGAGAATCTCTCAGAAGTATAATGGTAATCGATTAGTGTATGTACGGATAACTTTATTAATTTGATGAAAGCCAGATATTTTTTTTAGTATCTTACTTACGAGCGAGGGTTCAATAAGTTTAAAATTTTGGAGTGATTGGTTAAATACTATACGTTTTCTCATCAAATACTTGTAATGAAAATGGAATGATCTAGTTTGAATGCATGTTGAAATTCAATTATTCTCCGAGATCAGACTTTTTTTAATTTTTTTAATATTGAATTTATCATATATGGAAAATCCGAATTAAGTAAAAACCAAATATTATTCAGGGTTTTTAGTTTAATATTTTTTCAACAATACGATTGATAATAAAATACAATGTAAAAAATTTTTGGTGTGAAAATGGCCATCGAGGACTTTATACGGTTAGCTCGGTGTGAATTGACGGTGTGGAATTTTCTTAGTGTGAAATATCAAGCAGTGTACTTCTAACATGTTATGGATGTTTTTTTCACGCTGTTCGGTGTTATTACCTCAAATATTGTCTGATGCTATATTCTGCCGTTAAACGTTATCAAATAGTATATAGATTGATGTAGATTACTTTAAAATACAAATTAAATACCTAGTGTCGAAGTAATCAAGAGTTTTAACTAAAAAACTTATACATTCACACCATTGGTGGTGTGAATGTTTTAATTCACATGGTCAAAAGTTTCTTACAGGGTACTGATAAAATTAACTATGTTAACAATTTTAGGGACAGCAACTTCGGCCAACACCTCGTTGTCCGTCGTCAACATTTCCTCCAATCAGGGAATTACACTTGACTGTATTCTAGATTCACTCAATTATATATTCTAAATTATTCCCTCCAGATCCGTGAACCGAGGTGATGAAAACAACGAACACCAAGGTGCGGCAGCCTATGACGCTTAAGAAGTCAATATATCTTCCTTGCTGGCCCGCGTGAGTTTTAAACCGTCTTACGTTTAGGCAACCCTCTTTTTCTATTTTCTATTTCTTCTAAACCGAGTAGTACATTTTCATTAATAAAATCTAAGCACTCAAGTGTACGATAAAATCCCACGGGAATATTGTCTCGATATTGCACTCAAGGAGGCGTGGCAAGTTGCTTGTTACCGTTAACTTTCTATTCGAAATTGTCTTTTCAAAATTATATTTTCTATTCCAAAAATCATGACACGGGAAATACCGCTCGCGTAAAAAACGAGGAGGGGTGGGTGATTTCTAATGATAATTGTTAAGTGTGAAAATAGCGATTCTCTCCGAGTGAATTGCTGGAGTCGGAGATTCAGACCGAACTCATTTGAAGTAAAGACTCAATAAATTCAAAGTGTAAAACCATAAGTTTAAGTTTAATAGTTAAGTGTAAATCCAAGAGATTTAAGTTAAAGAAGAACCTTAGTGTTAAGAACAATTTAACATCTTGTGAACTGAGTACGGCGAGCCCATAGAGAAATTATTCAATAAACATCTATCATTGGGAAAACCGGCATATTAGATTATTTCTAATATCAAGAACCACATCCCTTCTTCCTGGACCAAATCATCTTTCAACCAGAGACAAACAGAAACCGTTCACGAGAGTTGCAGTCCAAAGATCATAAAGACCAACTTGCAAGTACGAATTCAAAGAGCTCGAAATAGGCGGGAAGTTTTGGGGTTGGCCCGCAGGGTCAACCGACAGACTGATTTTTTTTTGTTCTAAACATTTTTTAACTTCCCGCGAAAAAAATTGTAAATTTTCAAAAATTCGGGAAGTTATTGGTTTCGGTCCGATTTTTGGAAATCGAATTTCTAACAGATCTAGACGTTTTGAGGTTCTAGGAATCTATTCTGACTAATATCAAGATGATGTCCGAGTGTATGTTTGTATGTATGTATGTGGGTCATTCAATACAATTTAAAATTGTATTGAATTAGTTTGTGATAAAAGAGTAGATGAGTTTTTACAAATTTTTGCAGTTTTTGCAGACAATTTTATTTCCTACAAATTATCTCTGATAAATTTTTTTCAAATTCTGTATTCTATTTCAGTTATTTCCATTTTAATGCCAAGCTTCTAAAAAAAGTGTGTTCTGATCGATTTTAAGAGCTCGGCATTAAAATGGGAATAACTAGAAAACAATGCAGAATTTAAAAAAAATTTATCAGAGAGAATTTGTAGGAAATAAAATTGTCTACAAAAAAACTTTCATAGCATTTTATGATAAGTCCTTTAGTTTCACCGGAAAAGTAAAAAGATCTCGGAATTTACACTGACTTGGCTTCGAGCCCCAATAAATTTTGAACAGATAGATTTATCGAAAAATGATGAGAGACTTTTTTTGTAAAGCGTTAAATTCCCAATAAAAATGTATGCTGGACTTATTCGTACATTGAACTATTGCCGAGGTAAGACAATCCAAACTAAAAAAACTTTTTTTTCCATGTTATTTAAATGAGAAATCGAATTTTTCGATGAGAGAAGCCCCTAATTGACTGAGAATTTTTTTTCTAGGAGGAATATTTTTTTCGTTTTATAAATTGTTAGTTTTTCAGGTAGGGCAGAAGAAAATAAAATATCATCTAAATATGAAACACCCTAATGATTATATATAAGATAACATAATTATGTATATCTATATAAAAATATATTAATAAATATATGATTATATATATTTATATATGAAGAAATTAGAACGAGTTATACAATTATATATAAATATATATCGTTTTATAAAACTATATATAAATTTATATAATTATATATGTTTATGTATAAAAAGTTTGAAATAATAAGATATGCCATATATAATTATATATAATTTTATATGATTATATTTTGTTATATACAATTTTTTTCCCGGGTAAAGAATGTCAATTTTAATTGTTTCAAGTCTACGATTTATTTTGGAATCTTTAGATAGATTTTTCACAAGCTACCGCCATTTTCAAGGCATCGAAAATTATATTATTTTAAATTGAAATTTTTCATTGTGAAACTGATGATATCACAGTTTATTGCAGCTATTTTTCAGTTAGTTAGGATACAAACTTTAAGTCACTAGTTGCAATTTTGGTCCTATCTCGTGGTTTTCAACGTTTAGAAAATGATTCATTTGTATTATTATTAAGTAAATTTTAAGTCAACGAACAATTTAAATTGCAATTAACTGATTGACTCACATTTTAAAAAAAATTTATTTTTTAAAAATCCTTCCAATTGCAGTGAACCCAACCTAAATTTATCTTAAATAACTAGTTCCAGAGCTATGACGAATCCCCACATTTGCTGCAAAAATTATTTAAATCAAACAATGTCTTTAAAACATATTAGTAAATATACATGTAAATCATTGTAAATATAGCAATGCTTTTGAAAGGTTTGTGATTTTGAAATTTGTTAAGCATTCAAGCTTTGGGAATTAGATTGTAACCAATGAATATCTGTTTTCTTTAAACTTCTTTATTATCAATCCAGGTAGTTACAAATAATAATATTTAAAATAATCATATAAGATAACAAAACTTGTGGTATTGTCAGAATATCATCATTAGATGCATCTAGTTCTTCTATTTATTCTCGATTGTCGTCGTAAATGAGTTCGAAATAATAACGACCGAATGATAAGTTTGGTGAGAGTTGCTGAAGCTGAATTGTCGTCAGGATGTCATTTGAACTACAGTGAACCTAGACTTTACTGCACCAGATTGTTTGTTAGGTTGGTTATAACTGTACAAAGACATAGAAGAAACTTACCGAAGTAGGACTCAAACTAGGAGGAAATGAATCTCTGGCTTGCTACAAGGTAGTATCTTGTTGTTGGAAAGAAATAAAATGATGAAAATGAAAGCTCGGAAACCACCGAATTGTATGTTTGCTGCTTTGTATGGCTCTTCGCTTCAATTGACTTGTTCGTTCAGCGAGAGCTTTAACTGAGAAACGAACAAAACTCTGTCTCACTTCTTTTTTTTTTTTACGCACATTTGTGTCTTCTCTAGTTACTAGTACCTCGAGCGAAATTTCCATTTTTTTTCCGTTCATTTTTTTTTAATCTCTGAGAACATTGATAGACACAAGGAATTTTTAATAAAACTTTTATTCTTGAATTTAAAAGTTATATCTTTCATAGTAAAAATAAACGAGGACCACCTCGTTTGTCATCTACCGTTAGGAATGATTTCTAGCGACGCTAGCTAGGCGCTAGACTGTTCCTCGTTTCATTTTTACTATTAGGGTTACTGAAGAACATGGTATAGCTAAGTATTGTTGAAAAAATTAATTAAATCGATAAACTATAATTCATTGATTCAAATTTCAGTTGCTCTTCCATCAGCATCATCAACTTATGAAGACAATCATTTTTAGGAAATATGTTTCATAATTATAAGGTCCATATTCTTAGCTGAAATTGGGTATACTATTCGGAAATTAATTTTTTAAGAAAAAAAGGATATGTTATTAAATGCCAATATAATAAAGCATTCACAACTTCAATGAATAATTTATAATGGTTTTGTCGTGATTTCTTTATTTTTATGTGGTGTTTTTCGAAAAAAATGATTTTATCTATCTAAATATAACTGGATAGGACCACATATACTTTTATGTAATAATATCTCATCATGTCTAGTTGTATATAATTATATCTAATTATATATAACCAGATATGACACTTGAAATGAAAAAAAATCATTATGTATAAATATATATAATCTGATATGACCCTAATAGAAATAAACTAGAGTTTACTCGATTTCAGACCAGTAACTGGCCAGTAATCCCGGCTAAAAACTAGAAATCGCGCCACCTACAACTAAGGCGTACACATTAGTCACACTAATATATTTTCTGTACTAGTGTGTGTGTGTGTGTTTATTTTTTTCCTGTTTAACCTCTATTTTTTAACGTATGTGTTAATATGTAAATAATTTTATGATCAATAATTAATAATATACACATTAAAAAATGGAATCAATGAAAAAAATGAATACAATAAGTAAATTGCGACTATGGGCAATCAAAACAAATATTATAAATTGTCCTTCAGACGAATTATTAAAAACTGGGAAGAAGGAAGCCGAAAAAAGGAATAATTAAAAAGAAAAAATTTTATACATTATTAATAATAAAATTTTAATTATAGTTAATTTTTGAAAGTACGATTCAATGATTACATTTATTTTTAAAATATAATGATGTTGCCGGCTTTATAGTTTAACATTCATAAATTAAACTTGGATTATTTAAGTCATTGAAAGGCTCAATAAATAAATCTTATAATAATTTTGTTTGTCAATCATTATTTTTATTATAAGTTATAATTTATTTATTTAAATTAATTAATTTTTGATGTCTGTCAATGCGGGTCAATATTTATTTATTGATCTATATATATCGATGCTTCAGGTTAGATTTATCTATCACATATAAATTTTTGGAGTAATTTAGAAAAAGATACATTAATTTGAAATAATTTTTAATTTGCCTGGGTATTTTTAGAAAATAGTTTTATTTTTCCGAGGAACTGATAATTTTAATAACCTCAAAACCTAAAATTTTAAAGTGACAGTTTTTTCAAAGCCGCCATGTTTCTCTCGGATCTCTAGTAAAACTGGCCAGTTACTTGACAAAAACTCGATATCCCACTGGCCAGTTTCTGGTTTAAGTCTAGTAAAACTGGCCAGTTACTAGACAAAAACTCGATTTCATTTCTACTAGGGGATTATATACTGCAGTTTATAATTGTACCTAAAGTTCCTGTATGATTTCAACAATTATATTGATATATACGAAGTAATATATAATGATATCGGATTAAGTATAACCATATCTAATCATATATAATCATATATATCTATGCATGATCTCCCGCGCGCGAGTCCTTTCCTATGTCTAACGGCTCGATGTCTTCTTTGGACAAAAGTTTCAGAATTTGTAATACATATTTGTATATGCTATGCCGACCAAATATTAATTTTATCTATACATAGTAGAATTTTTTATACAGATAGTAAAAAAATACAATTGTGTTGGCAAAAAATACATTACGCATAGTAATTTTTAATATATTATTATGTAATTATTACTAACTAGTAAATTTTACTAAACGTTTAGTAATAATTACAATACAGAATGTAGATTTTCATATCTGTTAGTAAATTTTACTATAAGATTGTAATTTTTACTATATTTTTTTTCTCCGTTTAGAAATTTTCCCAATGCACACATTGGGCCCCAATTGGAAATTGTTGTATTATGCCCAACAGGTAAATTGATCCTCAGTCGGAATCCGGTTGGAAACTTGTTGGGATAGCCCAATCCTAAAATAAGTGACTTTTATTGGTTGTGCCGCATTGCGACCCAATCGAAAACTTGTTAGGACATCCTAATGCAAAAGTTAGCAATCCAACTCCGATTTTTCTTAAGCGGAACCTAATTGGGAGCTTGTTGGGATAGCTCCATCCAAAAATTAATTACTCTCATTGGTTTTGCGACATTGGGACCTAATCGGGAGCTTGATGGCATATCCCAATGCAAAAATTATTATTATTTTAATACCTTCTATGATTCATATTTTTTTTTCCTTTTCTACCCCATCTAAATCATTTTTCAAGAAATTTTCAAATTTTTTCTACCCAACCCAAAAACAGTTATGAGTTTTTCAAAAATTAGGTTTTTATTTTCTCAAATAGCTTAAACTTAATCAAAAATTGACTAATTGAGACGTTTATTTTTCTAAAATTTTTGTCTTTGAATTTACTTTTCAGAAAAAAACGCAAAAAATTTTAATTTAATAAGCCCTATGGAATTTTCAGCTTTTTTGAAAAAATCTGTGATTTTTTTAAAGTTCGCCTTTTTTTATTTTTTTTTTATTTTCTCAAAAAAAAAAAAAAACTTCAATTAATTCTGCAATTTTTTTCGCCAATTCCAGAGTGGGCGGACTTTTCCTTCTATTTTTTTTATCATGACGCAAAAAATCGCAGAGTTAATTAAAGTTTTTTTTGAGAAAATAACAAAAATAAAATAAAAAATGATATACTTTAAGAAAATAACGGGTTTTCTCAAAAAAGCTGAAAATTTCATGGAGTTTATCATCATAAAATTATTTTGTGTTTTTTTCTGAAAAGTACCTTCAAAGACAAAAATTTTAGAAAAAAAAAAAACGTCTCGATTAATTAGTTTTTGAGATGAAAATTCATTACATCATACTGAATTTATCTTATAGTGTAATTCTCTTTATGATAATATTATTTTATTGATTTTATTAATATTTTGATTATTTACAAATGTGATCTACTGAATATATGTACATTTAGGTAAGAAAGAAAACCAAAAGAACTATTGTATTGATGCGTAAATAGGAGATCCTGAATCTGATCTCATGAGTAATATAATTGATTTAAAAAATTAATTTTATACAATATTACTATTTCTTGTCATAAAAATTAGCAGCTTATATAATTTATCTCTATCATTTCTTATCGCAGTTAAAATAAAATTCCACGATTCATAATGTTCGACCAATTAAAAGAAAATAAAATTTAACAAAATTTTAAATACATATAAAACTTCGCGTTTAGCAAACTTGTAATTAACTGCATATAGAATTACATCGATAATCTTTTAAATTTTATAGGACATCCTGAGCATGGATTGCAACAACTTGATTGACCTTTTAAGCAGACTATTGGCGATGACTCGACATTATGACACTGACTTTTATTACACAGATTTAAAATGCAGTTTATCAACTGACTAGATTTTTATCAAATAAACTAACTAGACTTTTTCAATAATTAAACGGACTTTACAATAACTAAACGGACTTTACTTTACAACAATGTGACTAGACCTGACTAGTACAAAAGATAGAACAGCAATGTGTGCTTAGTGAACTGGAGAGTGTAGAGTAAGGACCTCACCAGGCGTCCTCAGTCCTTCTCTACATCTCCCAGCTAAGTGTGATCTAAGTAAGAACTAAAAGTGAAGTAATTGCCAATTGCTCGCCCTTATATACCCGAAAATCTAGGAGGGGTGTGAATGCCGTTAGAAATAGCAGTTCTAACGATATTCAGACGTAAACTTCGAAGTGTATAAAATTTTGACTTTTCAGTTATTAAACTGATACAAATGAATTTATTATTATCTTAAAAATTAATTCGATATGTAAAACTGGTTCTGATACGCTAATATTTTCTAGCTAACAGAAAAAATACTCGCGTCTAAAATTTATTTCTTCTTCATTTCATTTACTGTATGAAAATTATGACCCGAGTTAAATGAATTTAATATTTGAAAGTTTCGAGAAATTATCAATTCATTAGTGGAAGAATATAACGCATGTCAAACTAAAAATGAAAAACAATTTCAATTTTTACTACAAGCATTAAAAGAGCATCGACAAATATATCCAAGACTGTAATAAAAGAATACTTCAATCGTTGTAGTTACATTGCTTAACTTAGTTTAAGCAGGATAATATCCATTGACTTCCAAAATTTTCATAGAGTAATAAATTGATAATGCCGTGAAACTTTCAAATATTTAATTCATTTAACTCGGGTCATGATTTTCTGACAGTAAATAAAATAAAGAAGGAAAACATTCGATACATGAGTAATTTTTCTTTTAGCTTTATGAAAATGTTAGCGCATTAGAACCAGATTTACATATAAAAATATTTTTAAGGCAATCATTAATTAATTCGTATCAGTTTAACAATTGAATAGTCACAATTTTATACATTTCGAAGTTTACGTTTGAATATCTTTAGAAGGGCTATCTCTAGAAATCGCATATCTCTGGACCTTTTTTGTAGAGCGTTGAATTCTCTGCAAGAATATGATATGGACTTATCTATATGAGGTGTGAATGCCGAGCTGGAAAAATAAAAAACAAATTTTTTTTCCCATGTTATTTATATAGTAAATAGAAAATTAGAAACAAGCACCTCTAAATATTAATATTAAGAGCTCCGCTTTGAACATATGATTATATTTGGGCATTTTTTTCCGAAATAAAATTTCTCTAGATCCTACAGTCTTAGCATGAAAATATTTGTGTTTAAAAGATTTTATTTCCGAGATCAAAGAGTTTGACATTGTATACGCTCATCAGGTAATGCTTATAATGTTCATTCAAATCGGAACAGCCGGAAATTTTGGGACTAACCTGCCGGATGTACCCATTATTTTTATCTGATTTTGATTTTGTAAATCTTATAATTTTTACATGGAACATATTAATTATCAGTGTTCGCTTGACGTGTTCAGAAAATTTTTTAGTAATAAACTCATTTTAATTTTAAGACGGCTTCAGAGCAATATGTATTAATTTGAGAAATGTGAATCGATTATAACGAATGCTTATTCTTTCAAATTATTTGTCTCTTCGAAAGTAGTTTACATAAACTTTTTTTTTTTTTGAAGAAGTTACAAAGTTGTAATAATGTATTTAAATTATATGAGCTTGAATGTACCGGATAGTTTTAGGTTTGGTCTGCCGTTTTTACGTTTTTTTTTATATTTTGTATAAATATTTAGTATTGTATTTCTCTTAAGTCGATTACAACCCATTACAGTTTATTCAATCATTAAAAAAACTATAAGCAATATCAACCAACATCATTGTTTCTGTAAATTTATTCCGGTGCTTCTGAAGATAATGTGCCGATAGTAAATGAAAAATTAATACCAATGTAATGTTACAAGTTTTTAAAATTGACAGCCACAAAAATTTGAACGCTGCTACAACTCTATTAAAATGTGGTATGATGAGGTAATTCCCTTAGTATTCGATGGGCCATCAACGCCTTTTTTATGCCCATTCTGCATTTTATATACGAACTCACACACATAAAAAAAAAAAAAAAAATTAATTGATCCCTGTTGGCCCGATACAAAATATATAGATCCTATTATTTTATAGCATAGCTATGAAATTTATTCTCGTACTTTACGAAAATAACCACGCTACGTCAATTGATAAAAATTAGACGATAATAATTTAGAATATTATAACTATCATGAGCTTCAATTCTATATCTTATCAATAGTAAAACATGAAGTGTAAGATTGTGATAGTCTGATAACTAGTATACACAAGATCTAGAACGCCAGAGGCTCATCGCAATTAACTATTTAATGTCTTTGTTGTATAAACAGAAGCAAGAGGCTCGTCGCAAGAGCCCATACGCGATTTAATATTAAACGTGGCACTTCATACTGGCGTTGATTACACGCTATTGTATCTCGCACCTTCGGTAATCTATACGCCGTTACGATGCTCTCACTCATTTGTGATGGATATACTTCGTATATCAAGTGCCAACCCAACTAGCCACGGAAGTCAATAGCGAACCAACCCATGAGGGAACTATACTACGGGTTTCGAACGATCTGCCTCGATACGCTTGAGATTCCTATCTTCATCGTATCAGTAAATGGAGGGATTCTATGTACATGAGTACATGATATACAATGGCATCTATCTTAGAAATCTTAGAAATTATTGTTTACTATTGATGATAATAAAAACATTAATTATTTAAGATATAATAATGTTCATCATGAAATTAAATTGTTTGAATAATATTTTTTGACGAGTCAACATTGCGAAGTTGAGAAGTTTGAGGTTTTTCAGTAAGTGGACGCTTCGGTTATTGACGAGCTCTAACATCTTCTATAGCCGCCGGGAAAGTTAGCATAGTTAAGCAAATTAATATCAAAACTTAACTTACCGGACAAAGGATCATATTGATGTCGTAGCCTAAGGGAGTTGTTGCTCAGCATGAAAGCTGTCGACACTTAATCAGGTAAATACACATACACTATAAAAAATTTTGGACTCGGTGTAAATGACTCAGGGTAAAAATGTTGGTATGGAAATTACACCAAACATCGTGTTGAATTTAGGCGCCATAAATTAAAAATTTCCACATCGTCACGCATGTCAATGTGTAATTTATGATAATTGTGGGTTAACCCAGAGAGGAAAGTACAATGGGCCAAGGCATAACCCAGGCTTGGCCCAAGTATGTAGAACCTTTGCCCAAGCTTGTAAGCTAGCCTTGGCCCAGCCTTGGTTAGACTCTGGAATGATAACACGGAGCCTGACTTGGTTGCTAGACTTGGCCCATGTTTGGTTGCCAGACCTTGCCCATGCATTGAGGAAACGGGTAAATTCAACTAAAAAAAAATTTTATTATTATTAACCCCGTAGAATTTATGATCATTAGCGTTTAAACTATCTAAAGGAAGTAAATGATATGAAAAAAACTCAGTGAAAACTTTGCTGGGTTCCGGGCGCGAACTGCCGTCCTTCTGATTGCTGGGTCCGAACGATAGCTACTGGACGAACCTACTAATGTTGAATTGATACATTAATATGATCTACTTATCAAACCATAGGTAAAATCAAACTTTGGTTATCCTACCTTGGCCCAAAACTGGCTTGCCATTGGATGGCCAAGGCTAGGCTACCCAGTCTTGGCCAGAGACTGGCTTGCAATTGGATGGCCGAGACTAGCTTACCCAGTCTTAGCCCAATCCCAGGTAATCATTGTACCGGTCGGGACTGAGTACTCAATCTTGAGCCAAGCATGGGCCAATTTAGGTGTGCCAAAACTAGGTTCCTCAGTGCTGGGCCAAGTAAGGCTCCGTCGTTCAACTCTGGCAGTTTCTACATGGGAAGAAAAATAATCATAAAAATATTGGAATGCTCAAAATACTATTTAACATCTAAATAAGATTAATATACTAATTGATTAAGTAGTTGAAAATGTACGATAATATTTATTGCTCATTAAATAGAATTACAACGAGTAACACGGAGTGTTGTAAAAAAAGTCGATTTCACTGTGTTAAAATTACACGGATGGATAATTTACCCCGAGGAGTTTTTTACGGCGTTATTCCGTATTACACGGCCGTGTAAAGTTCTCGAAAGCCATATTTACACCAAAATTTTTTATAGTGTATTTACATATTGAGACAATGTGAATTGTCTTCGTCGTCCTCAGCCTTGCGGTTTCCATTTTTTCCCGTCTTGTTGCCGTCTGAAACTACACAAGTCATAGTGCCGGAGTCACATGACTAATTATCACGTAGACGCATGTCCGTAAGGGTGAAGTGGGGATAGTTCAGAGGAGAGTCCCAGACCCTCAATTATCGGTCAATCACTTCGATCCTGGATCAATTAGCGTTCAGACATATTTTCTTTTATTGTCAGTTTGCGATAATTATTTTATACTTAGTATATTGCTATATTTTCTACAATTACGCTGGCAAATTTACTTGCAATATTATTCATTACTTTTATGGATTGCTATAATTATTCTAAATAAAGATTTAATAAAGTAAATCAGATTGTACGTTACCGGCGAGTCAATCGCGGTAGTAACTATAATAGTTTATTAAATATTAAATATTGTGTATAACTGCGTTATTCCACTGGGAGGAATATTGTATCCGATATCTACGAGGATATTCGACATATTGTTAATTGCAGAACATTTATTGTAAGTAACTGGACATTATTATAATTGGCAATGAAACTTGCATTTTTCTAGTTAACTCTGATCACTCTATCTCTTATTTACATTATCTAATTTCCTATTCTACTGGTAAGAATTATTAAATCGTTTATTAAAAGTAATATTATTAATCAAGAACTGATAAGTCTAGTTTATTATAAGAAACCTATTGATAATTAATAAGCCGTGAGGTGAGTTGATAACTTTTTCATACGTTGCCGAGTTTGAATAAGTGCGGGTCCTTGCTTTGCAAGAACCCTCGCCCATTGCTCTGTCCAAGTAAATAAAAATTTGTTAGAGACCAGCCTAAGCCAGGGTTCCACCCGCGAATTCTGGTGGCTGCTGGTAAAAATCGCGAAGACAAAAAGCGATTTGTCTCAATATATGTATGATCGTCATTGTACTACATAACTTTCTCACTAAATATTTTTAACAAAATGATTCGTTACTGTTGTCAATCAATGAAAATTCAGGCGAACGCCTCGTTCGTATTTATTGTCAAAATGAGAAAAAAATGGGAAAAAACAGTAATGAATTTGAGCTATTTCTCGCTTTTACAGGCATCACTATCCGATTTATCTTGAGTTTATTTGCTAGCTAGTACTATTAACTATTTTCTATGTTTAATTTAATATGATTACTTTTGATAGACATTGTGAAAAATTAGTGAAATAAACGTGGATTAAATATGGTCCCGGGTGAAAAAAATTATATATAATTAAATATAATCATATATAATTCTATATAATTATATATGATTTATATAGAATTATATATGATTCATATAGAATTATATATAATTATACAAAATTATATATAATTATATATAACGATGAGAAAAAATCTCAACTGATTATATATAATTATATATAGTTACATACAATTATATATAATCGCATACAATTATATATAATTGCATATAATTATATATGATCATCTGTCATTTTTTTAGCGTTATATATAATTATATATAAAAATATATAATTGTATATGAATCATATATAATTCTATACAAAAATAGAAAATAGATAAAAATAACTTGGGAGTGAAGATATATATGTAAATATGGTTGTTTAAAAAAAAAAAAAAATATTTTTTTTTTTTAATTTTCTAGCTCACAAACCAATCAACGGATTTTTATGCACTATAAATGATTTCGTAGGAAATTGAACGCTCTACAGAAAAAGTCTCTTATCATTTTTTGATAAATACCACTGTTCAAAAGTTATTTAAGCTTCAAGTCAAATTTATAGCAAATTTTGAGATTTTTTTACTTTTCCGGTGGATATAACGGTCTTATCAAAAAATATCGTAGGATTCGTTTTGTAGATAATTTTATTCCTTACAAATTATCACGAACAAAGTTTTTCGAAATTCACCGGAAAAGTAAAAAAATCTCTAAATTTCCTATAAATTTGACTTGAAGCTTAAATAACTTTTGAACAGTGGGATTTATCAAAAAATTATGTGTGACTTTTTTTGTAGAGCGTTCAATTTCCTACGAAAACATTTATTGTGCATAAAAATCCGTTGATTGCTTTGTGAGCTAAAAAATTTAAAAAAAAAATTTTTTTTTCCCGGGTTATTTAAACGGAAAATAGAAAAATTGATTGAGACAAACCTTAATACCATTAGGAGCCTGGAGTGGTACCAAAATTTTCATTTCTATTTATACTTTTAATTTTTGGATACCACAAAAAAAAAAAATTGTTTTTTTTTTTAACCTCTTATGAGCTCAAAAGTTACTTTATATTACTAAAAAAATTCTCACTAAATTTCAGCCAAAGATCTTTTAAATTGAGTTATCACAAATGGGGGCCCCCTTTTCCATTTAAAGTACACGCGAAAACTTTTCATTTTAATTTTTCGTTATTAAGACTGTGAAAAATTTTTTTTTTTAAATTCAACCTGGTATCATTTTTTAGGAAATCAAATCTCTACACAAAAGTGATTATGCGTTATGTACGTCAAACAAACTGGAAAAAAAACTACGGAGCTTCAAAGATCGACAGAAATTTAGTCTCCTCGAATTATTTTTTGTTATTTTTAATTTTTATTCGATAAAAAAAATTTTTTCGAATAATGACACGCAGTCTTGTAGGAAATTTAATTTCCTACAAAAAGTATTTGATATCATACATACGTTAAATGAATAAAAAAAAGTTACAGAGATTTAAATGTCAACGAAAAATCAAGTTTAAAAAATATCAATTTTCTGAACTTAAATATCAACGAAAAGTGAACTTGATTTTTCATTGATATTTAAAACCCTTTAACGTTTTTCGCATTTATTTGACGTATATATAATACCGGATACTTTTTGTAGGAAATTAAATTCGCTACAAGACCGTGTTTGTCATTATTTGAGAAAGAAATTTCGATAGAATTAAAATATAAAACAACAAAAAAATATTTAATACTGAGGAAACTAAATTTTTGTCGATGTTTGACGCCCCGTAACTTTTTCCCAGTTTGTTTGATGTACAAATTGCATCAGCACTTTTTGTAGAGAATTTTATTTCCTACGAAATTATACCAGGTGAAATTAAAAAAAATTTTTTATAGTCTTAATAACTAAAAACTAAACTGAAAAATTTTCGTGTGTATTTTAAATGGGAAAGGGGACCCCCTTTGTGGTAGTTCAAGTCTAAAGATATCTGGCTAAAATTAGGTGAAGTTTTTTTTTATAATATAAAGTTACTTTTGGGCTCATAAGAGTTTAAAAAAAAAGTATTTGTTTTTTTTTGGGACACCCCAATATATATATGTATGTAGGAGAGGGAAGTCACCGGTGCTATAAGCAGCAGTGGAAGTAGTTCGGAGCTCGCCACGAGATCGCGCCCACCACTTGTAGTGTGTCTCTAGTAAGAAACTTATTTCAGAACTGTTAAATTCGAAACTTGAGACTATTCTGGCCCGGGTACGCCTCCGTTATTTGGCAGAGTGACAAGTACCTTTGTTGATGGTAATATAGTACATTCTATATAACATAATGATAAAAATCTTTATTATCAATGTTTCCATAAATAATTTTTCTTAGAAATTAAACTTGGACTTAAAAAAAAAATGATTTAAATAAAAAGCGTAGAGCCTCTACTATACAAAAATTCACAATTTATTTAACAAATTGCATAGGAATTCAATTATTTATAGTTCTACATAATTATATATAGTTATATATAATTATATATAGTTATATATAGTTATATGTAATTATATAGGGCTATTTTTTATATATAATTATGCATAATTATATATAATTATATATAATTTTTTTTACCCGGGTTTTGAAGAAATAAAAACATCGAAAAATTATAGGAGACCTTTTTTGTGGAGCGTCAAATTTCCCATAAGAATATGTCTTGAACATTTCGAAGTATTGGTCCCACCATGAGCTACAAAATTCCAAAGCTTAAAAAATAAATTTTCCCATGTTATTTGAACGGGAAATAGAAAATTGCGATGCGGCAGTTGTTAATATTAATTTTAAGAGCTCAAACTTTCACAGTATTTCTTTTTCGTCATTTCCAACAATATTTTCGATATAATGAAGAAAAAAAAAGTGTGTGTCAGCTCCGACGCACGATTGGAGTTTACTCCCTTAGATCGACTGTCTAAATAGGCACAAAAAAGGTTCACTAATCTAAGAAAAAGATTAATACTACACTAACGCAAAAAATTAAAGGAACAGAAAAATTTTATGAATTTTTTAGTAGTTATTGGAAGGCTGTAACTTTGTGAAAAATAATCGTATCGAGATGTTGAAAAAAAAATTTTATAGCTTAAAATCTCTAGTTCCGGTGCATTTTTATTCAAATTTTTTAAAAAGTCTGGTTATTACGCTAACATGAGAAATACCGCGAGACAAAAAATTTCTAAATTTTTTCTTTTTTCCAAAGAGCCTGTGGACCGTGGCAAAATTTTGTCAAGTAAACCAATGCATAGGTCATTTAGCAAGTTCATTCAGCTTCAGTTTGGTTTTTTTTAACTTCGTAGGACAATTTGTCGCAGGGATATTAGCCTTCAAACAAAAATTATCTTTTTGGCTTTGATCATCGATATTTCAGGTACCAATGATTGCACAGTAAATTTAAGGCCGGCGTCGAAAACGTGAATAAATTCTCTACAAGAACCGTTCATCATTTTTTGAAAAAAACAATTTTTTTAATTTTTAACATCCTTTAGAAGTAAGTGCGAAAAAATGACTTTTTTTTGTTTTTTTAGTAAATCAACCGCTACACTGTAAATATCGATGAAAAGACTAATGTTGCCAGAGACTTTTATAGCTTAATGTATCCCCAACAACCCCTTAAATTTTCAAATTTATCTATCGAACCCTTTTTTGGAAATGATCGATCAAAGTTTTGCTAAACAATTAAAAGAACAAGTTTTGTTCCTTCAACCCGACTAGAAATTTTTAGGTGCACCCACTTGGGAACCAATAGGGTTGCCCAATGGGGAGCCGATATAGGGATGTAACGCAGAAATGTACTTGGGTCCCGATCGGGCAATCCCTATAGGTTCCCAATTAGGTAAGACCTACGTATTCCCAAACGTACGATCCCTATTAAAAAAAATTTTTAATTTTGAGAAAAAAATGAAATAATTTGAATTAGATCCGAAATCTAATCTATTGTATCAGAAACGTTACTTAGAGGCATTATACATGATTTTAATTGATGAAAAAATCCCGATGACTGTTGGGCTCGAACCTGCATCCTTCAGATCCAAAGTCTTTAACGCTATTCTCTGCGCTGACCCACGTATGCGATCGCGTGAGTGTAAATAGTACATTTATTATAATAATAAAGAATAACTTGAAGAAATAAAAAATCCGTGATGCAATAATCGACGTACACTTTGTGAAAAATGTGCGAATATACAATATTGGATCTGGTTTAGGCGAGGTTATTGAACAATTAAGAATTACACACTTTTTATAGATTAAATAAATTAACAATTTATTTACACTTTGTACAAAATTATTGTGAGAAACAATTATAAAAAGCGAATTCAACTCAAATTAATATACGCGATAGTGAATGCAACTCACAGTAAAATATCACGTATAAATTGACACGTGGTCAAAGCGATTTTAATACCGGTAATTATTTGTAATATAATTATAAATAATTATCCATCAATTTACTCTCAGTAAATAGCAGCCTTAATTTACTGACTAAATAAAGAGAGAAATTAGCAGAGCGATTTAGAATTAATTAACACAAGAGAAATTATTAAGCGGGTTCGAGCACGAGGTTACCGAGGTAAAAGCACGATGTAGAATGATCAATTAATGGCGGAAAAAGCAGTCCTCAACGGTTTCCTTGTGACGTCAGAGCGATAGACCAATTAGAAAATTAATAACAGACGCTAACTAATTTTCAGCCAATAGCGAAAATCCACGTAGCGAGTTGAGATCTTGAGCCAATGAGAGTGTTTCACGTCGCAACTCTTTTATTCAAAGTTGGAACTAATTGATTTGGCTTGCAGGCGAGCCGTCAAAAGTAAAAATTTCAGAAGTATACCAACTTCAGAAACTCATAGTTACGAATGTACAAAATAAAGACGGTTCATAATTCAGAATGACGAATTATCACCTTGTCAAAAACATCGATTTTCTAATCTTCATATCAACACATACTCAGAATTTACAATATTCATTCTTTCGTACTAAAGAATTGACAATATTTAGAAGGACAATATTTCAGAAATCCAATACTTCCGAAATATTCAAACTACAAACGCCAATTCTTCAGAATTACATTTTATACGAAAGACCATTTTTAATAAAATTTTCTAAGGTTTGCTGACAGTCGATATTACAGACTTCCCCTATGAATTTACCATTATCATGTGAGTGTTTTGGCAGATTGATTGTGTTTAAAAAATTTGTGTGATTCGTTATGTAATAATTATATATGAATTTAACGAGTTTGATTTGTATTAAATAATTAAATTGAATTTATTTAATTAGGATAGTAGTGCTATTTGTGGCCAGTGCTTTATTTTTAGACCTTTCATATTTTATTTTAATTAATGAAGAAGTATAAAAAAAAAAAAAAACAAATGGTATTTTTACGTAAACGTACCATTTTTTTACGTACCATTTGTTTGTTTTTTATACTTCTTCATTAATTAAAATAAAATATGAAAGGTCTAAAAATAAAGCACTGGCCACAAATAGCACTACTATCCTAATTAAATAAATTCAATTTAATTATTTAATACAAATCAAACTCGTTAAATTCATATATAATTATTACATAACGAATCACACAAATTTTTTAAACACAATCAATCTGCCAAAACACTCACATGATAATGGTAAATTCATAGGGGAAGTCTGTAATATCGACTGTCAGCAAACCTTAGAAAATTTTATTAAAAATGGTCTTTCGTATAAAATGTAATTCTGAAGAATTGGCGTTTGTAGTTTGAATATTTCGGAAGTATTGGATTTCTGAAATATTGTCCTTCTAAATATTGTCAATTCTTTAGTACGAAAGAATGAATATTGTAAATTCTGAGTATGTGTTGATATGAAGATTAGAAAATCGATGTTTTTGACAAGGTGATAATTCGTCATTCTGAATTATGAACCGTCTTTATTTTGTACATTCGTAACTATGAGTTTCTGAAGTTGGTATACTTCTGAAATTTTTACTTTTGACGGCTCGCCTGCAAGCCATTGATTTAAATGATGGAATTTTCTCATTGGCTAAGATCTCGCGCGTAAGTTCAAATACCGATAGTGCTGCCGACCTATTGGTGAGACTCGGTGTTCGCAGGTGGAAGCGAATTGTGTCTTGACTGAACACTTTGTATAAATATATTATTATTTTGTACTTTGTTTAATTTTTAGCCAGTAAACAAAATATTAATTAAAAAATTTTACCAGAACAAAAATTTAATCAAAATTGTAGTCAATCAAAATTATACTAGGAAAAATATAAAAGAAAGGAAGGAGGGACACAAAACAGAATAACCTGTTCAGAAGAAGTAAAGAATAATTTGGTTTAAAAATTAAATAAATTTGGTAAAATGGAATTGTTTATAAACAATTTGGACAAATAAAAAAGTATTTTTAACATAAATATTATGTACGAGCGTAAAAAACAAAGTTGTTTTATTATTAAATTTTTGAAAAAAAAATTTTTCAATCACAAATTTTAAGTATTGCAGATTGTATATGAATCATAAAAGTTATTAAAATAATTATAATTTTTGCATTGGGCTACCCCAACAAGTTCCCGATTGGATCTCGATGTAGCACAACCAATGAAAGGTAGTTATTTTGGCATTGGGCTATTCAATGGGTTCCCAAATAGGCCCCACTTAGGAAAAACTGATGTTGGGTTTGTGCTTTTTGCATTGGGCTATCCCAACAAGTTCCCAATTAGGTCCCACTCAGGAAAAACTGATGTTGGGTAGGTAATTTTTTCATTGGGATATCCCAACAAGCTCCCGATCGGGTTCCGACTGGGATACACCTACTGGGCATGCCACAGCGATTCCCAATTGGGACCCAATATATGTATGGGGACAATTTCTAGTCGGGAATTGTGTAATCATAATCGAAATGAAAAAATAATTTTTTTTTACTTTTTTTTCATTTTTGCATTAGTAACTCAGTGAATGTAAGGGGAAGAGAAAAAAAACGAAAAATTTTCAAAAAAGTTAAAAAAAAAAATTTTCGACCCCAAAAAACAAGGTTCAATTTTTTTGATTTTTGAAAATTTTTCGTTTTTTTTTCTTTTCCCCTCAATATATATATATATATATATATATATATATATATATATATATATATATATATATAGGTGTATATGTATATATAGGTACGAATATATTGTATACACACAATACATTCGTACGTAGCCCCGTAGGATACCCTATGCACTCAAAAGTGAAAGTTGTGCACCTAAAACGTAACGAGGTCATTCGTTGAGTAGATTTTACACCTTATATTTTTTCCATACCGGGGGCCTTATATGAAAATCGCTTCTTAAGGAGTAAACTCCAAAAAAAAAAATCGGTCTGTCGGTTGACCCTGCGGGCCAGCCCCAAAACTTCCCGCTGTTTTCGAGCTCAAGGAAATCGAAAATATTAATGTGACTATATCTTCGAGCTCTTCGAGCTCGAAAATCTAATTGCATGCAATTGTTTTTTTATGAGTTTTTCAAACTCTAACAAGTTATGCTTTATGCTAAAGTTTAAAAGTTTAAGAATCGAAAATCATTAATGAACAAGCGGTTTTTAAATTTTAATTCCCGATTATGCTAAATAAAATAAATATGTTGATGCAGAAATCAATGTCAGTGATCAAAATCAAGATTTGAATGAGTTTTGGCTTAGGTCAGAGCAATAATATATAAAATATCCGAGAAATTTATTAAAACCTGTGTTTTTTCAATTGTTTCGTTAATAATATGGTTTTAACTGAAGAACATGTTTGACGGCATTATACGATGATCAAAAGAGACCATTAAGAGGAAAAGTTTGTAAGATTTTAGACACATTTTAGTACAGTACATTTTGATTTATCTGGAAAAAATAACATAGGATGTTATTTTTTTAACTTTTCAACACTGATATCTTTTGAACTAATAAACCAATTTTGACGTTTGAGGTGGCAATAGGCGCGTTTCATCGAATTCTAGAGCTGATTAAAATTTGAAAGCGATCGATTCAGCCGTCTTGAAGATATTTGAAAAAAACCGTTTTTTACCATTTCTTTCTCCAACGATATCTCCCGAACAAATTAACCGATTGAGATGTTTAAAGCGGCATTCGACGCGTTTTATTGAGTTCTAGAGCTGATTAGATTTTGAAGTCGATCGTTCAATTCGTTTCTGAGAAATCAATAAAAAACTAAAAAAAAAAATTTTTTTTTTTTCGTAATTCGCCAATATTTTCGAGTCTACTTGATCAAACGATCTGAAATTTTCAGGAAAGTTGACGGCCAACAAGCTCTTTCAATCGCCGCCTTAAACATCCAAATCGATTCATTAGTTAAAAAGTTATAGACCATTCACACACATACATACATACACACACACACACACACACACACACACACACACACATACATACATACAGACACTCGGACATCATTCTGAAAATAGTCAGAATAGCTTCCTAGGACCTCAAAACGTCGACATTTGATGAAAACTCGATTTTCGAAAATCGGGGTGAAAACAATAACTTCCCGAAATTTTTGAAAATCATCGATTTTCTAAGCGGGAAGTTAAAATAGTTATTTTTTTTGAAACAGTCTAATATATATATATATATATATATATATATATATATATATATATATATATATATATATATTAGGGTGCTTCGTTTAAGATGACTATTTTTTTTTTCTAAGTCCTGTGTCAAAATATCGTTGTACACATTGAAAAAAAAATTCCCACTAAAGATGAGCTCTTAATTTTGATTTTAAGTACTTGCTAAATGAATTTGAAATTTTCCCATTTAATTAACACGTAAATTTTAATTTTTTCATTTCAATTATCTATAGCTTCGCGGCATTTCAAGATATTTGATCAGCCATAGGTGAAAATAACAGAGGAATATTTTTTCTTTGAAAGTGCTTGTAGCCAATTTATGTTTTGTAACCGGTCCCAACAGTAAAAAATCTTAAAGCCAATTTTTTCTCGAATTTCATGGTTTTTTTTATTTTACTTGCAAATAACTACTTTTACGACGAAATTGTACCTGACTTTTTTGTAGGGAATTTTATTTCCTACAAAAAAATTTATGTACGAGAATACCGTAAAACTAGTAGTTTTCGAGATAAGTCCAATTAAACATTTTAAAATTTGAAAAATCGCTGTTTTATCCAAGAATTTAGTAGCGTTTAACGAAATCATCGCTGAAAACATATATAATGTATAAGAAGAAAATATGAAAATATATATGACACATCCATATGTAAGTATAAAAAGTATGAAACAATTATTTTTTACTGAGAGAGGTAGTAATTAAATAAGCTTCCGATAATCAAACAAGAACATTTGAGTTAAGTTAAGATAAGACAAAGGAAGTGTAACAGGAGAAGATTTCGTATAACATTCCGGGAAAAAATTTTTTCATGAAATTTCATGAAGTTTTATAGAATTTAATGACATTTTACCAAATTTCAACAAATTTTGAGAAATTATACTAATGAAATTAGGTGAAATTCTGTGAAATTTGATAAAGTTTCATAAAATTTTATGCAATTATTTATAATTTTATAAAATTCTATATAATTTTATAAAAATTTATAA
The DNA here is from genome assembly GCA_030273425.1 of Microplitis manilae. Lineage (NCBI taxonomy): Eukaryota > Metazoa > Arthropoda > Insecta > Hymenoptera > Braconidae > Microplitis > Microplitis manilae. The sequence continues at coordinate 16,106,365 of CP092726.1, read as the reverse complement.
AGTTCTTATAATTGTTATTGAGATCCCTAGAAGTTATTAGTATAAAATTTTATATATTATTGTGAAATTTCAAAAAGTTTTACAAAATTTTATAAAAGTTTATAAAATTTGAAAAAAACTTATGAAATATTATCAGAAACTGGGAGATAATTCTATGAAATTTTGCAACATTTCATATAATTTTGTAAAATTTCATAAAATTTTGTGAAATTTCGTGAAAGGCCAAAACTTGGTTTTTATAAAATTTCATAAAGTTTCGCATTATTTTATAAATTTTTGTAAACTTTCATAATGGGTTATAGAATTTACAAAATTTTACATAATTGTCATGAAGATTCCAAGGACTTAATGGTATGAAATTTCATATATTTTTATAAAATTTTATGAAATTATATGAGGTTTTATGTAATATTATGATATTCTATAAAACTTCATGTAATTTTACATAATTAAAGTTTTGGCCTCACACGAAAAGTTACAAAATTTTATGAAATTTCATAAAATTATGTTAAATTTTATGAAAATTATCTGTTGGTTTCGAATTGATTTTTGAAAATATTTTTACAATTTCATAGTTCAATAAAACTACATAATTTCATGAAATTTCATGAATTTTTAGAAATCAAAAAAAAATTTTTGCAATACTCCTTCGGATCTTTGCAGTGAATATGTAAAATTTTTATGATATTATGTATAATTTTATGAAATTTTATAAAGTTTCATATTATTTTATAAGATTTCATAAAATTTTGTAAAAATTTATGAAAGTTCATACCAATAAATCCTTAGAATCTTAACAACAATTGTGTAAAACTTCATGAATTTTTATGGAATTTTGTCTCTTTTTACAACATTTTATCAAATTTCATAGAATATTATGAGAGACTTGAAATCGAAAGGACGTAGGTTCAAGCCCAGAAGTCACCAGGATTTTTTCGCCAATAAAAATTATAATTAGTGTGTCACCGTAATGCCTCCACCCATTAGATTAATGTGAAAGATTTAATTGCAGATTTTTTGCAAAACCTAATATTTTTTTCGAAAAATGAATGGTGACTGAAGAATTTTATAAAATTCTAGAAAATTTTATAAATTTTCATAAAATTTCATCAGGCCATTTTCAGCATAAAATTTCATGAAATTTCATTAGTGAAATTTTATGAAATTTTATAAAATTTCATGAAAAACTTTTTTCCCGGTGTTACGTTCCCGTAATATTTTATTGATTAAATTTAATTAATTATTTTTAATAAAATAATTTTATACAATGTAACGGAAATCGGTTATGATAAGAGAGTCGCCGTGGCTCGCGGGTAGCCAAAACAGATGACGACGCATGAGACCCGGTCTACGACGATTCTGTCACAGGGAATCTGAGATGCAGCGTCAACATTTTGTCAACTCTGTTGGCTCTATTATATTTTTTATAACGACTTCATAGTCAGTCCTTCGAGAGAGCTCATGGAGCTCGAACCTCTGTTCTCTATAGAGTTAATAAACTCCATAATTATTTCTAAATTAATTTAACCTTATTGTGGGGTGCCAATTGGCACCCCAATATTTTCACCTACACTATGACCTATCCATAGCCCTATTGCTACCCAGGGGCGAGCGCTTATCAGCTGTTCCACCCTATCCTATAACCCTGAGCGCTCAACAGCAGTTCGGATTTCCTTCAAATTTCCTACCGATTTTCTATCCATTCACCTGCCACTATAAATATAATAATTATATGGAGTTGGAACCGGCGCGAACATATTTTAAAATCACGAAAAATAATAGAAATTAATAATTAATCGAATAATCGACGACCACGGTCCACCAGGGGTCTATAGACACTCTAACGAGGCCAAACCTGGATTAAATTAAATAATTAAAAATTATTTTTTATTTTTAATTAATTTGGGGTAATTCCCCAAATGTAACACAGGGATTATATATTTTCGATGATATATTAACCAGGATATATATATCTTTGGCCATAATTTTATAAAAAAGTAATGAAATCTTGGATAAAACAGCGATTTTTCAAATTTTAAAATGTTTAATTGGATTTATCTCGAAAACGACTAGTTTTACGGTATTCTCGTACATAACTTTTTTTTGTAGGAAATAAAATTCCCTACAAAAAAGTCAGGTACAATTTCGTCGTAAAGTTAGTTATTTGCAAGTAAAATAAAACAACCATGAAATTCGAGAAAAAATTGGCTTTAAAATTTTTTACTGTTGGGACCGGTTACAAAACATAAATTGGCTACAAGCACTTTCAAAGAGAAAATATTCCTCTGTTATTTCCGCCTATGGCTGATCAAATATCTTGAAATGCCGCGAAGCTATAGATAATTGAAATGAAAAAATTAAAATTTACGTGTTAATTAAATGGGAAAATTTCAAATTCATTTAGCGAGTACTTAAAATCAAAATTAAGAGCTCATCTTTAGTGGGAATTTTTTTTTCAATGTGTACAACGATATTTTGACACAGGACTTAGAAAAAAAAAATAGTCATCTTAAACGAAGCACCCTAATATATATATATATATATATATATATATATATATATATATATATATATATATATATATATATATATATATATATATATATGTTGTATACATACAATGCATTCGTACGCTGCCTTGTATGATACCCTATATACTCACGCCTGAAAAGTGAAAGGTGTGCAGAATAAGTTGCACACAAAAACGTAACGAGGTCATTCGTTGAGTAGATTTTACACCTCATATTTTTTCCATACCGGGCTCCTTATATGGAAATCGATTCTTAAGGAGTAAAGTCCAAAAATTATTCACTAGTAGAGTAAAATATAGTCTAGTGGCGTTAATATTTCAATAAAATATATTAAAAATTAAAATAAAAAATACCAATTTTAAGAAATGGCCCAAGATTGCTCGGAATTACAGAGTAATTTTCAACAAAAAATTCTCTCCGCGTAGAAACATAAATTTTATATGTCTGAAGATTATTTTGAGGGTATGATCTTCATTAAAAAGCTTTTAGCGCGAAACAAATTATCATCACCATCCATGAAACAGTATTCACCAGTACGACATTGACGTACGACCCGACGACTTCTGACTAAAGATACTCCCATCTCAAGCTGGCGGCATTAAGAGATGAATACATGTATAGACATTAAACTGTCGGTACAAACCCGTCGGCTGATTAGCATTTGAAATTGAAGCGTTGCGGATGGTGACGTGCCCTAACTGACGAGGCAGGGAAAGAGATAGATAGATGAAAGGATCAGAGGGAGAGAGAGTGAGAAACTGAAACCAAGAACAGGATGTAAAGACTAATTCAAAGTAAAGTGGGCTTGCTGCTGCTTCTCACATATCTAACCCTTTTGCTGTCCATTTGATTCTGGACATCAAGCAAAACTGAGCTCCATCGTCCAATATGTTAGATATTTGCATTGATCGGCCCACATTGCTCTTCTACTTCAGGTTGCTATATCACCAAGCTCACATTCATGTTTTCCCTTTCAATTTTACCCAACATTCTAAGGAACTGATACGTTGCTACGTGCAAGCCAATTACTGAGCACTATGCCCTGTAGCTAAACAGACTTCAGTCCACTTTAACCCATACGAAACACGTTATTTTCAACCAGTTATAAACTTGTTAAAAATTTTCCGGAATAACTATAACAGGGGTATTTTTACCTTGGTCGTCCTTATTTAAGGGCACCACTGGGTGTATTAAACGGTCTTCCAGAACCGGTTCTTAACATTCAGGGTCGGTGTAAATATTAATTGTAAGAGAAGGAAGAGAAAAGATAATTTTACAAATAAATTAGATTTATTTAATACAAAAATTTTTCCTTTTATATATTTTATAAACCTTTTGAACTTATACCTTTTACTTATAAACCTTATAATTTTAATAACCTTATGCCTTATAAACCTTATGTCAACTACCTTTGACGACCATAATTAATTAAACCTTAACTAGCCAACTACCATTGGCATTTCACACACACACACTCACTCAACTTTAATGTGCCAACTACCTTTGGACTTTATTTTAAAATCATAATTTTATTTGAAATCGTTTTACCTGACGAGACTCAATTAATTATTACAATATTTTCCACTAAAATCTGATCTACTTGATCTATACACGCACACTCACTCGAGTCCCCTAAACTTTTTTTATAATACACACTGAATTTAAAATGGCTGTTCCCGCCACACTTTACAATAAATTAATCATTTAAAATTTTTTAAAATAATTGTTATTAATTAATTAATTTTAAATTCATTCCTTCTCAGCAACAATTCAATTGATTTTAATTTTGACAACTATACGTAATCACAATAATTAATAAATCGAGTTTTTATCCGTAAATATCATCATCACCATTACCCGATTCTCACTCAACACAAAGTTCCGCCATCTTTATCTCTACTTATTTAACTTCTTTCTTTCAATATTTAATTCTACTTATTGTTCTTTTATTTACGGTTAATTATTAATTAATTTTGTTTAATAATTTAATTATTTAGCAATTAGTTTGCATCGGACAATTTGAAGGTTATTAAATTAACTGTTCATTAACTTATTCCTCAGTTTATCGTATTAATGTAATTTATTTTAGTTGTTTTAAATTTAATTAATTTATCTATTTATTTAAATGAATTAATATTTTATTTTAACACGGATTAGAACACGAAATTTCTGGCTTGTGTTGTACACAATAAGCCGAGAAATTTCTACGACGCAATAATTCCGGCAATGGCCTGGAATTATGAATGACGCCCTGGATCCAGCTACCGTGCTTAGATCCGGTTAGACAACGTCTGGCTTAATTTTGATTTAACTAATTAATTAACTAATGCCTAGACGTGGAATAAGACTAAGTACTTCTAATTAAATTAAAATTCTAGCTTAGGCCTAAAAAATCAATTTAACTGAATCCCTGAACTCTACTTCTGATGCACTTCCTTCCTTTTGTCACCGTCTCGTCTGGTCAGGTTCCTTTGTCCGTCGTTCCCGTTCTTTCTTGAGTCTTTTTCTCCGCTATCTCGTACTTTCTTCTTTACTCGCGTACTTTCTCCTGCACCTGCTTTTCCAGAATAATTAGTTAAGTATTTTAAGGGTACCAGGCTAATGGCCTGGTATCCATAATAAATATATATAATATAATCGCTTGGCTCCAAAATTGGAATCCAAGTCTGAATTGATTAATTACCTGGTTATTAAAGCGTCCGATTCGTAGGCCGATCTGTCCGGTTTTGTCTTGATCCCAGTTCAACCTGCACTTATAATAATGCACCTACTCGTTCGGATTTGGCAAATTCCGGAAATTTAGGTCATTCCTACTTACGACTAAGTGAAACGGACGGACGAGCTCTTACGATTCCCGCTCCTGACGACAAGTCACGCTCTACCCCGAATAACCCTGGGGTGGTTATAGTTTTTATCGATGGCTCCCATAGAAGAGGATAATAAAATTTTATTTACGTGTATTTTAAATGGGAAGTCATTGAAATCAAATAGAAAGTACTTAGGATTGGAATTAAGAGCTCAAGATTGGCAGGAATTTTTGTTTCAGCATAAAAAACAATATTTTGCTCGATAAGCAACGAAAAAAATACTTTCGCCGGCAACGAAGCACCCTAATATATATATATATATATATATATATATATATATATATATATATATATATATATATATATATATATATATACATATATATATATATACATATATATGAGTGTTTCAAATTAGGGGACTATTTTTTTTTTTTTATTAACGTTGAAAAATCGAACGGGTATCTTTTAATATGGTGACAGTTAAAATTTAAACTCTTAATATTGATATTTAGAGGTGGCTATTGATAATTTTCGGTTTTTCATTTAGTAACATGGTAAAAAAGACATAGCTTCTAAAAAAATCGAGCTACGAAAAATCACTCCATTAACATTTTGTAGCAAATTCACTGATCTACAAAGAAAGTCTTCTATGAATTTTGCATAAATTTAACTATTCACTAGATATCCGACGTCAAAGTTTGATAAAATTCGAAGAATTTGTTTTTGCTCGTTCTGAATTTTACACCATGTCAACTAATGAAAACTCAGAAATTCCAAATACAGTTTCTTGTAGGAAATTGAATGCTCTACGAAAAAATCTCTAATTATTTTTTGATAAATTAATCTGTTCAAAAGTTATTGGAGCTTGAAGTCAAGTTAGAGTAAATTTCGAGATCTTTCTACTTTTCCGGCGAAACTATCGGACTTATCATAAAATGTCTCAGAAACTTTTTTGTGGACAATTTTATTTCCTACAAATTAACTCTGAAAAATTTTTTTTAAATTCTGCATTCTATTCTAGTTATTTGCATTTTAATGCCAAGCTCATATAAAAATAGTGTTCTGATCGATTTTAAGAGCTTGGGATTAAAATGGAAATAACTAGAATAGAATGCAGAATTTAAAAAAAATTTATCAAAGATAATTTGTAGGAAATAAAATTGTCTAAAAAAAAGATTTAAAGACATTTTGTGATAAGTCCGATAGTTTCGCCAGAAAAGTAGAAAGATCTCGAAATTTACTCTAACTTGACTTCAAGCTCCAATAACTTTTGAACAGATTAATTTATCAAAAAATAATTAGAGATTTTTTTATAGAGCATTCAATTTCCTACAAGAAACTGTATTTGGAATTTCTGAGTTTTCATTAGTTGACATGGTGTAAAATTCAGAACGAGCAAAAACAAATTCTTCGAATTTTATCAAACTTTGACGTCGGATATCTTGTGAATGGTTAAATTTATGCAAAATTCATAGAAGACTTTCTTTGTAGATCAGTGAATTTGCTACAAAATGTTAATGGAGTGATTTTTCGTATCTTGATTTTTTCAGAAGTTATGTATTTTTTACCATGTTACTAAATGAAAAACCGAAAATTATCAATAGCCACCTCTAAATATCAATATTAAGAGCTTAAATTTTAACTGTCACCATATTAAAAGATACCCGTTCGATTTTTCAATGTTCATCAAAAAAAAAAAAATAGTCCCCTAATTTGAAACAGTCTAATATATATATGTATATATATATATATTAGGGTGGCCCAAAAAAACCGACTATTTTTTTGTTTTCGATCTCGCATGAAAATTTGTTGGTTTAAGATGTTTTAAGAAGCCTCTCCAAAAACCAGCTCGATAAAAAATTTTTAAAAGGTCGCTCACGAATTTTGAAAATATCAAAAATGATTAAAATTCGGATTTTTTACTTCTAAATTTTTTCTTTCTCGTGGCAGCATAAGTTTACATTTGTAAAATTATGACAATCCTGAAAATTTCAGCCCAAAATTTAAATATTTAAACGGTGCTCAAGAATTTTGAATATTAACTGATAATATGTGATTAATGCTTTTAATTAGTTTTTGTATTTTTTTATAACTCAATTATCGTCATTCCACTAAAATATAACTTTTGCATAACCAAAAATATACAGGACAGTCTTAAACAATAAAATTTGGTAAGTTTTAAATAAGCGAAAAAACCTGAAAATTGAATTAAAAAATAAAAAAGTGTATAAATAACTTATTATTTTCATTTCTCGGGTTATATTTTCATTCATTGTGATGCAAATTAATGGTGAAAAAATCGAGAAGCTTTATTATCAATATTCAAGGGTCGCTCGAAAACGTTCAAACGACAGCACTCGGAAACATTCAAAATTCTTGAGCGAGGTTTAAATATTTAAATTTTTGGGTAAAATTTTCAGCGTAGTCATGATTTTACGAATATAAACTAATCCTGCCACGAGAAAAAAAAATTTTGAAAAAAAAATCCGAATTTCAATCATTTTTGAAATTTTCAAAATTCGTGAGCGACCTCTTAAAAATTTTTTATTGAGCTGATTTTTGGAGAGGCTTCTTAAAACATCGTAAACCAACAAATTTTTATACGAGATCGAAAAAAAAAAAATAGTCCGTTTTTTTGGGCCACCCTAATATATATATATATATATATATATATATTAGGGTGGGCCAAAAAAAAGAACTAATTTTTTTTTCCTTTAGTTACCGTGAAAATATCGTTAAAGATGATGAAAAAAAAAATTGTGGTAAAGTTTGAGCACTTAATATTAATATTAAGAGGACGCTCATCGGGTTTTTTGATTTCCCATTTAAATAACATGGACAAAAATAATTTTTTAGCTTGGAATTTTTTAACTCAGAAATGGCTCATTGTACGAATATGCCCAGCATACTCTTTTGTAGAGAATTTAACGCTCTACAAAAAAACTCTCTTATCATTTTTCGATAAGTACGTCTGTTCAAAAGTTATTCGAGCTCGAAGTCAAGTTAGAGTAAATTTCGAGATCTTTTTATTTTTTCGGCGAAACTATTGGACTTATCGTGAAATGTCATAGATTTTTTTTGTAGACAATTGTATTTCCTACAAATTATGATTGATAAATTTTTTCAAAATTCTGCATTGTTTTCTAGTTATTTCCATTTTCATGCCAAGTTCTTGAAATCGATCAGAACACTACTTTTTTAGAAGCTTGGCATTAAAATGGAAATAACTAGAAAACAAAGCAGAATTTCGAAAAAATTTATCAATCATAATTTGTAGGAAATACAATTGTCTACAAAAAAAAATCTATGACATTTTACGATAAGTTCAATAGTTTCGCCGAAAAAATAAAAAGATCTCGAAATTTACTCTAACTTGACTTCAAGCTCCAATAACTTTTGAACAGATGTACTTATCGAAAAATGATAAGAGAGTTTTTTTGTAGAGCGTTAAATTCTCTACAAAAAGGTATGCTGGGCTTATTCGTAAAATGAGCCATTCCTGAGTTAAAAAATTCCAAGCTAAAAAATTATTTTTTTCCATGTTATTTAAATGGGAAATCAAAAAACCCGATGAGCGTCCTCTTAATATTAATATTAAGAGCTCAAACGTTACCACAGTTTTTTTTTCATCATCTTTCACGATATTTTCACGGTACCTAAAGAAAAAAAAATTAGTTCTTTTTTTTGGCCCACCCTATGGGGATTGAAATCAGGTGAACTTTGAAAATGTGTCTATGATTGGTTGAAAATATTCTACATTGTTCTAGAAATTTCAAGAAAAATCTAGACATTTCAGGAATTATCTTAAAATCACAGTTCTCAAATATAAATTAATTTTCTGAATTATTTGAAAATTAATTCTAATCAATCTGAAATGCTCAAAAATGAACTGAGTTGATGTAAATCACTTGAGATTAATTCTGATTTTCAAGAATTTTCTCTATTGATCTAAAAATTTCTAGACACATCTGGAATACTCCAAATCACGCTTAATTGATAAAAATCACTCGACATTCATTTTAATTAGTCTAAAATGTTCTAGATTATAATTACCCATGAAAAATGAATCATACATGACCATGTATGAATGCTCCATGCATGGCCATGTATGAAAATTGGCCAGACATGGCCATATATGGCCATGTATGACCATATATGACCATACATGGCTTGATACGGCCATACATGACTATGTATAGAAATTTTAACTAAATTAAAAAAAAATTTTCAATTTCAATGTATGACTGTATATGACCATGCATGACTGTATTGAAGAAGTGTGTATGCCCAAGTATGATTCATTTATCACAGGACGAGCATTTGAAGCGTGCATTCCGGTTAAAAATGAATCATACATGGCCATACATGGAGCATATATGATTATTCATGGACCTACCAACTTTTTTAATACAGTCATACATGGCCATATATGAACTATACAAGGCAATGTATGGCCATACATGGTTTTGTATAGTTCATATATGGCCATGTATGACTGTATAGAAAAAGTTTGTATGCCCACGTATGACCATATATGAACCATATACACCTATGCATGGTCGAGTATGATTCATTTATTACAAGACGAGCGTTCATGGCGTGCATTCTGGTGAAAAATGAATCATACATGGCCATACATGGAGCATATATAGTCATGCATGGACCTACTAAATTTTTTAATACAGCCATACAAGGCCATGTATGGCCATACATAGTTTTGCATATGGCCATACATAGTTTTGCATATGGCCATGCATGACTGTATTAAAAAAGTTTGTATGGCCATACATGCTTCGTGTATGGTCATACATGCTTCATGCATGGCCATATATGCTTCATGCATGGCCATATATGCTCCATGTATGAGCCATATACGGCCATGCATGGCCATGTATGATTCATTTTTCACGGGTAGTTGATTCAAATCTCATAAAAATGATTCTAATTAGTTTAGAATGTTTCGAAAGGTTCTGAAAATTATATAACATTCTAGGAAATTCGAATTTATGTGTAAATACATTGAATCACTTAAAAATTATTTCATGAATGTTGGATGCTCTAAATTGTTTTAAAAATTTGGAAAATGTCATAAGAATTGAAAAATATACATCAGTTGTAAATTACACGAAAATAATCGAAACAACCTGATCGATGAATAGTTTAGGACGATTAGAATTAATTTGAAGTGATGTTCGAAATTCGAAAATTTTAGAATTGATCAGATCATTTTCGAAATTTTAGAGCAGTCCAAAGAATTTAACATATAAATAAAAGCACTACCAAAAAATATCCCAGCGAAGCGAGCGTTCACAGTTAGTATATATATATATATATATATATATATATATATATATATATATATATATATATATATATATATATATATATATTAGGGTGGCGCAAAAAACCAACTATATTTTTTTTTCAATCTCGCATGAAAATTTGTTGGTTTACGATGTTTTAAAAAGCTTCACCGAAAATTAGCTCGATAAAAGGTTTTTAAGAGGTCGCTCACGAATTTTGAAAATATTAAAAATGATTGAAATTTGAATTTTCGATTTCTTAATTTTTTCTTTCTCGTGGCATCAATAGTTCATATTTGTAAAATCATGGCTGCGCCGAAAATTTAAGCCCAAAATTTAAATATTTAAACGGCGTTCAAGAATTTTGAATATTAATTGATAATATGTGACTAATACTTTGAATTAGTTGTTGTATATTTTTATGACTCAATTATTTTCATTTCAGTAAATTCTAACTTTTGCATAACCAAAAATAAGCAGGACAGTCTTAAAAAATAAAATTTTATAACAGGGCTATGCTGTTACTCTGGTCGTCCTTAAATTACCTTTTTAAGGGCGCCACTGGAAGTGATAACGGCCTCCCAGAGCCGGATCTTAGATCGTCAGGGTCGGTGTAAAATTAATTTGTAAGAGAAGGATGAGGAAGGATAATTTATAAATAATATCTCCAATTCACAATTTAACCTTTATTTTATTTAATAACCTTTTAACCTTATGACCTTTTATAAACCTTATTGACCTTTTATAACCCTTATAATTATTTACCCGCAATAAATTCCTTAATCTAATTTATTTATAACCCGCAATATTTATTCCTTATTGAAATTGGCCAACTACCTTTGGCACTATCACACACTCTCACACACAATATTTTGCCAACTACCTTTGGACTTTAATCACACACTCACACACACAATTATTTAACTCCACGCGGTCAACGAGACTCTCTACGCGACTTTAACACAATTTCACGCGGTCACTTTGACCCTCTACGTGATATAAAACCTTATAATTATTAATACACGCGGTCCCCTGGACTCTCTACGTGATTTTAACCCTTATCAATTAACGCACTAACTTATAACAATTATTTACAACTATTTACTTGATTATCACAATTTCCATAATTATAATTTTCACTGACTCACAATTTTACCGATATAAAATTTCATCACATCTATTTCCTTAATTAAAATTTCTTTTCAAGTAATTATTTATCATTTTAAAATCACTAATAAATTCCAACAACTAATTTCTTATAAGCGTTATCCTTTCCTTATCAACGAATTTTGTTAAGCCGGTTTTATGAGTTACATTATATGACCGCTCAACAATTTGTCACGACAACGATATCACAATACTCAAAACTCAACCTTCATTTTCCACGTTTACTTCACGACACTTATAACGTTTATCAATTTATTAATTGATTTTAATTGATTTATTAATGTAATTTACTTATAATTAATTTGATCTTAAATTTAGTGACTAGATAATTTTGACTAGAACGCAATTGATTTTCCGGCGAATGCTTAACACGACCTGCCTGGAAAGTTCCAGAAGAATTTTCCGGCAAGCGACTTAAACAACCTGCCTGGAAATATCAAAGCTGATACTTGCTGAGTCCGGTTTTCTAAATATTTTATTACACGTTAAATTAACACGACAATACTTTGCAAACACGACGTTAAATTATATGTTTTAAATAACAAATATTCCGGCTCCCTGCCTGGAATATTCTACAGAATACCTATGACGATTTGCGTTGATTCTTTTTCGTCGCTTGTTCTGTATTCGTTGTCCTTGTCCGTGTCTTAAGTTCTCAACCGTGTATGCCAGGGTAACCGGGTTGTCTCAAATTTTCCGCCTTGTGTTAACTCTCTCTCGGATCCAATTCCCGTTTTCGCCAAAACGCTCGAACTCTTCTTCAACCTGCTATTCAGACGCAATCAGTTCTTAATAATAAAAGGTACCGGCTATCTGCCTGGTATCTTGTAACAATTGAATTTGTTTTATCGCTTGGTTCCACAATCAAAAACTCAAGCTCTCAATTAAATAATTTACCTGATATAATTAGCAGCGTCTAAACGTCGGCGTCTATAATGGCGTCTTCTGATGTTGGCTTCTCTCCGAGGTTGGATCGCTTCGGTCACACGTCTCGTCTGATGGATGCCCAGTCCTAATGGCTCTCGGTCTTCGTGTACGTCTGGGTGGTTACCCGGTCCTGCCGACTCTGCTGCTTCTTCGCTTCTGTCTTCCACTTTTATTAATTTCACTCGATAATTTTCGGCCGTCATCGGAAAATTCCCCCTCTGCCTAATTACGATTGGGCCTCGTGTATTAGCATTTTCATTTAGCGCGCCCGGCGACAAGTCGAAAAACTTAATTAATTGCTCCTTTAGGGTTGCAGGTAGGGTAATTGACCAACCGCGAAAAATCACGATTTTGGTTGATAATAAAACTCAATTTACCCCGTTACAATTTGATAAGTTTTGAATAAGCGCAAAAACCTACCAATTGAATTCAAAAATAAAAAAGTATGTAAATAACTTATTATTTCTATTTCTCGGGTTATATTTTTGTTCACTGTGATGCTAATTGATGGTGAAAAAATCGAGAAGCTTTATTATTAATATTTAAGGGTCGCTCAAAAACGTTTAAAAGACAGCACTCGGAAACATTCAAAATTTTTGAGCTAGGTTTAAAAATTTAAATTTCGGGCTTAAATTTTCAGCGTAGTCATGATTTCACAAATATAAACTAATGATGCCATGAGAAAGAAAAAAATTTGAAATAAAAAAGTCGAATTTCGATCATTTTTGATATTTTCAAAATTCGTGAGCGACTTCTTGAAAATTTTTTATCGAGCTGATTTTTGGAGAGGCTTTTTAACACATCGTAAACCAACGAATTTTCATAAGAGACTCGAAAAAAATAATAGTCGGTTTTTTTGCGCCACCCATATATATATATATATATATATATATATATATATATATATATATATATAAATTTCATCAAAACAATTGTCTGCATAACAATAAAATTTCTCAACATTAAAATTATTACAGACATTTAAAATAAAATTTTAGTTCGAAAAATGATGTAAATAATTAATTATTATTAATTTTTTAAATAAGGTCGTTGAGTGTACTCACAGTCGCTCACTGAAAGTTGTGATGTACCATTACTCAACCAACACATGGCCCTAGATTCGCTCAAAGACTATATCAATTAAACTATGATAAGTTTATTAATACGAAAAATAATTTATAAATTATACTACTTTATTTTTTCATAATATAAAATTTATAAGATATAGTTATAACAATTCTAAGAAAATTTGACGTAACCTCAATTTAATCTAACGAATGAGCGTTAAAGTAAAAAATGCCCGGCTGAACGCGATTTTGAAAACAATCATTTCCCGGGAAAAAATGATCAGACCTGATCATGCCTGTTCATGTATGATCAGGCCTGATCATGCCTGTTCATGGCTGTTCACGTCTGAAGCGTTAAATACGCTCAGGCCTGATTATACCTGTTCATGCCTGTTCATGGCTGGTCATGGCTGTTCATGTCTGTTCATGTCTGTTCATGTCTGAAGCGTTAAATACACTCAGGCCTGATCATGCCTGTTCATGGCTGTTCATGTCTGAAGCGTTAAATACGCTCAGGCCTGATCATGCCTGTTCATAGTTGTTCATGTCTGTTCATGCCTGTTCATGCCTGTTCATAGATATAAAATTTTGTTGACCAAGAATCTATCACATATAAGATTTTTATTATTTAAAGTTCATACAAAACTTATTTTTCAACTAAATCTCTTAGCTCAGTGGGTAGCGTGTGAAACTTTCGAGCGCAAGGTCCACGGTTCGAATCCTGCACACGCCCGAATTTTTCATTTTTTTTTTACTTTTATAGCAATAATTATGTATAATATAATATAGTTATACATAATTATATCTAATTATATAGGGCCATTTTTTTATATATAATTTTTTTTCCCGGGTGGGCATGAACAGTCATGAACATACCTGATCAGACCTGAACATGTCTGATCAGGCGTGGTCAGGCATGGTCATTTTTCATGTCTGATAAGGCCCGAAGACTCATGCCTGTCCATGTCTGATCAGGTCTGATCATTTTTTCCCGGGTTAATTTAATTTTATAATCTATTATAAAATAATCTGATCTATCACATTTTAATATATTTACATTCACAAATAATTATTTAACAATAATAACTTTTGTAGTTGAAATTTTGTTTTATAAAAATTATAGAAAACGCATTAAACAGTTAAATCAACTGACTAATGGTACTGAGCAGATATAGGGGATTTGACCTTAATTAGAAAATAAAATAAAATTATTTCATGCCAAAAAAAGAACAGATCCACATATATTATGTTCTTTTGTTTTATTCGAAGAAAAGAACAACCGATAGTCGATAAAATTTATTAGAACGAAATTTAAAAAAATATAGTTTTTATCATCAAAATCACAATAACATATAGCTAAAAACCTTGTTTGATACACGCAGAATTTCGTCGTCTAAATTTCATGACAAAGTATTCAGTAGTTTTTACGTGATGCACGTTCTAATAAAAGACCTGCCATTTTATAGATATAGATAGATAGATAGATATATATTAGGGTGGCGCAGAAAAACCGACTATTTTTTTTTTCGAGTCTCTTATGAAAATTTGTTGGCTTACGATGTTTTAAAAAGCCTCTCCAAAAATCAGTTCGATAAAAAATTTTCAAGAGGTCACTCACGAATTTTGAAAATATCAAAAATGGTCGAAATTCGACTTTTTTATTTCAAATTTTTTTTTTCTCATGGCATCAATAGTTTATATTTGTGAAATCATGACTACACGGAAAAAAAAGAACTGTAGCTGCAACAGGACTTATTCCTGTTGCAGCCACAGGATTATTCCTGTTGTAGCCATAGGATTATTCCTGTTGTAGCTACAGGAATAATCTTGTCGCAGCTAGAGGATGAATTTCTTATTAAATACCAACAATACCAACTGATCAAAACTCTGAAGACAACTTAAGTTAATTGTTTCTATCAAGACTAATCAGCTGACTCTACTTCCGGTTCAGTATGTCTCTAATTTGAGTTCGTGAAGTTCACTGTAAAAAAAGCGGTGTTAAAAATGGACTCATTTTAACTCCACTCGGTGTTAAAATAAACACACACACGCACACACACACACACACACACACACACACACACACACACATACACATTCACGCGCTTGTTTGCACACGCTTTCGAACAAACAAGTGCACACACGCGAGTTCATACACAAGAGCTTACACATGCACACGGGGAAACACGCGAGCTCACATGTATGAGATCACACACGAGCTCGCGCACACATACACATGCGAGCTCACATGTACACACGCGAGCTCACACACACGCGAGTGCACACACGCACACATGCACACACACTCACTCAAATGCACACATATGTGCACACATTCCCAAAGTGAAATACTTAAACACCGGAAAATTTCATTTAACACCGGTGAAGAATATTTATACCGGCGGCGGCGTTATTTTCACACTGCTTTTGGTGGTAAAATTTAACACCTGCACCGCTTGGACTTACCCCGGTGATTTTTTACAGTGTATTTCCTAATATATATATATATAAATATATTCATTGAGATATATAATTAAATTGATATATCATACTTATTGCTAATCCAAGACTATTCCTGTGGCTGCAACAGGAATAATCGTGTAGGTACAACAAGAATATTCCTAGAGCTACGACAGGAATATTCCTATGGCTACAACAGGAATAATTCTGTAGCCGCAACAGGAATAATCCTGTGGCTACAACAAAAACATTCCTGTAGCTACCACGGGAATATTCCTGTGGCTGCAACAGGAATATTCCTGTTGCAGCCACAGGATCATGCTACAGGAACTTTCCTGTTGCAGCAACATTTCTTTTTTTTCCGTGTAGGCTGAAAATGTAAGCCCAAAATTAAAATTTTTAAACCTCGTTCAAGAATTTTGAATGTTTCCGAGTGTTGTCATTTGAACGTTTTTGAGCAACCCTTAAATATTAATAATAAAGCTTCTCGATTTTTTCACCATCAATTGGCATCACAGTGAACAAAACTATAACCCGAGAAATAGAAATAATAAGTTATTTACATACTTTTTTATTCTTTAATTCAATTTGTAGGTTTTTTCGCTGATTCAAAACTTATAAAATTTTATTGTTTAAGAGTGTCCTGTATATTTTTGATTATGCAAAAGTTATATTTTACTAAAATAAAAATAATTAAGTCATAAAAAAATACAACAAATAATTCAAACTATTAGTTACGAATTATCAATTAAAATTCAAAATTCTTGAGCGCCGTTTAAATATTTAAATTTTGGGCTTAAATTTTCAGCGTAGTCATGATTTCACAAATATCAACTATTGATGCCACGTAAAAGAAAAAATTTAGAAATCAAAAATTCAAATTTCAATCATTTTTAATATTTTCAAAATTCGTGAGCGACCTCTTGAAAATTTTTTATCGAGCTAATTCTTGGAGAGGCTTCTTAAAACATCGTAAACCAACAATTTTTCAAGAGAGATCGAAAAAAAAAATAGTCGGTTTTAACTCAATTATTGTCATTTCAGTAAAATATAACTTTTGCATAATCAAAAATATACAGGACAGTCTTAAACAATAAAATTTTATTTTATATTCATATTTGATTAATATTGAAAAATAGTAAAATTATTATTTGAATTCATAATATAATATTTTGTAGTATATTTTAAATTAATTATTAATATTTGAATAAATATTGAAAAATAGTAAAATTATTATTTAAATTTATAATATAATATTTTGTACATGGAAAGAAAATTATGGGAATCGTTCCTGTAATTTTATGAAATTTCATCCTACACCAGTATAGGAATGACGACCAACAATTATTGGAACACGTCTTATAATTATAGGAATATTACCCATAATTATAGGAATAGTTCATATAATTATAGGAATGATACCTATACCATTATGGGAATGGTTTCTATAAATTATAGTAACCATTCCTATAATATTATAGTAACCATTCCTATAATATTATAGTAACCATTCCTATAATATTATGAAAATATCAATTTTCAAAAAAGAGTGGAAATCACTTTTACAATACACAGAAGTATTATTAAACATAAAAACAAATATTCAAACATTGAAAAAAAAATGTCCCTGAAGTTCCGAACGTTCGTGCAACGAAAAATATATTTTTTTTTGAAAAAAACTTTTCTGATTGAAACAATTTGTATTTATGTGTACAGTGTTTTTTTGAAATCCCACACAAGTCAAAAAAGTTTCAATCCAATCTGGCCACCGGAACACCCTCTGCGTCCTACCCTTATCACTTATATAATTTTAAATATCGCAAATAAATTAGAGGGTCTTTTCGGCGGCCATATTGGATTGAAGCTTTTTTGACTTGTGTGGGGTTTCAAAAAAACACTCTACACGAAAGTCCAGATTGTTTTAATCATAAAAGTATCTTTAAAAAAAAAATATATTTTTAGTTGCACGAACGTTCGGAACTTCAGGGACAGAAAAAAAATTCGTATTTGGCAAAAAACATCAAAATTTTTCAACTGAAATTTTTTCAGCATAGAACATTCACGAAAATTCAAATTTTAAAAATAAAAATTTATATTTCAATAAAATCTCAAATTTGGGTAAAATCTCGAAAAGTTCATATTAGTTGTAATTTAACATGATACTGAAGTAAGCCGATGTCTTATAATTTTTGGATTTTTTTTAACATTAAATTTCTACACTATTTTGCAAAAAAAAAAAATTTTATTATATTATAGGAACCATTCCTATACTATTATAGTAACCATTCTTATAATAGTATAGTAACCATTCCTATAATATTATAGGAATGGTTCCTATAATATTATAGTAACCATTCCTATAATAGTATAGTGACCATTCCTATAATATTATAGTAACCATTCCTATAATAGTATAGTAACCATTCCTATAATAGTATAGTAACCATTCCTATAATATTATAGTAACCATTCCTATAATAGTATAGTAACCATTCCTATAAAGTATAGGAACCATTCCTATAATATTATAGGAATGGTTACTATACTATTATAGGAATGGTTACTATACTATTATGGGAATGGTAACTATAATAGTATAGGAATGGTTCCCATAATGATATAGGAACCGTTCCTATAATAGTATAGGTAAAATTCCTGTGCCATTATAGGAACCATTCCTATAATGCATAGGAATACTCCCTATAATTTTCTTACCGTGTAGTATATTTTAAATTAATTATTAATATTTAAATTAATATTGAAAAATAGTAAAATCATTATTTAAATTCATATCCTTATTTAAAAATATATGACTATTTCGAAACTTATTTTTCATTGAATGTATAAAGATGTGAAATATACTATTTAAATATATTTCATTTTAAGATTGAATAAAAATAATTGAAAAATTATTTTAATTCCATAAAGATGCGAAATATATTATTTAAGTATAGTTCATTTTAAAATTAAATGAAAATAATTGAAAAATTATTTTCATGAAATATGAAAAATTATAGATGAAAATTATTGTAGCAAAAATATTGTCAATTGAGTCACTGATCACTCGTTTGAAATTAAACAAATTGTTATTTTAATTGTCCGTCGGAAACTCAAAAACAAATAAATAAAAGAGAATGCACGTTCATGCCAAATCATTACCTTTCAATGCAGGTAACTTGAAAATAAAAATTGAACTTAAATTCACACAAACTTGTTTTTAGATTCACTAAATTTTTATAGTTTTTCACGAGTAAATTTTTAATCAATTTATTTTAATTGCCCATAGATTCACAACACAGAGTAAATAAAACTCTCTGCACCTTTCTAGTTGAAATCCTTGAATACAAATTGAAATCCTTGAGTAAAAATTGAAATCCTTGAATAAAATTTGAAATCAGTGAATAAAATTCGAAATCCTTGAATAAAAATTAAAATCCTTGAGTAAATCTTGAAATCTTTGAATGAAATCGGGATGACACCCGAAACTGTACTTTACGGAACTTCAAAGAAATAAACGGGGTTACACCCGACGAAAACGGGATTACACCTGACGGTGACGGAATTACATCGCGGACTAATGAGTTTTTTCTGACTTACTTCATTAGCGTATGCAGCGACTTTTATTTGGCTTGAAATTTTAGATGGGCCACCATGGTAGGAGCCATGAGAAAAGACGCAGAAAGACTTTCCCAGAGTTATTGTTTGTTCATCAAAAATTTTATCGATGATCCAGGTTTTCTCCGAATCTTTGTTTATTTAAATTGATCTGATATTTAATATCAGCAGTTTATTTATGTAATTAAAATAAAAAGTACTGCCATCGGCAGTTAAAATTATTACATTAATAAATAATAAAATTGTAGATATTTTCTAAAATGCATAGGCAAAAATTTAGAAAAATAAATTTACTATTCAATTTAATGTTTTCAATAAATTTGCTATTAATTTTGGGGGTATTACAGCCCTCTGAATAGTCTTTTCTCAATTTTATGTATTAGGATAGCAGCAGGAGTAAGTTGGTCGTTTACTCTTGCTGCAGGCGTTTCTTTATTTTACTCTGGGCTTTACTCTATTGTTTTACTCCACTCGGTATTCAGGTTACAGCACGGTATTCGCGCCCACTCATATGTAATGTTTCGCCTTCGCGTATGTTCTCTTTCTTACAAAATGGTGTACTTAACTATTTTTCATTATTTTAATTATTTTTAAATTTATATAGATTGCTGAAAGTGATCGATCGTAATTATTGTAGCAACGCTACAGAACTCCCTTTTTTTTTTTTGTTTCAAATTTAATACACGATAATTAAAGTAATGGAATATTTACAAATGATATGAATAAATAAATAAGTAAATTAATGAGTATAATACAGTGATGAATTGGTACTTTGAAAAAAAAACTTTAATGGAAAAAAAAATTTTTAAATCGTGTAAATTTTTAAATATTAAATCGGACTCGGTGTTTTTGGGTCTCGGTTGCTGTGTTATTCGTCGGGGAGTTTGCTATAGTCGTCGTCGTGTCGACTGAATTCGCCTCGTAAACCGGCTTCAATCTATCAACTGAAATGGCGATGAAGTATTTATCGTGTCGAGTTATTACACGATATGGACCTTCGTATGGCGCTGTAAAAGATGGTCCAACCTGGTCATTCCGTACCAGTACATGATTGCAAGTACTAAGGTTCCTGAAACAGACAACAGAATGCTTGCCATGACGCGACATTTCGGCCGGTGCTAATGAGTTAAAATGACGTTTTAAGGTATTGACAATGTTGTGAGGCGTAGTTTTGTTAGTAGGAGATAGTAACTCACCGGGTAATTGGATAGGCTCACCGTATACTAATTCAGCCGGGGTCGTCTGGATGTCGTCTTTCCAAGCAGCGCGTAAGCCGAGCAAAACGGCTGGTAATGCGTCATACCATGACTCTTTATGACACAAAAGTGCTGATTTGAGCTGACGATGTAGACGTTCGACAAGACCATTGGCTTGCGGATGATACGGCGTAGTATGTTGGTATTTTATTCCATATATTTTTATTAACGACTGGAATAACGACGATTCGAATTGCAGACCTTGGTCCGAAGTTATATGTTTCGGTATTCCGTGACGTGAAATCCAGTGCAGCGATAGTGCATGTGCTACCGTCTCTGCAGTTCCATTGGATAGCGGGACAGCCTCAGCAAACCTCGTGGATCGGTCGATGATCGTTAAACACTGATTAAAGCCTCTTGTCGATTTTAGAGACACCAAGTCGATGTGTATGTGCTCGAATCACTCAGTTGGAGGTTGAAAACTGGCGATCGGCGATGACACGTGTCTCTGGATTTTATTTTTCTGGCAATCGATGCAAGATTTCGCCCATTCTCGGCAATCTTTATTAATCGACGGCCAGACGTATCTTTTACAGACCATTTTTAGCGATCCTTTGATTCCAGGGTTTGATTCCTGGAACATATGGTCACACCGTACCTGACGCAATGTCACAGTACAATACTAAACCGTTATCGAAATTGATTCGTCGAAGCTGCAGTGTGGTTGTCTGTCGTAGCAGTTGTTGAAGCTCGAGATCTTGCTTCTGTGCATCGGCAAGTTCTTCCGATGTTATAGCAGTAGACACTGCTTCGACTCGTGACAATGTGTCAGCGACAATATTGTCGTTACCCGACACATGTCTAATGTCAGTCGTAAATTGACCGATAAAATCGAGTCGACGAAATTGCCAAGGCGATGCTCTTTCGGTACGCTGTTTGTAAGCGTGTTGAAGTGGCTTGTGATCAGTGTAGATCGTAACATGCCGGCCTTCGAATATGTGCCGAAAGTATTCAACAGTCTCGTAGATGGCGTTCAACTCGCGGTCGTACGTCGATAATTTTTGGATCGACGGGGGCACTTTTCGACTGAAAAATGCCAGTGGTTGCCAGTTGTTATCCACTTTTTGTTGTAAAACGGCTCCAATACCGATTTCGGATGCGTCGGTGAATATTGCCCAGTCAGCATCGATTTTAGGGTGAACCAACAATGTGGCATCCGCGAGAGCTCGTTTAGCTGACTTAATAGACTCTTGAAGTTCGGTTGTCCAGTTGACTGGATGAGAGCCTTTGACTTTGGGTTCTTCCAAGATTTTATTTAACGGTGCTAGAATTTCTTCAGCATTCTTGATGAACTTTCTGTAGAAATTCACTGTGCAGAGGAATCGACGAAGAGATTTTACGGTCGTAGGAGGCTCGAAATTGACAATATCCTCGACTTTTTCCGGTAACGGCTTGATTCCATCTTTGGTGATGATGTGGCCGAGAAATTTTACTTCTGGTAGACCAAACTGGCACTTCGGTACATTGATTACCAGTCCGTTTTCACGGAGACGCTCGAATAAGGTTTTCAGGTGCTCCATGTGCTCCTTCTCGTCGTTGGATGCGATTAATATGTCGTCAACATATGGAAAGACAAAGTTCAGGTCACGAGTGACCTCGTCAATAAATCGTTGAAACGTTTGAGCGGCGTTTTTGAGCCCAAACGTCATAAATCGGAATGCGAACAGTCCGAACGGTGTAATGATTGCCGTTTTCGGCACATCTTCCGGTGAAACGGGTATTTGCAAAAATGCCTTTGCAAAGTCGACGACTGAAAATATGTTTTTACCGTGTAAAAATGCGGCAAAGTCGTCAAGATAACGCAATGAATATTTGTCGATGAGCGTTCGATCGTTGAGTGGATGGTAGTCACCGCACGGCCTCCATTCTCCGGATTTCTTCTGTGCTAAATGGTGAAGCCCAGGCGTTGTTGGAAGGTCTGCAAATACCTTCTTCGATCATTTTTCGGAACTCGGCTTGTGCAATTTTCAGTTTATCTGGAGCCAGGCGTCTTGCTTTGCACGAAACTGGCGGTCCAGGTGACGTTCGAATATGGTGCACCGTCGAATGCTTTTTTGTTTGACGCTGCGTAGCGTCAGGTCGTGTTATATCGGCAAATTCTCTTAATAATTTCATGTACGCAGAATTACCATCGACTGCTTTAATATTTGTTTCTGCCAATGTTGTGTGAGAATTACCGGGTGTCAATAAGCCAGTGATGCCATCACGAAGGCATTTGCGTATTAGGTCGACTAGTAAGTCATAATGACTTAAGAAGTCTGCACCTATAATCGGTTTAGTGACGTCAGCAATGATGAAATTCCATGAAAAATCACGGCGTAGCCCAAGGTTCAATGTCATCGATTTTAAACCATAGGTTTGAATTATCAAGCCGTTTGCGGCATACAATTGATAACCTATGGGTGTACTTATTGATTTCAGCCAGCCACGTGGAAAGACGGACAAATCGGAGCCGGAATCGGCAAGATATTCCGTTCCAGTAGTTCGGTCTCGGATAAACAGGCGGCGAGAAATCGTTTGAGAATCATTAGCCACCTATACTGATTCTCGTTTGAGTTTCCCTGCCATATGCAGCCGGGAGCGCACGATTGGGCATTTTTACCGTGCTTGAAGTGGTACCAACAGAAGTCAAACTTCTTTGGTACTCGTGACCATGATCGACTTCTTGATCTGCCACGTTTAACTTTCAAGTTTTTGACTTGATTCGTGAGCTGCGCAATTTCTCTGCGCAGTGCAGCAATCTCGCCGTGCTCGGCGGTTGATGATGATGATTTTGCAGCGGTGGCGGCAACTTGAGATTTGAGCGATTTACGCTCAACCATACGATCAGCAGACTCGGCGAGTTTATCGAGCGTTAAGTCGCTGATGGCTTCAAGGCAATTTTGAATTTCATTTGGCATGTGGGAAAACCAACGTGCTTTAATGATGGCATCATCAATACCGGGGACTAGTGTACGTAGATGACGTAAATGTTGCGATGGTGTCCGATCGCCAAGTCTCTCTCTGTCGAGGAGCTGAGTGATCCGTGCTTCTTCGGACCTCGTGAAGCATTTTATTAAAGCGGCTTTTAAATCGCTGTACGGAGTTGTCGCAGGAGGCTCAAGGATTAACTGCTCGAGTTCTGCGGCAACGCGAGTGTCAAGCAATGGTATCACCAGGTCAAATTTGGCACGCTCGGTAGTCACCTGGTGCGTTGAAAATTGCGCCACTCAATCACTTGAAATTCTTCAATGAAATTTTATTTTTCAACTTTTGAGGTTTCACGAGAAAATGAAAAAAATTTCATAACAAAGTTATATAAAATCAGCAAAAATGCAACAACAATTTGTTTATAATCAAGAAAAAAAATTAGAAGCGATTGTCGTCACATCTTTTGATTAGCGGGGAACATTGCAGAATTAGTTGAAATATTTTTAGAGTAAAAAAAAAAAAAAAAAAACGGTCAGACTTTGAGAAAATTACGGTTTTTTCAAAAAAACTAAAATATTTCATATATCTGGGATTCTGAAATTTTTTTCATATTTTTTTTCGAAACCTACATTTAAAAAAAAAAATGTTGAAAAAAAAGATCCCAAACGGTCAATTTTTGAAAAAGTTCTGGCAATTTAAAAATAAAAGAGCGTTTTTTTTCAAAAAGTCATAACTATTTTTGAATCGGGAAAAAAAATTTGAATAAATTCTGAAAAATAACTTTTGGGGGGTAGAAAAAGATAGAAAATTTTTAGCGAAATCAAAGGGGATCAGGTAAAAAATTTGTCGATTTGAAATGGAATGACCCATATATACCCTTATCAAATTATTTCAGGTTATATCAAGACAAATCAAATATGATATCGACATATCAAGTTGATATGGCTTGATATGGCTAATTTTTATATCAGACTATATCAGAATATATTAGAAATTATATATGGGCATATCAGATCATATCAGGTCAGATATAAATATATATAAGAAATTTTTTTATATGGCCATATCAGATCATATAAGGCTTAATCAGAAAATTTGTTCACGGGTTTACTGGTGTATATTTATTTTTATCCATGTATATACACTAGTCCCAAAAATTAAAGGATAGAAAAAAAATTCGAAATTTTTGGGTGATTTTCAACATGCTGTAACTCGGTGAAAAATGATCGTAGAGTAAAAATAAAAAAAGCAAATTGTAGCCACAAGTTTCTAGTTTTCATATCTAGACCTCAAATATTTTTATCATGCACGGTTCCGGAGTAATCTTAAGAAAGCTGACGAAAAAAAAATTTTCAAAATTTTGACTCGTCTTTCAACAAGTCTATGGGCTTCAATAAATTTTTTTAGATAATCTGACCTTATCACTCTTTTAGAAAATTTTATGCCCTTCAATTTGGCGGGCTTAAAAAGTCTCTACGTCAAGTTGGCACCGAGTTATCATTGATCAAAGCAAAAAAGTCCATTTTGGCTTTGATAATCAATAACACCGAACGTATTGGTCGTACAGAGAATAAAAGTAGGGTTTTGAAAACTGCAAAACATTCTCTATAAGACAAAATTAGTTGCTTTCGATAAAAAAATTTTTTTTGAAGCGATAATGTTTATTAAAAAATAGGTCTAAATTCGCATATTTAAGGATATTCGGAAATCTTGCTATAACTTTGGATATAATGGATGAACAAAGGATATCGTCGTTTTTTTTTTCAACCTCAAAGTGTTCTGAAAAAACCCTGAAAATTTCAAAGCGCTGCGATTTTTCTTTCTTAGTGTCCCGAAGCTTTAAATTTATCGATTTTGCCAAAAATCTCCATAATTGGTAGTTTCTCGGTTTTCGGTCCATTTTTCGATTTCCAAATGTTTTTCTCACCAGGAATCTTGATTTCTTTAATTAAAAAAAATTGATTATCGAAAAAAATCGAAAAAAAAAATTTTTTTAAAAAATTTTTTTTTTTTTTCAAAATTTTTTTTTTTTCAAAAATTTTTTTTTCCAAAAATTTTTTTTTTCGTCGTGTTCGCAATGATTTATCATTGTCAAAAAAAATTCCTGAATTTTTGTTTGCCACCCGCATTAGCGTTTCCCAAAGCGTACCACGTGGAGATTGCACGGTCGAATTTACGCTTCTTACACACATACCGACAGAAAAAAAAAAATTGAGGAATTTTTTTTGACAATGATAAATCATTGCGAATACAATGGAAAAGAAAAATGTTGGAAAAAAAAATTTTTGAAAAAAAAAAATTTGAAAAAAAAAAAATTTTTTTAAAAAATTTTTTTTTTCGATTTTTTTCGATAATCAATCTTTTCGATCAAAGAAATCAAGATTTCTGGTGAAAAAAACATTTGGAAATCGAAAAAATGACAAAAAACCGAGAAACTACCAATTATGGAGATTTTTGGCAAAATCGATAAATTTAAAGCTTCGGGACACTAAGAAAGAAAAATCGCAGCGCTTTAAAATTTTCAGAGTTTTTTCAGGACACTATGAGGTTGAAAAAAAAACGACAATATCCTTTGTTCATTCATTATATCCAAAGTTATAGCAAGATTTCCAAATATCCTTGAATATGCGAATTTAGATCTATTTTTTAATAAACATTATCGCTTCAAACAAAATTTTTTTATTAAAAGCAACTAATTTTGTCTTATAGAGAATGTTTTCAAGATTTCAACACCCTATTTCCATTCTCTGTACGACCAATACGTTCAGAGTTATTGATTATCGAAGCCAAAATGGACTTTTTTGCTTTGATCAATGATAACTCGGCGCCAACTTGACGTAGAGACTTTTTAAGCCCGCCAAATTAAAGGGCATAAAATTTTCTGAAAGACTCATGAGGTCATATTATCTAAAAAAATTTATTGAAGCCCATAGACTTGTTGAAAGACGAGTCAAAATTTTGAAAATTTTTTTTTCGTCAGCTTTCTTAAGATTACTCCGGAACCGTGCATGATAAAAATATTTGAGGTCTAGATATGAAAACTAGAAACTTGTGGCTACAATTTGCTTTTTTTATTTTTACTCTACGATCATTTTTCACCGAGTTACAGCATGTTGAAAATCACCCAGAAATTTCGAATTTTCTTTCTATCCTTTAATTTTTGGGACTAGTGTATATGTACCCACATATATGTACATGCGTAAGGGATGAAGGATGCCGGGTTCGTAACATTAACGAGCTAATTTTTGGAGAGGCTTTTTGAAACATCGTAAACTAACAAATTTTCATAAGAGACTCGAAAAAAAAAATCTGGGCATCGGTTGGCCCTGTGGGCCAGCCCCGTAACTTCCCGCTGTTTTCGAGCTCTAAGATCTCGAAAACATTAGTATAAATACATTTTCGAGCTCGAAGATTCCTTTGTTTCACTTTTTTATGAGCTTTCAAGCTCAGAGGGATGACGTATTATATTAAAATTGAAAAATTTATACTCCAAAACAATTAATGAATAAGCGTTTTTTTACATATTTATTTAAATTTATGTTCAATAGTTCGCTCAAAAATAAGCTTACGTGATGCGTTGTATCTATATAGTGTAAGTATATCGTGAAACGAGCGAACATAATTATTTTTAAGAAGTCATTTTCAATGACTTACATAAACAAGAACATATTAGTTTTGAGTTATGTTGTTCAGTAATTATGATGTAATTCAATGAAAAAACCTGATACAGATTTTACATTGATTATTCCGTCAACGATATCTCTCGATCGAATTATCTGATTGAGATGTTCTTGGCAGCAAACGAATGCTTTTATCGAGTTCTAGACCTGATTAGATTTTGGAATTGATCGACTCAATAGTTTCCGAAATATTCACAAAAAACGAAAAAAAACGATTTTTTTTCATTCTTCCGTCGACGATATCTCTCGAAAGAATTATCCGATTGAGACGTTTACGGTGGCAATCGGCGCGTTTCATTGAGGCCTAGAGCTGATAATATTTTGTGAATGATTGGTTGGGTCATCACGATGATATTCGCAAAAAACAGTTTTTTACTATTTCTTTCGTCGACGATATCTTTCGAACAGATTATCCGATTGAGACATTCTTGGCGTCAATCGAAAGCTTTTATTGAGTTCTAGAGCTGATTAGAATTTGGAATTGATCGATCTGACAGTTTTTAAAATATCCAAAAAAAATGAAAAAAAAAAAATTTTTTTTTTTTCGTATTTCTTAAATATCTCAGAGACTATTCGACTAAATGATCTAAAATTTTCTGAAATCCTAAGTTGAGAAGAAATCTTTCGAATGCCGCCAAAGAAATGTAAATCGGTTCATTCATTAAAAAGATATGAGAGGTTTACATCCACACACACACACACACACACACACACTCACACACATACAGACATCGCTCTGAAAATGTCTGAGTAGCATCCTCGCACCTTCAAACGTCAACATATGATGAAAACCCGATTTTTGAAAATCGGGGTGAAACCAATAACTTCCCGAATTTTTCGAAAATCGTCGATTTTCTTAGCGGGAAGTTAAAAAATAGTCGGTTTTCTTGCGCCACCCTAATATATGTATATATATATATGTAGTGACTGGGATGTGGTTCTTGGAACTTAATCACTACGATAAATAAATTATCTGACTCCAATTTTAGTATTAACAAAATAATAAATAATGAGTTTTATTTAAGTTATAAAATACAAGATAATGCTAGTTGCATTAGAGGTGTGTTAGCTAGTCGCTATGTATCTCTCTAATTATACGCGTGTACTGTACCGTGTACTTGCGTGAACTGTTGCTACCGAATATCGTATCCGCGTGGGGCAAAATATTCGGCGATCGATGACGATCGATGATTGACGGACTTATCCGAAATTATGAATATTAAATAATATAAGTAGTGACGTGGTCGCTACAGTACTTCCCTTCTTAAAAAAAAAAAATGATGCTTATTTACAAATGAAAAATAATAAGATGTATTTACAATGAAAAAGAAAATAATAATTTGAGCATGTTTGCTACGTTGTGAAGAAAGTACTAACTAGAGAGAATACAATTAATAATAAACGAGAAAAAAAATTGAATTTAAACGGGTTTAAATTATAAAAAAAATTAATTTTGTGCGTCGTCGGCCACGAAATAGACGGGTTTCAGTCTGTCGATGGAAATCGCAGTATTTGTGCGTTTGTAGTTGACGACGAAATATTTATCGTGCCGCGCAACGACTTCGTACGGACCCTCATACGGAGCTGAGAATGATGGTCCAATCTGTCCAACTCGCACCAGTACGTGGGAACATGTGTTGAGGTCTCTGAAACAGAAAACAGAACGCTGTCAATGACGCGAGGTTTCGGCGGGTGCCAAGTTATTAAAATGTGCTTTTAAATCACGTTAAACGCTTTCAGCATTTGCGTGTTTATTTGACGGAACAAGCAGTTCACCTGGTATGCGAATCGGTTCACCGTATACAAGCTCAGCTGGGGTAGCTTGTATGTCCTCTTTCCAGGCTGCTCGTAGACCAAGTAAGACAACGGGTAGCGCGTCATACCAAGTGTCGTCGTGACACAACAGTGCGGCCTTGAGTTGTCGGTGTAGGCGTTCTACCAGTCCATTAGATTGAGGATGATACGGCGTCGTTACCAGATGTGTTATGCCAAATAATTTACTCAGCGATTGAAACAACGATGATCTGAATTGTCCTCCTTGGTCGGACGTTATTCTGGCTGGTACACCGTATTTTGAGATCCACTCTCTAAATAACGCGAGTGCGACAGTATCTGCGTCTCCATTTTTAAGTGCAATGGCTTCTGGAAACCGGGTAAATCTGTCGACGATCGTCAGGCACTTGTTGTAGCCGCGAGATACTGGTAGAGAGACCAAATCGATGTGGATATGCTCAAAACGTTGCGTCGGCAATTCAAAACGAGCAAGAGGTGAAGATACATTACGATGGATCTTGTTGAGCTGGCAGTTTAAGCAAGCTTTGGCCCATTCTCGACAGTCTTTCTGGATCGATGGCCAGACGTAGCGTTTGCTCACTAGTTTCTGAGATGCTTTGGTGCCAGGGTGTGCCAGAGATTGTCTGAAATCACTCGTGAATTGGCCAATGAAGTCTAGGCGACGAAATTGCCATGGTGATGCTCGTTCAGTACGTTGCTGGAAAGCAAAGAGCAAAGGTTTATGATCGGTATAAATTGCAACTTGTTTACCTTCAAAAATATGACGAAAGTGTCGGACAGCTTCGTAGATGGCGTGAAGTTCACGATCGTACGTCGATAATTTTTGAATAGATGGCTGTAGTTTTCTGCTGAAGAAAGCGAGTGGTTGCCATTCTCCGTCAACTAGTTGTTGCAGAACTGCACCAATGGCTGTATTTGATGCGTCTGAGAAAATAGCCCAAGTTGCGTCGTGGTTCGGATGCGCAAGCATTGCAGCGTTGGCTAACGCCTGCTTCGCATTGTCATAAGCCTGTCGAAGTTCTGGTGTCTCGACGATCAGCGTTGATCCTTTCACTTTGGGTCCCTCGAGCAGTTTATTCAGCGGTGCAAGGATTTCTGCAGCGTTTCTGATAAATTTCCTGTAGAAATTTATCGTACCTAGAAAACCACGTAATACAGAAATCGTACTAGGAAATTTTAGGTTAATAATTGCGTCTACCCTGTCGGGCAACGGCTTGATACCTTTACTGCTGATGTGATGACCTAAAAATTTTACCTCATGCTGGCCCAACACCGATTTGGCTGCGTTGATGACAAGCCCGTAGTCTTGTAAGCGTTGAAATAAAATTTTTAAGTGCTCGAGGTGTTGCTCCTGGTTCTCTGAAGCTACTAGCACGTCGTCGATATATGGGAAGACAAACGGTAGATCTCGTGTGGCCTCATCGATGAAACTTTGAAAAGTTTATGCGGCATTTCGAAGTCCAAACGTCATGTATGGGAATTCGAACAAGCCAAAAGGAGTGATGATGGCTGTCTTTTCAATGTCTTCTTCGGCGACGGGAATTTGGTTAAAGGCTCTAACCAAATCTAGCACTGAAAATATCTTTTTACCATGCAGCGTTGCGGTAAAATCGTCGAGTCGTCGGACCGGGTAATTATTGTGTATCGTACGCGCATTGAGTGGTCGATAGTCGCCACATGGTCGCCAATCTCCAGATTTCTTGGGTACAAGATGAAGTGGAGATGCCCACGGACTGGTCGATGGACGTGCGATACCCAGTTGAACCATCTTGCGAAATTCCTCTTGAGCAATTTTCAGTTTATTGGGCGCAAGACGTCTCGCTTTACACGATACTGGAGGTCCTGATGTCGTCTTAATATGGCGTACCGTGGAATGCTTCTTGGCTGAAGTTATTCCTTCAGGACGAGTTATAGCCGGGTAGTTTGATAACAGTTTGTGGTAAACTGTATCACCTTCGATTAATTTGATGCATTTTGCATCCGAGCGTATTGAATCTACGCGTGTTTGGAGACCAGTGGAGCCGTCACGTAATTGTTTATGTTTGAGGTCGATTAACAAGTTAAAATGACTCAGAAAATCGGCGCCAATTATTGGTTTCGTGACGTCAGCGATGATGAATCTCCACGTAAATTCACGACGTAATCCGAGGTTTAGTGACAGAGTGATACAACCGTATGTTTCTATCAACGAGCCGTTTGCTGCGTGAAGTTGGTAACCTACTGGCGTAGGCTTGCATTTCATCCGCCCGTATGGATAAACAGAGAGATCTGAACCAGAATCCACGAGGTATTGAGTATTCGTGGTTAGATCGACGACGAAGAGGCGGTTTGAAGATGCTAGAGAGTCGCTTTCCGCCGCTAGTGACTCCCGTTTACGTTTCCCGAGAACTTGCATCCTGGCGTACATTTGTACGCAGTTTTACCAAACTTGACATGGTAATAGCAGATGCCTGTTTTATCAAGCTTGCGTGGCTTAGATTTACTTCGGGTGCGTTGGTTTGGCTTACGAGCTGGAGATCTGCCGCGGTTCTGGTTGAATGATGTCAGTGCTGCTACCTGACGAGATAGTTCGCTGACTTGTCTTTGCAGCGCCATCGTCTCCTGCGAAGATGATGATGAAGCGACAGCAGCGGTGTGAGTCACCGGAAACATCTCATGTAGCTTGTCGGCTGTCTTGGCTAGCTCATCGATGGTAGCCGTGGTCGGAGAGATGGCCAGAAGCTCTTGTGTCTTCTTGGGCAAGTTTGCCAGCCATCTCTCCTTCAGGACTGCGTCATCAATGGTCGGCGCGAGCGATTTAAGATGGCGGAGGAACTGCGAAGGTGATCGGTCACCGATCGCTTCGCCATCTAGAAGCTGACGTAGTTTGGCTTCTTCTGACTTCGAATAACACGCAATGAGGGTGGCTTTCAATTGGGAGTATGGCGTCGTAATCGGTGGATTGATGATGAGGGTCTCAGCCTCACATGCATACTCAGTATCGATGAGAGAAACCGCGTGGTTAAATTTCTCTTTCTCAGTTGCTACGCCGTGAATCGCAAACTGAGCTTCGAGCTGCGCAAACCATAAACTCACTCGCTTCGGGTTGAAGTGAGGTGCCTTGAGCGAGTTGATAATCACTGGCTTGGCGTCCAAAAAGACATCATCTTTCTTGTCGTCTGAATTCGTTGGATCAGACATAGCTAATATATGAGAAACACTAACACGATAAAACTAACACAAAATTATAATACCACTGTAAGCGGATTAGTGTCCGTCGAAGCTGACTCACCGTTTAGGAATGTTCGAGACGCTTCGAGTCGCACGAAAATTATCACTGGGCGAAAATTTAACGCAAACGATAACTTTATTTACTGTATTTGCACAGGAATTCGCTAATCACTTTTATCACAATTTAATTTGCACCCCGATGGTGTCCCTTAAATTATAAACCAGTGCGGCATGTGTCCAAAATGCCCCGCAATGCACCAGCCGTGATAAAAGGCTTAAACAACACTTAATTCATGCACTTCACTGTTGTAGCGAACTCGCGGAGTTAATATGACGCGATTAGCTATCAGCGTAGACGCGGTATTTTACACTCAACGTGTTATTTGCCACCTGGAATGTGTGCACGAAATGGCGTCCTCTTGAAGATCACGTCGGGCAGTCACCAATGTAGTGACTGGGATGTGGTTCTTGGAACTTAATCACTACAGTAAATAAATTATCTGACTCCAATTTTAGTATTAACAAAATAATAAATAATGAGTTTTATTTAAGTTATAAAATACAAGATAATGCTAGTTGCATTAGAGGTGTGTTAGCTAGTCGCTGTGTATCTCTCTAATTATACGCGTGTACTGTACCGTGTACTTGTGTGAACTGTTGCTACCGAATATCGTATCCGCGTGGGGCAAAATATTCGGCGATCGATGACGATCGATGATTGACGGACTTATCCGAAATTATGAATATTAAATAATATAAGTAGTGACGTGGTCGCTACATATATAAATATATATATATATATATTATATCGCAATAATTGTATACGCTATGCGATAAATTTTTGCGTTACAACTTCGTTCTCTGCCCTTAGCCTCCAATCTCAATACGAATGGGGCGCCAGGTAATTTTTATCACTGGAATCACCAAACCAGTAAATCTTGAAAATTAGATAAATTTTTGATCTGTGGAACTATCTCAAAACCACGCAAACTAAATAAAACCAAAACAAAAACTTAACAAAATGCTCAGAACTTACAAGCAAAAACCAAACACAGAGACTGGAAAACTAAAAACAGAGTTACGGTATGCCATGGTGTCGCTCAGTGTGTAGGTTTATGGGGAGAGGAAGTGGTCCGGGTTACATCATTTCAAATTCATGTCGATTATCAGTGGGTTTGCAATTTTTTATTTAACAACAAATTACTCCAAAATCTCTATTTAGCAATAAACAAAATACTGTAGCTTCGTACAAATAATTCTTCTCTATTACAAAATACTGAATTTAATAATACTAATGAAATTGATCTTAACAGAAGTAAATTGACATCTAACTGAGGCATATCAAAACCTTACAAACAAATTAATTAATTAATTAATTAAGTAACTGGAGCCAGCCGATACTCGATTAGTATTCGGTGAACTAGACCAATAATGATGGATCCGATACTCTAGGACATTTACTTTGATCAAATCGTAAAACTAACATACATGGGTCTCATATTGACGTTAATCAGACGACAATTCTTCCAATAACTAAACGTGTTTCTTATAATTACTTTTATAAAATAATATTAACAACAAATTGTGAACTTGACTCTAGACTGTAACAATATTCTCATAATTCTCTCAGATCTTATAACTTTTCTTTAATTAAAACAGTAGCATGATATCTCAAGACTTTGACTCGAACTCTATTAATTATCAATAATTATAATAATTATTTCATACCTGATTACTGATGAATAAAATATCAAGTTACGTCTTACACTGTTT
This sequence comes from Microplitis manilae, assembly GCA_030273425.1. Lineage (NCBI taxonomy): Eukaryota > Metazoa > Arthropoda > Insecta > Hymenoptera > Braconidae > Microplitis > Microplitis manilae. Next base: position 16,071,862 of record CP092726.1, on the reverse strand, counting down.
TAATAATACTTCTGTAACAATAATCTGAATCGGTAGCTTTCCGCAATGCCATGATACTGTAGCGCCATTCCTCGGCACGTCTGCTCACTTCGAGCGACCAGAGTCGAATCCTTCAATCCCTACTCCCCAAACTCAAACATTGTTGCCATTGTTACCAACTCGATACTTCACTTCATAACTCCTTCATGTCAAATACTCAACAGGCGATAACTAAGGCGCACTCTATTGAGCATGGATATCCTAATGTGGTTACTCTCCTGGACTTGGCTTCGGTTGAGATCGCAGACCAAATTCCATCAAGCAAAATATTGGTTTTTATGCTAAAACAAAAATTCCTGCCAAGTTTGAGCTCTTAATTCCAATTCTAAGTACTTTCCATTTGATTTCAAAGATTTCCCATTTAAAATACACGTAAATTAAATTACTTTTTTTTTAACTTGCTAATACCCAGACAGCATTCAAATCGGAATGACTGCTTCATGACGTCTTTTTGAAAGAATGCTTATGAAGACTTCGTAAGGATGTCATTTTTAAGAACTCTTAATTAAGAGTTCTTGAAGACTCCATAAATGAGACCTCAGTTTTTTTATGTCTAAATGTGTTCTTTTTCTAACTTCTTCATGAAGTCAGAATTTGGAGCTCCTTAAAGACGTCATAGTAAATACATAATGAAGTCTTATTTATGGAGTCAGAAAAAAGAACTCTTTGAGAACTCTTATGAAAGACGTCTTACTGAGTTCGCTAGACGGCTCATTCGACATCTTGAGAACTTCTTGATGACTTCTTTAAGATGTTGATGAGACGTCCAAATCATAAATAGGAACTCATTCAGAACTCATCAAGACGTCATTTTGCTATCTGGGTACTTAGCTGCGTTTTATGATATCGACGTGGCTTTGGTCGCAAATTGTAAGGCATTTGGTGTTCTTCAAAAGTCCCCATAGTAATTTAGCTGTAATTCGAGGTTTCACTGATTTCCGCTGAGGAAGTCATTTTTCGTATCAAATTGACCTTTATTGGCTTGCAGACCGTAAACCAATGAATGCACACCAAAAATGTGAAATTAAATTTTATAGAAAATTTTTTTCCCTTCAAAAAAAGCCCTATGAATCAAGTCGCTAAAGTCCATAGTTTCCGAGTTATAGGAGTTTTAGTATTTTAAAAAATAAAATCGCACTTGTCATTTTTTTTTTTTAATATTATATTTTTAAAATTATTAAAATTCCTATAACTCAGAAACTATGGACTCTAGTAACTTGACTCATAGGACTTTTTTTTTGAAAGGAATAAAATTTTCTATAAAATTTTCGTTAACATTTTCAGTGTACTTTCATTGGTTAACGTTCTGCAAACCAATAAAGGTTAGTTTCATAAGAAAAATGATTTCTACAACGGACACAAGTGAAACAGCGGGGATTACAGCTAAGTTACTATGGGCACTTTTGAAAAACACCAAATGCCTTACGATTTGTGACTAAAACCACGTCGATATCATGAAACGCAGCTGAGTATTAGAAACTTAAAAAAAAAAGTAATTTAATTTACGTGTATTGTAAGTGGAAAATCTTTGAAATCAAATGGAAAGTACTTAGAATTGGAATTCAGAGCTCAAACTTGGCAGGAATTTTTGTTTTAGCATAAAAAACAATATTTTGCTTGATGAGCAACGAAAAAATACTTTCACCGGAAACGAAGCACCCTAATAAATATATATTATAACGCTAAAATCTAGACATATGTTACTACGCCAAATTTTGCGCTACAACTTCGTTCTCTGCTTTTAGCTTCCAGTCTTAATACGAATACGGGCGCCAGGTAAATTTTATCACTGGAATCACCAAACCAGTACATCTTAATAATTAGATAAGTTTTTGATCTGTGGAACTATCTCAAAACCACGCATAAATAAAAAACTGGATAATTTTTGATCTGTGGAATTGTCACCAAAACCACGCAAACTAAATAAAAAAAACTATAACTAAAACTTAACAAAATGCTCAGAACTTATAAGCAAAATCAAAACCAGAGACTAGAAAACTAAAAACAGAGTTACGGTATGCCATGGTGTCGCTCAGTATGTAGGTTTATGGAGAGAGGGAGAGGTCCGGGTACACCATTCCAAATCCATGTAGATTATTAGTGAATTTGCAATTTTTATTGAACAACAATAAACTTAAAAGCTCTATTTAACAATTAACAAAATACTGTAGCATCATACAAATAATTCTTCTTTATGACAAAATAATGAATCTACTAATAATGAAATTAATCTTAACAAAAAGGTAAATTGACATCCAAATGATGCGTAGCAATACATTCTAAATAAATTAATTAATTACTAGAGCTAAATAACAATCAACTAATTTTCAGTAAATTAGAACAATAACTATAAAACTGATACTTTAGAACAATTTCTTTAATGAAACTAGTAAAACTAACGTACATGAATCTCATATTGACCTCAATTAAACGACAATTGGATTAATTATTAAGCATATTTCTTATAATTATTTTATCAAATAAGATTAACAATAAATCGTGAACATGACTAACTGTAACAATATTCTCATAATTTTCTCAGATCGTACATATTTTCTTTAAGTAAAACAGTAGTATTATATCTCACGACTTTGACTCGAACTCTATTAATTATTAATAATTACAATAATTATTCCATACCTGATTACTGATGAATAAAATATCAAGTAACGGCTTACACTGTTTTAAAATAATGCTTCTGTAGCAATACTCTTAAATCTGTAGCTTTCCGCAATGCCATGATACTGTAGCCATTACTGGACACGTCTGTTCGCCTCAAGCGACCAGAGCTCAATGCTTACGTCCGTACTCTTCGAAGGTCTCCCTTCGACTTCTCCTCACGACCGTACCCCTTGAAGGTCTCCCTTCGACTTCTTCATTCTCAATCCTCCAATCCAAAACCTCAAACTAAATCTTATCATTATCTATAACTGATCTCTGTATTCTAAATCTATAAATCAATTTTCAAACTCTACTATTAGTCTAGTCGAGAAGTGAGTTTTCTGCGAAAAATCGTTAAACCAATCTTAAAAATATGGCGATTGGTGCATTGGATTCAGAATTCCATTCTGAGAAATGGGTATTTTTTTTTATCCGCCATTGGAAATTCCCGTTGTTATAAACAAAAAACGAAGAGACAAAAAGGAAGTCTCCGTTTTTTAGCTACAACATCAAACGAATTAAAGATATCTGAAATTTAAAAAAAGATCCTAAAAGAGGAGAAATCTTCAGTTCAATAAGTCTCGACTCCCCCAGTTGTAACTCCATTATTTATAATTTTAATTTAACATTGAAAGTTGGGCTCCACGCGGCCGTTTCGGCGCCTGCGCGTCGTCGCCGAACAAAGTATGCAACATAAAATAATTTTTTTATAACATAAAGTATTAATTTGAAAATCTAAATAAATTATAGTGTCACCTAGACACCTGCAGGAATATAGCCCCGCATGAAAAAAAATTTTAGCTCAATTTTTGTTTAAGTTATTTGATCGTTAATTAACAAATTTTTTGGGGACTTGAGTTTTTATAAAATCTCTTAAAAATGTTTAAAAAATGTGTCTATGAATTTTTTTTCTCTTGGGAGCTCTTGTTATATGAATAGTGAACAAGATTCCGTTGTAATAGTTTTTTCATTTGTTTATAATGATTTTTCAAAGTTATCAAAAATTGAAATATCCGGCTAATGTTATAAAAAAAATTTTTTTTCCGAAATCTGTAATTGTGGTTGCTTTTGTATTCATATATTGCGTTGAGTAGCTTGGCTAAATAATTTTTAACATGAATTGTTTAAAAAATTTTTATAAACAAATAGACAAATTGGATATTTTTGAAAACTTATTTTTTGACGTTCTGTTGTCATAATAAAATAATGATTTTTAAAAAAAAAAAATTTTTTCTTAAAAAAATTGTTTAATTGTTAATAACCCGGGAAAAAATGATCAGACCTGATCATGCCTGTTCATGAATAATCAGGCCTGAAATTAGACCTGATCATGCCTGTTCATGTATGATCAGGCCTGATCATACCTGTCCATGCCTGTCCATGTCTGAAGCGTTAGATACACTCAGGCCTGATCATGCCTTTTCATGTCTGTTCATGGCTGTTCATGTCTGTTCATGTCTGAAGCGTAAAATATGCTCAGGTCTGATCATACCTGTTCATGCCTGTTCATGCCTGTTCATGTCTGTTCATGACTGTTCATGTCTGAAGCGTTAGATACACTCAGGCCTGATCATGCCTGTTCATGTCTGTTCATGGCTGTTTATGCCTGTTCATAGATATAAAATTTTGTTGACCAAGAATCTATCACATATAAGATTTTTAATACTTAAAGTTCATACGAAACTTTTTTTTCAACTAAATCTCTTAGCTCAGTGGGTAGCGCGCTAAACTTTCGAGCGCAAGGTCCACGGTTCGAATCCTGCACACGCCTGAATTTTTTATTTTTTTTTTATTTTTATAGCAATAACTATGTATAATATAATATAGTTATACATAATCATATATAATTATATAGGGCCATTTTTTTATATATAATTTTTTTTCCCGGGTAGGCATGAACAGTCATGAACATACCTGATCAGTCCTGAAAATGCCTAATCAGGCCTGGTCAGGCATGGTCATTTTTCATGTCTTATCAGGCCTGAAGACTCATGCCTGTTCATGTCTGACCAGGTCTGATCATTTTTTCCCGGGAATAGTTTTTTTCATTTATCCACCATTTAAATTTTTTATTAAGAAATCATTTTTTTTTTAAATCATCATTTACAATTCTCACTACAATCATGAAAAAAAATTTTTTTTTATCTAAATTTTCATTGTTTATTTTATAAACAATTTGTTAAAAACAAATTTGCACTTTCATTATATTTTTTTTTCCATGGCTTGAAAAAATTACAAATACAGCCGTGTGCATTAAAGTTGTGAAAAAAATTTTTCTCTATTTTTTATTGACCCGGGAAAAAATGATCAGACCTAACCAGACATGAACAGGCATGAGTCTTCAGGCCTGATCAGACATGAAAAATGACCATGCCTGGCCAGGCCTGATCAGGCATATTCAAGTCTGATCAGGTATGTTCATGTCTGTTCATGCCCATCCAGGAAAAAAAATTATATATAAAAAATGGCCCTATATAATTATATATAATTATGTATAACTTTATTATATTATACATAATTATTGCTATAAAAATAAAAAAAAAATAAAAAATTCGGGCGTGTGCAGGATTCGAACCGTGGACCTTGCGCTCGAAAGTTTAACACGCTACCCACTGAGCTAAGATATTTAGTTGAAAAATAAGTTTCGTATGAACTTTAAACAATAAAAATCTTATATGTGATAGATTCTTGATCAACAAAATTTTATATCTGTGAACAGGCATGAACAGCCATGAACAGACATGAGCAGGCATGATCAGGCCTGAGCATATTTGACGCTTCAGACATGAACAGTCACTAACAGACATGAACAGGCATGAACAGGTATGATCAGGCCTGAGCGTATTTAACGCTTCAGACATGAACAGACATGACCAGACATGACCAGGAATAAACAGGTATGATCAGGCCTGAGCGTATTTTACGCTTCAGACATGAACAGACATGAACAGCCATGAACAGACCTGAACAGACATGAACAGGCATGGTCAGGCCTGAGTGTATTTAACGCTTTAGACATGAACAGGCATGGACAGGTATGATCAGGCCTGATCATGTCTGATTTCAGGCCTGATCATACATGAACAGGCATGATTAGGTCTAATTTCAGGCCTGATTATAGATGAACAGGCATGATCAGGTCTGATCATTTTTTCCCGGGGAATTTTAAAGTACTTTACCCCATCAAAGTTGAAGCGGTCAACTATTTTATCAACTTATAAATTGTTATAACTTTTAAACTATTGATGATACGGTCTTAGACATTCAAGCTGATCTTTTAGACAATTCATTGATTTATATGATAAATTTTTTAAATGCTCGATATCTTTTATGGTTCAAGTTTTGTAAGCATTTGTTTATAAAAAAATGCATTACTTGAATTTTCAAATAATCATATCTTTTAAACTATTGAAGTTACGGCTTTTGCGATTCAAGACAATTTTATTGAGTAATTATTGAACTACTTAAAAAAAATTTTTTTTTACATGTAGATATTATAAGTCAGGAAATCTATACTTGCTGGCTATCAAGGCGACATTTCTGTAAAAAGTTCATTCCATTCTGTAAATTTTTTCCAGGCTGCTCTACTGGCAAAAATTTTAAATTTTTGGATTAACAAATGTTAAGTAAAGAATTGAAAATTCCAAAACTAAAACAAAATCGCAAGAACAACAGTAATTATTGGCATGAGGTAAAAGTATAAGGTCGATAAGTTCCAGAAAACGTACCCTTAACCGTGTAATAATTTGAATAAATAAAAAAAAAATGAGAAACAAATGGAGCTAAAAATCTAAAAAAATTATTTTTAAGTAGTTCAATAATTACTCAATAAAATTGTCTTGAATCATAAAAGCCGTAACTTCAATAGTTTAAAAGATATGATTATTTGAAAATTCAAGTAATGCATTTTTTTATAAACAAATGCTTATAACAATTGAACCATAATAGATATCGAGCATTTAAAAAATTTATTATATAAATCAATTAATTGTCTAAAAGATCAGCTTGGATGTCTGAGTCCGTATCATCGATAGTTTAAAAGTTATAACAATTTATAAGTTGATAAAATAGTTGACCGCTTCAACTTTGATGGGGTAAAGTACTTTAAAATTCAATAAAAAATAGAGAAAAATTTTTTTCACAAGTTTAATGCACACGGCTGTATTTGTAATTTTTTCAAGCCACGGAAAAAAAATATATTGAAAGTGGAAATTTGTTTTTAACAAATTGTTTATAAAATAAGCAATGAAAATTTAAATAAGAAAAAAATTTTTTTGCATGATTGTATTGTGAATTGTAAATGATAATTTTAAACAAAAAAATGATTTCTTAATAAACGATTTGAATGGTGGATAAATGAAAAAAACTATTATTAATTATTAAAAAATTTTTTTGAGAAAAAAATTTTTTTTTAAAAATCATTATTTTACTAATCCGGGAGAAAATGTTTTTATAAAATTTTATACTGAAAATGGCCTGGTAAAATTTTATAAACATTTATAAAATTTCATAAAGTTTTATAAAGTTTTGTAAAATTTTATCAGGCTATTTTCAGTATAAAAGTTTATAAAATTTTGTAAAACTTTATAAAATTTAATGAAATTATTTTTTTTTTTTCCGGGATGGGTCACCCATACAATTCATGTATCTCCCCGATGCTGCTCGACTTTTGTGATCGATAAATTGTAGTCTGCTTCGCTCGTCCATTGACCACTTGTAGTTATGAGAAATTCGTGGCTGTATTTATGATTACACATAAATTCTTATCCGCCACATTTCATAGCATTAATTTATGATAATATAATAATTCGTACATTATTGCAGATATAGCTTGTTTCTCAAACACGATCAGCTTAAATTTTAATGATTTATGTTTTCGAATTAATGGCAGAACTTTTGAACTTTTTCGAGAGTAATGAGGATTTAATTTTAATTGATGGTCGATAAAATAAAAGTTTATTATCATTAAAATTAAAATTGTCCCATTATGTCATATATATGTCGATTTAACAGTTGAAATATTATTAAGACTCGTGTTTGTGTTTTCATCTTGACCACTCATTTTATTTATTTAACAAAATACCGAATACAACACGGGTAATTGCTATTCACAAATATCGTGTACACTAAACAATAAAATTACAAGTAATAATGTAAATATCAAAATACACAATCTCAAAGTATTCGATTCATATTAAATATTACAACTATACTGAATATTACACAAAATTAAATATTACAAAATAGAAGTACACAAATTGTTAGAAACGATGAGTTTACTCGAGGATAACAATTAATAAACAATATTCGAGTTACTGCTGTATAATGTGCACGGCGGTAAAATTAAATCAAAAATGAATACACGATCGGTAGGATAGCAATGTTGCCTGTTCCTTGGCTCAATTAGAACTAACTCTCCGTACTCAATATTCTTGAGTCCTCAAGTCCCAAAACTATCTTTCAGGTAATTTTTACAAAAACGTACAAACTACGTCCTTAAGTTTAAAAACTCTTTATGCCCAAAATATTGCTATCCCTCGATCGTGGCTACGTTGAATGCCCAGATGTGCTCCTCCGACCCAAGTTTACTGTCATAAACGTAAATATAAAAACTAACAAAAATCTTAAGAGGATTAAGTTGTAAAATATTTTTACTAAATTTTATTGTCTAAAAAAAAAACAAACTCAATATAACTGGGACTTTCCCAAGTCTCAGGAAAAACCCAAGTATTATTTTATCTCTAACACGGCCATCCTGACAAGTACACGTCCTCGGGTGCATCTGAAAATTATTTCAGTTGTTAACTGGCGTGTCAATTTTTTTTTTTTTTTTTTTTTTTGTATCTTAATTTTCTTTAATTCTCTTCAATCTTTTATTCTCTTCAATCTAATACTACTCAACTTAGTTCAGTTCAGAGATCCACTGTAACCCCAAATCTTCTTGATAGCGTTTATTATGATTTTAGTTATTATCATTATTTTTTTTTTTAACTTCCCGCTAAGAAAATCGACGATTTTCGAAAATTTCGGGAAGTTATTGTTTTCACCCCGATTTTTGAAAATCGAGTTTTCATGCAATGTCGACGTTTTGAGGTCCGAGGAAGCTATTCTGACTATTTTCGGAATGATGATCGAGTGTGTGTATGTATGTATGTGTGTGTGTGTGTGTGTGTGTGTGTGTGTGTGTGTGTGTGTGTGTGTGTGTATGTATGTATGTAAACTCTTTGTAACTTTCGAACTAATGAACCGATTTGGATGTTTAAGGCGGCGATTGAAAGAGCTTGTTGGCCATCAACTTTCCCGAAAATTTCAGATCATTTGATCGAATAGACTCGAAAATATCTGCGAATTACGAAAAAAAAAAAATTTTTTTTTTTAGTTTTTCATTGATTTCTAAGAAACGACTTATACGATCGAGTTCAAAATCTAATCAGCTTTAGTACTCAAAAAAACGCGTCGATTGCCACGTCAAACATCAAAATCGGATAATTCGTTCGAGAGTTATCGCGGGAGAAAGAAATGGTGAAAAACGGTTTTTTCTAAATATTTTCGAAACGACTGACGTGATCGATTTCAAATTTCAATCAGCTCTAGAATTCGATAAAACGCGCCGATTGCCACCTCAAACGTCAGAATCGATCAATTAGTTCGAAAGATATCGGCGTTGAAAAGTTAAAAAAATAACATTTTATGTTATTTTTCCCGGATAAATCATAATGTAACCTACTAAAATGTGTCTGAAGTCATACCAACTCATCCTTTATATGGTTACTTTCGATTCATAATGTCATCGAACTTGGTTTTTAGTTTAAATCATACTACCAACAATGAAATCGATAAAACGTAGTTTTCAATATTTTTCTCGGATATTTCATATTTGATTGTTTCTCACATGAGTCAAAACTCATTTAAATCTTGATTTGAATCCCTGGCATTGATTTCTGCCTGAATACACTTATTTTATTGAACATAATAAGGGATTTAATTTTAAAAACCGCTTCATTAACAATTCTTGATTCTTAAATTTTCAAACTTCAGCATAACAGGCAACTTGTTAGAGCTTGAGAAGATCGTAAAAAAACAATCGCATGTGATAGCATTTTCGAGCTCGAAGAGCTCAAAAATATATCTACACTAATGTTTTCGAGCTCTTTGAGGTCGAAAACAGCGGGAAGTTTTGGGGCTGGCCCGCAGGGCCAATCGACGCCCATATTTTTTTTATTTATTTTACAATTTACTAAAACTTAGTGTTGACATGCCTGTCAGATTCCCTCAGTGCAAGTACGTGCGTTATCCTCAAACACACCATCCTAAATACTATTTTAGATTAACAATCCAGTCATATCAAACGTCTGTTCCATCGCTGGGCTCACAATGCACCTTCAGCAAGCCACAAAGGTAATGCAGTGACACTGTGACTCAACGCATGTAACATGGTCTGATACCAGATGTATGACGACACCTAGCCTGCACTATACCGCCTGCTGCCCATCGCACACCTTCAGCAAGCCACACAGGTAATGCAGTGCCGATCCCAGCCCATCGAGTATAGCCAGACTTAACATTCCTCATCACTATTGAAACAATCAGTGTCTCTTTCAACACCTTCCTCATTATGAGCGATAGAATTAGTGTCTTTTTCAACACCTTCCACATTGTTATCAATGCATATAGTGTCTTTTTCAACACCTTCCACATTAATATCAATGCAATCAGTGTCTTTTTCAACACCTTTCTCGTCACTATCGACGTCACACACATCTAACTCACTGGGAATGTAACTTTCAGGCATTTTTCTCAGTTTATTATGAGCATATTTATACGTTCGTTTGCTACTTAAAGATCTCAAACTGTATCTATCGCCATCAAGAATCTTAGTTACCACAAATGGACCCCTGAACTTTGGATCTAATTTGGTTTGATTTCTCTCTTCATTTTTAAGCAAAACAAAATCTCCTGCATTGAATCTAACTACTTTAGCTTTAGTCTTATCATATCTAGTTTTATCGTATTTTGCATTTGATTCTATATTATCTATCGCACGTTGTCTTACACTAGAGATTTCAATTTCCCTATCATTATCATCAGCTAACAGGCCAAGAGGTCTTGCTACTTTTCCAATCAGTAGTTCCAAAGGACTAGCTTTTGTTACGCGATTGGTAGTGCAATTCATAGCCAATTGTATCTCTCCTATAGCATCTTGCCATGAACGACCCTCTGTTTCTACCGCAGTAAACATATTTTTCAGTGTTCCCATCACACGTTCTACCTGCCCATTTGCTCTGCTAGAGCCAGTGGCTATTAAATGAAGTTTGATGTCTTGCGACTTACAAAACTCCTGAAAATCTTTACCAGTAAAACATCTACCTTGGCCCGCTATCACGCGAGTTGGTTTGCCGAACAAGGATATTGCTGATTTAACAGCTTGGATAGTACTGTTGGAGTCTATTTTCCGAGTATGATATAAATAGACGAACTTTGTAAATGCGTCAACTAAAACACATATTCTTTCGAAGTACTTTTACTGCTCAGTTTACCTGAAATATCAATATGAACTGTGTGCCATGGTATACTGGTTTTAGGGATAGGATGGAGCTCGACTTGCACTTTACCTGAATTAGACTTAGAGAGCCTACAGGTTATGCAATTCTCCACGAATTTACGGACATACTTAGACATACCTTCGAACCAGTAATGATCGTAAACTTTGTCAAGTGTTTTGTCCCCTCCTAAATGCATGATGGAACTATGAACGTTATTAATAACTGCCAATCTAAATGCCCTGGGGACGATTGGTAAACAGTATGATGTACCACGTCGTTGTACTTTTCGATAAAGCGTGCCCGATCGCAATTCGTATGTATTGGCAAGATCGTCCGATAACTCTTCGTTTTCTAGCTTGGTAACGATTTCAGAGATTTCCGGGTCCCGTCGTTGCTCAGCTAGGAGCCAGTCGTCCGATATTTCCGCGAGATCAATGCGTTTTTGTTCAATTTTATCCGTCGGTTTATGTTCATCACGACATATCGGGTTTCGCGAGAAAAAATCTACGTGCTCCATGCGCTTGCCTTCTCTATAGACTATATCAAAATCAAATGCCTGTAAAAATGCCCACCATCGACGGACTCTATCATTCAGATCTGTTTTATTGCGCGATGCTTTTAAAGAATTACAGTCTGTAAATACTGTGAAATCGCGACCGTGTAAATAATGGCGGAAATGTTTAATAGAGTTGACAACAGCTAGAGTCTCCAACTCGTATGAATGGTATCTGGATTCTGCCGAACTAGTTCTTTTACTAAAATATTCAACTACTCGGTTTTTATTATTTACCTTTTGCATTAATACAGCTCCATAGCCTTCAGCACTAGCATCAGTATGTAATTCAATGGGATAAGTAGGGTCAAAGATCATTAGTACGGGTTCGGCGGTCAACACAGAAATGACATATTGACGAATTCTCTCATGGTTTCCTTTCCACTCAATATTTTTCTTACCTGCAGTTAACGCATACAATGGTTTCATTATATGAGAAAACCTCGGTATGAACTGACGAAAGTACGATGCTAGACCAATAAATTGCCGAAGCTGGGTAACAGTTTGTGGCGGCGGTAGAATTGTTAAAGCTCTTATTTTTCGCGGATTAGGACGAATCTCACCGTCCTTTATCTCGTATCCCAAGTACAAAACTACAGTTTTTAAGAAAGAACATTTCGAAAAATTAAACGAGAAACCGGCTTTGATAAGTATGTCAAGTACTATTTGTAATCTTTCCAAACTTTGTTCTATTGTCTCCCCAATAACTAAAATGTCGTCCATATAGACAACAACATATGTATACGCAAGATCACCGAGAGCTTTCAGAACTGCGCGTTGAAATACTGAAGGGGCAATTTTTAGTCCGAATGGCATAGTTAAATATTCGTACTGCCCGTCGGGTGTGACGAAAGCGGTAAGTTCGATTGAATCAGGGTGAATAGGTATTTGGTGAAATCCGCTAGCCATATCAAGACAAATAAAAAATTTTGCACCTCTAAGTCTAGCTATCTGATCCGATATAAGTGGTAACGGGTGCTTATCTGCTACCATATTTTTATTTAACTCGCGATGATCTACGTATAAGCGGTCTGACCCATCTTTCTTTTTAACAAGTATTATCGGGCTGGCAAAAGGTGAATTACTAGGACGAATCACGTTGGCTGTAATGAGCTCGTCTATTCTTTCTCTTACAATTTGTCTTTCTTCAACGCTAAGTCGATGAGGGCGTCGCTGTACTGTGACGTTAGGATCTATCAACCGTATTTTGAGTTCACCGGAGTTAACCCGAGTACGTGGAAATCCCGTAATGAATGAATCCCGGAATTTAAAAAGTATTTTGATCAAACGAGTCTTATCTGTCCCGATCACATCCGTGTCAACCGTATTAAAATCAATTATACTATTTTCTAATGACTTTTCACAAACATTTACGATTTTATTTTTGAAAATATTAAATTTATCTCTCGTAATATGAATATCAAATCCTTGGCTAAGAATATCACGACCAATCAAAATATCGTGCTTTAAATAATCGTCGTTAATGACGTGGAAAAGAATCTCTAGTGTATGATCATCGATCACAATCGTTGACAATATTTGCATAACGCAATTAACACTAGTATTGCCTATACCTCTTAAGATTACAAGCTGATTAAATCTATTCCCCGAAAATTTATTTGATACAGACTCCTTGATCAACGAGCATTCAGCTCCGGACATTTGTAGCAGGTGACCGTCTTCCCCGGCATGGTTGGTTTTCTTCCCTCTTGCACTGCTCCAGCATCCGGCCTCCTTATTATTTTCATACTCGAACGACATTCACTAGCTTTATGGCCCATCTTACCACATCCATGACAACGAATTACCATTGATGGCTTGAAACGCTTTGGCTCCGGTGTTGCAGCGTTTTCCATAGACGATGCTGGCCTTTTCTGCATATATGAGAAAGCTCGCATTTCATTTAGAAATGCGGTTTCTGTTTTAATATCAGCTGTATGCGCCAGTCGCTCTATTTGGCTATTATATGGAGCTAACCGAGCAATGACGACAGCGTTTATGATCTCGTCGACAGTTAAAGATCCCCATCGTGCCTTAAGTGATGATCGTAGTCAGACACCAAAAGCACCAATGCTCTCATCTTTCAGCCTATTCTCATTTTGAATTTTAATGAGAGCTGAAGTTGCTGTTTCCGAGCCACCAAATCGAGCGATAAAAAGATCCTTAGCTTGCGACCATGTGATTCCCGTGATAGCAACCTGAGACAGCCACTGCGCGACTGACCCTTCCAATGCCTTGCTGAGCGTGGAAATTAATGCAGAACCAGTAAGTGACTTTTCTGTTAAGCACATATCTGCCGCTGTGCACCACGCTATTGGATCTGCACCCGCACTTTCCGGATTGAACCGTGGTAGCGAAAAATTTCGGCTACCTGTACTCGGTTGTCGCATAGAATTTTGCATAAACTGCAATAAAATATTCCATTGATCTGGTGTTGGAGCGGATCCCACTTCTGATGTCGATTTAACAGTTGAAATATTATTAAGACTCGTGTTTGTGTTTTCATCTTGACCACTCATTTTATTTATTTAACAAAATACCGAATACAACACGGGTAATTGCTATTCACAAATATCGTGTACACTAAACAATAAAATTACAAGTAATAATGTAAATATCAAAATACACAATCTCAAAGTATTCGATTAATATTAAATATTACAACTATACTGAATATTACACAAAATTAAATATTACACAATAGAAGTACACAAATTGTTAGAAACGATGAGTTTACTCGAGGATAACAATTAATAAACAATATTCGAGTTACTGCTGTATAATGTGCACGGCGGTAAAATTAAATCAAAAATGAATACATGATCGGTAGGATAGCAATGTTGCCTGTTCCTTGGCTCAATTAGAACTAACTCTCCGTACTCAATATTCTTGAGTCCTCAAGTCCCAAAACTATCTTTCAGGTAATTTTTACAAAAACGTACAAACTACGTCCTTAAGTTTAAAAACTCTTTATGCCCAAAATATTGCTATCCCTCGATCGTGGCTACGTTGGATGCCCAGATGTGCTCCTCCGACCCAAGTTTACTGTCATAAACGTAAATATAAAAACTAACAAAAATCTTAAGAGGATTAAGTTGTAAAATATTTTTACTAAATTTTATTGTCTAAAAAAAAAACAAACTCAATATAACTGGGACTTTCCCAAGTCTCAGGAAAAACCCAAGTATTATTTTATCTCCGACATATATATATTAGGGTGATTCATTTCCGCAAAAGTTTTTTTTTTTTAAGTGCTCAAGCAACATCTCAATCTACATCGAAAAACAAAAATTCTCACCAAATATGAGCTCTTAATTCCAATGCTAAGTACTTACTATTTGGTTTCAAAGATTTCCCATTTAAAATACACGTAAATTAAATTACTTTTTTTTTAACTTTCTAATACTCAGCTGCGTTTCATGATATCAACACGGTTTTGGTCGCAAATTGTAAGGCATTTGGTGTTCTTCAAAAGTGCCCATAGTTACTTAGCTGTTATTCCAGCTGTTTCACTTGTGTCCGCTGCGGAACTCATTTTTCCTATGAAATTGACCATTATTGGCTTGCAGAACGTTAACCAATGAAAGTACACTAAAATCGCTGATGGGAATTTTATAGGAAATTTTATTCCCTTCAAAAAAAGTCCTATGAGTCAAGCCGCTAAAGTCCATAGTTTCCGAGTTATAGTCATTTTAATAATTCTAAAAATATAATAAAAAAAAAAAAATTACAATTGATATTTTATTCTTTAAATTATTAAAATGACTATAACTCAGAAACTATGGACTTTAGCGGCTTGACTCATAGGACTTTTTTTGAAGGGAATAAAATTTCCTATAAAATTCCCATCAGCGATTTTAGTGTACTTTCATTGGTTAACGTTCTGCAAGCCAATAATAATCAATTTCATAGGAAAAATGAGTTCCGCAGCGGACACAAGTGAAACAGCTGGAATAACAGCTAAGTAACTATGGGCACTTTTGAAGAACACCAAATGCCCTACAATTTGCGACCAAAACCGTGTTGATATTATGAAACGCAGCTGAGTATTAGAAAGTTAAAAAAAAAGTAATTTAATTTACGTGTATTTTAAATGGGAAATCTTTGAAACCAAATAGTAAGTACTTAGCATTGGAATTAAGAGCTCATATTTGGTGAGAATTTTTGTTTTTCGATGTAGATTAAAATTTTGCTTGAGCACTTGAAAAAGAAAACTTCTGCGGAAATGAATCACCTTAATATATATATATATATATATATATATATATATATATGTATATATATATATATATATATGTATATATATATATATATATGTATATATATATATATGTATATATATATATATGTATATATATATATATATATATGTATACACATATATATATATATATATATATTTTCAATGGCGGATAAAAAAAAATACCCATTTCTCAGAATGGAATTCTGAATCCAATGCACCAATCGCCATATTTTTAAGATTGGTTTAACGAATTTTCGCAGAAAACTCACTTCTCGACTAGACTATATGTCGGTAACTGGAGGCTATACCTCACCAAACGTATTCTCTAAACCTGACCTTAAGTATGGATATCCTTGGTAGTTGCTCTTCTGGAACAGACTTCAGCTGGGATCGTAAAACTCAAAACTAAGTGACCTATGACGTCCTCAGCGGTACAAGTGGCCATAGCTTGTCCTCTGAGGCCTGTCAGACAAAATAATTAATAATGACCAAACAGCTTCCACAACAGCAACAGTCACAAAATTACTGTTGAGGCCTGCCAAACCAAAACTCAAAAACTTTTCCCATACCGCATCCATCAGATTCCTTATACACTGGAGCGCTAGCATTTCAGCTAGACCTCTGCAATCTACCAAGGAGTCTCATAGGAGTAGAACTAGGTTCTACAATCAGATGATACCGGGTGACTAATTCAAGTCCCACTCCACGGTAACACTGACTTCTCCACATACTCAAAATTCCAAAACTGTAAACCATAACTCAAACTTTATCATTATCTCAAACAAATCTCTCAAACAATATTCCATAATTAATTTCTATAATTCTGATTCTAAATCTTTACTTTCATTTTTCTTATCAAAAACCCATATCTGTAGCTAGACGTTACTCCATATTAAATTCTTAAACTTTCACTTAATCAAAAATCTGTATCAAAAATCATTAATACCTGTATGCTAAATTCTAAGCCTTGAGTTACCATGCTCATAAATACGATATAATATCCCATCCCGTGAAAAATGAATCATACATGGCCATGTATGAATGCTCCATGCATGGCCATGTATGAAACTTGGCCAGACATGGCCATATATGGCCATGTATGACCATATATGACCACACATGACCATGTATGGCCATACATAGCTTGATACGGCCATACATGACTATGTACAGAAATTTTAACTAAATTAAAAAAAAATTTTTAATTTTTTTTTTTTTTTTTTATTATTTTGGCGACGCAGAGATTATCAGATGTGCGATTAATTGAATTCCTAATCAAAATGGATATTTTTAATTCAGAGAAAAAACGCTAGACTTATTGATAACCACACCCACTTAGTAGGATTCGAACCCGGGACCTTCCGTACGAGAGACTGACGCTTTGACGACTAGGCTATGCGATCGACAGTTACAACAAAATTTAGTTTTGCTACGTAACGTTCAAAGAATATAATCACTTTCGAAAAAGCACAATAGAATCATCAATATGCTGTTAGTGATATCAAAAAAATTTCTTATTTTTTTAACACTGCAACATCCTGTTTATAAGTTATTGTAATAGTCGAAAAATTAATCATACATGGCCATGCATGACCATACATGGAGCATATATGGCCATACATGGACATATGTGAGTCATACAAGGCCATGTATGACTGTATATGACCATGCATGGCTGTATTGAAGAAGTGTGTATGCCCAAGTATGATTCATTTATCACAGAACGAGCATTCGAAGCGTGCATTCCGGTGAAAAATGAATCATGCATGGCCATACATGGCGCATATATGACCATTCATGGACCTACCAACTTTTTTAATACAGTCATACATGGCCATATATGAACCATACAAGGCCATGTATGGCCATACATGGTTTTCTATGACTGCATATGGCCATGCATGACTGGATAGAAAAAGTTTGTATGCCCACGTATGACCATATATGAACCATATACACCTATGCATGGTCGAGTATGATTCATTTATTACAAGACGAGCGTTCATGGCGTGCATTCTGGTGAAAAATGAATCATACATGGCCATACATGGAGCATATATGGTCATGCATGGCCATACATGGAGCATATTTGGTCATGCATGGCCATACATGGAGCATATATGACCATTCATGGACCTACCATCTTTTTTAATACAGCCATACAAGGCCATGTATAGCCTTACATGGTTTTGTATGACTGCATATGGCCATGCATGACTGTATTAAAAAAGTGTGTATGGCCATATATGCTCCATGTATGAGCCATATACGGCCATGCATGGCCATGTATGATTCATTTTTCACGGGATACGAAAAATAACGTCACAATATATATATATATATATATATATTAGGGTGCTTTTTATTTTTTGAACATTTTTTTTTTCTTAGCCCATATGAAAATTTTATCGTAAGCGACAGAAGAAAAATTTCCTAAAAATTTTAGCCCTTAATTTTAATTTTAAGAGGTCGCTATTTATTTTTAAAGTTTTCCCATTTAAAAAGCATGGGAACGATATCACATTTTTTTATAAAAATTCCTACCCAGGCAGTTCTTGAGCAATTCACTCGTTTTTGGGCTCGTTTCATAGGGCTTATAGTCCTCTCTAAAATTGATTTTAGTGACATAGATGCATTTACAACAGTTCAAAAGTTATGAGACTTCAAACTTCGGAAATTTGTATTTTTGCCAAAAAATAATAATTAATAGCTATTATTATTCCAGCTATCATCTTTCTAGAAAAAATGACATACAACTTTTGTAGTGTGTTAAATACTCTGAAAGAAATACCTAAAACAATTCAATATTATCAACGTTATTGTTTATTTTTTTTAACTCTTCTCTTTTAAAGGGTTTTAGAATTATTTAATTTTAATTTTATTCTCGTGACAAATTGAACTTTTGTACTTATCTTTTTTTTTGGCATTAAATTAATCGGGCTTCATCAATTTTTATGTAGTTCTATGATTAGAAAATAAAATAATATTAAAAAACTGATAATAGAGTTGTGACTTGTAATTCAATTTCAGTCATAAAGACTGAGATTTTAGACCGTCGAAAACTATCGGCGCTTCGATCGATACGTTAAATCATAGAACTACATAAAAATTGATGAAGCTCGATTAATTTAATACCAAACA
This sequence comes from Microplitis manilae, assembly GCA_030273425.1. Lineage (NCBI taxonomy): Eukaryota > Metazoa > Arthropoda > Insecta > Hymenoptera > Braconidae > Microplitis > Microplitis manilae. The sequence continues at coordinate 16,052,682 of CP092726.1, read as the reverse complement.
AAAAGGATAAGTACAAAAGTTCAATTTGTCACGAGAATAAAATTAAAATTCAATAATTCTAAAACCCTTTAAAGGAGAAAAGTTAAAAAAAATAAACAATAACGTTGATAATATTGAATTGTTTTAGGTATTTCTTTCAGAGTATTTAACACACTACAAAAGTTGTATGTCATTTTTTTTAGAAAGTTGATAGCTGGAATAATAATAGCCGTTAATTATTATTTTCTGGTAAAAATAAAAATTTCTGAAGTTTGAAGTCTCATAACTTTTGAACTGTTGTAAATGCATCTATGTCACTAAAATCAATTTTAAAGAGGACTATAAGCCCTATGAAACGAGCCCAAAAACGAGTGAATTGCTCAAGAACTGCCTGGGTAGGAATTTTTATAAAAAAATGTGATATCGTTCCCATGCTTTTTAAATGGGAAAACTTTCAAAATAGATAGCAAACTCTTAAAATTAAAATTAAGGGTTAAAATTTTCAGGAAATTTTTTTTTTGCGCCTACAATAAAATTTTCATATGGGCTAAGAAAAAAAAAAATGTTCAAAAAATAAAAAGCACCCTAATATATATATATATGTATATATATATATACATGATGTACAATAACTAATTAGAATTTTAAATAATAGGTAAATATTGTTGACGTTTACAAAGTTGACTTTATAGTTATATAACAGACATATCGCTATGTCACGCTAATGCAATGAACAGCTGAGCTTGCGTTATTGACTAATGAAACATTTGACGTAGAAATTTGTAGTGCCATTACTTCAACTTTAAAATTTAATTTAGTTTGTGAATGCGATTTTTATTTTTGCATACTCTTTATAGTTTAACTTGATACATAGAACAAGGTTAAAATATATTCTGGTTAGCATGAAAAAGCGAGACTCTATTTTTAAACTGCTTTCTGAAATACTTTTTTATCAATTTTATTTAGATTTTTTTATTGAAATATTTATGATGGTAGTCAAGTTGGTAGGAATAGAAAACTGCGAAATTCCAATTCTTCAATGGATTACACGGGTACAAAATGTTTGGAAAATTGAAAAATATATAGTATAGTGTCGACTTCAGCCGTTTTTAGTTACTTCATTGTTCGAACTTATTTTCTTTCTGATTGGCTAAAAACTGTTATGAGCTTAGATGAAGTCAGATGATTAAAAAATTTTTTTTTAATCATTTATAAATTTTTCGTGACAAGCTTTAAATATAACCTTTAGAATTAATCATATTGTTTATGTCAAAAATGTTAAATGTTAAGAAATTAAATGTTGGAAAATTCACAAGTGTAACCTCAATTGTTCATTATAATCATTATTATTTTATATTTGAATCGTAGGTTTTCTTTCATAATATTAATATTTTTTTTTTTTTATTATTAATTTTCATCCAAATTTTAAATTATTAATATTATTTTTCATTTTTAGGTCGATTTTTTTGTTTTTAGTTTAATTTTTTTAGTTTTGTTTGCCAGATTAATTTTTATTGTTTAAATTTTTTCTTAAAATTCTGCCTATTCTTTTTAGATGTCGCTTTTTCTATCTTGATCCCACTGTCACACATTCAATTTAACTAAAAACGAATATTGTCAAAATAAAGTCCTAAAGAAGGGTCATCAAACTTGATAACACTCATGTATTGCAATTATAAATCTGACTGACTTAAAATTTGATCGAGAAATATATATTTTCTAATTGTTCTAGTGTATATCCGTAATTACGGCTTTTCAAACTTTTTGCCTTTATATTGCAACTGCTTACTTTTCCTGTCTTCATTGTGCGGCTGTGGCCCGACTCGTGCTTATACTGATCGTGCTCAACGCGTGGTTAATTGGTCACCCAACCAAGCAGTGATCATGCTCGATGCTGATTAACTTGAGGGATCACTTGAACCACACGAGAACCACTTGGCTGTCTCTGCCCCCATTTGATCGAGATATTTCTTAGACTAAAGATCAAACTTAAAAACGCTTATCTTCCGTAACTATACGTCTAATCGACTTACACTTTGATGAGGATGTTTCTTGGATTACGTTTATACTTACAAAGAATAAATATTATAAAAATAAATTCCTGAAAAAACAAGAAGAAGTATAAAAAATATTATAAAAATCGAAAAATCGATTACGAGTGGACTTCAACCAGAGGAATTATTAAATTCCTCATTGTGCGTCGTATCTAACCACAGCCACCACGAGTCCAACCTCTTTTGGGCGAAACATTTCTCTCCTCAGGAAATAAAGAGGCTCTGATCAAAGTGGGCTTGGAAAGGCCTCCCTGGTATCAGACTCCCAGCGCTGGTCAACATGTTTTCGTAGGATTATTTGTGGGGCGCAAGTTCTTCCCGTACCCTATGTAAAGGGCTTCCTCTATTTGTTTTTTCCGGGTTCCCAACAAGTAATTATCCGTTTGTTCATTCCCTGATAGATTTTATACTTTCGTGAGCTGAGACGAACTCTAATTATTTAAGACAAATTACATTTAAGAGCAACTCGGGGAGTTGATTTGATGAAAAAAAGTCGGTCTATCGGTTGACCCTGCAGGCCAGCCCCAATACTTCCCGCTGTTTTCGAGCTCCTTGAGCTCGAAAACATCGTTGTAAATACATTTTCGAGCTCGAAAATACGTTTGTATGCCATTATTTTTGAAAAAAACTATTTTTAGCATTTCTTTCCCCCACAATATCTCTCGAACGCACTAACCAATTGAGATGGTTAAAGTGGCAATCGATGCGTCTAATTAAATTCTAGAGCTGATTAAATTCTGGAATTGATCGGATGAGTCACTCCAAAGATGTTGAAAAAAACCATTTTTTACCATTTCGTTCTCCCGCGATAACTCTCGAACGAATTATCCGATTGAGATGACTAAGGCAACAATCGACGTGTTTTATTGAGTCCTAGAGCTGATTAGATTTTGAAGTCGATCGTACCTGCCATTTCTGAGAAATCAATAAAAAACTAAAAAAAAAAAATTTTTTTTTTTTTCATAATTGGCCAATATCTTCGAGTCTACTCGATCAAATGATCTGAAATTTTCAGAAAAGTTGATGGCCAAAAAGCTCTTCTGATTGCCGCCTTAACCATCCAAATCGGTTCATTAGTTAAAAAGATATAAAGAGTTTACATACATCCATACACACACACACACACACACACACACACACACACACACACACACACACACACACACACACGTACACATAGAGACACTCGGATATCATTCTGAAAATAGTCAGAATAGCTTTCTAGTACCTCAAAACGTCGGCATCTGATGAGATTTCGATTTTTGCAAATCGGGGTAAAACAATAACTTCTCGAATTTTTCGAAAATCGTCGATTTTCTTAGCGGGAAGTTAAAAGTTAATGTAACGGGACGGTTAAATCCACCTCCGTTTGACGGGACCTCCTTCCTCTCGGTGTTGGAACTGGCTGCTGAGCTTGTGGTGGAGACAATCTATGCTGAAACTATTAAAAATTTTAAAAGAGTTTGGGGATGTGACAAGAATCCGCCCGATTTGTGGCCACTCCACGACCCACCCTTCTATGCTCTGGAGCACCTCACGCTGAGTCTTGAACTCGGTACATTTTAGCAGTCAGTGCTGAACGGTATTCCACCATTTGTTGCATTGGGGGCATTTGCGATCTTTTACGAGTCCGTACTTAAAGAGTCTATCCTTAAAACAGCCGTGACCGGTTAAAATCTGGGTAAGCCAGAAATTGGGGCTGATGTGCTTGCTCGCTATACGTTCAGTAACGTTGGGAAAGAAGTTGAATGTCATTCGTCCTGTGTTCGCTGTGGACCACTGTTCTTGCCATCTGCGGATGGTTTTTTTCCTGAGGGAGACAAGGCCTTTTTCGTCATCTGGCTGCACGGTTGCGGTTCCAAGGGTTGCCTATTTACCAGTGCGAAGATTGTAATGGGCGGAACGTTCGTCAATCACAAGCTGAATGGGCACTGCCCCCGCAACTACACGAAGTACCTTATATGATGCCGTCTTGTACGAAGAGGTCATCGTAATCAGGGCTTGCCGTTGCAGGGCCCTAAGAACCTTCCAATCCTCTACCCCACATAGGTTACTTCAACCTGCTGCCGCATAAGTGATAACAGGCAGGAAGTAGCCCCTGTAGATAGGGGACATAGCCGGAAAGCGCAGTCCCCATTCAGTCCGTGCGAGACGGCATAGACGACCAAAAGTTTTACCTAATTTCATGCGCCTTCTCTTTATGCGTGTTCTTGGTTTGAGGTCCTGGTCGAAGTGTAACCCTAAGTATCTAACGCTCTTTTTGAATGCTATTTTTGTTTTACCTATTACGATTTTCGGTGGCTTTGAATCATACTTGGGCTTTTTCTGTCTCTTCGCTTCATAGGTGTACGGACCTTTGTCCTTGCGTAGACCACGTCGGGTGTATTCTCTTTTGAGGAATATTGCCTCGGTCTTGGACTCCGACAATGTAAGTTTCGTGGAACGACATTATTCCAGTATAGAGTCTACCATCCCTCGTCCTTTTCTTTCAATGTCAGCACGTGAGGTGCCTTCTATGATGACGAGGAGGTCGTCAGCATAGGCTACAAATTTACTCCCGTGTTCTGTTGACTCTAATTTTTAAGTGAATCATCGAACATAATGTTCCAAAATAAAGGCCCTAAAGCTGGTCTCTGTGGACATCCCCTTGTTGGCTTTTTGTTCTCTTTCCCAAATCCCTATGATAGTGAGACTGTCTTATCCTCAAAGTAACTCTGAACCACCCTGTAAACATTTTTGGGGCACTCCCGTTTCTTCAAACCCTCGAGTACTCGTGGCCACCACACGTTATCAAAGGCGCCAGAAATATCGAAGAGAAGTCCGATTGCCAGATTCTCTGTTGTCGAATCTAGCAAACGGTGTATTTCAACGATTGCATCTTCAGTCGACCTTTTGGCCATAGAGCCAAACTGTTGACTGGAGATCTTATCCCCAGCTAAGACTGTGGTGGTGAGTTTTGACTTAATTAATCTCTCAAATACCTTCCCGATTACCGAAAGTACGCATATTTGCCTATATGATTTAGGGGCACTTGCGTCTTTGTCACTGCTCTTAAGGAGCATGATAATCTCACCCTTTTTCCATGTCGTTATATAGACATCTATTATATAGTTCTAAGAACTTCCCTGACAAAATTACTGCTGCTCTTTTTATTATCTCATTCTCCACTAAGTCTGGTCCGGGTGATTTTTTATTTTTAAGAGTCTTTAAAATTTTGTAAAGTTCGCGCGAGAAGAATAAATCGGCGTCCGCAGTGTCTGGTGGCGTCTCTGAATTTATTCGGGTTGTTTTCTGCTCTTTCGTTTCTTCCTCCGGTTTGTCGTCTACAATGTGTGTATGTTGAGAAAGCAGCTAGCTATGTCCTTAAAGCTGAGGTGTGGTGAGCACTCTGTTAACTCGGTGTTTGTCTGCCTGGAGCTTGTAAACGATGCCCCAGTGCTCCTTGTTACCGTTCGACGGGACAAGCTCTCGCCAACTGTTTTCTCTCTGTCTTTTAACGTGTTTTGAGTACGTCTTGCAAAGTGTCAAGTATGTTTTTTCAAGTTTTGTCCTTTTGTTTTTTTTCCATCTCCCTTTGTAGTCTCCTTCTGGCTTTGTAAACCACTCTCTTTTCTCTTGTTAGCTCTCTGGTCCACCACGGGCATGATTTCTTGTGCGGCTTTTTCCGCGGAATAGCAAATTCACATGACTCTATTATAGTTTTAGTGAGTGCAGTGGCATACCTTTCCACGTCCTCGACCGTTTCTAGCGCTAAACCAAGATTCACTCTTGCGAGTTCCGGTAGTTTCTCATGTAACTTCTCCCAATCGGTCAACGCAAGACTGAATCGCTTGGGGTCAGCCCCATCGAGACCCTCCTGGTCTCTTGGAATTCCAAGGCTGATATCGATCGCATAGTGGTCGGTACTTTGCACCTACTCGCGTTTGATGGATCAGTTTTGTATGTACCGTGCAAGTTTTGGAGAAGCTGAGGTGACGTCTATGTATGATTCTCCTGCAGTTGATAAGTAAGTTGGGTCCTTCTTTTTTATGTTTAAAATCTCCAATCCATGATCGTCTATAAAATCCTCCAATTTCTCTCCCTTCTAATAGACCGAGCATTCGCGTCCATCTCATATAAAACCCTTTTTCCCCTTAATGCCTGAGCTACTTTTTCTAGTTGCGTGATGTGAATTTCTATTTCTTCTCGACACTGGAAGTATGACGATACCACGTAGAGAGAAGTGCTTGGACCTACAATTTGAGCGCATACGCAGTGTATAGTGCTTAGTTAAGAGACGTGAATTATTTTGTATTTTGAATTCGTTAAACAAATGGCCGCAAATGGCCTTTCCCCAATTGTAGCAGCAATTTGTACATTGCTGCCAAAACCAGGTATTCTAAAGCATTTGTCACTCACTGCTGCGTATGGCTCTTGGAGAAGGAGAGCATCAATAAGTTTCTTCTCCCACAAGGCACCTGTCTCCAGTGTTCCCGCCTTATCGTTTCACAAGTTTACCTGCAAGACTGGAAGACCATTAGTGTTAAAACCCCTTTTTTCTTCTCTTTCTGTTGTTGTCGGATTTGAGGGGAAGGGTGGAATTTCGTTTCGCGTACTGAGCCCTTCTGCTGCTTCTTTTCCTGTTGTGAGTCCACCGTGGGCAAAGTTACTCGACCCCGGGTGGTACGTCGGCTTGTGCCCCGCAAACAATGTGTACCGTCTACTAATGAACCTTCTTTAAGTGTTTCCCTTTTCGTATTCCCTAGTTTGCTTGGTCGCGTGATTTTAACCGGGCCCGTTCGCGTTTCCCGACTCTCGTGCCGATGATTAACGGGGGTACCAGGGGGCTTAGCGATCAAATTAGTAGCAACAACACGACTTGCCACTCTGGCACTCCTTCGAACGAGCGTGGTGTTGGTCGTCGTTGATGATGATGATGATGCTGTCGTGGTCTCTTCAGGCATGTAATTACCATAACCCTCCTCCCCCTTGAATCCTTTATCTACATGCACGCACGTGCCCGCACACACACACCTCAGTGTATTACTTCTCTAGCCCCGTGGTCTTATTTTATAGTGAAACTAATCGATCTCAAACTGTATAATGGTTTGTAAAATAAAGTCTATAAATTTTTTTTTATTACCCCATTCATAAATGTTATAAATAAAAACGTTTTTTAAATTTTTGGAAATAGACTCACAAAATCCAAAGTGGGGTGACAGCTAAAAAATTTTGAAGTTTCAACAATGAATCAAGTTATAAAAAACTGAGATATAAAATTAAAAAAGTCTTAGTTAACTTTAAAAGATTTTAACTTCTCATTTTTTTTTAATTTGCCAAAAGAAGGAATTATTGCCCCGCTATTAGTGGGTATACCGCTATTAGTCTCTTTACCCTATAGGCAATAACATAATTGAATACAATACAAATAATAGAATCAATCATTTATTAATGTTTTTCATTTTCTAAAATTCATTTGTATCCAAACAAATATATACAATAAACCTAACTTTCCTAGTATGTGATTCAGCACAGTGATCAACACATCAGACTCCTAATCTGAAGGTCTTGGGTTCGAGCCCATAACTCGGCAAGGTGTTTTTTTCTTTTTTTTTTATGGCAGTTATTGGTTATATATAAACCATTATATAAAATTATACATAATTACGTATAATTCTATTAAAGTATACATAATTATATATGGCCGAAACTCATTCATAATTTTATATAGTGATTTACATATAATTTTATATAATTTTTTTTTCCTGGATAGTTATTTGGTCACAAGAAAATAATACACAACATCAAACTCTGTAAGTAGATACACAGAGATACGCTACTTTATCACTTTATTTACTGCTGGGCTAGCACTTTAAGGCTGGCTAAAAAAAATTGTTGTCAAAAGGAAAATTTTGAAAAATCGGCATTCAATGCAGATTAGTCACCCCATGTGGCCGTTAAGGGTTAACATATTAATATCATAATCTACATGCTCGCTCTTCTCTCTGAGAATTGGATTTTTGCCACTACCCTACGGAGTATTCGAACCTAACACCTAACTCACTAAACGCGCGAGAGACCGACAATAATACCACTACGCTACGAAACCAGTTGAAAAGTTTCAGTCCGACCGTGCTTTTAATGTTTTATTTCCATATTGAACTTTTACGTCCTATCAGTTTTAAAATGGATTACAAATCAAACTCAAAACTCCTTGAGCTCGAAAAAATCGTTGTGAAGACATTTTCAAGTTCTTCAAGCTTGAAAATACTTTTGAATGCCTTTCTTTTTGAAGAAAAACGTCTTTTACCATTTTTCTCCAACGTTATCTCTCGAACGAATTGACCGATTGAGACGGTTGGAGTGGCAATCGACGCGTTATATTAAGCTCGAGAGCTGATCAAATTTTGAAATTGATTTATCAAGTCGTTTTTGAGAAATTTCAAAAATACTAAAAAAAAAAAGAGTGCGTGTATCAGTGTGTACACGCGGAAGAAGTGAAACTTCTTCGGCTCTTATTTATTAAATACTATAATAAAGTTTTATTTTAAATTAATTTAATAATAATCTTTAGGTAACATATTTATTATTAATATTATTATTATTATTTTAAAGAGTATATTAAAATGTTATTAAAACGGAAAAAGTATCAGTACACTGTAAAAAATTTGCAGACTGAACGCGGAGTGAATCCAGAGTGAACGTGGAATTAATGACTTTTCATTTATTCACTCCTCTTTGGGGTGAATTATACGTCGAAGGAGGATTTCGGAAAATATTAATTATAAAAAAGAATTATTAATACATAATGAGCTCAGGTCTTTGAGATTTTGACATTTGTATTGAGTATGGAAATAATTACGAGTTCCCTTTCCATATATTCACGCGAAATGATTTTTAAAAATTATAAGCTGCTGATAACAAAACTTGCACAAATATAATTTCACTGAGTCGCAAACTGTCGTATGATTTATATGACCATACCATGAGATAAAATTTCATATTGCACCGAATATCAAATAATCCCATAACAACTATCTCATTATAGCTATTCAATAATTTAATATTTTCACTATGTATTATATGTACGAAATTATAATTTCGTGAATTACTAAAATATTTTATGAATTAAGAACGTAATATTTTACGTTTAATTGTTAATATTTGAATAAATTATTTGAATAATTAATGAATAATGATGTTTCTAATTAACAGCTATTTCTATAAAATATAAATTTATTTAGTACTAAAACTCCGGGCCGGAGTAAATGCGGATTGAAATAAAATCCGCAACACTCCGAAATCACTCCATTCATAAAAAAATCCTCATTCACTCCGAATGCGAAGAGTTTTTTTTTAACCCTGGAACTGCGAGTGACGGAGTGAATTCGGATTTGAATAAAATCTGTATCCAATCTGGATTTACTCCCGACTTTTTACAGGGTATAAACAAAATTTTCATTTTCAATAAATAATAAATTCAAAATATTATAGTGTCTATAGTTACAAAAGTATTATTATTATTGCTCTATTTTAGTTATACTTTTGGGTGTTTCGATATGGACATTTCTTATCGAAGGATAACAATAACGAATAAGGAACATATAAGTTATGTCCTGAATATCATATAAAAATTTCGAGAACACTCCATTGATTGTTGTATTTGATTTCGTTGTTGATATCATCCTGTTATTTCCTAATGATAGACTCCAATTATCTTTTAAAAATTAAATCAATTTTAAAGAGTAGTCACTTTTTTCATTAGAAATTTGCTCCTCTTTAAGGGGAAATATCACTGGACTTCTCTCTCACTTTCAAATAATAAATGGGACTATCTTTGAAGCAGTGGTATCGTTAATGAGAATTTTAAAACAATTTTTTGGAGACAAATTAGAATTTTTGAAATTACGAAATTTTTAGCCTTCTATTAAAGTTTTCCAAAACGCTAAGAACTCTCTATTTTGGGTTTGCAGTGTTTGTTCGTGAATTAAATTGAATCGACAATGTTGCCATTACCGGTTAAGGATCTTTTTTTAAAAATTTCAAAAATGTTAATAGATTTTGAATTATTAACGAAAAATGGAGTGCCATTATTTTTTTTCTTAATTTGTTAATAACAGTTGAAATTTTTTATGGGCTAATACATACTCGAGAATATTTTTTTTAGACGTCATTTCAAATCAAATGAGCTATTGCTCATATTTTTGAGAGCTTTATCAAGAATTTTTGCGTTTTTGAACTTGTTGACTAGCCTAATAATTTTAAAATACAAACTTATAAATCGCTTTTCCACACTTTGACTATGATCAAAATCAATTTTGTAAACACGCTAATTTTACCAAGGCGTCCATATGATTTAAATACACATAAAGAAACTAAATGTCTGGTATATATATATGCATCGATATACATTATTTGAGACTGTTCATAACTATGTACTATACGAAGTTCCAGACTATATATACTCAACTATACATTTACTCATTTTGGTATACTACTAGACCCACACAGGCTCATGCATTCTTACACATACACACAAATATATACCTTCACGTATACGGGTTACAAGAAAGATTCACACTAGATAAGATTAATGTTACAAGATAAGGAGTTACAAAAATTTTTCCCTACCGCGCCTAAAGAAGTTTCATTTCAAAAAATTTTTTTTTTCGTAATTCGCCAATATTTTCGAGTCTACTTGATCAAATGATCTGAAATTTTCAGGAAAGTTGACGGCCAACAAGCTCTTTCAATTACCGCCTTAAACATTCAAATCGATTCATAAGTTAAAAAGTTATAGACTATTCAGATAGATACACACACACACACACACACACACACACACACACACATACAGACACTCGGACATCATTTTGAAAATAGTCAAAATAGCTTCCTAGGGCCTCAAACTGTCAACATCTGATGAAAACTCGATTTTCGAAAATTGAGATGATAACAATAACTTCCCGAAATTTTTTAAAATCATCGATTTTCTAAGCGGGAAGTTAAAAATATCGAACATCATGTGAGTTTAATAATGTTCGAAGATTAACAGTAAGTATGTACAACGTTGATAAAAACTAAAAAGTGAGGGTTGAAGAAACTTGTTTTTTGTTTTGGTGTTTTTTCTTGAAGATAAAAAAAGTCGGATGCTAAAGTCGTCAATATCATGGAATATCGAGTTCCGCGAATTCGTTTAATGGGAGTCTCATGTTCAATGCAAGGGTGAATGAAGAAGAAAATGAACAGTCCGACGGAAGATTCAATAGATAAAGTAGCAGATAGTGTTTCGAAGTTATTTCATTAGCGTTCGAAGCGTAGCAAAGGTGTTAACGTTGTGTCTGTGTCTTGGTTAAAAAGGCTTGTATACGGTAAAAAAGATAGAAGTCGTGAGAAAAGAATGATTCGAGGACTATGGATATATATGTATATCTATACTAATAAATGGAAAGCCGATTTTTTGGTTCGGTTATACTGTGAAAACTACTGAACCGATCGAAATAATACTTATATCATAAGATGCAGCGTGTTTCAGCAAAGGTTTTAGTATATGATATGTTGGTGATTACTCACCCGTAACTTATATTTTTTCGACTTAGAAATAATGAATTTTTATTGTAACTAAATTTATTCTATTCGATTGTCATTTGTTTAGAATAGATTTTTTAATTCTGTTGGTTATGTTTATTTATCGATTTGACATTTGGTGAATCGAGTGCTGTCAAGAATTATTTATAATAATGCATTTGCGAGATATCATTACTATTCGTCATCGGTACATCAGGGCTAATCAATTATATGAGTATGTAATTTTTGTTGGTTTCAAATTAATGCTGCAATAAAAGTTAAAAAAATTATTATTCTAAACAGTTTCAAAGAATTTATAGTGAAGACGTATGACTTTCAATTTAATAATGGCGTTGAGTATTTGGTATTTACGCTTTCTGAAGGAGTATAGTTATCAGGAGTTCAACTTTTATGATTCTTCAGTTGAGTCGGATACATTCACTAAGATTTCACGATAATCACGTAACTAATATTATTTAATTTCCTAAACCCCATATATTCGTAAATATATTCTAATAATTGTTTTTGATAATTTTTAAAGATTATGAGTCTTCCAGCTTATTGATTTATGCACCAGAAGATGGTATGACCCATAATTTAGTGTATAATGAAGCATTGTCATGACTTTTTAGTTTAGTAATGTAGTTATCTAAATTGATTACAATTTGGTTCGACTTTAAAATTGTAATTGAATTTTATACATAGGTGTATATTGAAAAAAAGTGCATTTAAAAAAAAAATACATAATAACAAATATAAAATTTTTCAAGAATAGTTTATTAATAACTAAACATAAATTTCAGCCCAGCAAAGCGGGTGAGGGACAGCTAGTTTATTATAAAACATAACATAAATATGATAGTGCAATTTGAACGCGTTACCGAATTATAAAATGTAATTTTATTTTATTTTATTTCGTTCGAGTATTTCTGAGAATTGCGGATTATCTCTTTCTCACTCGTTGCGGCAGCCGAGTCTTGCCATGTAAAATACTCTGACGTCATCGGTCGAGTATTTAGTTAAGAACTACGTCGTGTGTGTTTGTGAAATAAAATAAGCGTATTTCTATTTCGACAACTGACTGTTTTTTTTGTTTGAGCAACGCACTGACTGTTTCGATCAACTACGTTTTTTTGTATTGTGTTTATATCGAGTCAAACCGACCACGGCAATTTATTATTTCTTTTGTAACCGATTATTTTTGTCAAACCAATCAATTTTTTTGTTATTTAATATACGACTACTTTGTTAATTCTGATCAATTATTTATCGTAATCTAAGTGCCTGACCTTTCCCTGATCCGCCACCCTGAGTCGACGTTTTGATAATTGTTATTTGGTGATTAAAAAATCACCTGGCGCCCAACTAATTAATAATCGAACAAGGTTGCCAAAAATCTTTAGTATATTCGGATTTCACTCCGGTAGATCCCCGGTGGTAAAAAACCCGTTATAATATATATATATATATAACTTTTAAAAGTGCTTCTTTAGTTTGTAATTATACATGCCATGGAGATAATTAATTTCCAAATAAAATGAAAAGTTTGCATTGCAGGAAAATTCTCTCACTTTTTCTTTTTTATCGATTTTCTTTTTATCAAGTATAAGGTGGAAACTTTATAAATTGTTTTTGAAAAATCGATCGATAATAAAGTGGGAAGATTGGTAAGATCGACATCTTGCCCAAGCACTCGTTTTCTCACTCATTCCACAAGACTTGCCGCTTATTTCGCAGCTGCCTTTCAAACTTTTCGCGTTATGCTCAAAAACTTCGGACATTTCCGTCACAGCTTCGATGCTTGTTCGTGGCACGTCGTCGTCTTGCGCTTTGAAAACGTCATGAACATTGAGTGTCCTAAAGTCTGGAAGGCTTCCAATATTCTAGGTAATAATAATAATACACGCGGAAAACTCTCTTGTACTATCTGTAATACAATTTATTTTTCTTTTACAACTAATGGACATCCAATCGATATAATTTATTCGAATATAAATAAAAAATGATTTGGTATCGTTAAGTAAACAATACAGCAGTAAAATAAAATATTTAACTTAAAAAACACACAGTAAAAGTTGATTGATTATTTGAGATAATTAGTGAAATAATGGATCGTGTTATATTATTAAAACAATAGTTTTGTATTAATAAATACCACACGTATTACAAAGAAAGTAGTTCACAATTAATTTGATGATTGTAATTTATTGTTTTTCAATTATTTAATAGAAAACTGTATTTACTAATAAAAATTTTATAAGTCTATGATTTAGTCTATTTTTGTCCTTGTAAATTTTCATAACTAAAATTTTTTAGTCCATGTATTAATCTAGTTTGGTCTACCCGTAACGCAATTGTTTTTTAAAATAACAGTTCGAAAACAGCTTAAAATTTTTGTAAAAGATCAAAAACAGATCGAATAGTCCAACAAGACTAAAATCAGATTAAATTTTTCGGTCCGAGTAGATCAAAAACAGTACAAAATTTTTATAGAAGTTCAACAACAGGGGATAAGTTCAAATACGGATCATTCAGACTTAAAACAAATCAAATATGTTTTAATTAGTAGGTCAAAAACAGTACAAAATTTTCATTGAAGTTCAATAACAGACTAATTAGTCCAAATACAGTCCAGTTAGACTGAAATCAGATCAAATTTTTCGACCCGGGTACGTTGATTTTAAATAGAAATCGTTCAAAATTGACCGAAAATGCTTGTAATTTAATTTGCTACAATCCTTAGTAAAATTAAAGAAAAGTATTGTAATTAATATTACAATGAAGTCATTGAAATTTTACAAACCTCAACTTTTTTCTTACAAATTATATGGTAGAATTACAGAGCGTATTGTAATTTTACCATAGATTTTTAGGTAGATTTCTTTAGAAATTGGCCTATTGCAGATGGTCTCATGATCGAATTATCAAAAAATTTTGCCACCATATATCTTATTTTACTTCGTAGAGTCAAAAAATATCATCCGCTCAAAAATTTATATATGTATGTATGTATGTATGTGTATATATAATGCGCCTTGTCATCACGATAGTGCCCGCAATTCTTAACGGATCTTAATGAAATTTTATACACTTATTTATTGGACGATTGCCTTGATCAAGTTCGAAGATGAGCCCAATCGGCCGATTAGTTTGGAAGTTGTGGGTGTTTGAAATTTTTTTTGATTTTCATAAAAATGAATTTTCTGGCTTTATCCTTAAATAACTTTTGAACCGAAAATGATAACTCAATTCTGTGAAGGTATCTTAAAATTTAAACGATTATCTTTAATATTCACTGCAATACTTGATTTTTTGAAACATCTTCTCTAACAATTTGATGACATCAAAAATTTCACAAAAAATACAAAGAGCTTATTTTTGCAGCTTAGTCGTCTAATAACTTCTAAATAATAAGGCATAACCCATTTTGTTTCAATTATATATAACTTATATAAAATTTTATATAACTATTAATCAATTATTAATAAATAAGAAATAAAATTTTGTTGACCAAGAACCTATTACGTGTAAGATTTTTATTACTTGAAGTTCATACGAAACCATTTTTTCAACCCAATCTTTTAGGTCAACGAGTAGCGGGTTAAACTTCCGAGTGCAAGGTCTACGGTTCAAATCCTGCACACGCCCGAATTTTTTTTTTTTTTATTCTTATAGAAGTAATTATGTATAATTGTATATAGTTATACATAATTATGTATAATTGTATAGGGCCATTTTTTATCTACAATTTTTTTACCCGGATGAGTATGAACAGACATAAACATACACCATCAGATCTGAACATGCCTGGTCAGGCCTGGTCAGGCATGGTCATTTTTCGTGTCTGATCAGGCCTGAAGACTCAAGCAGTGCGTTGATTTTAAATGAAAAGCGATAAAAGTTTACAAAATATGTTAATAATTCAAGTTGCTATAATTCTTAGCAAAATAATAAAAAAATATTTTAAATGAAATTACACCGAAATCACTAAAATTTTACAAACCTAAATTTTTTTTTTTTAACAAATTTAATTGTAGAATATTACAAAGTGTATTGTATTTTGACCCTAGAATTTTTAATTATTATACAGGAGTCGTAATTTTACAAAACAGCATGGTGACTTTAGAAAAAACGCGTTCAAAACTTAAAACTGATGTACGCACTGATAGAAAATTTATATTGACTCAAGAAATATTTTCTTTAGCCAATTTATTTTTGTAGAAAGCTAATTATCTTGCTTTAAGAAATTTTTGTCTTGATTTAAATTTTTTTGGCTCTAAAGATTTTATATCTTCGATGTCTGTAGTTATTGACTGTCAAAGTCAAAATGGACTTTTTCGCTTTGATTAATGATGAATCAGCGCAAAATCGTCGTTGGGACTTTTTAAGGGCGGCATATTAAATTAACCAAAAGAGGTTCAAGGATACTATCAAAAGCAATTTGTTGAAGCTTATAGACCTTTTTTAAGATGAGCAAAAATTTTGAAATTTTTTTTTGTGGTGGTTTTGTTTTTATTACTCCGGAATCGTGCATGATAAAAATTTTTCAAGACCGGATCTGAGACCTAGATACTTGAAGCTACAATTCGCTTTTTTTATTTTCACTGTACGATCATTTTCCTCCAAGTTTTTTTTTTCTCCTTCTTGGCTACCGTGATTTTTTTGTTTTTATCCTCAGACATACTTGTTAAGGCTTTGGTTATTTTAGCACATTTTTATTTTTTTATTCAATATTTATTTACAATCAGCAACACAAAAGTAACTTCTAAAAGTTTCTCAAAACATTTAAATTCTACTACACGCGTCTCCACATAAGAATAAACAGAGAAAAGAAAAGCACGTTGCCAGATCGAAGAATCGACGCAATGAGAATATTTTTGGACTTCTGCACATGTGAGAGCAAATGAAATAGTGCACTGTACCTCCCCGAGGAAAATGATTAAGATCTGACCAGATATAACTATATCTGATCAGATCAAATTATATCTTGGCAGATTTATTTATATCTGATCAGATCTAGGCTAGATACAATGTCAGACATGATTATATCTGGTCAGATCTCTGTATATCTTTTAAGATCTAACCAGATATAACTATATCTGAACTAAATGCAACATTTGACATAATCAGATTTCATTACATCTGCTCTGATATAATCATGTATACGTCTCATTTTAATAGAAAATTGTTAATATCTGGTCAGATCTGCGTATATCTCGCAAGAATGCATCTGAATTAAATACATTTTAAATAATCAGATCTCATTATATCTGCTCCGATATAACCATGTATACGTCTTATTTTTACAGAAAATTGCTTATATCTGGTCAGATCTGCGTGTATCTCGTGAGATCTGATCAGATATAACTTCATCTATATTAAATACAACACTTAACATGATCAGATCTTTCTATATCTGCTCTAATATAATCATGTATACATTGTATTATTATTGAAAATTGTTCATATCTAGTAATTTACACTCATGCGATCACATACGTGGGTCAGCGCAGTGGATAGCATCAAAGACTTTGAATAGTAAGGATGCAGGTTTGAGCCCAGCAGTGACCGGGATTTCATTAATTAAAATCATTTATAATTCCTCTAAGTAACGTTCCGAATATATCAGATTACATTTCGGATTTAATTGAAATTATCTTTTTCTTTTCGCAATTTAATATTTTTTTTAATAAGGATCCCTGGGAAAAAAAGGTTCAGATCTGACCATATATAATTATATATGATCAGATCTCGCCAGCTAGAGACAATTTCAAGATCTGGTCAGATCTACTTTGTCAGATCTGATCAGATACACTAATGGAAAAAATTAAAGAATCAAAAAAAAATTCCAAATTTTTGGGTGATTTTCAACAGGCCGTATCTTCAAGAGAAATGGTCGTACGAGGAAAAAAAAAAAAAGGAAATTGAAGTTCCAAGTGTCTACTTTTTGGATTAGAACTTCAAAATTTTTTTGCGTTAGCAATTTTTGAGTAATCTTAGAAAAACCAGTGACAAAAAAATTTTCCAATTTCTTTTACTTTTTAACTTCCCGCTTAGAAAATCGATGATTTTCAAAAATTTCGGGAAGTTATTGTTTTCACCCCGATTTTCAAAAATCGAGTTTTCATCAGATGTCGACGTTTTGAGGTCCTAGGAAGCTATTCTGACTATTTTTAGAATGATGTCCGAGTGTCTGTATGTATGTGTGTGTGTGTGTGTGTGTGTGTGTGTGTGTGTGTGTATGTATGTATGTATGTAAACTCTTTATAACTTTTTAACTAATAAACCGATTTAAATGGTTAAGGCGGCAATCGAAAGAGTTTTTTGGCCATCAACTTTTCTGAAAATTTCAGATCATTTGACCGAGTAGACCCGAAGATATTGGCCAATTACGAAAAAAAAAAATTTTTTTTTTTTAGTTTTTTATTGATTTCTCGAAAACGACTTATACGATCGACTTCAAAATCTAATCAGCTCTAGAACTCAATAAAACGCGTCGATTGCCACCTCAAACATCTAAATCGAATAACTCGTTCGAGAGTTATCGTTGGAGAAAGAAATGGTAAAAAACAGTTTTTTGCGAATATCTTTGAAACGACTCAACCAAAAAATCCAAAAATCTCATGAGCTTTAGAATCTATTAAAACGCGTCGATTGCTACCTCAAACTTAAAAATCGGATAATTCGTTTGAGAGTTATCGCGGGAGAAAGAAATGCTAAAAACTGTTTTTTTCGAAAATAATGGCATGCAAAAGTATTTTCGAGCTCGAAGAGCTCGAAAATGTACTTACAACGATGTTTTCGAGCTCAAGGAGCTCGAAAACAGCGGGAAGTTTTGGGGCTGGCCCGCAGGGTCAACCGATGCCCAGATTTTTTTTTTTGGTTTACGGGCGTGAAAAATTTGTTTTTTCATTTTGTTAAAGATTATGAGCTTTTCAGAGCAAAAAAAGTGATCTTAGAACTTATAACTAATGTATAATACTCAATTTTTTTCAAATATATCATATATTTATCTGTAATAATTTTGGTCTCTACAAATAGTTCCACTGAATCGTATTTAAATGTTTTTCTTTTGACGTATTACATTTTGAAATAAAAAATGTTAAAAAATATTCCTAAAAAGTTAAAAAAATCTTATGTATTGTACAATTCAATTCAGCAGTCACTGTCCGGAGTTCGGATCCCACTAATGCGTGTGCGGTCATTGATAAGTTTAGCGTTTTTTCTCTTAATTGAAAATTTCTAATTCGATTAGAAATTCAATATCGCATATCTGATACTCCCATCGCCAAAATGATTGGACAAGAAATTGAAAAAAAAAATCTGTTTTTTCTTTCAATGTTTGTAAAATTACAGTACTATATTGTAAAATTACTTCAAAGAGAGCCATTATATGTGTTGTAAAACTCAAGTGAGATATTGTAACTTTCCAAAACCGACTGATCGAAAATTGTTTGTAAAATTACTAAACTGTTTTATAATATCATTAATCTAACAAAGATTCCCGGGGAAAAGGTTTAGATTTGACTACATATAATTATATTTGATCAGAACCGACAGAGCAGATCTGACTTGATCTTTAAATTAGCTCTATCTGACGAGATCTGGCCAGATCTGATCAGATATAATTATATGTGATCAGATCCAAACCTTTTCCCCCGAGGATGCCAAAAAAAAAAAATATTCAATTGCGAAAAAGAAGAAAATAATTTAAATTCGATCCGAAATGAAATCTAATGAATTAGGAATGTTATGTAGAGGAATTATAAGTGACTATAATTAATGAAAAAATCCGTGACTGCTGGGCGTGAACCTGCAACCTTCCGATTCAAAGCATTTATTCAAATATTTTCATACTAACATACTCAGACATTTTATGTCTATAGAAATATAAAAAAGGCCATTCGGTAGCCGAAATGGAAGGTAGATTTTTCAATTAATCGATATAAAAAGTTAGTTTCATACATAGATATCTTGTGATATATGTTAGTTTATAGTCATGACATAAATTAAACTCACTTTCTAAGAGTGAGGGTAAAAAAGGACAACGATTATTTTCGATAGAGAACTTCAGATAATTGATTTGACATAACATTATATAGGCAATGTACTAAACTAACGTTCACATAAATGAAGTATTGGAAATTTAATTAGTATTAGATTATAATTGTAATCGCTGTTACAATGGCAAGACCAGTTAAAATTATAGGAGGTACAGGTACGATTGGAATATCATAAATAATAAGAGAAATACTTTTAAAATATGAAATAGCTGTAAAACTTACAGGTTATTTTGTTCACAATAAAATACACGTATCAAAATTGTTTTATAATGGGAAATGCATAAGTTATGTGGTATGAAAACCATATTTTCAACATTTTTTGATTCCATTAAAATTTTCAAGGCTATCAAATTATTGGAAGAAATAGTCAAAACATAAGGCTTAAGGTCATAAATTAAAGATTATTAGACGAGCTTTCAGATACTTTTTACGGAAATTGTCTGTGAATATTAGTTTTGAAGTTATATAAGCTTTAGTAGTGATTAAAATCTGATTTTTACGAAAAATCATGAAAATTTCAAACAGCTATAATTTCAAAACTATTTGAACGATTCAGCCCATCTTTGAACTTGATCGAGGTAATCACCTATAGAATAAGTGTGGTAAATTTCATGAAGGTCCGATAAGAAGTGTAGGCGCTATCGTTATGACAAGACCAGTGATAATCATCAGGATTGGAGGTACATTTGATACATCATAAATAATTAAAGAAGTACTTTTAAAATATAAAATAGCAGTGAAATTTACAGGTTATTTTGTGTGAAATAAAATACAACTGACGAAACTGGATTTTAATGGGACAAGCATAAGTTGTGTGGAATGAAAACAATATTTTCAACATTTTTTGATTCCATTAAAATTTTCAAGGTTAAAAAATTATTGGAAGAAATGGTCTAATTATAAAGTTTAAGGTCACAAATTAAAGCTTATTAGTCAAGCTTTAAAATACTTTTTACAGAAATTATCTATGAGTTTTAGTTTTAAAGTTATATGGACTTTAAAAGTGATTAAAAACTGATTTTTTCGAAAAATCGTAAAAACTTCAAACATCCATAACTTCTAAACTAATCGACCGATTCAGCCCATCTTCGAACTTAACCGTGGTAATAACACATAAATTAAGTGTAGAAAGTTTCATTAAGATCGGATAAGAATTGTAGACGCAATCGTGTCCTCAAAAGTCGGTTCTATTACATAAATATATATATATATATATATATATATATATATATATATATATATATATATATATATATTAGGGTGCTTCGTTTGAAACGACTATTTTTTTTTTCGCTCCCATCCCGAAATTTTGTTGGAAATACCCCCAAAAAAATTCCCTGAGAGTTTGAGCCCTTAATATTAATATTAAGTACTTTCCCAGAGCAGGTGAAGATTTCCCATTTAAAATACACGTAAACTTGGGTTTTTATTTTTTAAACTTCTATAACTCCGCGGCATTTTATGATATCCTCTCGCCCAAAGTCGGGATTTTCTCACAATTAAATGTACTACAAAATTGCCCGTTGTCGCGAAGTCGTAACTCATACGGGTGGGGTAGTACGGACCACTAAACCGAATTTTTTCATTGAATTCTTGTTTTTTCTCTCATTATCTCATAAACAACAAGACCTACAGAAAAAATGTAAATGACAATTTTATAGAAAATTTATTTTCCTACAAAAAAGGTCCTTAGCACCGAATCACTCAGATTGATATTTTCTGAGATATTAGTCAAATAAAAAATCAATATTTTCTAAGATTTGATTTGACACTTTATGGGAATTCAATGCTACGTAAACTTCAATAATTAATATCTCAGAAAATATCAATCTGAGTGATTCGGTGCTAAGGACCTTTTTTGTAGGAAATTAAATTTTCTATAAAATTGTCATTTGCATCTTTTCTGTAGGTCTTGTTGTTGAGAAAAAAAACAAGAATTCTATGAAAAAATTCGGTTTAGCGGCCCGTACTACCCCACCCGTATGAGTTACGACTTTGCGACAACGGGCAATTTTGTAGTACTTTTAATTGTAAGAAAATCCCGACTTTGGGCGAGAGGATATCATAAAATGCCGCGGAGTTATAGAAGTTTAAAAAATAAAAACCCAAGTTTACGTGTATTTTAAATGGGAAATCTTCACCTGCTCTGGGAAAGTACTTAATATTAATATTAAGGGCTCAAACTCTCAGGGAATTTTTTTGGGGGTATTTCCAACAAAATTTCGGGATGGGAGCGAAAAAAAAAAAAATAGTCGTTTCAAACGAAGCACCCTAATATACATACATATATAAATTTTTCAACGAATGGTATTTTTGAACTCTACTCAACTAATTATGATAGTTTACGACGAAATTCCTTGTAAAATCGACCATGAGGACAAATACAATAGTTAGATTTTTAAAAAATCTACCTAACAATGCTATTAAGTTTAAGTTTTATTTTTACTTTAAATTAAAGTACACTGAGAGAAAAAATCGGTTTTCTGAACTAAGAAATCGTAGTTCACAGACGACTCAGCTAAACTAAATCAGTTTCAGTAACTAAATCACCATGGTAAAGTGATCTACGACTACATAGTCATTCTTACTATTTTTAGTTACATATACTAAGATAAAGTTAACATAACTATAATTTATATTGTAATAAATAATTCATTCTTAGTCTAATAAACAATAAGATTAATGAGTTGTTAATAATGTACACTTAGTTCTTCAGATTATTTATAATGGTAGGAATAAGTATTTGTGTCTAGATGTACACACTAGAAAATCGAACTTTCTGAGAATGTACTGATTTGACTTATTGTAACTAAACATTTATAGTTACCATTTCCATGATTTAGTATTGCAAGAAACAAAATTATTTACTGATCAGTATTGCAGATTTTGATTCATTGTTACTGAATTCTTTTTTCTTTGCTAGCTAACATTTACTTGATAAATTCAGAAATTTTTTTTTCTATCACATTGAATGTACTTCATATTTTTTTATTACAACAAAAATTATTTTAGAAAACATTAATGTTAACCATTAATGTCTTAATGTAATTTGGTATATACTATATTACAATCAAAAATGATACCTGTCACTCTGTCGAATAACAGAGAAATATTTATCCCAGAATTGTTCTCAAGCTTTGAATATAATACTTCTGAAATAAGATTCTTACCAGGGACACTATACAAAAGGTGGGCGCGATCTAGTGGCGATCACCAAACTACTCCCGCTGCTGTTGCTTTGTTCTGGTGACTTTTATCTCTTAGTTAAAGTAACTTTTTTGTTTTGGTTGGAGCATAAAAAATTCTTGCGTTAAATAATAGTACTCCTTCCGATAAATTTTATATTCTTCAAACAAAAAAGTGCAGATTGCTACAAAAACTCATATATCTTGCTTCAAAAAATATCTAATATTGGGAAATAAAAACTTTTGTAGCAAGTAAAAATTCTTCGCTTTAAGCATAAGAATATTTTAACTTGAGAAAAAATATTTGAATTGAAAATAAAAATTTTAAGATAATTATTTATTTAGGACAAGAAAATTTTGATTTCCCGAATCAATCAAAAACAATTTCTGGTTTCAAATTATCTGTTTTTCCTGTGTATTTATAATTTTCGAAAACAGCAGATAATTCAAAAATATATGTATGATTAATATTAATAGCTGGAATTATTTTATAATATGAAAATTGTAAAACTGCTTCGATTCAAACATCTTGTCTGATTATTTTGCTATAAAGGATTTCTTTTTAACTCATAAGGTTATTTATTTGCACGTTATGAAGACTTATAAACACGGCTTTCAGATTTGAGTTGCTTTACACAGGAAAAACAGTTAACTTAAGTCAAAAAAATCGGTCTGTCGGTTGACCCTGAGGCCAGCCCCAAAACTTCCCGCCCATTTCGAGCTCCTTGAGCTCGAAAAATTGTTGTGGATACATTTTCGAGCTCTTCGAGCTCGAAAATACTTTTGTATGCGTTTATTTTCGAAGAATAACGTTTTTTACCATTTTTTCTACAACGATATCTCTGGAACGAATAAACCGATTGAGACGTTTAACGTGGCAATCGACGCGTTTTATTGAGTTCTACAACTGATCAAATTTTGAAATTGATTTATCGAGTCGTTTTTGAAAAATTTTCAAAATACTAAAAAAAATTTTTTTTTTTTAATTCTTTCGTTAACGGTTTCTCTCGAACAAATAAACCGATTTTGATTTTTGAGGCAGCATTCGACGCGGCTTACAAAGCTTAAGAGCGGATTAGATTTTGGAATCAATCCATTTAGTGAATTAAAAGTTATTCAAAAAAAACAGTTTTGAAAAAATTTTATTTTTGAAATATCTCCGAACGTACCCGACCGATTAAGCTCGAATTTCCAGTGTTTATAGTAAATATAAAGCCGCGTCGAATGACACCTTAAAGTTTAAAATCGGTTCATCCGTTCAAAAGTTACAGAATATTTACATACGTACGTACATACATACATACTTACACTCGGACATCATCGTGAAATTAGTCAGAATAGCTTCCTAGGACCTCAAAACGTCGACATCTGTTGAAATTTCGATTTTCACAAATCAGACTGAACCCAATAACTTCCCGAATTTTTGAAAATTTGCAATTTTCTTAGCGGGAAGTTAAAAATATTCTAGATTTTAGATCATTTTTTTGATTAATGCGGAAAATCAAAATTTTTTTACCGTAAAAAATTATCTTGAATTTTTATTATCTTGAATCGAAATATTTTTTTCGTCAACATATTCTTACGCTTAAATGAAACAATTTTTACTTGTTTAAAGAGTTTAATTTTTTCAATATAGGAGATATTTTTTGTAGCAAGATATGTATGTTAGTTTTTAGTAACAATAAAGTTTTTTAGTTTGAAGAAAATAAACTTTCTTGAAGTAACTACTATTTTTTTAACGTGAGAATTTTTGTACGCTTCAACAAAAAAATAAAAAAAAAAAAAGTTGTTTAAGCTAAAAAGAAAATTTATTAGGAGAAAAGATATATATTATCTTGATTGGTTTTCACTTTAATAAATAATCCCGAATCGATTGGCAACAAAAAATTTTTACGCGCCTTTTTAAGGTAAAAGCCCCCATTATTGACACTATAAGAATGTCTGTGATTGTTTGAATTTTTTTATCGTATTTAAAATTAATATAATCAACTTTTTTTGCATTGGACGTTTTAATTGGTGTCTCTACTTGTATATTTAAATTAATTTACTTAAATAGCAATGAATCAAATAAAAAATATATTAATTAAAAATCAACGAGTCGAGTACAGGTATTATTGACGGGGTAAAATAGTGTCAGAGCCAACTATTGACATACAATGGAGCCCATTATTGACAGGTCTAATGCGCATGCGTGGCAGTTTATAAAAAATGATTTAAGACCACCGTCAATTAGGTTCAAATTAATTATAAATATTTTAATTAAAAACGACAAAATACGATGATTACAATTAAAAATTCATCTAGGACACACTTTTATTTTTTTATAAATTCGACGACACTATTCTTGATTCGACAATTTTTTATTCAATGTTTTATTCATTATGAAATTACTAGACAGTGTGTCAACATAAATTTATCAATTTGTATGTTAAGGAGGTTAAATTACTTGAGTTTGTGACCTGTCGCTAGTTGACACACGTGAATTTTTATGTACCGACTATTGACGCCCGCTATTTTTAAATGATGATTAAGATTTATCAATCTAAATCAATGATTCTGGGGTTGTTTAGACTATAAATAACCTGAAACAATTTTTAATAATACACTTACATTAGAACTATATAGGGAAATTCGTTTCTAAAAATACGATCTCTCTAAACGAAATTGTTAAGAAATTTCAAACATTCTAGCGAAGGTGGCCTAGTCGGGAAAATAAATTTTTTTTACAGCGAATAGTTTGCACCCAGAAATAAAATTGAACTATTTTTCCATTTAAAAATATCAAAAAATTGATAAGAAGTTTTGAGCAATGTGATTATTCATACAGTTAATCAAAAAATGAATAAATTAAAACAATATGTCAATTAGGGTGGGTCAAAAAAATCGAATAATTTATTTTTGACTTGATACTCTGAAAAATAGGTTTGTAGACACCTAAAAAGAATTCTCTCCAAGTATGAGCTCTTAATTATAACGGGAAGGTCCTCCGCTTTGCGGGTTTCTATTTTTTTTGAATAATCAGATAAAAAAATTTATATCTCGCTTCCAACTGCTAGGAAAAATATTCCGTGACATAGACTTTGTAAGAAATTGAATGCTCTACAAAAAAGGTCTCTTATGATTTTTTCAAAAACTCAACCGATCAAAAGATATTCATAGTTGAAGTTTAGCTATTTTAAGGAAAATATTCGTTTTTATAATGAATTTTATAACTTGATGGAAAAAAATTATTTCGAATTGCGGAACTCATGATTTTGTAGAAAATTTACTGCTCTACAAAAATGGTCTCTTATAATTTTTCGATTAAGTGAAGCCGTTACGAGATATCCAACGTCAAACATTAACGAATATCAATATTTCCAGTTTTTGATCAATAATTCGATAAATTTAAATTTAAATTATTAGTTTCAGGAAAATTTACATAAATTTGAGTTTTGATGGATAAAGAAATGTTATAAACAATTTTTTTAATATTGTTTTCAGTCTTGAGCTTGTTTGATTGCATTAAAACAAGAAATTAGAGCATTTTTTTTTACATATAGCCAATGATTACGATAAAAAACGAAAAACAATTGCAGTACTTATTGCAAGTTGTCAAAGAACATCAAAAAACATATCCAAATTGTAATAAAGGAAATTATTTATAGTAATAGCGTACTGTTATGTTAAAAATATTGACAATTATATTGCAATTGATAATTCAATAAAAAATTTATGTATAAAAAAGTTAAATACTGGTTTTTTTTCACTCGATTCAATACTTTTCATATTAAATTTGACAAAGAAATGTGTCATTCACTTTTAATTGAACTAATCATTGGCTATATGTCGAAAAAATGCTCTAATTTCTTGTTTTAATGCAATCAAACAAGCTCAAGACTGAAAACAATATCAAAAAAATTGTTTATAACATTGCTTTATCCATCGAAACTCAAATTTATGTAAATTTTCCTGAAACTAATAATTTAAATTTAAATTTATTGAATTATTGATCAAAAACTGGAAATATTGATATTCGTTAATGTTTGACGATGGATATCTCGTAACGGCTTCACTTAATCGAAAAATCATAAGAAACCATTTTTGTAGAGCAGTAAATTTCCTACAAATTCATAAATTCCGCAATTCGAAATAATTTTTTTTCATCAACTTATAAAATTCATAATAAAAACGAATATTTTCCTTAAAATAGCCAAACTTCAACTATGAATATCTTTTGATCGGTTGAGTTTTTGAAAAAATCATTTTTTTTTACATTTAGATTATTAGTCATCAGAAATATTCTATAATTATTAAATGAACTTGAAATCGATTGTTTAGAGATGTTACGTCCAGACAGACATAACATATGACAGTCCCTTAATTTCGAGTCAAGACACTTAAGTCCTTTACTCGGGTAACGGGGACCACGTTATTTGGTGCTGAGCATGGATAATGGGTCAGGAGTATGTTTGTTTTTCTTAATGTTAGAAATAAAAATGTCAGGACTTACAGATACAAGCAGGTTTATTTGTTACTAAAGATGATGGTTGCACAATACAACAGGTGTTGGCTACAGTGACCTGGTGTTGGCTGGACAAGTGGTTGGACACCCCGTGGCGGTTGGACCCTTTTAGTATGGTGTTGAGCGGAGGTGATCACGTTGGTTGATCTTTTGTGCCAATACTAGATCGTGTACTCTTCGCTTTCACTGCGTTTCGGAATTTTAAATTAACACTTGCACAATAGGTTAAACAATTTCTCAACGAACCCGCACTACGCTCGTAATCGCAAATTTCGGAATGAAATAATATCGTTGTTCAGGAATCTAATTGAATTTTATTGACTAAAGTCGCGTCCTTAAGGGAAAATGACCAAATAATTATCTTCTGAGGTTAATAATTAAAATGATTCTAAAACCGAACTAGAATCTTATATTTTATATTCCAATAAAGAACGGACATCCGCGACTTAGAATTAAGCTGTATCTTAATTGGGGGAAATAAGGTAATCGGACTGGATATTCTTTAAATTGAATGATTTTAGAATAGTTATGATAATTGTCGAGTTACTTGGAACGTCGTATGCAAAAATAAAAGATAGAATGCGCGAGATACTATCGGGTAGTAACAGAAAATATCGGAGAATAACGACGTTTACCGCTACTGTATTGTTACTGTTTTTCTGCAACTCTACGGCCGGGGGCAATTGTGTACCTTATATATTCTTGAAATTTGGGTAATTACGGGGCTAATGGAAAAAAGGGGGTAAGTCACGAGCGTCAGTGCTCTAGTTTTTCTGGGGGACCAATGTGCATTCGGCTTATCGGTTGTTGGATGGACACCATGGCTTCTTGATAAGGAAGATAGCCGTATAGGTTCCTTTTAATAAGAGAATAACCAATCAGAGAATTATGAACGGCTATTCCCAAATTGTGATTGTTAGAAAGGGCGGATCAATATAGTGATAGCGGGAGTAGTGGATCGAAAATAGAATACAATGGAGGAAGCAGTTGGAAAGTATTATGGGAGAGGGAGTTTTCTGTTCGGGATTCGGACGAGGTGTAAGAAGTGGGGGACATCAAGTCAGGTGATGAAAGATTTGGTGGATAGGTAAGGTAATTAAGATGAGACGTGAAGGGTTGGTTCTTATCGAAAGAGGCTTCACGGTTAGTTAGTTGGCGGCTTTATCAAAGACTTTGATAAGCGAATCTTATCGGCAAAGGGGGAAAGGGGGTCAGGGGTACGACTAATTAAACTGTCGAATTTTATTGTCTGGCTGTTATACCGGATGCGTTTTTTATGTGTTCTACGAAACGAGCCGTCCGTCTCGATATTTACACAGCTGACCAAAATTAGTATTAAAGACATTATCGCGAGTCTATATTCTTTTTATTGAAGAGCGATATATAAATTGTCATGTAATAAAAATATTAGAATATGGATCGGCTTTTGATTGAACAAAAGACCGGATGTCTCGGCAAACAGAGGCTAGTTGAAATTTGGTGGCACTCCGCGGGAGGTAAAGAGTCGTGGTATGAGACTCTTTGTGCTAGACTCTTAGTCACCGTTTAAGTTGTACCTCTGCTATGATTCTAATGTGGTAGTGGTTTGACTTACACGATTGCATTTGGTGGTCTGATTAGAAATTCTTTTGTCAACCTCCTGTGCAGCTGTTCAAGATAAGAAGCAACGAAAAAAAAGACTACCGAACGAAAGTTGATTCACGCAAGAATTAAATTTTATTCTATATGAACAAATTGTAATAACTTCTAACCGAATTATTTTTTTTTGCTCGATCCCGACGTAACACACCTCCGCACTTAAAAATGAGCGTTGGGGTCCAATGATCACAACGCGAATGTCCACACAGGTTGTCCAGCCAGCATTACATTATTCCATCTTCAATATATTAACTATAGCTTAGTTATAACATTTATCATTACTTTTCTCTTCTGAAAAAAAGAAAAGGTAATGTTTATAGACAAAGAAAAGTATCGTTATTCCTATTGTATGAAAGTTAATTGACATAAGCAATACAAGATTGCTTCAGAATTTGTCCTTCCTTTTTTGTTTATTATTAAAGGGTTACCCCATAAAAACAAAATTTTAATTATAGCTATCGTCGTAATGAAAATTCCTCTCTCATTCGTCATTGCATGGTTTTTTTTTTTATATTTACTCAAATGGTATATCTAAGATTTTTCTCAGAGAGAACAAAATAGTGCTTAAGTACAGTAAGGAATTTCGGCAATTAGTAACTTTGAGACCAATATATGTATGTATATCGTTCCTTTCTATTTTCTAAATTTTGATAGACGTAAAGGTTATAGGTGGTGAGCAAAGAACAGCAACTTGAGTTCACCGTATCGTGTGACTGGCAGGAAGGATATAGATACATTTACATAATTTAATTTTTTTTCTTACTTGCATAACATTAACCTGGAGGATATACCTGGCTACTCTTACTGGTGATGAAGTCAATGGTCGTGGTCTTAGGTTCTGTGGTGGATTGTCAACATATTCTTCTTGCGGATGTAGTCAAAATTTTAATGACGCTAATGTTGTTACATTAGTCATCTTTTCTTCTCCTTGTCTTAAACGTCTGATAGTGGTGTGGGTCGCGACTGTTATAAATACTTGTGGTTCACCGTCACCAGCAAGAAGACACTTCCACCCCTGACATTGATTGGTAATTTCCCGATTATCCTGAGGATCTGAGCAGTTTTTGGGGCTTCTGAACAAAGGTCATACAGGCAGGCTGATAACTCGTCCCTGGTGAGTTCAAGAGGGGCCCGCAAGTCCCTGTGGTTGTCAGCGTGTTCTCGATGTGTTACTGACGTCATCCTTACAATGTGGTTCAGTGTGAGGTAACTCATAGCGAGGATGATGGAATTAAACTGGTACGGCAATAGGCTGGAGCTCACGGAACATTATGTGCGATTTTTAGTTGAAACGCCATGGAATTTGACGTCGTAGCTGCTGTGACTGCCGTCGCTGGTTGAAGCATGTAGTACCGTCAATTTGGGTACGAAAGAGACTACAGAATGGTTGGAAAATATTTCCACGAAGAAGCTGATTTCCCATTTCATACGAGGAGGTCAGGGTTGTACCCTGTTCTTGGTTGGTTCACTTCCTTGACCCATGATGGCTCGGTCGGCGGCATCGGTAGTGCTAGTAGCCAAAGTAGTCCCCATATTGTAGTATACTATTTTAAGTTTAAAATGAGCGCATCAATTAATTTTGCATATCGATAATTTAATTAATATTCTACGGAAATAAGTAATTCTAGTTTTTCTTTGAGATATTTATGCATGACGAGTGGGGATTACTATTATTTGATCTCCCTCCTGTTTTTTTCTTTACTCTTACCTTAAGGTTCAGCCCACATCTCTCAATTTTATGTAAATTTGGATAAGTACCGGAGTAAAGTCATACGGGCTACTGAACCTCAAATTTTATATTTTATAATCTACTTTTTCGGTTTTTTTTTTTTTTTTTTTTTTTTTATTTTTTTTTTTTTTACAAAAAAAACTGTTCCTATATAAAATTTTGACTTATTCATCGATACTTTTCTTACACAATGTTAAGCGTAATCCCCTTTTTTTTCTCCCCTCTTTTTTTTTACCTTAAGAAGGAAACAGTAAAGGTCACTAATGTTTAGGGAACAATATCTACAGTTACCTGTTATAATCGTATAATCCTTAATCACAATGTTAATATATATACATATAATTTGGTATGTATTTTATATCGACTGTATATAACTGAATTCTAATATTTTCCTGGTTTCTTCTTAAAGTTTATGTAATGATAACTCTTAATCTTATTTCTTATTACGCATATGTAAAAAAGACTACCCCATAAATTCTGACACAGAAAGAAACATTAAGTAATAAATATATTTTGTAAATGTTTTGATTATAATGCAACTCCTTGGTTAATTTATTTTGGTCTCAAGAGGTTGCCTCTGTGTTTAAGAGTGAATTAACACTCAAAAATAGAAATTGGTTAGTGTTATTATTATATTTTTCATTTTTTTTTGTTTTTCTATTAAATAACAATCAGTTAAAAATTCCAACACCTGATAAGTTGATTACAATAATATATTTTTGATTAACAAGTTTTCGTATGAATCTATAATGCTTATCTTAAATACTAACACACAATGAAATTGGTTATAATAATATGGATTTTTTTTTTTTTTTTTTTTTTTTTTTTTTTTTTAATATATATATATATATATTTTTTTATAATAATCATTTCAAAATCCAAACACTTGATAAGTAGATTATAATAATATTTTTGATTAACAAGTTTTCATATTACTCTATAGTACTTATCTCAAATGCTAACACACAATAGAACTGATTATAATAATATGGGTTTTTTTGTATATATTTTTCCTCAAATTTATAACCATTACCTTAAAGTTAAAACACGTGGTTAGAATTTTATTATAATAGTATTTTTTTCTTATATTTTTCTTTTCAAAAATTATAGCCGTTATCTTAAAATTTAAAACACGCAGTAAAAAAAAAATATTATTATTATTATTATTATTATTATTATTATTATTATTATTATTATTATTTTTTTTTTTTTTTTTTTTTTTACAACAATATATTTTTATACTCGTTTTCAGGAAAAATATTATAACCATTACCTTAAGAATTAAAACCCTTAATAAGGTCAGTTTCCACAATATATTCTTTCGATTGCTATAGTTTTCACATAGAGCTATTTTTTTTTCTTATCTATTTGTTTTTCCAACTGATTTCTGTGTCAAGAATTATATTACCATTTAAAATGCAATTTCGTTTAATGAGGCCAACAATCACCAAAACATAAATTATTTTTTTGTATAGGTTTTGACAACCCTTTTGTTTGTTAAGCGTGTTAGTAGTAGTAGTAGATATTTCTGCATAAGTGAAGTTTCAATAATGGTAAAAATTCATGTTTGATACTCGAGATTATATAATACCCGTAACCATGTGTAATAAGAGAACTGATTCCCCTGGACAACAAAAGAAGAGAGGGAAATAGAAAATAGGTTCTCACAAGTTATTATGAAGCATCAGTTATGCATTTCAAGATATTATTACTATATTTACTATAGATATATTTATAATGTATATATATATATATATTTTGACATGTCCATATAGGTTTTTAAAGAAATACCTTGTACAGCATAGATGAGAAAAGAAAAGAAAAAGTTAGATTTTGAACCAAATGTGGGATAACCAGGAATGAGGAAGGTAATTTCTCCAGGACCACGAGGTTTGATACATCTCTCATCGTAGTATTGTGTTGATTGCGAATGTTGTAGTTGATGACTAAATCATTTATCAGACAAATTTATTGACGTAGATTTTTTTTGAAGGTGACACATCAACTGAATCTTAGAATGCAGTTTTACTCTCCCTTCCCTCATATCCATATAGTCTTGTTGATGGTTCCCATATTTTACCTGACTTCAGTTACACAATTAAAACACCACGTTCATACCTTCAACGAGTTGTATTTGGTTGCTTGTTCCTTGCTCTGGCTTACATTTTCGATAGCTTGCTCGAGGATTTGTCACAAGATGTTTTTCTCGGTCACACAAGAAACCTAACTTAAAAGCTAAGGAACATAGACAACCTATTATAATCAATGTCGTTAGTATTATCCCGTATATAGTAGGATTAGAGATTCTTATATCTTCAATATTGATGAGTTTAACTTCCTGGAGTTCCTCTTTAATTGAGGACAAGGTGAAGTCGTAAGTTAGATGCCCGTAGTTATTAGTAAGAACTGATGGTTTAAAGGAATATGTTGTATTCGTAACGTAGTATAGAGGTTTATAGTTAATGATTCCCGGTAATAGCTTGGATATATTCAAAGTAACGTTCGGCTGATGATTTAACTCAGTGAATTGTATTGCGTTATAATGACCTATTAGGTTGATGTCATTGATTCTAGCTGTACATCCCGATTTAAGAGTGAGTATCCCTGCGCTAAATATCTTTATACTTTCTGTGGTCCTTGTCTCCCACATGACTTGAAGTTGCTCTGGGTGGGGTAGAGAATACAACCACCTTCCTATTTTTTCAAGTGGCTTCCAAAAAGCACTGTGAGTTTTACTTACTTTGATGTCGCAGTTCTTGAAGGAGGTTGAGTCCGAATGAATGAGTAGGTCAGTTTCACACGATGACTGAAGACTTCTATCATAGATGACGGAGGTTGGAGTACAAATAAGGAGGCTCTTCATAACTTTGCATCGGGCTAACGCTTCTTGGCTCCATAAGGAATATAATTTCTTGTCCTTTGAAATTAATAAGTAGTCCTCCTTGGGTTGAATATACGCAGAGCCTAAAAAGGCATCCCCGATGAGTTGCTTCACCGGGTATGGATTCATTTTATAAAGGCTGTAGACATCCTGTTGGACTAATGGAATGTATAAAGTGAGGAAGAGTTGGAGACGGTAATAATCGTGGGTCAGTCGCAAAATTCCGTGTATCTCTCCAGAATATATCTCTCTGAATCTCAATGGTATTAAATATTTCCGATTATTTGCAGCATAATCCAAAGTTGCTATTCTTAAAGTTTTAAATCCAAGAAGGCTTGGTGATAGTTGCCCTAAAAGTGCTGAATTTATTGTACTCGTAACAGTTCTTAAATAAGATACATAATTTTCAAAACAAGAATGTGTAATGTTACTCCAAGCATTCAAGTGCTCGAGATATATGAAATAGGTCGTGTTGCCTTTAAATATAGGTCCCGTGAAGCTTCGTATTGGATCCCGGTAGTTTGATTGAGAACTGATTTGATTATTTAGCCGAATTTGTACAGCATCTAGGTCCGAACGAATTATCTGAGTGCTGTTTCTTAAATGATGGGCAGATACC
Source organism: Microplitis manilae (assembly GCA_030273425.1). Taxonomy (NCBI): domain Eukaryota; kingdom Metazoa; phylum Arthropoda; class Insecta; order Hymenoptera; family Braconidae; genus Microplitis; species Microplitis manilae. Next base: position 16,018,484 of record CP092726.1, on the reverse strand, counting down.
CACGGGGCAACTTCTAGAACCTCAAATTCCTTAATGTAATGGTCTAAGAGTTCCTTATTGTCGGAGCTGTCTGGTACAAATTTGTCAGTAACCACCGATTCTGGTCTGAGCATCTGATGAAGTACTTGAAGATGGTCTTCAATTTCTTGACTCCTTCTTTGATAGACGTCTAATTCTATATAAATTTGACAATCAGCTGCATCTATTACTCCAAGGCATTCCTTATAAACTTCTTCAATTTCCATTCCCTGAATGGTTGGTCGTCGAAGCTGAATGGTGTTGAGGTCAATTCTGGTTACCAGTTTCCATTCCTCTTGCGTAAATCGCACTTCTCCCAAAGACTCGTAATACAACCCTGCCTTCAGGTTAAATTGTTCAATTTTTACCGCACTGCTGTCGATATTTATTACTAGGTAGTTGACGAGGAGGGCGACCATCCAAGTTGTAGTCTTCATGTTGCGGTGAATCCTCTGCAAAAATGCATATTTAAATGTCTGAATTTTAGAAATGTTCTCTTTTATTGACTTTATTACGCATCCACGTTGTAAATCAAGTTTTTTCAATGAGCCCATATGTATCCCCATATTATCCAAGTAATCCAACACTCCCATCCCTCGAAAGCATAACGAAAATGTATTAAGCACTAATTTTAACACTTCTTTTGTTTTCTCGTTCATGTGATCTTGTTGTAATAATTGTATAATTATATTTGTACGCAATTTTTCTCTGGTCGTCAAGTTTTCGACTTTGATATTTTTACTATAATTATTCCCGAGTTGCACGCTTGCTGTATAAAATTCATTTACATTTGTTTTTTCTTGTTTGTTTTTCATCTTACACAACTTTTTACCCCGGTATCCATAACGAACATTTATCTCGAATTTAACGCAATCACCTTCATTGTCAAAAATAGGCCAACAATCATCAGAATCTTCATTCTTAATTATTTTTTTGCTTCCTGAATTTTCGTCGTCCCCTAAACAATCTGAAATACCGTTATGTTCTTCAAAATCGTCAAAGGTGGCCTTGCCACTGTCGAAAATTTTATTTTCCTCAGAATCACGAACGACACCTCCTTTGCTAACTGAGTTCACGATATTCTTTTTGTCGCAACTGCCTTCCATACAGACATTAATTTTCTCGACGATATTCTTACTGCTATTAGAAAGTTCGAAATTGTTATTTCTTCCGACGGAATTCTCACTGCTGATAGAATTTTCAAGATTATTATTTTTTTCGACAGGATCCTCATCGCTACTAAAATTGTCAAGGTAAAAGTTTTTCTTAACGATACTCTCACTACGATTAAAATTATCAAGATTCTTATTGCTTCCGACGGTATTCTTACCGTTATTAAAATCTTCAAAATTATTATTTATTCCGATAATATTTCCACCGCAATTATATTTTTCACAATGATTAGACATCCCGACGATTCCCTTAGCGTAATTACGTTTATCAAAATCTCGAACAATTTCTTTATCCTCATTATCATTATGATTATAATTATGATCAGCATTCATATCACCTATTTCGACGGCGCATCCACCGCTAATAAAATCCGCAAGTTTCTTATTAATTTTCTCAGCTGTATTTTTATTGCTAGAAAACTTCTTAAAATTATCATTTTCTCCGACGTTATTTTTGTTACAATTAAAGCATTCAAAATTGTCATTCTCAAGATTCTCAGCTCTCTCGACAGCTCCCTTACCGTGATTATTATTTTCCGCAAGATTAATTTCTTCAACGATATTCCCATCGTTAGTAAAAATTTTACAATTATCATTTTTTTCGACGCTATTTCCACCGCGAATAAAATTTTCAAAATTATCATCTTCTTCAACAGTATTTTCACCGCAAGTAAAATTCTCGAAATTATTATTTCCTCTGACGCTATTTTCGCCAAGAATAAAATTTTCAAAATTATCATCTTCTTCAACAGTCTTTTCACCGCAACTAAAATTCTCAAAATTATTATTTCCTCCGACGCTATTTCCGCCACGAATAAAATTTTCAAAATTATCATCTTCTTCAACAGTATTTTCACCGCAACTAAAATTCTCAAAATTATTGTTTCCTCCGACGCTATTTCCACTACGAATAAAATTTTGAAATTTATCATCTCCTTCAGCAGTATTTTCACCGCAAGTAAAATTCTCAAAATTATTATTTCCACCGACGCTAGTTTCGCCAAGAATAAAATTTTCATCTTCTTCAATGGTATTTTCACCGCAAGTAAAATTCCCAAAAGTATAATTTTCTCCTACGCTATTCTCGCCGTGATAAAAATTTCCAAAAAGATTCCCAACTCTCCCGACGGTTCTTTCGCCGTGATTATTATTTTTGCGATCATTATTTTTCTTTACAATACTCTTATCGTACATCGTAACCACATTACCACAATCCTTACCACTTCCTTCAGAACCATGAACGGTACCCTCGCCATCCGTCGTATGACGGCGTCCTGTGGCGGGCTTTAACGTTTCTATATCAGGCCCTAGGTAGTTTCCCGAATTTTCTTCATCGCTGGCACGAGCCCATCCGTCGGTAGATGGGTCCGACGGTCTATTTGTGAATGAAACTCTATTGTTATCCCTTCTTTTCATGCAATGCACCATAAAATGCCCTGGTAATTTACAAAAATAACAGATTTTCTTATCGATATTTTTATTCGCTAGTTCACGTGAGAAGATCGAAGAGTTAAAATTACTTCGTGAGTTGTTATTATTATAGTTATTGTTATTATTATTTTTATTATTATCAATAATTGAACTATTCGGGGATCGATCATTTACGTTGTTATCGCGGCTTAAATTTCGTTGATAACATGTTAAAGCACTATGCCCTGGTTTATTACAAATTTGACAAACAATGAGTTGTCTCTGTACAATTTCCTCTCGTTTTCCATTCTGACTATTCCGTAGCTCGTAGACCAAACTTTGATTTAAGTAATTATTATCTCTCCCCGACAGGGTTTTCGCCCTCAATAAATCCCCTGCACGCAGATCTCTCTCGATTTTCACGGCTTCGATTATGGTTTCACGGAAGATTCGATTCCTTGAAATTTTTTGTTCTATTTCCGGCTTAAGTCCTCGTATCAAACAGTCCCGAAATTCATTTTCATATCTTAAGATTTCCGCTTCGGTTAAAGGTGCGTTATTTGGTTCACGCGATCTTATTACATCTAATATTTGATTACCTAATTCGCGAGCTCGGTTGGTGTATGACACTGCAGATTCATTGTCACGTTGAAAAATTCCTCCAATTTCCCCTTTCAATTGATACAATGACTTAGGAAGCTCGTATAATTCTTTAAGATGAGATAAAAAAGCATTCACCGTCTCAAAAACTTCTCCTCGAATGGCTCCTCGCGCTTCACCCCGTAGTTTACTTCGTAACATTAATACTAAATTTCGCTCGAGTTCTAGAGGCACCATCGCCTGAGCTTCTTTACATTCTTCAATAAAATAGGCCAGGGGTATATTCTGACCAGTGAAATAGGGAACCGCCTCGACCGCATTTTCAATTGGGTTCGGTACAATCACGTATGTTCGATTCATATTAAATACTCGTAGCGTCTATCTGTATAACTTCACGATTATGTTAATTCGATCGCTAACTATTCGTCGACCTACAAACACGCGTCTTGACTTCTTTTATCTTCTTTCTTCTTACTCCCGGTCCTCTTCTTTTTAATTCTAATCAAATTTACGCGCGCCATCCCCCGCCCTTTGTTCGGATGTACGGTCTCTCCCGGCTGCTTGTGCCCTCTGTCGTACCCATCTCGCTTGGTCCGTTAAAATTCCTTTACACGACTTATGTTGAGCCGTGTCCAAAAACTCATGTTTCAGCATGCTCAGACACCGTGGGTATTTCAAACGCGAATCCCACTTCTGACACCAAAAATTTTATTTATGTTACGTCCAGACAGACATAACATATGACAGTCCCTTAATTTCGAGTCAAGACACTTAAGTCCTTTACTCGGGTAACGGGGACCACGTTATTTGGTGCTGAGCATGGATAATGGGTCAGGAGTATGTTTGTTTTTCTTAATGTTAGAAATAAAAATGTCAGGACTTACAGATACAAGCAGGTTTATTTGTTACTAAAGATGATGGTTGCACAATACAACAGGTGTTGGCTACAGTGACCTGGTGTTGGCTGGACAAGTGGTTGGACACCCCGTGGCGGTTGGACCCTTTTAGTATGGTGTTGAGCGGAGGTGATCACGTTGGTTGATCTTTTGTGCCAATACTAGATCGTGTACTCTTCGCTTTCACTGCGTTTCGGAATTTTAAATTAACACTTGCACAATAGGTTAAACAATTTCTCAACGAACCCGCACTACGCTCGTAATCGCAAATTTCGGAATGAAATAATATCGTTGTTCAGGAATCTAATTGAATTTTATTGACTAAAGTCGCGTCCTTAAGGGAAAATGACCAAATAATTATCTTCTGAGGTTAATAATTAAAATGATTCTAAAACCGAACTAGAATCTTATATTTTATATTCCAATAAAGAACGGACATCCGCGACTTAGAATTAAGCTGTATCTTAATTGGGGGAAATAAGGTAATCGGACTGGATATTCTTTAAATTGAATGATTTTAGAATAGTTATGATAATTGTCGAGTTACTTGGAACGTCGTATGCAAAAATAAAAGATAGAATGCGCGAGATACTATCGGGTAGTAACAGAAAATATCGGAGAATAACGACGTTTACCGCTACTGTATTGTTACTGTTTTTCTGCAACTCTACGGCCGGGGGCAATTGTGTACCTTATATATTCTTGAAATTTGGGTAATTACGGGGCTAATGGAAAAAAGGGGGTAAGTCACGAGCGTCAGTGCTCTAGTTTTTCTGGGGGACCAATGTGCATTCGGCTTATCGTTTGTTGGATGGACACCATGGCTTCTTGATAAGGAAGATAGCCGTATAGGTTCCTTTTAATAAGAGAATAACCAATCAGAGAATTATGAACGGCTATTCCCAAATTGTGATTGTTAGAAAGGGCGGATCAATATAGTGATAGCGGGAGTAGTGGATCGAAAATAGAATACAATGGAGGAAGCAGTTGGAAAGTATTATGGGAGAGGGAGTTTTCTGTTCGGGATTCGGACGAGGTGTAAGAAGTGGGGGACATCAAGTCAGGTGATGAAAGATTTGGTGGATAGGTAAGGTAATTAAGATGAGACGTGAAGGGTTGGTTCTTATCGAAAGAGGCTTCACGGTTAGTTAGTTGGCGGCTTTATCAAAGACTTTGATAAGCGAATCTTATCGGCAAAGGGGGAAAGGGGGGTCAGGGGTACGACTAATTAAACTGTCGAATTTTATTGTCTGGCTGTTATACCGGATGCGTTTTTTATGTGTTCTACGAAACGAGCCGTCCGTCTCGATATTTACACAGCTGACCAAAATTAGTATTAAAGACATTATCGCGAGTCTATATTCTTTTTATTGAAGAGCGATATATAAATTGTCATGTAATAAAAATATTAGAATATGGATCGGCTTTTGATTGAACAAAAGACCGGATGTCTCGGCAAACAGAGGCTAGTTGAAATTTGGTGGCACTCCGCGGGAGGTAAAGAGTCGTGGTATGAGACTCTTTGTGCTAGACTCTTAGTCACCGTTTAAGTTGTACCTCTGCTATGATTCTAATGTGGTAGTGGTTTGACTTACACGATTGCATTTGGTGGTCTGATTAGAAATTCTTTTGTCAACCTCCTGTGCAGCTGTTCAAGATAAGAAGCAACGAAAAAAAAGACTACCGAACGAAAGTTGATTCACGCAAGAATTAAATTTTATTCTATATGAACAAATTGTAATAACTTCTAACCGAATTATTTTTTTTTGCTCGATCCCGACGTAACAGAGAACTAAGATGAAATAGTACGGTTGATACTTTTGTCAGTAGTAAAGGGAACTAAATAAATGATATTGTATGAGACGACCACTAAATTTTTAGTTGTGTCAACTATTAAAATTATTTCTACCAACTATCTACCAGTGACTAAGATTACATAGTCAATGTATCTATTTTTTTTTAATTGAGTCAATAGTAAAAGTAATATTGTGTTCACTACTAAGTCTTGATTTAAGTAGATTAAAGTTTTGTAGTGACCATAATGGGGCAAAAATAGTTTCATAAGCTTAGTTAATGTAACTATTTTTTCGTGCTGATTCACACTAATGCATAGTTCCAGTAACAATAAAAATTGGTTAGAGACACTATATTTTCATATCTGACGCTGATTAGTTAAGGCTACTAAGCACTTTTCTCTCAGTGTATTTCAGAAAATTCAATAGACCCAAATTAACTATCGAATTATAGTCATGTGTAAACACAAAATCTTGATAAAACTATTTCACGTCTATTTATGACATTGTATTGGTTCTTGTCAAGACATTGTAAGATTTTCGTTGGTCTTGGTCTTGGTCTTGATATTGCAATCTATAGTATCGTCTTGGTCTCACCTTGATAAGTCGAGACGAGATCAAGACAAGATCAATATAATCTTGATTTTGAGTACAGCCCTAGTCTAATATGAAGATTAAAAACGATTCATGACGATTTGAAATTTTAAATCGTTATGAATCGTAAAATAATATAACAATTTTTGGCCCCTCATGGACCTGATTAAAAAAAAGTTGACAGGATTTGACAGGATTAAAAAAAAAATTTTCGATCGCAAAGCACACTCTTATGCTTCGCATCATTAGTCGTGCAATTTGTATCCTCTTAAATGCTATCAAATCCTGAAAGTATAATTCGGAAGGATTCAACATGATTCAAATTTTTTAATTCTGCTAAATACTATTTAATTCTAAAAACATAGTTTAACAGGATTTGATTTAAACTGTTAAATAGTGTCAAATCCGTATATATCCTAAAAAGATAATGAAATGAAAATATTATTTCAGCATTAAAAAGTATTCAAAAGAATTAAAAATTTTAAATGCTACTTTAATTCTGTCAAATTCTACTACTCCTTTCGAACATTTTAGAATTAAAAAGTATTTGATATGATCAACCACGAATTTTGATACAGTATTTTTATTTAGCAGGATTTGAAAGTATTAACATTTTAATTCTTTTTTATCCTGTCAAATACCTTTTTTTAATCAGGAGAAGATTAAAAATGATTTATGATGATTAGAAATTTTAATCATCGCTAACCGTTTTTAATCGTAAAATTATAAGTCGCCTTTTGACGATTAGAGGCGATCAAATGTGAAAAACCACGATGATTATGATTATTAAAGACGTTTAATGATGATTATATTTTTAATCGTTTTCAATCGTCACAAATCGTGTTTTCTAATCAGGGTGCGTTCTTAATTTCATAATTATTAAATAAACTTTTCTTTTATCTGAGAAATACTTTTGATTTCATTTTCATTCAAATAGGATATTCTGAGAAGAAAATTCTAATTTGGCTTGATCGAGGTATGCTTGCGTATTTTATGCTTGCGTATTATACAAAAGTAATTGAAAACAGATTTTTAGGTATTTTTTATTCTTGGGTACAATTTATTATCTAGCTTCATTTTCAAATCTTTCGACAAAATCTACACTAGTCGATGTTTTTTAATCTTTTCTAAAAGTGAAATTTACTCGATAATTTTTTTATTTAATGAATTGAAAGAAATAGAACATGACGAGCAAATCTTGTTTTTGTAAAGTGATCCACGGGAGCGAAACCACCTGCGGAAGATTTATACAGAGCTTGAAGGCATACCAGAGGCTATTCATAATTTCCAACCAATTCATAAATTTCTGGGTCCTTACATAAAATTAAAAAAAAAAGAGTCATTTGAAACTAGAATCGAATTTTTTCTTCTTTTTTTTTTTTTTTTTATATGTGATTTTAATGTATATTTTATTGCTCCCTATAAACACAGAGAAAAACAGAGAAAATGTGCATCCAAAGCAAACGAAAAAGAGAAAAATTATTGAATCTTAGAGGTTATTTGTCAAAATAAATGCTTATTTACACAATATGAAATTCAAAAGAATTATGGCATATCTAGAACTATAAAAAAAAAATTATATTATTACTAGGCTGTATAAGAACCTTTGAAGTATGCTTTGCCTTTTGGGCTTAATCTTCTTTTTTTTTTGACGATTTTTGGCTCCAATTAAGATTATTCAACTGAAAATATCAATATATTTTATTATGTGTCAAGTATTTCTCATAAAATGCAATAGTAAATAAATTGTGTTTTTTAATGTTTCAGGTTTACGCCAAAATGGCTCTACCGATTTACCGAAAGGAGGTAAGATGATACTTAAGTTTTGTTCAATAAGCCTTCAATTACATTTCTAATTAATACCGTGAAATAAATATAAGTACCTCCTCCTTTAACTTAAAATATAATTAAATATTCATATATTATCTTCATCATATCTTTATCAAATATACCAACAACATTTACTAAAAAACTGATTAGCGTTGGTATATAGTGTTAAAATATTTGCATCCATTAGTAGCTGTGTCAAATGAAAAATAGATGAAACATCAAAACATAAAATATAAACATATGAAAAGAGCAGAAAATGACTAAAGCAGATAGGCAATACGAAAAAAATAGTGAGTGAAAAAATAATTAGTGCATGGAGGTAATTTTGACTTTGTATTCAGTATTCAGATACTAATGAATAAACGCAAGCGCAAGCACGCATACAAATACGTATTTAGTAACATATGTATTAGTCTTCTTTGCTTTTAGAATTTTTTTTTACATAATTCATCTAGAGCACAGCTAGAGAAAATAAGTTAAGTATTACGTATTACTGGCCAACTTCAAAGGACTCGAGAAATCTAGGACACTGAAATTCAGCGGAAATATACTTTTTTTTACTATTAATAATAAATTTGAAAATATATATATTTTATCAATACAATTTTATAAATTCAGATTGAAAGAATCTGAGTACGGTGGAGTATCTGAGAGAGTAATAAAAAAATGAAACATAAGATAAAAATTTTATTAACAGATTAAAAGCTATGTAGAAATTTATTTTCGTAATTATATTTGAATAGCGCTTTGTAGTTAAACGAATATTTTTTGTTATAATTTTAAAATTCAGGTCTTGTTATTATTATAAGTAAGTGTGTAAATCAAGTGATAAAGACAAAAATTACGTGTTCCCAATTAATTTATTCAGTCTACAACGTTTCATTGGTATCATTCCAACATTATTAGGTATCTATTGGAACGATATACAGTATTATTTAATATTATCAATAAAACACAAATAACAATTGAAAATTACAATCAAAACAATATGTCCCGGCAAAAAATGATCAGACCTGACCATGCCCGTTCATGTATGATCAGGCCTTAAATTAGACATGATCATGCCTGATCATACCTGCCCATGCTTGTTCATGCCTGAAGCGTTAAATATGCTCAGGCCTAATCATAACTTTCATGCCTTTCCATGTCTGTTCGTGCTTATTCATGGCTGAAGCGTTGAAGACGCTCAGGCCTGATCATACCTGTCCATGCCTGTTCATGTCTGATCATGCCTGAGGTATGAGATTAAATTTAAAATCTTAGTTATGATTAAATATAACAACCTTAGTTATATTTACATATAGCTAACGTAGTTATAATTATATATAAATTATATAGAACTTCACATGACTATTAATCAATGATTAATAAATTAGGTGTAAAATTTTTTTTAGATATAAACCATAATTAAGTTCTGAAGTACTCACTAAGTTTAAATAAACTGAAACTATTATTGAGATGAATAAATTAAATATTTATTTTAACAAAAACATAGTTTTTCAACATTCCCGGGAAAAAATCGTCATGAACGATCATGAATAAACCATGCATGATTCAAGCATTATCGTACATGATCCAGGCTCAGTCATGCATGATCATTCATGACATTGCACGAATTACGCAACGTCATACATGACCATATAAAATCAGGTTTTATCATGCATGATCATGAATGAGAATTTGTGATATGGAGAGAATGGTTATGCACAATTGATAATAACTTGGCATGAGCATACATGACCGTGTATAACTCATGTGAAGTTACGCTTCGTCATGCATCACTAAACTATTAAAAAAATCTATGAGGAATTGTATAGAAACCCATAGGAATCCATATCACAAAGTATAGATTTGTGTAAGATTCCTCAGGAATTAATATAGAAGAGTATGGTTTTATATAAGAATTAATGTAGGAAGCTACGGGCATCCGGATTTCTATTTGAGAAATCCACATAGAAAGCTGTGGGTACTTAGATTCCCATTTTGACATGGTGCAACTTCCCATAGAAAATCGAGGTGAAAATCCACATGAGATTCCATATGGTCCCCATATGGCTTTAGCATAGTGTGGATTTCAATAGGAGTCCATATGACTGTATATATCGGGATCTATGCTGGAATACTATATAGGAATCCATTTAGGAATCCACCTGAAAACGCCATGTGGAAATTCACATAGAAATCTAGACGATTCCCACATGGATTTTTTGATAGCCCGGGAAAAAAGCAGTATGTGTGATCATGCTTGATTCAGGCAAGACTAAGCATAGTCATCTCTGAATCATGCACGATGAAGCATGATTTATGCAGTCATGTCGGATCAATTTTGTCGGAAAAATTTTAATGATCGAACATTTATTTTTATTTTCACGTTAATAGTTAAAGTTATTATGCTTTTTTTTATCGACGATTAAAATAGATTTAATGACAAACTTTTTTTTATTGAATGAAGAATTGAATTAATAAATTCTTGCGAAATGGATAATGGTAGTCAATGCCATTGTAAATTTATTTATTTTTTTCAAAGAATAATTTAGATTAATTTAATTATTAAATTTGCTTGTAATTTATAACTAGAATTTTTTTCGTTCATTATTAAAAAAAATAAGTAATAACCAAGTCAAGATTGAATTTAAATAATATTTTATTTTTTACAACCGGACTTTTTAAAAGAGTTAAGAATCATCGTGAACTGAACAAGTCAGGTCAGCCTAGTGGACAGCGGACGTGCTTTATAACTCGACGGTCGTGGGTTTGAGACCCGTCACGGGTGAAATTTCAATAACACTTTTCAGCCAGTAAACATGAACTGTTGCGTAATTATCAAATGTTCGTGCCAGAATACTTGATATCTCGCGCTCTACTCTACCAGAGTTGTTGCTATCGACGCACCCTCTGATGCTCGGAATTCCAACTCGATAGCCAGCTATGCGGCAACTGCCACTATTCTACAAAACATGTTATAAAACATCACGTGTTATTTAACAACAACGCAATCCTATTATTAATCAAGATACATCTCGCTAATTACTCGATGTCATAATTAAAATCGACATAATTCATACTCGCTGAATTATCAGGTATTTCTTGTCATTCATATTTTATCAACTCTTCCTTTTGTTTCCTTTATATTAACTCTGTGATCACTTTGTGTTGAACATGTGCTAAGCTAACCTGCCAGTATATCTATATATATTTAGTGGTTAAGTGTAAAAATTAATTATATTAAAATAAATTATTCAAACAAACTAATAATGTTAAATAAATGTTTTATTTAATTAACGTAATTAACACAGTAAAAAGAAAATATAGAGAATAAAAAATACTTGAATGCGTGTACGCAGTTCAGCGATGTATCTTGTAATTTTGTAATGTCTCTTTGAATGAGGTAGAGACGGAATATGGAAAAATCGATGTTTGGCGTAAATTGTCGAAATTGATCAATCGTAATTATTGTAGCAACGCTGTATATATATTAGGGTGATTCATTTTAGACCAACATTTTTTTTTTTCAAGTCCCACTCAAAAATCTTGTAGCATATGAAAAATAAAAAATTCTCACCAAATTTGAGCTCTTAATTTCAATTTGTAGAGGTCTCTCAACGAACTTTTAGTTTTTCCATTTAAATAACATGGGAAAACTTTTTTTTTTCATTTTTTACTTCCGCATCTCATCTAAAAATTTTTTTTTCGAAATATCGTTCCGACATTTTTATAGTAGACTAAATGCTCTACAAAAAAGTTCTTTGAGTCGAGTTTCTAAGTTCAACATCTCCATCATAATTCGCGTTGCAAATTGTGATTTTCGTGGAAATTCGATTTAAATGTACTTAGGAACGAACCTATTGGTGATAGTCGAAAACTTCAAAGGCAATTTTGTAGGTCATTCAATGCTTTTAAATAATGCATTAATGACTATCTCTGCACCACCAATAGTTTAGCCTCAAGACGCTCTTAAAGTTCTATTTTTTCGAAAATATACTTTCAATGAATGTCGAAACGAAACCATTGATGATAAACAAAAAATTTACATCACAATTTTATAGATCATTTAATGCTCTGAAATAATGCCCGCGTGGATATCTTTGTACCACCAATAGTTTAACAGCTTAACGCTCTTAGATTTAAATTTGTTCTTAAAAAAAATAGTGTTGCGATCGATTTCAAGAGCTTGATATTAAAATGAAAATAAACAGAAAATTATGCGGAATTAGAAAAAACTTTCTCTGAGATAATCTATGAGAAATAAAATTGTCTATGAAAAAGATTCTTTGATACTCTATGATATGTCCGATGGTTTCACTGGAAAAGTAAGAAGATCTTAAAATTTACCATAAATCTAATTTCAATCTCCAATAACTTTTGAAGAGATGGATTTATCAAATAATGATTGGGGACTTTTTTTGAAGAGCGTTCAATTCCCTTCAAAAATGTATCCTGGGCTTATTTGTACAGTACGCCATCACCAAGATATAAAAATCCAAACTTAATATTTTCTTTTTCCCATGTTCTTTAATTGAGAAATAGAAAATAGGGATGAGACAATTGTCGATATTAATATTTAGGGCTCTAATTTTAACAGACATCTTTTTTTACCTTCTTCCAAGTATAGATACTGTTAGACTGTTGAAAAAAACAAGTTGTCATAAAAGAACACACCGTAATGAATACATTGAAAGTGAATTTTAAGAACAAATTGAAATCTAAGAGCGTTTAGCTGTTAAACTATTGGTGGTACAAAGATATCCACGAGGGCATTATTTCAGAGCATTAAATGATCTACAAAATTGCGATGTAAATTTTTTGTTTATCATCAATAGTTTCGTTTCGACATTTATTGAAAGTATATTTTCGAAAAAATAGAACTTTAAGAGCGTCTTGAGGCTAAACTATTGGTGGTGCAGAGATAGTCATTAATGCATTATTTAAAAGCATTGAATGACCTACAAAATTGCCTTTGAAGTTTTCGACTATCACCAATAGTTTCGTTCCTAAGTACATTTAAATCGAATTTCCACAAAAATCACAATTTGCAACGCGAATTATGATGGAGATATTGAACTTAGAAACTCGACTCAAAGAACTTTTTTGTAGAGCATTTAGTCTACTATAAAAATGTCGGAACGATATTTCGAAAAAAAAATTTTTAGATGAGATGCGGAAGTAAAAAATGAAAAAAAAAAGTTATCCCATGTTATTTTAATGGAAAAACTAAAAGTTCGTTGAGAGACCTCTACAAATTGAAATTAAGAGCTCAAATTTGGTGAGAATTTTTTATTTTTCATATGCTACAAGATTTTTGAGTGGGACTTGAAAAAAAAAAATGTTGGTCTAAAATGAATCACCCTAATATATATATATATATATATATATATATATATATATATATATATATATATATATATATATATATATATATATATCAGGGTGCTTCATTTCGGAGCGACATTTAACTTCCCGCTTTGAAAATCGATGATTTTCAAATATTTCGGGAAGTTATTGTTTTCACCCCGAATTTCGAAAATCGAGTTTTCATCAGATGTCGACGTTTTGAGGTCCTAAGAAGCTATTCTGACTATTTTCAGAATGATGTCCGAGTGATTATATATATATGTGTGTGTGTGTGTGTGTGTGTGTGTGTGTGTGTGTGTGTGTGTGTGTGTGTGTGTGTGTGTGTGTGAATGGCCTATAACTTTTTAACTAATGAATCGATTTGGATATTTAAGGCGGCGATTGAAAGAACTTGTTGGCCATCAACTTTCCTGAAATTTTCAGATAATTTGATCAAGTAGACTCGAAAATATTGGTGAATTACGAAAAAAAAAAAAAATTTTTTTTTTAGTTTTTTATTGATTTCTCAGAAACGAATTAAACGATCGATTTCAAACTCTAATCAGCTTTAAAGCTTAATAAAACGCGTCGAATGCCACCTTAACCATCTCAATCGGTTATTTTGTTCGAGAGATATCGTTGGAGAAAGAAATGGTAAAAAACGGTTTTTTTCAAATATCTTCAAGACGGCTGAATTGATCGCTTTCAAATTCTAGTCAGCTCTAAAATTCAATAAAACGCGCCCATTGCCACCTCAAACGTCAAAATCGGTTGATTAGTTTAAAAGATATCAGCGTTGAAAAGTTTCAAAAATAACATTCTATGTTATTTCTTCCAGATAAATCAAAATGTACTGTCCTAAAATGTGTCTGAAATCTTACAAACTTTTTCTCTTTGTGGTCTCTTTTGATTATCATATAATGCCATCAAAATTGTTTTTTAGTTTAAACCATATTATCAACGAAAAAATTGAAAAAACACAGTTTTCAATGAATTTCTCGGATATTTTATATATTATTGCTCTGACCTAAGCCAAAACTCATTGAAATCTTGATTTTAATCACTGTCATTGATTTCTGGATCAACCTATTTATTTTATTGAACATAATCGAGAATTAAAATTTAAAAACCGCTTGCTCATTAATAATTTTCGATTCTTAAACTTTTAAACCTCAGCATAAAGCGTAACTTGTTAGAATTCGAAAAGCAATCGCATGCAATAAGATTTTCGAGCTCGAAGAGCTCGAAAATATAGTCACATTAATATTTTCGATTTCCTTGAGCTTGAAAACAGCGGGAAGTTTTGGGGCTGGCCCGCAGGGTCAACCGACAGACCGATTTTTTTTTTTAAGTGCATATAGAAAAAATCATAGAATTCTATGTCGATAACAGACCTAGCTCATCGAAAAATTCGATTTTCCCATTTAAATAACACAGGATAAATTTTTTTTTTAGATTTAAGTATTGTTAACTCTCTAACAAATCAATAGATCGAATAGACTAATACAATTTTTGTAGGAAATTGAACGCTCTACAAAAAAGGTCTCGTATCACTTTTTGATAAATCCACTTGTACAAAAGTTATTAGAGCTCGAAGTAAAATTGGAGATATTTTTACTTTTACGGCGAAACCATCAGACTTATCACAAAATGTTGTAGGATCAAAATTTTGGAAATTTTTTTTTTTGAAGTCTCGAATTATTTATTCGCCACGGTAGGCGAATAAACGGTTCGACACTTCTTAGAATTATAAATAAATAATAAATTAATAAATCGTTACTTTGTTGGCGATATTATTTTATTCATCACCAACAATGTAACAGAAATCTCTTGCGATAAGAGAGTCACCGTGGCTCGCGGATAGTCTAAGCAGATGACGATGCATGAGACCCGGGCCACGACGATTCTCCCATAGGAAACCTGAGATGCAACGTTAACACTTTTGATAATGTGTAATACCAAGGAGTGACAGAATCAAATCAGTTGATCGCGAGATCTAACAGAACTAAGAACTTTGATTAAAATTACGTTGACTTGGTCCTGCCTCTTCATTCGTTTTTAAGCAATAAAGCTGTCACTACTACATTCGTAGTTGTAATCATTAAAACCAATTTCACCTTGAGGAACGCTGACACCGGCGGTCCTCGCCTCCTGTCTTGCTACTGGGAACGCTGACACTGGTGACCTGGCACTCTACCTGAGCGCTGTTACCAGCTGTACAGGTAATTCCTAAACCTCAACCCGAGCTTATGCCAAAAAAGAAGCGAGGGGGCAAAACGGCCTAATTTCGCCGGAATATCCGAACAATCCACGAGGATCTCGGTCGTTCAATTCACCAACGTCCCCGTCTAGGGATCGTTGTCGAGGAAGTCCTCCTCGATCCGGTGACGTTGGTAGTTCCAAAACTGGTTAACGAGTTACCAAGTTCGGGTATCGCGTCAAGTAAAGTTAGTGACCCGACGAGCTCTTGTGTCGTTGAGCCGTCAGGCTCTGGTGGAATTATTCATCAGCTGGAATCACTTGCCCTTAAGGAGAAACCGGGCCCTTCAGGCTCGTCTTGTTCATCAGGGGAACCATCCAGGGAGAACCCGGCCTTCTGGACCGGCGTCAGCGAGGATTGGCGGTTGATTCCAGTGGACGTTCCGTCCGTCCATCCACCCAGCGGAAGCATCCCATTCTACGACCCTCGTTACGGGTATTATTCCGAGGCCTATTTCAAAGCCACCGGCCAAGACGAGTACGCACTGGCAGAGGCGAAGAAGTTACGCAAGAAAGGGATTATCTGGGCCGATTTATGGGGCCCATAATCTTCACCATGGTAAGTGACTAAACTTTTTGCATAAAATAAAGGAAGGTCAACAGGTGACGCACCTGGGGTCTATCGACACCCTAATGACGTCAACCTGGTCAATGAAATTTTGTTCTGTCTAACAAATAAATAAGCCAGAGTGTAACAGTTGTTCCGAAATGAAGCACCCTAATATATATATATATATATATATATTATAACGCAAAAATCTAGACATATGTTACTACGCCAAATTTTGCGCTACAACTTCGTTCTCTGCCTTTAATTTCCAGTCTCAATACGAATACGGGCGCCAGGTAATTTTTATCACCAAACCAGTAAATCTTAAAAATTAGATAAATTTTTGATCTGTGGAACTATCTCAAAACCACGCGAAATAAATACAAAAAACTATAACTAAACTTAACAAAATGCTCAGAACTTATAAGCAAAATCAAAACCCGAGACTAGAAAACTGAGAACAGAGTTACGGTATGTCATGGTGTCGCTCAGTATGTAGGTTTATGGAGAGACGGAGTGGTCCGGGTTACATCATTCCAAATTCATGTAGATTATTAGCGAATTTGCAATTTTTATTAAACAACAATAAACAAAATACTATAGCATCGTACAAATAATTCTTCTTTATAACAAGGTACTGAATCTAATAATAACGAAATTAATCTTAACAAAAGGTAAATTGACATCTAAATGATGCGCAGCAATACATTCTAAATAAATTAATTAATTACTAGAGCTAAATAACAATCAACTAATTTTCAGTGAACTAGAACAATAAATTATAAAACGGATACTCTAGAACATTTTCTTTAACAAAACTAGCAAAACTAACGTACATGGGTCCAACATTGACGTTAATTAGACGACAATTAGTTTAATAATTGAACATATTTTTTATAATTATTTTATAAAATAATATTAACAATAAATCGTCAACATGACTCTAAACTGTAACAATATTCTCATAATTCTCTCAGATCTTAAGTCTTTTCTTTAATTAAAACAATAGTATGATATCTCAAGACTTTAACTCGAACTCTATTAATTATTAATAATTATAATAATTATTTCATACCTGATTACTGATAAATAAAATATCAAATAACGTCTTACACTGTTTTAAAATAATACTTCTGTAACAATAATCTTAATCTGTAGCTTACCGCAATGCCATGAACTGTAACGCCAATACTGGACACGGCTGCTCGCTTCGAGCGACCAGAGCTCAATGCTACGTCCGTACTCCTCGAAGGTCTCCCTTCGACTTCTTAATTTTCAATCATCAAAATCCAAAACCTCAAACTAAATCGTATCATTACCAATAACTGACCTCTGTATTCTAAATCCATAAATCAATTTCAAACCCTACTATGTCGGTAACTGGAGGCTATACCCCACCAAACGTATTCTCTAAACCTGACTTTGAGCATGGATATCCTTGGTAGTTGCTCTCCTGGAACAGACTTCAGCTGGGATCGTAAAACTTAAAACTAAGTGACCTATGACTTCCTCAGCGGTACAAGTGGTCATAGCTTGTCCTCTGAGGCTTATCAGACAAAATCAATTAAAAATGACCAAACGGCTTCCACAACAGCAACGGTCACAAATTTACTGTTGAGGCCTGCCAAACCAAAACTCAAAAACTGATCCCAATCTGCATCCATCGAATTCCTTATACACTGGAGTGCTAGCATTTCAGCTAGACCTCTGTAATCTACTAAGGAGTCTCATAGGGATAGAACCAGGTTCTATCATCAGATGATACCGGGTGACTAATTCAAGTCCCGCTCCATGGTAACACTGACTTCTCCACATACTCAAAATTCCAAAACTGTAAACCAAAACTCAAACTTTATCATTTTCCAAACTTTAATCTCAAACAATATTCCATATTTAATTTCTATAATTCTGATTCTAAATCTTTACTATAATTTTTCTTAACAAAAATCTATAACTGTAGCCAGACGTTACTCCATATTAAATTCTTAGACTTTAACTTAATCAAAAATCTGTATCAAAATCGTTAATACCTGTAGGCTAAATTCTAAGTCTTGCGTTACCATGCTCGTAAATACAGTAAAATCAGTTGGTGCTTGTGACGTTCACTTTGATTTGACCCCTATACGAAAAATATCGTCACAATATATATATATATATATATATATATATATATATATATATATATATATATATATATATATATATATATATATATATATGTAACAGAACGGGACTTTTGTGGACACGAATGCGTTGACAATTCTTATCCGATCTTAATGAAACTTTCTACACTTATTGTGTGTAATGACCACGGTTAAGTTCGAAGATGGGCTGAATCGGTCGATTAGTTTAGAAGTTACGGCTGTTTGAAATTTTAACGATTTTTCGAAAAAATCAGTTTTTAATCACTTCTAAAGTCCATATAACGTGAAAACTGAAACTCAGAAATAATTTCTGTAAAAAATATTTTAACGCTTGACTAATAAGCTTTACCCTGATTCAGAAATCTAATTTGGAATGATTCAATCCATGTTAGAGTATATACCTATATATAGTCAATTTTACCAACTTTGAATTGTTTTGGACCGTGTTTGAATTATTCCAAATTAGATTTCTGAATCATTATAATGAATGACCTTGAGCTTTATGTTTTGACCATTTCTTCTAAGAATTTGATAGCCTCCCGTGAAAAATGAATCATACAAGGCCATATATGGCCATGCATGGACATGTATGACTATATATGTCAGTGATTAATTGAACATATATGGCCATGCATGACCGTATATGGTTCATACATGGCCATACATGGGCATACGAACTTTTTTAATAGTCATGCATGGCCATATATGAATCATACAAGGCCATGTATGGCCATGCATGGTCATACATAGTCATGGATGACTATATATTAGACTGCTTTTTTTAGCGACTATTTTTTTTTCGCTCCCATCCCGAAATTTTGTTGGAAATACCCCCCAAAAAATTCCCTGAGAGTTGAAGCCCTTGATATTAATATAAAGTACTTTCCCAGAGCAGGCGAAGATTTCCCATTCAAAATACACGTAAACTTGGGTTTTTATGTTTTAAACTTCTGTAACTCCGTGGCATTTTATGACATCATCTTGCCCAAAGTCGGGATTTTCTCAGAATTGAATGCTCTTCAAAAGTACCCATTGTCGCGAAGTCGTAACTCATACGAGTGGGGTAGTACGGACCTCTAAACTAAATTTTTTCATAGAATTCTTGTTTTTTCTCTCATTATCTCATAAACAACAAGACCTACAGAAAAAATATAAGTAACAATTCTATAGGAAATTCAATTTCCTACAAAAAAGGTCCTTAGCTTTAAATCACTACGATCGATATTTTCTGAGATATTAATTATTGAAGTTTACGTAGCATTGAATTCCCATAAAATGTCGAATCAAATCTTAGAAAATACTGATTTTTTATTTGACTAATATCTCAGAAAATCTATCTGAGCGATTCGGTGCTAGGGTCCTTTTTTGTAGGAAATAAAATTACCTATAAAATTGTCATTTACATTTTTTTTGTAGGTCTTGTTGTTTATGAAGTAATGAAAGAAAAAAAATTAAAAAAGTTCGTATGCCCATGTATGGCCATATATGCTCGATGTATGGCCATATATGCTCCATGTATGACCATGTATGAACCATATACGGCCATGCATGGCCATATATGTCCAACTAATCACTGACATATATAACTATACATGACCATGCATGACCATACATGGCCTTGTATGATTCATTTTTCACGGATATAAAAAATTTGAGCTGACTATTACAATTACTTATAAACAGAATGTTGTAGTGAAAAAAAATAGAAAATTTTTTTGATATCACTAACAGCATATTGATAATTATATTTTGCTTTTTCGAAAGTGATTATATCCTTTCAATCTTACGTAGCACAAGTTAACTTCGTTGTAACTGTTGGTCGCATAGCTTAGTCAACAAAGCGTCGGTCTCTCGTACGGAAGGTCCCGGGTTCGAATCCTACTAAAGCGGGTGGTGTTATTAATAAGTCTAGCGTTTTTTCTCTGAATCAAAAATTTCCAATTCGATTAGGAATTCAATAATTCGCATATCTGATAATCTCTGCGTCGCCAAAATAATTAAAAAAAAAAAAAAAAATTAAAAAAATTTTTTTTTATTCAGTTAAAATTTCTATGCCTAGTCATATCAAGTCATGTATGGCCGTATCAAGCTATGTATAGTCATACATGGCCATGCAAGGTCATACATGGCCATACATGGTCGTATATGGCCATACATGGCCATGTCTGGCCAATTTTCATACATGGCCATGCATGGAGCATTCATGCATGGCCATGTACGATTCATTTTTCACGGGCTTGAAAATTCTAATAAAATCAAAAAATGTTGAAAATATAGTTTTCATTCTACATAACTTATGCATTTCCCATTGTAATACAATTTTTTCACGTGTATTTTATTCTGCACAAAATAACCTGTAAAGGTTACAGCTATTTTATATTTTAAAAGTATTTCTTTAATTATTTATGTCCTCGCGGTTTTCAGAATGCCGTAAAAATACCGTAAATATTCGGCATTAATGCTCATGCTGTAAATTTACCGATATAACTTGGTATTATCATGGTTAGATTGGCCAGTTTTTTTACTATAGTTATGCAGTAAATTTACTGTACTTAAACTACAAAGTTACTAGAATACTACAGTAAAATTACTATAAAAATGCCGAACTTTTACAGAAAAAATGCTATGTACAAACCATAATAATACGATAATTTTATCATAATAACATCGTATTTTTTTGGTAATGATATCGTAGTTATCCTGCAATTTCGCCAGATTTATGCTGATATAATGGAAAATCGTAAAAAATTTAGTTTTTTTTTTGTTGGCATCTGCATTTAAAATGATTGAAAATGTGCAAAGTATAAAATTTTTTATTTTATTCTATTAGTTCACACGTTTCTAATTCAAACAAAAGAATGTAAGTGAAAATAGTTATCCGGGAAAATTGATGTCTTCAATTTTCTTAAGATTATTGGTATCAATATTAATATAATTAATATCATCTTTCAGGTAAGTGATTTGGCACAGTGGTCAACAGATCAGACTTCAAATATTAAGGAGTCGAGATTGATCCCACAAGAAGGCGGATTTTTTTTTTTTTACATGACAGTTACTGTATATATAATTTTATAAAGTTATATATAATTATATAAAATATTATATAACTAAATAAAATTTTATATAATATTACACAAATTTTTTTTCTCGGTAAGATGGTTTGATACTGCAAAAATGCCGAAAATATACTCTAAATATGCCGTATAATTACGGTTTTAACGCTGTAAAAATACCGTATTTTTCTGTTTTATTATCGTGACTATTCTGAAATTATTTCGTAAATTTTCGGTAATAGTTCGACAAAAAAACTGGCCAAAGTAACTTGAATAATACCGTATTTATGCAGTATTTATACCGTATAATTCCAGGACTATTTCGATATCTCCGAAACCGCGAGGGTGATGTTTCAATCGTACCTGTATGTCCTATAATTATAACTGGACTTGCCATGGTAACAGTGATTACAATTATGATCTCATACTAATTAAATTTTCAATACTTTATTTATGTGAAGGTTAGTATGGTACATTACCTCTATAATGTTATGTCAAATCAACTATCTGAAGTTTTCTATCGAAAATAATCGTTGTCATTTTTTACTGTTACTCTTAGAAAATGAGTTTTCTCGCCTCCGGGCGGAAAGCGTCAACTTTCGTCCCGCTGTGCAAAACGAAGATGCCGCTTTCCGCCTCCGTCGACGAGAAAAATAGTATACACTCCTCGGGAAGTAAATAAGAAAGCCTCAGATCACATGTTTGTTGACCTCGGCTTCGCCTCGGCCAACAATTACATGCGATTTGAGACATTTCTTACTTTCCTTCCCTAGGTGTGTAATATACTATTAATTTCATGTCGTGACTATACAATTACATTTATCACAAGATATGTATGTATAAAACTAACTTTTTATATTGATTAATCGAAAAATATAACTTCCATTTCGGCTGCCGAATGGCCTTTTTTTTGTATTTCGATTTCTTAAATAGTTAGTTAAGATATCATTTTTTTCTCGCTTCCGGACAGAAAGCGTCAACTTTCGTCCCGCTGTGCAAAACGAAGTTGCCGCTTTCTGCCTCCGTCGAGAAGAAATAGTATATTACAACCCAAAGCCAGGAAGTTGGTTATCCTGGTGCATGGAATATAGAGGCCGAGGTGAAGCCGATAGGAATATTCTATATTCCATGCGTCAGGGTATCCAACATTCTGTCCTTTTGCAAAGCCGATGTTTTTTTGGTCGGGGTGGGCTAAAAAAAATAATCTGAAGAATGGTTAACCCTGTAGGCCATCCCTGTCCGGGTCAAAAATAAAACTTGATTTAAACTTGGTCGTCTTAAATCGTGACGATCGTGACTAAATAAGTGAACAAAGTTTAAATTAAGTTTTATTTTTGACCCAGGTCGAGCTTCCCGGTAAGTACGAGCTCAACACGCTCAAGATATTATTTATTAAAAATTGTCTGAATAGAAATTTTAGTATCTAGTTCTAGAAGCATGCTCTTGAAAATTATAGTAATTATCGCGATTTAAAATGATCTGTGTTGGTTATGTTGAGCTGTCAGTACGCCAGTACTGTATACTATACACTTCTTAGTGTGAGTATACTCACATAAGCGTGTTTGAGAATATAGTTACGCCACCAAGCTAGAAAAAAAAAAATAAGTTTACCAAAGCGCGCTATTGTTCGTGTTAGTCACAAAAGTTGTTCTTTCTGGCCTAAAAAGCAGCCAGGAGGTCCTTACTTTTAGGTCGGGGATCAAGAAAAATATTTTTATAAATAATTTCATTGTTTGTTAACATAACGATTTGTTATCAACAAATACTACAGACTGTTATATTTTTTTCTAGAGCAAAAAAACAGGCGTATTTATGAAAGTACTAAAAAATTTTTTTTTCGATTTTTTAAAACATTTTTAAATATTACACGAGACGAAAGTTGAATCGGTCTCTTGATTTGTCAAGTAACAAATTGATGTAACATACTATTAGAGATACGATAATGGAAATTAGATAATTAACAAAAGTATAACTTTTTGAAACATTGACTTGAAAATTTTTTGCCAACGGGGATTTATTCTTTCAAGTGTTACATGGTTGTTTCTCCATTCATGAGACAGAATATTTTCAAAATTACCACGTCGACGCCGTTAGGGTGTCGATAGACCCCAGGTGCGACAGCTGTTGACATTCTTTTATTTTATGCAAAAATAGTTGAATTGACTTACCATGGTGGAGGTTATGGGCCCCAGAAGTTGGCCTAAATAATCCCTTTCTTAAGCAACTTCTTTTCCTCTGCCAGTGGCCTTGAAATAGGCCTCAGAATAGTATTCGTAACGAGGGTCGTGGAACGGGATACTTCCACTAGGTGGATGAACGGATGGAACGTCTACAGGAACCAACTGCCAATCCTTGCTGATGTCGGTCGAGAAGGTCAGGTTCTCCTTTGGTGTCTCCTCTGAGTTTGGAAAGGATGAGCTCTGAAGACTCGGCTCTTCCGTAAGGGCAAGTGATTGTAATTGATCGATCAAATCAGAAGAGCCTGATGACTCAACAACACATGAGCTCGGAAGCTCAATAACACACGATTTTGATATCTTGATCGAATCGTTGACGGCCACTCGCGGCATTACTATAGTGTTACCGGCTCGATAAGAACTTCTGTGGATCTAACTTTCGGATGACTTTGGGTAAGGTCCACGATAACGCCTTGATTTACGCGACCGAGCTGTACGGCATGTCCTGGTCTCCTGTTTCGTTGGCTTCGAGGCATAAGGGATATGATAGGTGGTGAAGGAGCCCGAACTGCTGTTTGGCGCTCTGATTGAAGGAAGGGTAGAATAGCTAGTAAGCGCTCGCCCCTTTAAGGTTCTTTAGACAAAAGATTGATATCAAAGGTGAATTTTAGGTTTTATTCATTTGAACCTGGAGGCAGGAGAATCAGTCGGTTAATTGTACATAGTTTCGTGCTCTTTGAGATCTCGCGATCAACTGGCTGATTCTGCTGCTCTTCGACTAAGTACATTCATCAAAGTGTTAACGTTGCATCTCAGGTTTCCTATGAGAGAATCGTCGTGGCCTGGGTCTCATGCATCGTCATCTGTTTAGACTATCCGCGAGCCACAGCGATTCTCTCATCACAAGAGATTTCCGTTACATTGTTGGCGGTGAATAGAAATAATATTACCAACAAAGTAATGATTTATTAACTTATTTATGATTCTAAGAATTGTTGAACCTTTCATGCGCCCACCGTGGCGAATGAATAATTCGAGACTTCAAAAAAAAAATCTCTAAAATTTTTATTTAATTGTGATTGAAGCCAGAACGTAATACAAGTATCTAGATGATACCATATAGTATGATCTAGATTATAGAATTTATTATTATATTAATCATTAAAATTTTTCAATTTATATTTGTTGATATAAAAAAATTATTTTATGTGGTAACCTGTCTCTAGCAGCAGTGCACCCATACCGTAACGGCCACGTGGAGCCCTATTTTCAGGGTTAAATTAAAATTATAAATAATAGAGGTAGAATTTGAGAAATTCGATCTTTTTTTATTGGAAACCGCCTCCTGTTTAATAGTCTAAGAGCCAGCTTAAATCTGACAACGCATATTTTACGGTATTTGAAATTTCGTCCAGTGAGACTTCTATACCCAGTAAACAAGCAATGGGTACTAGCTAAGCCCGGCCGCGGTAGGTTTGGGGTCCCTCAGGTCAGCCAGGTATGAAAATTAAGTAAATTTTTAAAGTATTTTACGGCGTCTGCCGTTCTAATATGTTATAATATACCTCTAGAAAAATTGAAAAGTAACTAAGGCTGCCGATTTTAAAGGTTGCAACATCACGGCAGTCACTTTTCAAAATTCGAAAAAAAAATTTTTTTAAAGTACTTTACGGCGGCAGCCATTTTAATATATTATTTATTGAACTATTTTAAGCTAATATTGAAAATGGCTGACATTTTTTCCGGTTGTAAGTATCCAATTTACTACGAAACCTTATCTGCAGACCGTGCATATACACAGTAAAAAATTTTCCGTAAAATTTAACACTCAAACGAGTGTTACTAACTTTTTTAACACGCAGTGTGTGTTACTTGAACGCACCTTATTATTCTTAAAGAAATAACACTCTAAAATGTTACAAGTAACACACAAAAGTGTTGAAATTATTTCGGATTGGTTCGTCAATTTTAACACACTAAAATGTTATTTGTAACACATGGAGAGTGTCAATTTTAACATTCCTAATGTGTTACTTTGATTATTAAAATTATAATGTTCTTTAACCTAGAAATAAAATTAAGTTTCAAGGAAATTTAATAAAGAAAGAGATATGAGGCGAAGCGGATTTTCACAAGCAAAATAGATTGCTCAAAAAAAATTTTTTTAAATGATTTATCGATAAAAAAAAAACTAAATTCTGTCCTTGAAATGAAAATTAAAATATCAGTGACAAATTATTTATTATCAAGACATTCTTTTTAACAATGACGTTATCAATGCAATTAACATTTTAATATATACATATATATAATTATAAATAATAATCTGTAATAATGATAAATTCTTTATCACAGTTTTCATAAAGTTCCCAGCTTTTAGTATAAGGTAGATTATCAATTTTTAAAATAGTTTTATAAGCAGAGTTTGAATCGAGTAAATATCCCAGTGAAGAATCTGATATTTTTACCGTCATCCATGTTTCGCACAATACAAATATTTCTAATTCAAATGAAAAAAACAGCAACACCTTACTAAAAGATGGGAAATTATTCACAAATGAAGAGCAAATAAACTTATTTATAATCAATTCAGTGCCTCTGAATTCTACGCACTTACTTACATTTACAAATAATTTTTCATCTACAGAGAAATATTCTAAAATTATTTGTTTATCGGGAAGTGATGCTATGGTTTGTTTTTTAGCACTTGAAAGAACCGGTTTCTTGTAAATAAATCAGTATTATCTTTCCAAAATGATAGCATTGTCTTTTGATGGCGATCAGAAAGAGTAAACGCAATATCGATAAAATTTTTAATTTTTTCTGCTAAATTTTTAAAAAAACCGTTCTTACTCTCATATCTCATTGTCCATTGGGTTCTGGGAGGTCCCATTTTTCTTATTACTTTAGGATAATGAATTAGTAAATGGTCTTTTGGAGTTAAATGGACTTGATAAGAACTGATCAAAAGTTGATGATGTTCAGTTATATTTTTTTCCAACGTATTTAGCATACTTATTGTTAGTTTAGTTGCTAAAGTAATTTTTAAAATGTTTAATATTAATAATATAAGTTTCCATTTATAATAATCTTTTTCCGGTATTTTCAAAATAATATCTTTGATAATTAAAGGTAAAAAATTAATGAGACAGTGCGTTTGTGCCGCATGTTGTCCAATGCTATTTGAAGTTTTAGTTAACTTTATACCACTAGGGACGTTTGAGCGGTTATGTAAACCGTAATTAAAGGCCTGTATTCTATTATTTAAATTTTCAAGTGAAATAAATCGGTTCTCTATTAAGTATGTAAAAAATAATTTAAGGTCTCGTTGACAAACACCCTCCAGTAAGTCATGCATGACATCAATCGTATAATTTTCACAAATCTTAAAATTTTTGAGATCATTTAAAGGTGTATATTTTTTAATTCCAAAGAAATTTAGCGTGTCACTATTGGCGCAATCAATACGCTTAGATAAATATTTAAAACTTTCAGAGGTTCTTAGCAATTCCTCATTAGCAGCACAAGTTTTTTGAGCTTCTTCCTTGGAAATATTACATATTCTACAATAATGGTTGGAGGAAAAAGATTCATGCATACCTAGCAGCATTGCAGCACCCAAATTATCACAAGATAAAGAAACTAATGCTCCTTTAACAACAGAGTTTAACGACTGTATAAAAATACCAACAGATTCTAAAATTTTTACGTCATTGAGTATTACATCTAGTACAGGAGTTATACCAAATTCTTTTATGTCATAATTGTAACACAACGCAAGTAAGTGAATATTATTTAAATTTGAGTTAAGGTAAGGCGGTAAATTCATGATCGAAAAGTAAAAAGCACCTATTTTATGAAGTCCGGTTTTAGTACCTAGTGGGTTGCAAACTTCAAACTCATCAAAGTATATTTGCAGTTGAATAACATAATCATTGTCCTTAAAGAAACTATTGTTTTTAAAAACTTCTCCGTCTACAAAATGAGTGTATTCAGTGCTACTAGGTAAACGAGGATTCAAAAAGTAGTATTTAACGGCATCAAAATTTAATAAGAATGTGAGACTTTCTAATAAAGGAACATAGCTAAAAGTACTCGTAACTGTAAGTTGTTTATAAAGTTGTTCATTTTTATCATATTTTTTATCAATCCGAGTACCATGCGCTTTTTTAATCGGGTGTACAGTCATTTCTTGAAATGTTTTATTCCTCATATATTTCGTAAGCTTTCTGGTAAATTGAAGTTTGAATTGATTTACAAGATCCATTCTTTCATCGGAACTCGGACATTGAATAAGAGAATTCAAAAGAGGATATATTAATTCTGAATTCATTTGGAATATTTTATCAATTGTGCATTCCGGTAATCCAAGTAAATATAATTTTTGCGTATAATCATGAATTTTATTTTGTATCTCATTGCTGCTATCACAGTGTTCAGAATTGCAAATTGAGTTTGAAGTAATTTCAGTTTTAGAACAAATTTCAAGATGTTCCTTAAAACTATGGTAACTGACAAAATTACGTGAACAATTGGCACAGCAAGTTAAGCTTAATGTAGGACCTTGATTTAAACCGTGAATATTTTGCAAATGTTTACACATATCATTGATTTCATCGAATTGTTTGGAACATACATAGCAGTTCAGAGACATATTATTATAAATGAAAGATTAATGTTCAGAAGATTTAAAAATAAAGTGGAGTAACCCAAATGATTTATCGAAATCTTACTATTTTTGTTTTTTTTTTTAAATTAGATAAAATTATTAAAATAAATAACTTATAGTAACGATAGTAATATTAATGGGAAATTTTTGTGATGTTGACTTTAGTTACACAGTAACTATCTTACTGGTTGTAACTATCTCAGTTTTAGTACACTCTACTATATACAGTAAAAATATAAATATTTAGACTTTAAAAATAATTGAAACATCATATCCATAACTATCATAGAAATTTTGAGAGATCATCTCTTAATGAAGTCTTATAAATTATAGTCAAAGTGTTATTGCTAATATCACAAAAAAATCTTAATGATACTTAAAAATTATTTTTTTTGTACTATCGTTAAATCACTTTCTTGTATAAAATAAACGATTATTCACTTAAACGTCAACTTAGTTTTGATTTGTTTTTGAGATAGAGTAAACCAAACATTTAATTTGATTCTTGCTCAATACGAGCCCTTATTTTGTCCTTCGACCCTTGTAGCTTAGTATTAAAATCCAATACTAAATTACTACACTTACTGGGTATATTGTAAAAATAATGTTGAAGAAATGTCCAAAAATTTTTCAAGTCTGCATCGAATTGAACGTTGAAGACATAATAAGCTTTAAATAATTGATCAACTGCTTCAATTGTCGTTTTTGCTTTAAGGGAAATAAAATTATTATCAATTCTTATATGATACTGACTTATTGAGCATTTGTTAGTACCGACAGCGACTAGCACTGGTTGTCGTGTACATAGTTCTTCATTAGTTTGTATCGGGGTTCCAATCTTTAACAATTAAATTAAATATTTCAGAATTCAGTCGATAACTTTCGAAAGAAAATTCTTTTCGATATTTGATATACTCACCGGCTTAAAAATAATCAATTTATTAACAATATTCTTAACTTTCCCTCTGTTGGCATTTTTTTTACCTTGAGCAGTAGGAGGAAGAAGCTGAGTCAAAACTATTATAGAATTAGTTGCACGGTCCCAATCTATACAAAATATACAATAATATTATCAAATTCGAATAAAAAAATCCATTAGAACATGTTAAAAATTAAATTTAAGTATATACATATCAATTAGCTTCTTATCCAAATTTTCAGCCTCGTAAATATGAAGAATTGCACTTATGTATTCGGGATAAGTGTTTTTAAATTGACTTGCATCAATTTCTGGAAATATCAACTTGAAATCTACGTCAATCTATACATATAAACATGATTAAATAGTAAAAAAAGTTCAATTCAAAATCGCTATCTAACAATATAAACTTACGAGCTCAGGAACATCGATAAAACGGGGGAAAAATTCAAAAAAACGCTCATTTAAGTATAAAGATCGCCTCAATTCAAAAATTTGCTGTGTCAGCTCAATTATTGTGTCTACATCTTTAGAAGTAGACTTTTGCATGCACTGAATAGCCTTGGTTAGATCCACAGTCTCATATACCTCTGCTGCCTCTGGAGCAGGAATAGTAACGCAAGGCTTACAGACAGAAGCAGGTTTCTTTGGATTTAGTTGACTTTTTTTAGCTTTTGGAATTCGAGATCGATTAGAAAGCTTACTAGCTAAATAGCCAGTTCTTGATTGAGGATTATAAAAATGCTCCTGTGTACAAATAAATCATAAAAATTATCATTAATATTTACTTTTCTAAAATGTCCCTTTGTAGATTTATTAATGTTTATACTCACGTATCCCAGTTCTGTTTCATTGTTTTTTTGACTGGGAAATAATTCAACAATTGCAGCTGCACACTCTGATTTGATTGTCGAAGACAAAGAGTGGTTTGCTTGTTCTTTATAATTTTGTAAATAATCAGCAATCACATTTACAACTTTTCTGCGATTCTGCGTAGTTAAAAAGTTATTGGCTTCATACTCAGCTAAAAGCTGCTTACCAAAAGGTTGGTTCAATATCAATCGCTCTAATTTCTGAAATTAATTACAAAATTAAACTACATGTATAATTATAAGTAATCGTGATTTTCGATTTTAATATATATTGAAAAACTTTTGAAATAAAATTTTCATATATAAAACATAAGTCAAAAATTAAGTTAACATCAACAAACCTCTTTGGTAAAGCTCAGTGATTCAGAAGTTAAAGTACTCAGCTTGGGTACTTTAACAGGCGGTTGATCAGAATCTGTATTAGTATTAGAAAAAATTTGAGGTACGTCCAAGGTTTTTTTTTCTACAATGACGGGCTTTGAATTATTCTCATCGATGTCCACTGGAAAATTTTTATGAAAATTTAGTTTTCTATTCACTTAAATTTAGTTGTAATTATAAAAAAATTTTTATTCTCTGAATTTAAAAAATTAATAAAGCTAAAAATATTAACATTTTCAGACTTTTAAAAATTTATTGATGATCTTACTTAATTGGGATCTTTTATTAGTATGTTTAATTTTGATTACCACACCATGTGGATTACTCAAAATATAATCAACTAAAATAAAGTCCAATCTTGCATTATTAACGTCAGTGAAATAATAATTGACATTGGTAAGCGATGGAAATACCTCTTGAGCTATCAAAAAAATTCAAAGTAACTATAAATAACCAAAAATAATAGAAAGCTATCTTTTTATTTTATATCATATTTTATACTCAAAATTAACCTTTGTTAAAAAAATCTTCGTAAACAACAGGAGCCTCCATTTTAACCCAAATTTTTTCATCTTCAAATTCAAATATAAACATAATAGACTGACACACTGAAACAGTGCTGAATGCAGCTGCTGATAAGTTTGACAATGCTTCTTCCCTATCTAAACAAATAAATTTTTAAAATCAGCTATAATTTATAACCACGACTGTACATTTATCGAATATAATTATTATTTATTTATATTTCCAGAAAATAAAAATTTTTTTTCCATAAACTTCAGAAATTTAAGGTTATATTTAGACTCAACATATAACACATACACTTTTTTAGTACTTACGTTTTTTTTTGCCAAATTGTAACTCAAATTTTTTATTAAATAATTTTTTACTATAATATTGGATATTATTATTTTTATTTTTAAATAACAAAAAAACAGAACACTGCACAATTACATTCCGCCACTGTATTGAGTATAGTTGAGGTTATTTCCCGCTCATTTTGCCAAACGACGCTGAACTTAACACGCGCCGTGTGTCGAGATTCAACACTTTCTGTGTGTTGATTTCAGAGTAACATTTAAAAAGTGTTATTTTGATCTCTAATAACATTTTAGTGTGTTAATAATTGAGCAATGAAAGAACACTCGTCTCGTGTGTTGATTCAACACACAAAAATGTTGAATATTTAACACGCAAATTTTAACACTCACTTTTTTTTACACAATGACGGAAAATTTTTTACTGTGTAGTCTAGTCGAGAAGTGAGTTTTCTGCGAAAAATCGTTAAAGTTCTCTTAATAATATGATGATTGCTGCATTGGATTCAGAATTAAATTCTAAGAAATGGGTATTTTTTATTTTATCTGCCATCAAGAATTTCATTTGTTATAAACAAAAAACAAAGAGACAAAAAAGGAGTCTCTGTTTTGTAGCTATAACTTTAGAAATATTAAAGTTATCTGAAACTAAAAATAAAGATCCTAAAATCGGAGAAAATTTTAATAAAATAAGTCTCGAATCCCCGAGTTGTTGCTCCATTATTTATAATTTTTATTTAACGTGGAAAGTTGGGCTCCGCGCAACCGTTTCGATTTCTGCGCGTCGCCACCAAGCAAAGTATGCAACACAAAATAATTTTTTTATAACATTCAATATTAATTTAAAAATCTGAATAAATTATAGTGTCATCTGGACACTTGAAGGAATATAGCCACGCAAAATAAAATTATCATTGTTTTTTTCATTTATCCACCATTTAAATTATTTATTAAGATATCATTTTTTTTTTAATCATCATTTACAATTCTCAATAAAATTAGGGAAAAATTTTTTTTTTTATTTGAATTTTCATTCTATATTTTATAAACGAATTTCCATTTTCTTTATATTTTTTTTCGTAGCATTAAAAAATCACAAATACAGCTATGAGCACTAAAGTTGTAATATTGACTTTAACGCATGCAAATGTTCAAAATTTAAAAGTCTGATTAAAAAATTGTAAAAAGTTCAATTAATTCTGTAAATACCTTACAGGCTGCACTACTGGTCAAAAATTTCGAGTTTTTGCTTCGACAAACGTTAAGTTATAAATTGGAAATTCCAAAACTAAAAGAAAACGGCAAGAACAACATAAATTATTGGCGTTAGGTAGGAATATAAGGTCAATGAAATTCAGAAAATGTACCCTTAACCTTGTAATAATATGAATAAATAAAGAAAAAGATAAATAAATGGAATTAAAAACTTAAAAAAAAATTATTAATAAATAGTCCAATAATTACTCTATAAAATTGTCTAGAATCATAGAAGCCGTAACTTCAACAGTTTCAAAGATATAATTAAAAATTCCAATAGTCCATTTTTTTATAAACAAAAAAAATACAAAGAAAATGAAAATTTGTATATAAAATATAGAATGAAAATTCAAATAAAAAAAAAAATTTTTCCCTAATTTTATTGAGAATTGTAAATGATGATTAAAAAAAAAATGATATCTTAATAAATAATTTAAATGGTGGATAAATGAAAAAAACAATGATAATTTTATTTTGCGTGGCTATATTCCTTCAAGTGTCCAGATGACACTATAATTTATTCAGATTTTTAAATTAATATTGAATGGTATAAAAAAATTATTTTGTGTTGCATACTTTGCTTGGTGGTGACGCGCAGAAATCGAAACGGTTGCGCGGAGCCCAACTTTCTACGTTAAATAAAAATTATAAATAATGGAGCAACAACTCGGGGATTCGAGACTTATTTTATTAAAATTTTCTCCGATTTTAGGATCTTTATTTTTAGTTTCAGATAACTTTAATATTTCTAAAGTTATAGCTACAAAACAGAGACTCCTTTTTTGTCTCTTTGTTTTTTGTTTATAACAAATGAAATTCTTGATGGCAGATAAAATAAAAAATACCCATTTCTTAGAATTTAATTCTGAATCCAATGCAGCAATCATCATATTTTTAAGAGAACTTTAACGATTTTTCGCAGAAAACTCACTTCTCGACTAGACTATATGCACGGTCTGCAGATAAGGTTTCGTAGTAAATTGGATACTTACAACCGGAAAAAATGTCAGCCATTTTCAATATTAGCTTAAAATAGTTCAATAAATAATATATTAAAATGGCTGCCGCCGTAAAGTACTTTAAAAAAATTTTTTTTTTCGAATTTTGAAAAGTGACTGCCGTGATGTTGCAACCTTTAAAATCGGCAGCCTTAGTTACTTTTCAATTTTTCTAGAGGTATATTATAACATATTAGAACGGCAGACGCCGTAAAATACTTTAAAAATTTACTTAATTTTCATACCTGGCTGACCTGAGGGACCCCAAACCTACCGCGGCCGGGCTTAGCTAGTACCCATTGCTTGTTTACTGGGTATAGAAGTCTCACTGGACGAAATTTCAAATACCGTAAAATATGTGTTGTCAGATTTAAGCTGGCTCTTAGTCTATAAGGATCTTTTTCCAAATTTCGAAAATGTTCATAGCTTTTGAGTTAGTAACGAAAACTAAATGCCATTTTTTTTCCTTAATTCGTTAATAGCAATTGCAATTTTTTATGTGCTAAAAAATCCTCGAGATACATTTTTTCTTGGCGTCATTCCGAATCGAATGAGCTATCGCTCATATTTTTAAGAGCTTTAACAAGATTTTTCGTGTTTTTGAACTTGTTGACGAGACTAAAATTTTTAGCTCTTCATCTCCACCCATTCTAGAGTTATCATTTTTGCTTAAAAAGGATATATCTTTGACTATAATTATGATAATCTAACTTTATGGGAAGTCATTTTCAGCTAGATTTTTTTTAAAATCTAACTTTTGTATTCGACTTCATAGTCGATTTTTCAAGGAAGTTTGTTATAACCTATCATAATTGGTTGAGTAGGGTTCAAAAATACCATTTATTAAAAAATTTATATATGAATAAATATATATATATATATTAGGGTGGGTTGAAAAAAAACTTTTTTTTTGGTTTCCTTAGCATGGGGGTAGAATTTGTACTTTATAAAAAAAATTTTTTTCAAGAAAAAAAAATTTTTTTACTCACTATTTTGAGGTGGCCCAGTCATTTTTTAAATAAATAATTGATCAAACGGGGTAGGTCCAACGAAAGAATTTTTTTTTGTCCATAATCATGGGAGACATTTAATAACTGTAAAATGTGATTTTCTTTTACTCCGCTTTGATCTTGATTCAAAAGAAAATGCTTTTTATTTTTGGATTTTTAACTTAAACTACAAAAATAATAGGAAAAAATTTTTTCTTTATCGACGGCCGAAAGTATGTTGTGTGTGCCTCGACCGAGAGGCTGAAAGTCTAGCATTTATGCTTTGGTAGGGGCACGCATGCGCATTGCTCTAGTGATCAGAAAGAAACCAGTATGCACTAAACTGAAGTACGAAGCAGCGTTTTGTATGTTGATATAATTTAATTTCTTTTTTCCTGTTTTTAAAAACCGCGCAAACTATTAATACAAGCAGATAATAATTGATTAAAAATACTTTTAATCAATTATCAACTATAAAATATTGTATTGAGTGGAAATAATAAAAAAAATCGGTCTGTTGGTTGACCCTGCGGGCCAGCCCCAAAACTTCCCGCGTGTTCCGAGCTCCTTGAGCTCGAAAAATTGTAGTAGATACATTTTCGAGCTCTTCGAGCTCGAAAATACTTTTGTATGCTTTTGTTTTCAAAAAATAACGTTTTTTACAATTTTTTCTACAACGATATCTCTCGAACGAATAAACCGATTGAGACGTTTAAGGTGGCAGTCGACGCGTTTCATTGAGTTCTATAACTGATTGAATTTTGAAATTGATTCATCGAGTCATTTTTGAGAAATTTTCAAAATACTAAAAAAAATTTTTTTTTTTAATTCTTTCGACAACGGTTTCTCTTGAAAGAATGAACCGATTTTGATGTTTGAAGTGGCATTCGACGCGGCTTATGAATCTCCAGAGCCCAGTCAATTTTGGAATTAATCCATCGAGCCCGTAAAAAGTTATCCAAAAAAAACATTTTTGAAAAAAGTTTATTTTTGGAATATCTCCGAACGAGCCCTACCGATCAAGCTCAATTTTTTTTCAGCTTCAAGATATTAAAAAACTGCGTCGAATGACACCATGACGATCAAAATCGGTTCATCCGTTCAAAAGTTATAGATATTTACATACATACGTACATACATACACTCGGACATCATCGTGAAATTCGTCAGAATAGCTTTCTAAGACCTCAAAACGTCGACATCTGTTGGAATTTCGATTTTCACAAATCGGACTGAAACCAATAACTTCCCGAATTTTTGAAAATTTGCAATTTTCTTAGCGGGAAGTTAAAAAAAAATAAAAAAATGAATGCGTTATCATCCTCAGATGATTCTTCGGACGATGAGGAAATTTTGATATGGAAGCTAATCTGATAATACTCACTGATACATTGCCGAAGAAGTCAGCAGAGAAATATTTAACAAACCATGAGGCCTGTAAAAAATGGCTACATGAACACAGAGCTTCTTTATCGAATTCTGACGAAAGTAACCTAATTGTATACTTTAAAGAATTAAGTAAGAGGTTACAACCGTCAACTATATGGTCTACTTGGTCCATGTTAAAAAAGACATTGAATACTAATGATAATATCGACATCGGAAAATTTCAAAATTTAAAAAGTCTGGTTAAAAATAATTCTAAAGGTTTTAGGCCTAAAAAATCTTTAGTGTTGAAATGGAATGATGTGTCAAAATTCATCGATGATGCACCAGACGTAACACACTTGGATCAAAAGGTTAGTATGAATATTCACTTACATAAATCTATATTAATATTTTTTAATTATGGATATTAGTATTCTTATTTTTACTATAATTTTAGGTTATCTTAATATTTGGTATTTCTGGGGCTCTGCGATGTCTAGAAATCTATAACCTTAAAATACAAGACGTAGAAGATCTTGGAAATCGGTATCTCGTTTCTGTTAATAATACAAAAAATGATGTGCCTCGGCAGTTTATAATTGGCGAATTTTTTTACAAAAGAGTAAAAAAGTACGTATCTTTGAGACCAAAGGAATTATTTTCTGATAATTTCTTTATACAGTATCGCAAAGGAAAATGCGTTCACCAAAATATTGGAAGAAACACCATTGGGACAACTCCTCAAAGTATTGCATCATTTTTAAATTTACCGGACTCAAAACGTTATACTGGCCATTGTTTCCGAAGGACTGCTGCCACGTTATTGTCTGACTCAGGTGCCAATACGACTATGCTCAAACAACTAGGTGGTTGGAAATCCACAGCTATAGCACAAGGTTATTATTATATTATATTTATTCTATTTTTCTATTTTACTAATTCATTCCTTTACTAATTTACAGGCTATATTGAAAATTCATTAAAAACTAGGGAAAAAATTTTTAATAGAATTACTGGTACAGTTGGTCCTGAAATTAATAATAATTCAAAACCATCAACTAGTTCAAGCAACTCGACAATGACAAATGATGGAAATTTACAATATGCTGACATTGCTGACCAAGATTTTGACGATGAATTTACATTGGATACTGAAGAATTAGCTGCTATTGATAATTTACATGGACCTGAGAAACCTAGATCACCACCGCCATCAACAACAATAACGACAGCACAAACAACAACTGCGTTTACAACACATGCTCGAAGATCACCAATAGTAACTCAGCCTATGCACTTTACTACGAAATCACCCATCAACATTTTTTCCAAGGAGCAGAAAAATGAACCGCCGCAAAAGAGATTCAAATCTAACGCCCTAAGAACATTTGCGAAAGGACAAAAATTAAATTCAGCTTCATATGCAGATACTTGCAACACTTTTAATAACTGCACTTTCAATGGCAACAATATTAATATTTTTTATTGTTCATGTATGCCTGACAATTCTGATGAATGTGATGGAAAATAAAATATTTTATAATTAATTAAAACTATTCAATTACTTTAATTTAATTTTTAAAAAGTTATTATTTTTGTCGATTAGATCTTCGCTCGTGCTGCAAATGACGGGCAGGCATCGAGACATACAAGAGACTCATTTGTAAGCAAGGAAACTGATATTTATTAACGTACTTTCAACCGCAGATAAAGAAAAATAGTATACACTACACGGGCCGAAAGTTTGAGAACCCTGAACTGCGCGCTGTGATGCCCTCGGCTTCGCCTCGGGCATCATGGCGCGCAGTGCAGGAATCTCAAACTTTCTGCCCTTGTAGAGTAATATACTATTTTTAACTTCTGACTCAATTAGCTTTTGGGGGGTCACCCTATACAAACTCTAGAAAACCATTTTTTTACTTTTTACTACCACCTGTTCTCAAGTTATTAATAAGAAAAAAGTTAATCAGTAACTCTGAAGTATTTAATCGAAAATTTTATGAAAATTTGAAATAAAATTGAAGAGTTTTGAATATTTTTTTATTTATACCTAATCAATAACCACAAAATTAATCTATGAACAATATTAACACAAAATTAACAATAAAAAAAATTCAATAATATTAAATTGAAAATACAAAACCCAACTTCTCGATAACTTGAGAACGGGTGGTAGTACAAAAATATAAAAATGGTGTTCTTGTATCAGTAGGGTGTCCCCCCAAAAGCTAATTGAGAGTCAGAAGTTTAAAAAATTTTTTTTCTATTATTTTTGTAGTTTAAGTTAAAAATCCAAAATTGAAAAGCATATTCTTTTGAATTAAAATGAAAGCGAAGTAAAAAAAATTACATTCGACAATTATTATATGTTTTCCACGATTTTTAACAAAAAAAAATTTTTTCGTTGGAACTGCCCCGTTCGATCAATTATTTACTTAAAAAATGAGTGGGCCACCTCAAAATGTTGAGTAAAAAAATTTTTTTTTTTATAAGATACAAATTCTACCCCCATGCTAAGAAAAACTAAAAGAAAGTTTTTTTTTTCAACCCACCCTAATATATATATATATATACACATATATAAAGGTGATTCATTTCCGCAAAAGTTTTATTTTTTTTAAGTGCTCAAGCAAAATCTCAATCTACATCGAAAAACAAAAATTCTTACCAGATATGAGCTCTTAATTCCAATGCTAAGTACTTACTATTTGATTTCAAAGATTTCCCATTTAAAATACACGTAAATTAAATAACTTTTTTTGTTACTTTCTAATATTCAGCTGTGTTTCATGATATCAACAAGGTTTTGGTTGCGAATCGTAGGGCATTTGGTGTTCTTCAAAAGTGCCCATAGTTACTTAGCTGTTATTCCAGCTGTTTCACTTGTGTCCGCTGCGGAACTCATTTGTCCTATGAAATTGACCTTTATTGGCTTGCAGAACAGAAACCAATGAAAGTACACTAAAATTGCTAGTGGCTTGACTCATAAGACTTTTTTTGAGGAGAATATAATTTCCTATAAAATTCCTATCTGCAATTTTAATGTACTTTCATTGGTTTACGTTCTGCAAGCCAATAAAGATCAATTTCATAGGAAAAATGAATTCCGCAGCGGACACAAGTGAAACAGCCGGAATAACAGCAAAGTAACTATGAGCACTTTTGAAGAACACCAAATGCCCTACAATTTGCGACCAAAGCCTTGTTGATATCATAAAACACAGCTGAGTATTAAAAAGTTAAAAAAAAGTAATTAAATTTACGTGTATTTCGAATGGGAAATCTTGGAAATCAAATGGAAAGTACTTAGGATTGGAATTAAGAGCTCAAACTTGGCAGGAATTTTTGTTTTAGCATGAAAAACAATATTTTGATTGATTAGCAATAAAAAAAATACTTTCACCGGAAACGAAGCACCCTAATATATGTATGTATGTACGTATGTATGTATGTATGTATGTATGTATGTATGTATGTATGTGTGTATGTATGTATGTATGTATGTATGTATGTATGTATGTATGTATGTATGTATGTATGTATGTATGTATGTATGTATGTATGTATGTATGTATGTATGTATGTATGTATGTATGTATGTATGTATGTATGTATGTATGTATGTATGTATGTATGTATGTATGTATGTATGTATGTATGTATGCATGTATGTATGTATGTATGTATGTATGTATGTATGTATGTATGTATGTATGTATGTATGTATGTATGTATGTATGTATGTATGTATTGGCAATGAGATTAAAACCGGACAGGAGAGAAAGGCAAACGAACAGATTGTAGAGGAAATGGATCTAGA
This sequence comes from Microplitis manilae, assembly GCA_030273425.1. Lineage (NCBI taxonomy): Eukaryota > Metazoa > Arthropoda > Insecta > Hymenoptera > Braconidae > Microplitis > Microplitis manilae. The sequence goes on along the minus strand of CP092726.1, from coordinate 15,978,566 downwards.
TTGGTGCGTCTCGGTTACCCAAGACGATCGATGTCAAGGGATTAAGAACAGATTAAACGTGCTTTTGGCTGGTCCATTTCAGTAAAAGCACCTCTAGTAACTAGGATAAGTTTCAATGTTTGGACTTCCAGCAAGAGATTGTGTAAACGCGTTTCAATTGAGTCTCTGTTGCGTTACGAGGCTTCCTGTATAGTCTATGATTCACGAAGTACTCGTATCACCAGCGAATAGAAGTAGAAGAAGAAGAAGAATGAGATAAAAAAAAATTTGAGATGTACGAGGTGAATCTACAACAGTGTCAAGGAGAGAAAAGTGAACATAGAAAAGGAAGAAGCTTTGTTACCGGCGGAATTGATCCCTCTTGTCCCTCTTCTACTTTTGACAATCGATAATGCATTATGGAATAGCATGCCAATAGCTACGAAGTGATGGTTGGTAAAAAAAAGAAAGCAAACTGTAAAGTTTTTCTATTGCTTGCTACCAGAAGTATTTGCAAGTATGCCTCGTTGATAGAAGAAAAATTAAAGATAAAGAAAAAAATAGAATGAATAAATCAAAACAAATGTATTTTCAACAAGCATCACTGTTGTGACTCAATGTTAAACTGTGTTGTGTTGAAAATCATTCATGTATAAATTTTCCTTAGAACAAAGCATTCTTCGCACCAAGTCAGGCGCGCACATTCGCATGTTCTTGAACTTTCTACTCCATTAGGAAATGCACGTGCGTGACTATTCAATTTTTTAAGACTTCTTTAGTAGCACAATTATTTGTATACGCCATGACCGAAAAATTCTGTTAGTAAGATATGTACAAGCGACAAGAGTAGTTTCCATCAAGTGAAAAATACTGCAATTTATTTTAGTATGCAAACCTCATCTTATACAAGTTTCAATAAATCGATATTGTTCAACATCGTCATTTTTACGGTTTTCAGGTTCACTCTTCTCATCTCTTTTCCTTCATAGATACCGTCATTGCGGAAAATTCTAGCGTATTTAGAATCCAAGCGTTTGGTATGCCGCAGTCTTTCTTGCTATCTGCCACTGAGTCATGACCTCTAAGTGGATTTAAGTAAGCCGGTTTTCATACTGCTTTGCACCCAACTACTGTACTTACTCTACGACACTATTAATTTAAGAAATATTCATCTTAAGTTCCTTGAACGAGTTAGCCAGCCACAAGTCGTTGCCTTAGTCGTCTAACTTGCAATTCTTGAAATCTCATATGAAGTTGGACTTTAATCCTGACATATGCCTTGAAAACGTTTTTCTTTCATGCAGTTTTTCAGTTCTCTGCAGAAAAAAAAATTGGAAAGAAAATAAAATAGGATAAAAAGAGAGTAAAAAGGGTTAGAAAAAGAGAATATCGGAAAACACAAAAGACAAAACTTTTCGAGTCGGCTTCGACTTGGCCAGAGTAGAAAGGAAAGCGGAGATAGAAAAGAACAAAATGCCTAAAGGCGAAGAAGAAGGAAACATGACCGCACACATGAATTGGAGTTATGACAGTGGTAGAAGGTGACACATCCAACACAATATAAAAGAAGGAAGAGTACCAGCAAAGGTCGCTGCTCGCTGCATACATATTTTATGAAGCAATCACAGCAGACACTTATCTGCAGTTTGTTCAGCTCTCGTTTTCAGTCTCTATTCCTTTGGACTTCGCGTTTAAGGTCTCATTAGAGAAATAACTTCCAACCAAAGCTTGTCATTTATTAATAAATATTATTCTGCGCGGCAAAATATATAAATGAAAAAGATCTCTGGAAATTTATTTATTTTGTAAATTTATGTTTAATATATATGGGTCATTACATATCAATTTAACAACATTGCGACGGTGACCCTCTTCGATTTTTTTGATTTTTTAATATGTTTTCATACATGTAGAAAGAAGTCTTCAGCTAAATTTTTAGTTGTTTATCTCCACTTATTCCCGAGTTATCATTTTTGTTTCAAAAGGATATAACTTTGACTATAGTTATGATAATCTCATGTCATGGAGGTCAATATTTTCAAAACTCTTTCGGAAAAAATATTAGAAATCAGAAACAAAAAAGTTTTAATGCTTTTTCGGCCATTTTTAGTCAAAAAATTAGATTTTCGTTTAATAGGAAACTTTTAATTTTTCTCGAAGAAATTCACGAAATTCTATGTTGAAAAACAAAATTTTTAAGCCATAACCCAAGATGGGCTTCAAATAACTTCTGGTAAAATAGATTAGAAAACAATTTTTTTTTTTTTTTTGTGATTTCGATTAATTTTTTTTCTATGATCGTAATTTCTTCAGTTAGTCTCAAAATACGTTACATTACTTTTTTCCAAGTATTCTCAGTGTAAAATAAAATATTTCACACGGAAATGTATAAGTTAAGTACTTTTTCGCAATTTATTGTATTTTTTTAAATTAAAATTGAAATATATATACCGTTAATAGTCCACTTAAATTACTCTTAAGCGTAGTAGGGGGAAATTAACTAACGGATTTTTTTTGATTGATAATATGTAAAAAAATGCGTAGATCACGAAAATAATAATAAGAAATCTCAATTCGGCCGCGTTTTTTAAATAAATAATAAAATAACAATAGGCAAGCCGAGACACCGTGTATTTTCATAAAACAACTTCTATTTATCAATGTAAAACCCTATGATGACTGGTATTAAATTAAAGAGCGATAAATTCTGAATAAAAAAAGTCCAAAACCAATCTCCTTGAGCTTATTATTTTCGCGAAAAAAATTAATTAAAAAAACAAAATAATTAGTTGTTTACGGTTTATCACGCTGTCGGTAACAGAGCTGCAGAAGCAGAGCTAGAGGGCGCGTGCAAGCCCGGGCTCAGTGGTTGTCATCTACTGCAATTTAAAATGTTCTCACCATTCTGTACGCCCTTGCGGACTTAGAATCACTGTGAAATCGCAGTGAAATCACAGTGAATTCGTTTTCACCGTGAGTTCGTGGTGTGTTTACGGTGATTTCATAGTGAATTCACAGTGATTTTGTGCCATTTTGTCATTGTGACTTAGTAGTGATTTCACTGCGAGTTTACAGTAAATTTATAGTGATTTCACCATGATTTCACCGTGAATTAGTAGTGATTTCACCGTGATTTCACCGTGAATTTGTGGTGATTTCACCATGATTCTACAGTAAATTAATGGTGATTTCGCAATGATTTCACAGTAAATTAATGGTGATTTCACCATGATTCCACAGTGAATTTAGGATGATTTAACTTTAGTTTTATGGTGATTTGAGATCACAGTCGTCAAATCGTAGCTTTAGAGTGGTATAGTGACAATTTCTTTCATTTACCTCGATATTCAAAGATCGACCCGTGAAAAATGAATCATACATGGCCACGCATGAAGCATATATGGCCATACATGAAGCATGTATGGCCATACAAACTTTTTCAATACAGTCATGCATGGCCATATGCAGTCATACAAAACCATGTATGGCCATACATGGCCTTGTATGGCTGTATTAAAAAAGTTGGTAGGTCCAAAAATGACCATATATGCTCCATGTATGGCCCTGCATGATTCATTTTTCACTAGAATGCACGCCATGAACGCTCGTCTTGTAATAAATGAATCATACTCGACCATGCATAGGTGTATATGGTTCATATATGGTCATACGTGGGCATACAAACTTTTTCTATCCAGTCATGCATGGCCATATGCAGTCATACAAAACCATGTATGGCCATACATGGCCTTGTATGGTTCATATATGGCCATGTATGACTGTATTAAAAAAGTTGGTAGGTCTATGAATGGTCATATATGCTCCATGTATGGCCATGTATGATTCATTTTTCACCGGACTGCACGCTTCGAATGCTCGTCCTGTGATAAATGAATCATACTTGGGCATACACACTTCTTCAATACAGTCATGCATGGTCATATACAGTCATACATGGCCTTATATGATTCATATATGTCCATGTATGGCCATATATGCTCCATGTATGGTCATGCGTGGCCATGTATGATTAATTTTTCGACTATTACAATGACTTATAAACAGGATGTTGCAGTGTTCAAAAAATAAGAAATTTTTTTGATATCACAAACAGCATATTGATGATTATATTGTGCTTTTTCGAAAGTGATTATATTCTTTGAACGTTACGTAGCACAACTAAACTTTGTTGTAACTGTCGGTCGCATAGCCTAGTCGTCAAAGCGTCAGTCTCTCGTACGGAAGGTCCCGGGTTCGAATCCTACTAAGCGGGTGTGGTTATTAATAAGTCTAGCGTTTTTTCTCTGAATTAAAAATTTCCATTTCGATTAGGAATTCAATTTATCGCATATCTGATAATTTCTGCGTCGCCAAAATAATAAAAAAAAAAAAAAAATTTTTTTAATTTAGTTAAAATTTTTATACATAGTCATGTATGACCGTATCAAGCCATGTATGGCCATACATGGCCATGTATAGTCATATATGGTCATACGTGGCCATATATGGCCATGTCTGGCCAATTTTCATACATGGCCATGTATGATTCATTTTTCACGGGGAGTTTTCATTAGAACCCGAGGTTAGGAGGCCTCGGACATTTGTTCATACACGGAAAAAGAAATTTCGTCACTCCAAGATAAGATAGCTTACGTTAACAAATATCTGCCTTAGTATACGGATAACGAAACATTCGTTTTAGTCACAATGATTTTGTAATTGTAGCAAATCGCTTGTTCTGTCTAGCAATGGTTTGTAACTGTAACAAAACTGTTGTGTTACAGTAAAAAAATTGATTTGTTAAAGTAACAAACTGCACTTTTAGCACTGACAAAAATATTTTGTAACCATAAGCTAAAATTACTTATGGTAACAATTTTTAGGTTTGTAGCACGAACAACGAAACTTTTGCTAAAGTTACATTGTCTTTGTAATACTAACAAACTATTTGTTACGCTAAGTAATGGTTTGTAACTGTAGCAAAACTGATTTGTTAGAATAACACACACTGTAAAAAATTTGATGGACCCGGTGTGGTGTAGATACTTTGGAGTAAAAATTTTGGTGTGAATATTACACCAAATCCCGTGTGAAATTTGAGCAATATGAATTTTAGTTTTTCACACCGCCAAACGAGTAAATGTATAAATGTGAGGGAAGGGGCTGGGCAAAATGGGTCCCCTGAAATTTCTGATGCCTTGATATATTTGGAGGCAAATTGGGCCTACCAAAATTCTTAACATAAAAAGTGTTGGGACGGGAAGGGGTAAAATGGGTCAGCGGGGCAAAATGGGCCAGAGAGACGAATTGGGCCCGTCGAAATTCGTAACATGAAAAGTGTTAGGAGGCGGAAGGGTAAAATGGATCACCGGGGCAAAATGGGCCCGCCAAAATTCATAACATGAAAAGTGTCGGAAGGGGGAGGGGTGAAATGGGTCACAGGGGAAAATTAGGCCACTGAGGCGAATTGGTCCTGCCAAAACGCGTAACGTGAAAAGTGAGGGGGGGAGGGTAAATGGGCTGCCTGGACTTTGAAAACCTATGAATATCTTTTAACCAATGGGCTCGTATAATTTTTTCAACAGAATTGAATAGAGAATTATGGTAAGGGGTCCTTTGAGGGGGGAATTTTTTGAAAAATTATGTTTTGGCGCGAAAATTCAATTTTTTTTAATTAATCGACTAATATTTGAACAGAATACTTTAAATGTAGTTATTTTAAGATCCAAATCTTTACTATTAACTCTTTTTTATAGTCAATACATAACAAAAAGTTTTAAAACATAAAACAAACGAGAAACATACATTGAGTTTCGTTGGCGCCCGTTTTAGCCAACTTTTCAGGATTTTTCACTTTTAATAAACACAGCTAATTACCACTAAAAACTCAGCAGAAGAAAAAAAAGCAAAACAAGCTTGAAAACTCACATTATAAAAAATGTTTAAGGGGGGCCTATTTTGACCACATTTTTTTATTTTTTATTTTTAATGTCCAGCAAAAATTAAGGTCAAAAACGAAGCAAGAGAGTAAAAAAACGTAAAAGAAGTAAAAAAAACTGAGGATTCGAAAATTTTGTTTCTAAGGGGCCCATTTTGTCTCAGTGACCCATTTTACCCCTCCCCTTCCCAACACTTTTCATGTTATGAATTTTGGCAGGTCCAATTCGCCGCGGTGGCCCATTTCGCCCTGGTGGCTTGTTTTACCCCTCTCCGTCCCAAGACTTTTCATGTGCAGAATTTTAGTAGGTCCAATTTGCTCCCAATTACATTAAGGCATCAGAAAGTTCAGGGGGCCCATTTTGCCGCGCCCCCTTCTCTTACATTTATACATTTACTTGTTTGGCGATGTAAAAAATAAAAGTTCACATTGCTTAAATTTCACACGGGATTCGGTGTAGTTTTCACACCAAAATTTTCAAACCGATGCATTTACACCACACCGGGTCCATCAAATTTTTTACAGTGCATACGATTTGTCATAGCAAATACTGGAAATGTTTTGTACCCAGAGAAGAAAGTACACTGTGAAAAATTTCCATTAAATTTTACTGTGGGTGCATTGTAACCCCGGACCATAAGAAAACTGGTACAAAATTTACAAGTGTACCATAGTAAACGGTGTGCGCATAAGTCCTAATCGTGTCGTCTGCGCATACCGTTTACTATGGGACACTTGTAAATTTTGTACCAGTTTTCTTATGGTCCGGTGTTACAATGCACCCATAGTAAAATTTGTTGGAAATTGTTCACAGTGTACGACGGGCCCACACGGAAAAAAATAATCGGTAGCCGCTACCGATTAATTTTCGGTAGCCGTTACTGATTATTTCGGTAGCTATTACCGATTTTTTCAGTATCAGTTACGTACACACGCACTCTCACACACACGCTTACACAGCCGCATTCACGCGCAGTCACGCATGTACGAACACACTCGGTCTACACACTCGGGCACATACATACGTTCGCACACACTCATACGCACAAGCACGCGTATGCGCACACATGGGCACGTACGCACACTGATACCAAAAAAATCGGTAACAGCTACCGAAAAATAATCGGTAGCGTCTACCGAAAAATAATTGGTAGCGTCTACTGATTATTTTTTTCCGTGCAGGCTTGGCCCAGGCTTAGCCCAAATATGTAAGATCTTGGGCCAAGCTTGTAAACCAGCCTTGGTAGAAGCCGGGAATGAGAACACGGGGCCCGTTCTGGTTGCTAGACCTGGCCCATGCTTGGTTGCCAAACCCGGCCCATGCTTTGTTGCCAGACCTGGCCCAGGCTTCGTTGCCAGAATTGACCCATAAATCGAGAAAACGAATAAATTTAATGAATAAAAATTTTATTATTATTAACCTCGTAGAAATCATGATCATTAAAGTTTCAACTATCTAAGGGAGGTAAATGATGTGACAAAAACTCTGTGAAAATTCTGCCAGGCTCTGGGCACGAACTGCCGTTTTTTTGATTGCTGGGTCCGTAGGGTAGCTACTGGACGTACCTACATTAGTTATGTTGAACTGATGCATTTATATGATCTACTTATTAAACCACAGGTATATCCAAACTTGGATAATCCTACCTTGACTCAAGTCTGGATTGCCATTGGAAGACCGAAGCCTGGCTTGCCATTGAATTGCCAGGGCTAGGTTAGCCAGTCTTGGCCCAAGCCTGGGTAATCATTGTGACGGCCAGGACTGAGTACCCAATCTTAAGCCAAGCATGGGCCAATGTAGGTGTGCCAAAACTGTCATCAGTTGTCCCTGACGTCAAAGGAGTATGGGTTACTCTCATTCAAATGTAAATAGTAACAACGTACTTGAGCCCTGTAATTCACTTCCTATCATATGAGACATATAAATAAAGTATTTCTTGTGTGAGTGTCAGCTAAAAGTATAGCATAGGATGATAATAATAATTTGAAAGATAAATAATAATGATAATGAAAATAATAATGCAGACTCACACAGCAGACCTGAAATTCCTAAAGAGGCATAAAATACCATCGTTAATCCTCTATTTAATTTTTTACTTCCTATACCTAACAGCAATGAGCTTCAAAACACTTGGACCAATTGGTGATCGACAAATGGAACGTTTAAAACTTAAACAATGCTTGTATCCTACTTCCTAAGGCCCCAACTAATTTATTGTACCTTGTACCCGTGACTAACCTACTCTGAAGCACCTGGAGACGTTGCAGACTCTTACGGCAGACCTGAAATCCCTAAAAATCCAAAGATTACCATCCATAAACATATTTCATTTCTTCCTGCCTAACATCTATAAGCTAACGACATCAATCCTCGGATGAATTAGTGACACATAACCAGAACGTTCAGGACTCAAATGTTTAAGTTCTCGGAGCCTTAAATAATTTATTCGTTCGTACCCGGGACTATGTTTCTCCGAAACACCTGAATTTTTGGTTAATTTAACTTTAAATTTTTATGTCTATATGATGTATGATCTCATTGCATTAACAGATTTTTTTTTTTACAAATTTAGTTTGCTATGATAACGAATCTACTTCGTTATGATTACAAGAATAAGTTTGCTTCTACAACAAATATTATTCGCTATGACAGCGAAATGTTATTTGTTGCTGTAAAAAATCATGTGGTGCCCTAAGAAATCGACTTCTCAACTACGACACAATTCCATTTGTTGTCACAACAAATCGATTTGTTACCGTAAGCTAAGCGTGTCTGTTACTATAACAAAATTTTTCTTTATCCCGTCTTTTGTGATAATGACGAAACTCTTTTTCTCTGTGTATCATTTCCCGTGTGATGTCTAATTTTGTTTTATTATTTTTTGTGTTTATGATCTAATTTTTGACAACTATTTCCTTTTAATAATAAATTTAGCAGAATAAATTAATAAAGCAGAATAAAAATTTTTCGGCCGGTTTTCGGCCTCTTTCAATAAAATTTTACAGTTTCGGCGTGATTTCGGCCAAATTAAGCTGTTTTGGCCTTATATATAATTATGTACAATTAGACATAATTTTATATGATTATATATAATGCAATATTTAAACGGAATGTTATATGTAGCTCCATATATGATTATATATAGTTTTATACATATATCTATATATAATTGTATATAATTATTAGGGTGTTTTAAAAAAAAAAACAATTTTTTTTATGGTATTCAAAAATTGAAAGCATAACTGTAAAGTGAGCGAATGCGCAAAAAGGATCTGGTTTAGGTGTGATGTAATCTTACCAACTAAAAAATTACACAAATTATTATAAGAAATAAATTAGATATTTATTAACACTATTTACACTTAAAACTGTGAGAAGATAATATAAAAAAGCGAATGCAATAAAACGTATACGAGATAGCGAATGCAACTAACAATTATTATAGTATAGCGGAGCGGTTTTAGAGTACGAGGTTGTACTTTTGAATTCAGGAGCGAAAAGACCCAGAGAAATTGTAGTTGTAGACGACGTGGCCGCTTGGTGGTGACGTGGCAGCTTCGATGTGTAAAGCGAATTTCCTGATTGGTTGGCTGGGAGCGGGGCTCTCATGCCAACTTGACTCGGCCATGAGCTAGAATTTGTATGTACCGGGCCCAAATAGCGAGTGACCCGGCACTATACTGACTATCAGTCAGTAGCGAGTTCGGCAACTCACGGCCGTTGCGGAAATGCACGAAGCTTTTCAAATTGTCTAATCTCGTGACTGAACAATAACTGAAAATAAAAGTTGACTCCCTGGGTCGAGAAAATAACTTGATTTCGACTTTTTTGAATTGTTTGACTTGATTTTGACTTCCCTCGCAACCTTGAGCTCACCATAGAAACACCGTGGGAACTCTACAGACTCCCCAGTGAACACATGACCTTATTTTGACGTCATACGTAGATCATAGAAATGTCACGGCATCTTATGTAAATTTGATGTCAATCTGACGTTCTACATGACTTTAATATGATGTAAAAACTTGACATCATATTGATGTAAGCATGACTCTTGTATGACGTCACAGTTATGACTTATGTGTTACGTACGCTTAACATCATATTGATGTAAGCATGACTTTTGTATGACGTCACAGTTATTACTTATGTGTTACGTACGCTTGACATAAAATCTACATCACATTGTTACGTAGTAATAAAGTCATTATTGTATATCATAATGATGTAATTTTAAAATCATACATTGATGTCAGTAGCAAAGTCACGGTTATACGTAATATGGATGTCACTTTTAAATCATATCTTTACATCAGTGACAAGTTAGTATTTTACGCAATTCTGATGTAATTTCTGAGTCATAGTTTTTTATCATCAATTTATTAAAATAAAACAATCATAGAATGAATTTTCAAAAATGTGTAAATGTGTAAAAATAACAACTAAATGTCGCATATTCTTGGCGCCAAAGTAATCGATAAACTCTATAATATATTTCAGAAGTTTTAGATTAAAACATTAGCGTGAGCATAAAAAAATTAACTTTTTTTTTTTAAATAATATACCGAAAATACTATTGAGGATGACAAAGAAAATGTAACGACAGTTTGAACTCTTTTGATATTAAGATTGTGAAGTTTAGTATTGCAATTTTTCAATCGATTAAATTTCATACAATTTTGTGGAATTATTTAATGTTTCGCAAAATTTTATATAAGATTTTTTAAATTTCACATCACAACAGAAAATTAAAAAATTTGAAGAAACTTAATAAAATTTTAAATAATTTTTTATAATTATCATTTATGTTCATGGAGTTTTTTTAAATTTTGTAAAAATCCATCACGAAAACTTATGAACTCTGTCTTTACCGGCATTTCACTTTAAATACATCAATTAAGCACAAGACTTAAACTCTCGTGATGTGACCAGTGAGCAACGTTCAGGACTGCCAGCCAAGAGGAGCCGTGTTCGAATCCAGCAGACGCCCAGGATTTTTTCATAATTTACTACTATCAAATCTTGTTTCTGAATTCGTAATGCGCTCGTGCGGTAATAATCAAATCAAAAAGTCGGAATTTCATTTTTTTCTTTTTTTTTTTTTTTTTTCAAAAAAATTTTTTCCGGATTGATCATTTTGACATCACCCATATGTCATACTGACGTCATGGAATGTCACACAGACATCACATTTACGTCATGTATACGTCATTAGTTTTACGTCATAATCTTACGTAAAAAAGTGTGAAATAATGAGTCACACCTGACTCATTCATGACTTATATCTTACGTAAATCATGACATAGCGTAACGTCACTCTGACGTCACGTTTACGTAAATGTGTTTACTGGGTCACCATAAATGCTCGGTGGGAACACCGTGGATTTGTTCCATTTTTCCACAATGAAACCACAGTAGTTCCATAGCAATTTGACTACGTTTTCCCAATATTTCTGATGTGTTTCCACGGTGTTCCCACAGTCATTCCCCGACAAACACATAGTGTAGTAATGCTGAAAATACGCTAAATATACCACGGTTTAGTAGAAGTTTGTCACTGATAATTCAACGTATTCGCAATTATTATGCGATAAATTCACGGTAAAAACATTCAATAAAATTCAAGCAGCCATACACCGCTGAGTAGCTAAGCTCCAATTTTTTTACGATAGCCATCTTAACCCAGAGAGGAAAGTACCACGGGCCCAGGCTTGGCCCAGTCTTGCCCCAACTTTGTAGAACCTTGGGCCAGGCTTGTAAGCCAGTCTTGGCCCAGTTTTGGTAAAAGTCTGGGATGATAATCTCAGGCCAAGCCTGGTTGCCAGGCCTGGCCCAGGCTTCTTGCCAGGCTTGGTCCAGGCTTCGAGGAAACGAATAAATTTAATTTAACAAAATTTTATCATTATTAATCTCATAGAGTTCATCATCATTAACGTTTAAATTATCTAAGGGAGGTAAATGATGTGAAAAAAACTCGGTAAAAATTCTGCTGGGCTCTGGGCGCGAACTGCTGTCCTTCTGATTGCTAGGCCCTAACGGTAGCTACTGGACGAACCTACCAATGTTGAACTGATACATTTATAAGATCTACTTATTAAACGCCCAAGGCTAGGTTGCCCAGTCTTGGCCCAAGCCCGGGTAATCATTGGGTCGGCCAAGGCTAGGTTACCCAGTTCTGGCCCAAGCATGGGTTGCCATTGAATGGCCAAGGCTCGGTTACCCAGTCTTGGCCCAAGTCTGGCTTGCCATTGGATGGTCAAGGCTGGGTTACCCAGTCCTAGCCCAAGCCCGGGTAATCATTGTAATCGCCAAGGCTAGGTCACCCAGTCTTGGCCCAAGTCTGGCTTGCCATTGGATGGCCAAGGCTGGGTTACCCAGTCCTGGCCCAAGCCCGGGCCAATAGAGGTGAGCCAAAGCTAGGTTCCCCAGTGCTGGGTTAAGGAGGGCCTCGTAGTTCAACTCTGGCAGCTCCTGCATGGGAATATCATTATTTAATTACAAATACGCTTTCATTCAAAGAATAATTTATTTTTTCAAAACATAAAAACATCCCGGGAAAAAATGTTTTTATAAAATAATATAAAATTTTATAAAATTTTGTAAGATTTTATCAAATTTCAGAGCAAAATTTTATAAAAATTCATACAATTTTATAGAAATTCATAAAATCTTATAAAATTTTTTAAAATTCAATAGAATTTTATAAAGTCAGATCTGAGTACAGAACGTAATAAATAAATGTAATTTTATAAAATTGTATAACATTTTATAAAATTGTATGAAATATTATAAAATTTTACACAATTTTATAAAAGTTTATACAATTTTATAAGACTGCAGAGCGAAATTTTATAGAATTTTATCAAATTTTATACAATTTTATTACATTTCATACAATTTTATCAAATTTTATACACTTTCATAAAATTTTATATAGTAAGATTTTAAAAGGGAAATAATAATTAGGTAAAATTTTATATAATTGTATGAAATTTTATCAAATTGTATAAACTTTTATACAATTTCACAAAATTATATGAAATTCTATATAATCTCATAAAATTTTATAAAGTAAGATCTTAGTGAGGGGAGTAATAATTAAATGAAATTTGATGACATTGTACAAAGTTTTATGAAGTTTTATGCGATTTCATGAAATTATATAAAATTTTATACAATCTTATACAATTTTTTGAAGTAAGATCTTAAAACGGGAAGTAATAATTAGATAAAATTTTATATAATTGCATGAAATTTTATAAAATTTTATAACATTTCATTAAACTTTAGAGAATTTGATGTCACTATTGCATCTAGTGTGGGATAGCATTTTGTAAAATTTGATAAAATTTCACACAATTTTGTAAAGTTTATAACAAATTATTATAAAAGTTGTTAGAAATTCAAAGTAAATAGACAAAGTTTTCAATCACCATAAAAAAAAAAATTTCATTTTTGCGGGCAGTATGTAGGGTACCCCCTGAAAAATGTAAAAAAAAAAAAAAATTCTGAATATTGAAAAAGTTTGATTTTATTAACATTTTTTGTAAGTTACATTAAGAAAAGTTATATTTTACACAATTATTGGATGCAAAGGAAGATAAAAAAATTTTCAATAGTTTTTATCATAATACAAAAGTCATTAACATTTTCGACCGATACTCGATTTTTGGAAAAGTTCAACGAAAAAAATTTGAAATAATGCTCAATTATATTTACGAAAGTAATTTTGGAATGGTTAAAATACATTTAAAAAATAAAATTATTTTCTTATAAAATTTTAGGAGTACCTCGTTTTGCCTACCCCCGCCTCCCTTTTCCCCTACATACATATATATATATATATATATATATATATATATATATATATATATATTACATAATGAGACAATTTTAATTTTAATGTTAATAAACTTTTATTTGATCAACCATCAATTAAAATTAAATCCTCATTGCTCTCGAAAAAGTTCAAAAGTTTTGCCATTAATTAGAAACATAAATCAGTAAAATTTAACCTGATCGTATTTGAGAAACAAGTTATATCTGCAATAATGAGCGAATTATTATATTATCATAAATTAATGCTATGAAATGTGGCGGATAAGAATTTATGTGTAATCATAAATACAGCCACGAATTTCTCATAACTACAAGTGGTCAATGGACGAGCAGAGCAAACTACAATCTATCGATCTCAAAAGTCGAGCAGCATCGGGGAGGGACATGAATTGGATGGGTGATCCATCCCGGAAAAAAAAAAAAATGATTTTATTAAATTTTATAAGGTTTTACAAAATTTTATAAAATTTTATACTGACAATGGCCTGGTAAGATTTTATAAAATTTTACAAAACTTTATAAAACTTTATAAAATTTTACCAGGCCATTTTCAGTATAAAATTTTATAAAATATTAGTACCAAAATTTTATCAAATTTTATAAAATTTTATAGAAACATTTTTTCCCGGGAATATAAAACAGCCTTATAATAATATTAATTATATTGATAATTCTAAACATTACAATAATTAGATTAAATTTAAATCATTAAATAACTTAAGCAGTAGTCAATATACTAATATCAGTAATCGTTATTCTTGCAATTACATTCTACAACTAAAACATATTTTATTAGATTTAACACCACACATCTTTTTTCCATTATTTACGTCTGAGTAACGTGTATAATAAGTTAGATTTTCATATTTTTCATTTAGAACTATGAGATATTATTTCGTAGAACATTAAACGTTCTACAAATGTTTCTTATCATTTTTTGATAAATCCATCTGCTCAAAAGTTATTGATGCTTGAAGTCAAATTATAGTAAATTCCAAAATCTTTTTACTTGTCCGGCGAAACTGTCATACTTATCACTATAAACTATCATACTTATTAAAAAACACGTGGTTATTTTTGAAATCGACAGAAAAGCCAGTTTATGAAAAACATTTCATGTATATTAATTGTAAATTGTGAATTATATATATAAATATAAAAATATTATTTATGAATTTTTCCTAGATTATGGTGTGAAAAATTTATCAGTGATAAAAATTGTGACAAAGCTTTAAAAGTCTTTTAAAAATTTGAAGTTAATTTTAAAAATTGTGTAAAAACTTTAAATGTTTTAAGTATTTAAAGTTTATTTTATGTAAGTATTATTTTTAATAAGTTAATAATATAATTACTAATTTAAGTGATAAGTCATTGAATATTTTCATAAAACATATTTATTTTTAACAAATAATTAAAAACAATTTTCATTATTTTTAATGAGTAATTTAAGACAATTTTAACAAATTCTAACAAAAAAAAAATATATAATAACAAATTTAATTTTGCAAGAAAGAGAAATAATTAATTTTTCTGCAAAAATAAATTATCTTCTTTTCTTCTAAAATAAAACTCATTTATTTACTTTTGGTTTTTAATTTATATTTTTTTTTCTTTGGTTACAAAAAGCGTAAAATATTATAAAATTGTTGAGTGGAATTTATTTATTTACAGTTGTTACTTGTAAATAATTGTAATGTAACTCTAAAAGTAATGTATTTACTAAAATCTTTTAATATTGAATGAAATTCTTTATTTTCGCAAAAAAAAAAAAAAAAATGATTTCTCTTTCTTTCAAATTAAAATTTATTGTTATATGTTTTTTTCTTCTCAAAACAATAAAATTTATTTATTTATTATTACTTTTTTTCAATATATATATGCATAGATTTTTTTTTGTAACAATGTGTTGAAATTTTTTTAAATTACTCTTTAAAAATAATCAAATTTGTTTTTAATTATTTATTAAAAATAAATATGTATTATGAAATATTCAATTACTTATTACTTAAATTACTAATTATTTCATTAACTTATTAAAAATAATACTTACATAAAATCAAGTTCAAATACTTAAAACTTTCAAAGGTTTTACACAATTTAAAAAAATTAACCTCAAATTTTTAAAACACTTAAAGTTTTAACAAATTTTTTATCACTGATACGTTTTTTACACCATAATTTAGGAAACATTCATAGATAATATATTTATATTTATAAAAATAATTCACGTTTTATAATTAATGTATATGAAATGTCTTTCGTACATTGGCTTTTCTATCGATTCCAAATATAACCACATGTTTTGTTGGATACCTTGCGATTATTCTGTATACGAGTTAACCTAATAGTCAGTAAAATAAATATAGTCAAGTCTGCAAAAAAATGAGCTTTTCTTCTACTACTTAGCTATAATCCCGGGTAGAAAAAATTATATATAATTATGCATAATTATATATGAAAAATGGTCCTATATAATTATATATAATTATATATAACTATATATAATTATGTAGAACCATATATAATTGAATTCCTATGCAATTTGTTAAATAAATTGTGAATTTTTGTATAGTAGAGGCTCTACGCTTTTTATTTAAATCATTTTTTTTGTAAAGTCCAAGTTTAATTTCTAAGAAAAATTATTTATGAAAACATTGATAATAAATATTTTTGTCATTATGTAATATAGAATGTACTATATTACCATCAAAAAAGGTACTTGTCACTCTGCCAAATAACGGAGGCGTACCCGGGCCAAAATAGTCTCAAGTTTCGAATTTAACAGTTCTGAAATAAGTTTCTTACTAGAGACACACTACAAGTGGTGGGCGCGATCTCGTGGCGAGCTCCGAACTACTTCCACTGCTGCTTATAGCACCGGTGACTTCCCTCTCCTACATACATATATATATTGGGGTGTCCCCAAAAAAAACAAATACTTTTTTTTTAAACTCTTATGAGCCCAAAAGTTAATTTATATTATAAAAAAAAACTTCACCTAATTTTAGCCAGATATCTTTAGACTTGAACTACCACAACGGGGGTCCCCTTTCCCATTTAAAATACACACGAAAATTTTTCAGTTTAGTTTTTAGTTATTAAGACTATAAAAAATTTTTTTTAATTTCATCTGGTATGATTTCGTAGGAAATAAAATTCTCTACAAAAAGTGCTGATGCAATTTGTACATCAAACAAACTGGGAAAAAGTTACGGGGCGTCAAACATCGACAAAAATTTAGTTTCCTCAGTATTAAATTATTTTTTGTTGTTTTATATTTTAATTCTATCGAAATTTTTTTTCATAAATCCGTTGATTGGTTTGTGAGCTAGAAAATTAAAAAAAAAAAATATTTTTTTTTCTTTAAACAACCATATTTACATATATATCTTTACTCCCAAGTTATTTTTCTCTATTTTCTATTTTTGTATAGAATTCTATATGATTCATATAGAATTATATATTTTTATATATAATTATATATAACGCTCAAAAAATGACAGATGATCATATATAATTATATGCAATTATATATAATTGTATGCAATTATATATAGTTGTATGTAACTATATATAATTATATATAATCATCTGAGATTTTTCTTAGCGTTCTATATAATTGTATATAATCTTGTAAAATTATATATATCTGGATATAATTACACAGAAAAAAAGAAATATTTGTCCCAAATAAATCAATTTATTTGTGACTTTCTTAAAAATATTTCTTAATGACAAATAAATATATTTGGTACAACTAAATATGACAGTTGATTCAAATAATTTTATAATTTGATGAAAACATATCATTTATTTGTGGTAAGTAATTGATATATTTGTGGTAAAGATATTAAATTTGTGACAAATAACCTAAAATTTGGTGATACTATACATATATTTGAAGCCCTTATTTATTTGTAGCAATTGAACCATTTCTTTACCACAAATAAATCACTTATTTCACGCAATTAAGCTACTCAAATATATTGTATATTTCTCACAATTAAATATTTATTTGGCCATATCCAAGTATACGATATCTTTGGCTCAAATAAATTTTAGTTGGTTCAAATAAATCTTTTTTTCAGTGTATATATAATTATATATAATCAGTTGAGATTTTTCTCATCGTTATATATAATTATATATAATTCTGTATAATTATATATAATTCTATATGAATCATATATAATTCTATATAAATCATATATAATTATATAGAATTATATATGATTATATTGAATTATATATAATTTTTTTTATCCGGGATGAAGGCCATGATTTTGCACTTACGCGCATGCGCAGTAATGGCTTGATCGTAGAAAAATGGTGGGAGGAAAGCCCATTCTTTTGCAGACTCAACTATATACACTTTTAATTATATATGGTGGCCAACTTCATCATGTCATTTTCGCGGTACGCTTGTGCGTGCAGCTCTCAATTTTACTCTCTACTAAACGCGCCAAAAGAAGTCAACTTCAAAGAATTAGTTGTTTTTTGGCCAACCTTTATATATACATCGCTAAATTGTAACTATATAGAATTATTTAATTATCAGTATTTTATACTTAATCGTCTTATAATTTTAAATTAGAATTTGAAATTTAACCAGTTAAAAAATAAAAAAATCCTAGTAATTTTGATTTTGAGTGGAAAGAAATCAAATTATTGGAAAAATATTTAAAGACATTTTTATTTATTTTGATAGAAATTGTTGGATATTAATATAAATAAGATGTTCATTTAACTGTTATAGGTAAGCTCTCATAAGCGCTTTTTTTTTAATTATTCAATTAGATAATATTGATAAGAGTTTTCCAGTTAAATAGATGCCATACAGTTGATTTTTTATGTTAATTTCTCATAGACAGTATGTTGTTACAGTTAGATTATCGAGTTTTCATCGTAAATTCTCGATGTTTTTACTGTGTAACTATTACATAATCATCGCGAATTTACCGAGAATTCTTCGTTTAATCATTGAAAAAACTAGTTGCAAACCCATCGTAAATACATCGTGTTTTCACTGTGGATCAATGACATAAGCACAATGAAATCATTGTGGATTTACTATGGGTTCAAAGTGTAACGAACGTGTATTCAGCGTGGAATTACGGTGATTATTCATTGTGTTTTTACCGTAGATTTGGTATGGAAACACCGTGGACCCAGCGAAAAACTATCGTGGAAAAATGGAACAAATCAACCGTGGAAACAGCGTGGAAACTGCATAGGTTGCACGGTGTTTCCACAAACACAATGTTTCCACGGTATTTTCACGGTGAGCTCAAGGTTGCGAGGGTTGCTAAAGGAAGTTAAAATAACGTATTGCTTGTTCCTTTTTTGACTTAAAAAAACATGCCAAAAGTAAGTTGAAACTGAACTTTATTTTTTAGAGTATAATAATTACTTTTCCTAAAACTATTTTAATTATATTTAAAAATTTTAATAAATTATTATCTGAAAGTTTACATGTTGAAAAATTTAACAATTAATAAACACATGAATGTAATTTTTTTATAGTTAGCAAAAGGTTATTTAATTTATTAAAACTTCTTAAAATTATCTTGAAACAAAAAAACATTTTTAATTAATCTGACAGTAATGATGGTTGAATTATAAATTCAAATGCAATAACGCTTCTAATTTAATATACTTTTTAGTGAAACGAACAGTTAAAAAAGTAAATACGAGAACTTACCGATATTTATGTTTAATGCATTTAAAGAAATTCAGTTAAAAATTTTTTTTATTTGTTATTAGTGAGTAGAATTTTCGTGGTTAGTTATTTTATTGTCTACATGATATTGAAACATTTATAGAACTATATAATACATATAAATTCCACAGTATTATATTATTGTACTAAACAAAAAAAAAATGAATTTTTCTAAACATTTCTACCGGAATAATTGACAAATTGTTTATATAAAAAGTATATTTGATAAAAGTGCACATATATCTTATGAAGGAAAAAATTTAACATATATAGGGGACAACGAAAAATTATTTTGGCGCCTATATTCAAACTCACCCATAGAGTTCGGTTTTATACACTGGTACCGCCACCACATTGTGTGTTACTAAAGTGAACGAAGCTATTATCATTGCTGTTGACTTCTTATTTAACGTAAAACTAAACTATTTACTCATAAAGATAAGTGATTTCATATTATTTTAATCAAAATAACAAACATGAGATACGCATTGATACACTGGATTGTTGAAAATAGGTTTGATGTAATACCTACATCTGAAATCCGTTCGACAGCATTAAAGGAAGAAGCTCTAACCTCTCTAACCTAGGTGGATAAAAAAACTAAACAATCATCCAAGCAATCCGTTTGAATTTTAGAAACTGATAGTAAGTATTGTTCGATTTTATTTTTAATAATTCATAGAAATCTACTAGTGAATAATCATAGTTAAAGGTTATTTTAGAATATATTTGAAATTGAAGAAAGCCATTCTAGGTATAACACTGAAAAAAAGATTTATTTGAGCCAAATATATCGTATATTTTGGTATGGCCAAATAAATATTCAATTGTGAGAAAGTAATATTATAATTGAGTAATTGAATTGCGTGAAAAAAGTAATTAATTTGGGGTAAAGATTCGATCCAATTTCTGCAAATAAAGGTTAGTTGGGCCATGTGCTCAAGTATCACCAAATTTTCCGTTATTCGTCAGAAATTTAATATCTTTACCAAAAATATATCATTTATTTACCACAAATACATTATATATTTCAGTCAAATTATAAATGTATATGGATCAACTGTCATATTTAGTTGTACCAAATATATGTATTTCTCATTAAGAAATATTCAAAGAAAGTCACTAAGAAATTGATTTATTTGTGACAAATATTTCTTTTTTTTTTTAAATGTATGATGACGTATGATTTTCATTAGAGTTTTTATTAATTTCATATAATCTTATACTATTTATGATTTCAGATATTTTAGCACATAGATTCCGAATCATTCTACTCAACCTCAGAAATTTACTCTGCTTTTCAATGTTTATAATGGTTCATTAAAATAATTAGGGGAAGTGGGGGCAAAATGGGTCCCTAGGGGCAAAATGGGCCCCCTAAAATTTTTGATACTTCGAAATATTCGGGGGCAAAATAGGCCCCCCAAAATTTTTAACATGAAAAGTGTTTGGGGCGGGGGAGGGGCAAAATGGGTCACTGAGTCAAAATGGAACACCGGGGCAAAATGGAACACCGAGGCAAAATGGACCACTGGGGAAAAATGGTCCCCCTAAATTTTTTTATGTATTGTGTTTTAGGTGGAGGACAGGGACAAAATGGGACATTGAGGTAAAATGGGCCACTGAGGGTAAATGGTTCCCCCAAAATTTTTAACATGAGAAGTGTCGGGAGGTGAGGTAAAATGGGCTGCCCAAACGTTGAAAACCTACGAATATTTTTGAGCCAAACGGGTTCCAAAAAATTTTTTTAACAAAAATGATTAAAGAATTAAGATAAGAAGCAAACTAGGTCACGAGTTCAACAGCATTACTAACTATAATTTTTTTCAAAAACAATTTATTCTATATAAAAAAAATAATTAAAATTAACACCAAAATCTCAGCAGAAAGAAAAAAAAAAGTGAAACAAGCTAAAGAACTCGCATTATAAAAATTTTTTGAGGGGGCCCATTTTGCCCCACATTTTAATTTTTAATTTTTTGATGAACAGAACAACTTAAGGTCAAATACTTGGCAAGGGAGTAAAAAAAAGTAGAATACATAAAAAAAAACCGAGAATTTTAATCTTTTTTTCTTAAGGGGCCCATTTTGCCCCACCTTCCCCTATTTAAATAAAAGAAAAAAAGTTGCAGTACGTAATTAGAATAATTAAAATTTAATATAATATAATTTTGTAATGAAATAATGCAGGTAATGTACTTTACTTAAAAAGTTATAATTGATAAGCTTAATCGATTGTAAATAATTCAAATTGATAATTAAAAATGTCTTTTTTTTATAAATTGTATTATTTAATTAAGGAATTATATATTATTAAATTAATTACTGTGTACTAAATATATTTTATATACTATCAATAACTGTTTCTGCATAAATTTTTTTTAATTTCAATATGACTTTTTTAACTTAAAAATTTAAGTCAACTAAGTCAAATTCAAGTTAAGTTTAACTTGAATTTGACTCAACTTTAAGTCAAATTCAAGACAACGTGACTTGAATTGGACTCAGCTGGCGTAAATGGGTATTAAGTAAGACAACTTAGTCAAAAGCAAGTCGAAAACGAACGTATTTTTGTATCTTAAAATATTTTTTTCATTTATTAAAAAAAAAGAAACTTCAACTTAATTTGCTATTGTCTTCCTAGACTTGCTTTATCTAAAATTTTGGAAATTACGTCAAAATCAACTTATTATTTTGACCGGGATCAGCGTGATACCGACATAGTCTGGGTTCGATTCCCACTTCGGGCTATCTATATTTAGCTCAATTTATCTGTAAATTGCCTTATTGAGAAAGTGAATTGCAAGTTTAGGTTTTACTATATTTCAAAATTCATCAATTTTTAAGTATAGTGAAACCCAACCTTACAATTAACCTTTCCGAGAAAAAATTTTTTATATATACCCGGGAAAAAATGATCAGACCTGATCATGCCTGTTCATGTATAATCAGGCCTGAAATTAGACCTGATCATGCCTGTTCATGTATGATCAGGCCTGATCATACCTGTCCATGCCTGTTCATGTCTGAAGCGTTAGATACACTCAGGCCTGATCATGCCTGTTCATGTCTGAAGCGTAAAATATGCTCAGGCCTGATCATACCTGTTCATGCCTGTTCATGTCTGTTCATGACTGTTCATGTCTGGAGCGTTAGATACACTCAGGCCTGATCATGCCTGTTCATGTCTGTTCATGGCTGTTTATGCCTGTTCATAGATATAAAATTTTGTTGACCAAGAATCTATCACATATAAGATTTTTAATACTTAAAGTTGATACGAAACTTTTTTTTCAACTAAATCTCTTAGCTCAGTGGGTAGCGTGCTAAACTTTCGAGCGCAAGGTCCACGATTCGAATCCTGCACACGCCTGAATTTTTTATTTTTTTTTTATTTTTATAGCAATAATTATGTATAATATAATATAGTTATACATAATCATATATAATTATATAGGGCCATTTTTTTATATATAATTTTTTTTCCGGATGGGCATGAACAGTCATGGACATACCTGATCAGACCTGAACATGCCTAATCAGGCCTGGTCAGGCATGGTCATTTTTCATGTCTGATCAGGCCTGAAGACTCATGCCTGTTCATGTCTGACCAGGTCTGATCATTTTTTCCCGGGTAACCATAAAAAATGATATATAATTATATATAACTCGATTATATATAGTTATATATTAAAAATGGCGAAACATAATCATATATAATTATATATGATTATGTTTGGCCATTTTTTATATATAATTAGATACAATCGAGCTATATATAATTATAAATCATTTTATATGATTATATATAAAAATTTTTTCTCGGGATTATAATTCGGGCAATTTACTTGCGATATTCTGTACTTTACTGGCACTTATCTTGCGATTAAATTTAATTGTTTAGTTATTAATTGTTATAAATAAAGTTTAAATAAATAAAATATTATCGTACGTTACCGGCGATATACTCGCGTTACAAATAATTAGCCAGAAAACACTCAATTCAGTTTATTACAAATAAGCTGCGTCAAGTGGATAATTGTCAAGAATCTAGTACTTATGTCAGGACTATCGTAATATTGTACTTTGCGGAAACGTCGATTGTATGTAACTGAATCTTATTATAATTGGAAATAAATCCATATTTTTCTGATTACTTCCTTTACTTTATCTATTATCTGTTCATCCTTTTCATATCCTATTTTACTGGTAAGATTCTTAAATAATTTAACAAGAGTATTATTAACTAGCTGCGAACACCTGCTTCGTTGGGTTTTTTTTGGTAGTGCACATATTTATGTATTTAGTCTTCTGGAGTGTTCTAAAAATTTCGAAAACGATTTTATAAGTTCTAGA
The DNA here is from genome assembly GCA_030273425.1 of Microplitis manilae. Classification (NCBI taxonomy): domain Eukaryota; kingdom Metazoa; phylum Arthropoda; class Insecta; order Hymenoptera; family Braconidae; genus Microplitis; species Microplitis manilae. Next base: position 15,954,734 of record CP092726.1, on the reverse strand, counting down.
ATATTTGAATGTCGAATATCACTTAAAATTAATTCTTATCGTCATAGAATATGTTCCGATCAGGTTGTTCGAATCATATTCGTGTAATTAACAACTTTTGGATCTATTGTAATGTTTTTCGTAATAGTTCAAAATTTTTAAATCAATCCAGAGCATTCTAGAACGATAAAATACTTTAAACTAATTTAAAACATTACAATAGAAAAATTTTTTTTGCCTCACTTCGGCGACTATTTCAATTATTATACCTTTGTTGATTCACGGAATTAAGATATGTTGCACACCATTTTGAAGATAATTTAATCAAGATTAATTCTATACGTTTCATATATATATATATATATATATATATATATGTTATATATATACGCTACATATATATATATATATATATATATAGCGTTGCTACAATAATTATAATCGATCACTTTCGGCAATCTACGCCGAAGATTGATTTTTCCATATTCCGAGTCTACCTTATTCGTAGAGACACTAGAATTACAATATACACCGCTGAGCTGCGAACACGCACCAATTTAGTGGTTAAGGGTAAATTTAAATATAATAAATAAATTGTTTAAACCAACTAATAATGTTAAATAAATGTTTTATTTAACTAACGTAATTAACACAGTAAAAGAAAGTAAAGTATACAAAATATGAAAATGCTTGAACGCGTGTTCGCAGCTCAGCGGTGTATATTGTAATTCTATCGTCTCTACGAATGAGGTAGAGACGGAATATGGAAAAATCGATCTTCGGCGTAGATTGCCGAAAGTGATCGATCGTAATTATTGTAGCAACGCTACATATATATATTAGGGTGCTTCATTTCGGAGCATCATTTTTTTTTTTTTAAGTGCATGTGGAAAAAATCATAGTTCAACACAAAAAAAAAAATTTTCGCGCAAGAAAAAAAATTCTATGTCAATTACAGACCTAGCTCATTGAAAAATTCGATTTTCCCATTTAAATAACACGGGAAAAAACTTTTTTAACTTCCCGCTAAGAAAATTGCAAATTTTCAAAAATTCGGGAAGTTATTGGTTTCAGTCCGATATGTGAAAATCGAAATTCCAACAGATGTCGACGTTTTGAGGTCCTAGAAAGCTATTCTGACTAATTTCACGATGATGTCCGAGTGTATGTATGTATGTACGTACGTACGTACGTATGTACGTACGTATGTAAATATCTATAACTTTTGAACGGATCGACCGATTTTGATCGTCTAGGTGTCATTCGACGCAGTTTTTTAATATCTTGAAGCTGAACAAAAATTGAGCTTGATCGGTAGGGCTCGTTTGGAGATATTCCAAAAATAAACTTTTTTCAAAAATGTTTTTTTTGGATAACTTTTTACGGGCTCAATGGATTAATTCCAAAATGGACTGGGCTCTGGAAATTCATAAGCCGCGTCGAATGCCACCTCAAACATCGAAATCGGTTAATTCTTTCAAGAGAAACCGTTGTCGAAAGAATTAAAAAAAAAAAATTTTTTTTAGTATTTTGAAAATTTCTCAAAAATGACTTGATAAATCAATTTCAAAATTCAATCAGTTATAGAACTCAATGAAACGCGTCGACTGCCACCTTAAACGTCTCAATCGGTTTATTAGTTCGAGAAATATCGTTGTAGAAAAAATTGTAAAAAACGTTATTTTTTGAAAACAAAAGCATACAAAAGTATTTTCGAGCTCGAAGAGCTCGAAAATGTATCTACTACAATTTTTCGAGCTCAAAGAGCTCGAAATACGCGGGAAGTTTTGGGGCTGGCCCGCAGGGTCAACCGACAGACCGATTTTTTTAGCTTTAAGTATTGTTTACTCTTCAACAAATCAATAGAGCGAATAGATTAATACATATTTTTGTAGAAAATTGAACGCTCTACAAAAAAGGTCTCTTACCATTTTTCGATAAATCCACTTGTTCAAAAGTTATTAGAGCTCGAAGTAAAGATAGAGATCTTTCTACTTCTACGGTGAAACTATCAGGCTTATCACAAAATGTTCTGAAATCTTTTTTGTTGACAATTTTATTCTCTACAAATTATTATCCGTAAAGTTTTTTCGAATTCTGCATTGTTTTCTAGTTATTACCATTTTAATTACAAGCTCTTAAAAAAGTGGTTTTGATCGATTTCAAGAGCTCGACATTAAAATGGTAATAACTAGAAAACATTGCGGAATTCGAAAAAACTTTACGAATAATAATTTGTAGAGAATAAAATTGTCAACAAAAAAGATTTCATAATATTTTGTGATGAGCCTGATAGTTTCGCCGTAAAAGTAAAAAGATCTCCATCTTTACTTCGAGCTCTAATAACTTTTGAACAAGTGGATTTATCGAAAAATGGTAAGAGACCTTTTTTGTAGAGCGTTCAATTTCCTACAAAAATATGTATAAGTCTATTCGCTCTATTGATTTGTTAAAGAGTTAACAACACTTAAAGCTAAAAAAAAATTTTTTCCCGTGTTATTTAAATGGGAAAATCGAATTGTTCAATGAGCTAGGTCTGTAATCGACATAGAATTTTTTTTCTTGCGCGAAAATTTTTTTTTTTGTGTTGAACTATGATTTTTTTCACATGCACTTAAAAAAAAAAATGTTGCTCCGAAATGAAGCACCCTAATATATATATATATATATATATATATATATATATATATATATATATATATATATATATATATATATATATATATATATATCTATGTAATATTAACATGGATGGTGATATATCTATACATTATACGTTCATTTATTCCACCAGAGGCGCTTGTACATTACCGTTCTAGTACAGCTGTTTTTTTTGTGTTATTGCTGATTGGTAAGCCTGAATTTTTTTAATTCAATTCTTTTTTTTTATTTGTTTTTATTTCCATATATATTTTTTTTTGTTATTAATCGAGATATTTTGACAAAGTTCTTTTATAATTATAAAAAATTACTAATATAATTAAAAAAAAAAAAAAAAAAAACAACAAATTTTAATGACAGAAAATTGTATATATTTTAAATTTATTCGTGCTTCTCGCCATTTTTTTATTATTATTTTATTAGTTCATAATAAATGAGCATTATGAGTCGTGCACTTTTGGATTTTCCAAATTTTTTTAAAATTCTTACTCTGATTTTTTTTAAATTAATTTATGAAGTTTTAATATAGTAATTCACGATCATTCAAAATTTTCAAGTGTGGGGGTGTCATCGAAGAATAGACTTGAGTAATTCAAATTTCCGAAAATAAATTTAATAATAAAAAATTTATGATAAAAATAAATTTTTAGATCAGTTTTGACAACATATATGTTTATATAATAATTCCCGGGAAAAAAAAATCATATATAATAAGATATAATTATATAAAATTACATATATAATTAAATGAAATTATATATAATTTTGTATAGTTATATATAATTATATATGGCATATCTAATTATTTTAAACTTTTTAAACATAAACATGCATAATTATATAAATTTATATACAGTTTTATCTAACGATTTCTATTTATATATAATTATATAACTCTTTCTAATTTCCTTACATATAAATATATATAATTACATATTTATATATATATTTTTATATAAATATACATTACTACTTTTTATAATATTATAAACTAAAATTTTGAGAATAATTAAATATTTTTAAATCATTACGATTAACTGATTTCTCCCAAAAGAAGAATTAAATGCAATCGTTATTACCGTATTCTTAATATAGAGATCTACTCTTTCATGGTTCTTTTAGAAGAAAAATCATTGCCTTTTACCTCAGTATGTATGAACACTTTAAGCATGAAATATGTATGAAATAGTCATATGGCGCGTGAAACAGTCTACTGGCATTCGAGGCACTGAATGCAGGAATTAAAACGCAATTTCCTACACAAAGAGGACAGTTTACGCTATATCGTCTTTTTTCTTTTTCCCTTTTTTTTCTTTTTTTATTCAGGAAACCCTGACAAAGTCGTAGTATAAACCATACCAGTTGCAGTAACTGTGTCGTAGGTACTCACTACTGTAAGTTTGCTTAATGAATACTCAGTGTTATTTATTTTTTAAACTCTTTTTTTGTTTTTTTTATTTACGCAATACTCTTTCAAGCAATAAAAATTAATAAAAATATTATATTTCCATTGTTTTTTTGCGCGACGCAATTAAAAATTTGACTAACAATCATACAGAAAGTACTCTTATTACATTTTTTATATACCTATTTTCCCAGATGTTTCTTTTGCTACATGCATATTATTCTCTGATGTTTATACCCGCTAGATTCATAACGTGTTTCTAAAGCATGTAAGCTTTCGGTATAACTAAATATTAATATAATAACATTTATGAAGCAAAACGTTGAATTTGAATGAAAAAATCTGCAGCCTTGGTAGTAGAAGAAAATAAAATAAAGTAGCCGTGATTTAATTTACTTATTTTTTAGTAGATTTCATAGAAATCTAACTATTGTATTTGTCCTCATGATGGAATTTTCGAAAAATTTTGCTATGTCTGAACTCAGCTCGATGAGCTAAGTCAGAAAATACATTAGGTTCAAAAGTTTATATATGTATTTATATATATATATATATATATTTATATATATATATATACAATATAACGCGCCGTTCTCCAACGATAGCGTCCACAATTCTACACCGATCTTAATGAAACTTAGTATACTTATTCTATGGACGATTACCTTGGATAAGTTCGAAGATGAGCCTATTCGGCCAATAAGTTAAGAAGTTATGGTTAATCGAAATTTTGTAAAATTTTCAAAAAAAAAAATTTATTTGTCGCTTTAACTAGATGTAACTTTTAAATGGAAAGAGATAGCTCATTTTCGTTTGTCTTATCTGAAAGCTCGCTCGATTGCCTTCAATTTTCACTATGTAGCTCTACGATTGGATTACTTTTTCGAATAGAAAAATGGTTTTACAAATTTAAAAAATATTTTAAAAACCTATTTTATGCAGGTTGTGACTCTGGTTATTACCACAGTTCTAAACCGATCGCTTTGGAACTTGGCATACATATTCTGTGGTCGACTACCTTGATCGAGGTGGAAAATGAGCTCAATCGGTCGAATACTTTAAAAGTTATAGCATTTCAAAATGTTTAAAATGTCAAAAATTTAGGTTTTTACTTATTTTTTCTTTAATATTTTTTGAATGTTATAACTTATCGACTTCCTATAAATTTTATCTGAAAGCTCTTCAAATAAGCTTTCATTTTCATGCCTATATATGTGTCTAGACCAATGAAATTTCTTATCTTACGACTCATTAAATGAAATTTTGCTATTGCATTGGTCCTCCTACTTTTAATAGATTTCATAGAATTTTAACTACTGTATTTATCAGTAAATTTATGCAATTGATTGAGTTCATATTATTGCTGTGTAAAACTCATAAAATCTAAATATCTCAATTCAAGTGTGCAAATTAAATTTTTTTTTATTGACAGTGTTTATAACTGATTTCAAGTATGACACTTAGATCTATCATAATTGAAATTTCGAGTCAAATCATTTTATTTAATTTTGAATTAAATATTAATCTTATAGTAAAAATCACAGAATACTTATTCGTAGATAAATAGATTCTCTTTAACTTCAATTTTTGTTATTCCGATAATTTACTTAATTTTCTAATTTTAATTCTTAACTTTTTTGCTTTTAATTTAAAAATGATTGACAATTTTTTTCTAATTTATAACCTTAAGAATCTGAGAATGTCGAAAAAAAAATTTATTTTGTTATTAACGTTCATTTGAGAGGTTGAAATAATCAAATGAGAAATCTACTTCCATTTCGGCTGCCGAATGGGCTTTTTTTTATTTTTTCCTATGTGCAATTTAAGGTAAAAAAAAAATTAATTAGTGAATCGGAAGTGGGTTTTTCTAGGCATGATGATTACAGACTTTTTAGATTTAAAAACTTTTTTACAGAAAGTATGCAGCAACAGACAATAACTTTGTACGATTAGAGAGTATGACAATCAAGGCGTCTGGAGTAAAGTGCAAAAGGAAACCAATTATCCATCGCGTGGGTGGCTGTCCGCCAACGTAGTTGTTTCCTAATTGTCGCATCGTTCGAATACTAACCTTTCGCGCAGAAACGTCCTAATAACGGAACTCGAACATTTACGACCCAGACGTTTGAACTCAATTCTTACTATATATCAATATATATAATCGGAAAATTGTATCCGCCTTCGAAAGATCCTGCTCGGAAATAACTTGATTGATAAATATACGATGATTGGCTTTTAATTTGACGTTAACTCAATTATTATCAAGACTTTTTTTTCAATTAAAAAGGATTTTAGAATGACTAAAACGAAGTTCCTTTCTCTGGGATTTAATCATGACATTTTTGTGCAAAGAGCCAACGAAGAACTTGTTTCACCCTAAGACCAATTCCTTAATCTAATAATTGGTCGAGCGTGAAGGAGGAATAACCATAGCAACGAGTTGGAGTGGAAGGCATCAACTTTCAGCTCAATAAAATTTCAATACACTTAGTTTTTTGGTTGATAGCGGAAAAGTATGAACCTTACTTTTTTTTCTTTTGAAAAATAAAGAAATAGTCTTCAGATATATAAGGGAATATATTAGAAGATATTTTCTCGGCAAAAGCCTTGTATGCATATAATAACTTCTTATGCAGTAAGACAACTAGGAGATGAAAAGTGTAAGACAACATTTTAGTGTAAACCAGATGGTACGAAATCGCTGTTGATATATATATGTTGACTTGAAATTTACATTGGCTATTTGATATGAGAATGCAGCTTTGTCGGTTTTTACGATAACAACAATGAAATGCGAGTCTGAAATTTTCATATCAACTGTGAACGAAAAATTCACATTTTGTACAAACAATGACGAAGCTATTAAAATTTCTACACAAAGATACGAATAATGATTGTAGGTTTAATAATAAAACATCAAATTCAGAAATTTACCGAGCTACAATACTTGAAAATGCCAGTTTATAGCCGGAAGCGTTTTTTACTGTTCCCTATACTTTATACAGATGTTAAACAATCGTGATAAGCTTATAATTTAAATTAAGTAGGTACTCACGGCAAGTAAATCATTTACTGACGTAAATAAACAAACACAGTATTAAAAAAAAAATACCGTCAAATTGTATGTACGATCAATACATGATAACCAGTAGCGTTATTGGGTATCATGTAATGTCTATTGTGTAACTGTAGACATACACACTTATTGAAAAGAAATACCAACGTTTATCATGATTAACAATTATTTTTACCATTAGGGTAACTGAAAAATGTGCGAATATACAATGTGGATCTGGTTATGGCGAGGTTGTTAAACAATTAAGAATTACACACTTTTTATTGATTAAATAAATTAACAATTTATTTACACTTTGTACAAAAATTATTGTGAGAAATAATTATAAATAGCGAATTCAACTCAAATTAATACGCGATAGCGAATGCAACTCACAGTAAAATTTCACGTATAAATTGACACGTGGTCAAAGCAATTTTAATAGCGGTAATTAATTATAATATAATTATAAAGAATTATTAATCAATTTACTCTCAGTAAATAGCAGCCTTAATTTACTGACTAAATAAAGAGAGAAATTAGCAGAGCGATTTAGATTTAATTAACACAAGAAGAGTAATTATTAAGCGGGTTCAAGCACGAGGTTACAGAAGTAAAGGCACGTTGTAGAATAATCAATTAATGGCGGAAAAAGCCGTCCTCAACGGTTTTCTTGTGACGTCAGAGCGAAAGACCAATTAGAAAATTAATAACAGACGCTAACTAACTTTCAACCAATAGCGAAAATCCACGTAGCGAGTTGAGATCTTGAGCCAATGAGAGTGTTTCACGTCGCAACTCTTTTATTCAAAGTTGAAACTAATATTTAAATGATGGAATTTTCTCCTTGGCTAAGATCTCGCGCGTAAGTTTAAATTGCGATAGTGCTGCCGACCTATTGGTGAGGCTCGGCGTTCGCAGGTGGAAGCGAATTGGGTCTTGACTGAACAGTAACTGTTAAAACAATTTTGTGCTATACACTATAAAAAAATTCTGAGTCCGCAGTGTGCTGTGAATGATTTGGTATAAAAATTTTCAATACCGCCAGTATGAAAATTATGAAACGCACAGTGTTAAACTTGTGACCGTGTGAATTAGAACGATCACACCACCAGCAGTGTGATAATGTTTAATACTTCCCTAGTAAAAATAAACGAAAGCCGCCTCGTTGGTCATCTACCGTTAGCATTGATTCTAGCGACGCTAGCGAGGTGCTAGCCAATGCCTCGTTTCACTTTTACTAGGGTTATGTTAATAGCATCCCTGTTTCAAAATATTGATTGAAAAGAATTAAAAATGATGAAATTCGAATTCTTTTCAATAATTTCAATTCTTTTGTTTGTATATATAGATATACAGTTTGCATGCCCGGGAAAAAAAAGTTCATATCTGGTTATATATAATTAGATATGACCATGTAAGATCATATATAAATTATATATGATCATGTATGTTTATATATGAGTCATACATGTTCATACATGAAGGCAAAGGATATATGGTCATATATGATCAGATATGATACCACATAAAGTATTTTTACTCGACCCGTGAAAAAATTTTCTGATCAAGCCTTATATGACCTGATATGGCCATATCAAAAAATTTGATATATTCATATCTGACCTGATATGATCTGATATGCCCATATATAATTTTTAATATATTCTGATATAGTCTGATATAAAAATTGGCCATATCAAGCCATATCAACTTGATATGTCCATATCAACTTGATATTTCGATATCAGATTTGATATGTCTTGATCTGACTTGATATGCTTGTATATAATTTTTTTTATATGTCTTGACATGACCTGATATAACTTGATAAGGGTATATATATTTCAATATGCTTGTCAAAAAAATCTTGATCAGGTTTGATATGGCTTGATATGCCCTGATATGGGCACGTATACTAGTTTTTTCGAGTTTTCCGTATACATACGTTTGGTAAATTAATTTAGAAATGACCAAATAACGTAACATTGTTCGGAACAACCGATTTTATAATGGTTCATAAAATCTTATGAAGTCTGTTAAATATTTTAATTTACCGCATTTATAAATTGTATAAAGTGCACAAACTTTGTTGAAAAATTTTTCCAATAAGCTAACGAGATCACTTTTTAAATCTCTGAGAGAATTTCAAATTTTCGTAATGAATTTAAATATAAAAAATTGAGATTTTAAATTGAAAAAAGTTTAATTATTATTAAATTTTTATGTATACTTTTTTAAAACTTATAAGTTAAAAAATCTTGAACTTTTTCTTTTTCTTTTACCAAAAGAAGTAGTTCTTGCCCCGTTACTGGTGGGTATACCGTTAATGGTCTCGTTACTCTGTAAACAATAACAATTGAATATAATACAAGTAACCAAATCAATCATTTATCTGATGTCTTTAATTTTCTTAGTTTCAATTTTATCCAAATAGATATAATCAACCTTACATTTCAAGTTCATGATTTGGCAGAGTGGTTAATAGATCAGACTTAGAATCAGAAGTACTCGGGTTCGAACCCATGACCTGGATGGATTTTTTTTTTCTTTTTTTTTTTTTTTTTCATGACAATTATTACATATAAAACTTTACAAAGTTATACACAATTTTATAAAATTATCTATAAATTTAGTTCCCGAGATAACAATGTTAATCTCACTATATATAGTCTGATATGTCCATATCAGAACATATCAAATCTTATCTGTACATATATTTTCTGATATGGCCAATTTCCATATCAGGCCTGATATGAACCGCCGAAATCAAGCCATATCAGGCCATATCAGAAAATTTTTTCACGGGGATGTTCAGTCCATATAAGATTATAAATCATTATATACGGACATATATGAACATCTACAATTACGCAAAAAATTAAAGAAATAGAAAAATTTCATAAATTTATATTGTTCACTACTATTTCACACGACCCACGTCGGAGTTTGGTTGGTGTCAAATAGCGATTATGGCCCTCCGATAGTGAAAATACTGAAAACAAAATAATAACAACACGATCGCCTCCACTGGGCACACAGCTCTTATCAGGCTAGGTTAGAAATCCGAGTTGGGCGCCAGTTCATGCACCTCCACGAACAAATTAAACTTAAATAAAATAAAAATGAAAATAAAATGATCAGGGAGCAGTTTCAGGTCAGGAAAAAGATTAACAAGAAAGAGATAGCTATTAATTAAACAAATCGAAGTTAAATAACTACCGGGTTGGTGACCATGTGTTTCCCAATTGTATTTTAAATAATAAAATTAAATAGTGTATAAAATTACTAGTTTAGACTTGCAACACAATATTCGCCAATTGTGTATAATATTTTAATAATCACAACTCATAAATGAATGTGCTTAATAACACCATAAATGCACATAATAATAATTGTTTACAAGTAATTATGTGCGTACATCGCACAATCGCAAAGAAAACAATAATAAATTGAAAATAATACGTACAAATCGCAAAATAATAATTCCTTGTAAATAATACTTGTATATAAATAATGATTGCCAATAATATTTATTAATGACTGATGGCATAAATCATAAATAATTTATATGCGTGACATTTCTAACGCAATAATAATAATGATGATAACTTATAAATAATAACAAATGATAATCAAGAATTAATAATAATTACTTAAATATGTAACGCATATCATAATCAATACCAAGAAATAATAAATAAAAATCATAAGTAATTATCGAAATCCCATCGAATATTCATCGCATATACCTTGTTGTAAAGTGAGCGAACGCGCAAAAAAGATCTCGTTTAGGTGTGATGAAATCTTAACGACTAAAAAATTACACAAATTATAATAAGAAATAAATTAGATATTTATTGACACTATGTACACTTAAAACTGTAAGAAGATAATATGAAACAGCGAATGCAACAAAATGTATACGTGATAGCGAAGGTAACCAAGAATAATTATAGTAAAGTAAATAAAATTTCCTAAAGGAATTATGAGGTCAGATTATCCAAAAAAATTTATTGAAGCCCATAGACTTGTTGAAAGACGAGTAAAAATTTTGAAAATTTTTTTTTCGTCAGTTTGCTTAAGATTACTCCGGAACCGTGCATGATAAAAAAATTTGAGGGCCAAATCTGAAAATTAGAAACTTGGAGCTACAATTATATTTTTTTTTCTACGACCATTTTTCACCGAGTTACAGCACGTTGAAAATCATCCAAAAATTTCGAATTTTTTTTCTATCCCTTAATTTTTGGGACTAGTGTATTTTAGCACCGGGTCCACGTCCCATGTTGAACTGTATTTTGGTTTGGATGGTCTTCATTTGAATACACTTTTCAAGAAGCGTGATATCAGGCTATCGTTGTTAATATTGTGCGCTGATATTAAAGATATCGTGGATCTGGCAGTGTTGAGAGTAGTATAGCTCGCTCCTTCCTTTAACAAGTTATTTAGGAATTGAATGATATCAGTAGTTTTTGAATTATACAAATCGATATTATTAAGACGCGCAAACAACCACCATCGTTTTAGACTAGACTCGTACTGCTTCAAGGTAGACTTTGTGATTGAATTTATCATCATATCCGCAGCTTCATCTGAAAGTTCTTTCTTTGTGTATGCCTCCCTGACAACTTCCCTGCCACAAAGGGAAGGTGGGACGACAGTGGATGGCTGATGTTTCTGAAAGGAGAAAGTAACAGGTTGGATCGTGGTTTAAATAAAATAGGTGGTTCTATGAGGAGAGATGTAAACAGAGGGCACCATGGCTGTGTCGGCCAAACTGGTACAACTAAGATACCAACTGCTTGATCATTAATTATTTTTCCGAGGACACGTAAAATAATTGCGAACGGAGGGAAAGCATAGAAGTATTGACTTGACCATGATGTAGTAAAGGCATCAACTAACTTCGTTTCCGTGTTAGGAAATCTCGAAAAAAAAATTTTACACTTTTTCTTTAGTCTCGAAGCAAATAGATCGACTAGGAATGGGCCGAACCTCTGTTCAATTTGTTCAAACGCAGTTTGAGCGAGCTCCCATTCAGAGTCAATGTTGTCGTAACGCGAAGCTCTATCTGCTTCAACATTTTTTGCTGATGGTATGTATGATGCCTTCAACCATAAGTGTCTTTTTTCACACCACTCCCAGATCTTTTTGGAGAGTTCACTAAGATGCGGATATTGAACACCTCCTGCTCTATTTATGTACGCTATAGCTGTCGTGTTGTCTAAGCGTAACAAAAATCCCTGATTTGACAGTTTTGAGGCGAAACATTTTATTGCAAAGCAAGCCACCAATAACTCAAGATAATTTATGTGGTTTTTTCTTTCTTCTTTGTTCCAAAAACCAAAAGCCTCTTTACCTTCACAGTAACAACTCCATCCAGATATGGATGATTCTGAAAAAAATTTAAGTGTATACTTATGAGTCCTAATTGGGCACGAACCAATAATAGCGTTAGATTTCCACCAAGCCAAGTTTTCCATCATCGAATCGGTTATTAGTATTTTGCTCTCATAATTACCCCCGTTAAATTTTAAAGCTAAAAATTTTTGTCTTTCCAGACGTTTACAATGAATAAATCCGTAAGCTACTGCTGGACAAGCAGATGTCAGCACCCCTAATAGCTCAGCGAATTTTCGTATTTTGTGCATCTTATCTAATTTGAACCCTTCTAACAATTTAACTATCTGAGATTTCTTTTTATTTGGTAAATTTAAGGAGAAGTCAATTGTGTCAATAGTGAAGCCTAAATACTTGCATTGCTGCTTTGCACTTAATGAACTTTTTTCATAATTAATAACTAAACCAAAGTATTCTAAAATTTTCACTGCTTCTCTCATATTATTTTCACAGGTATTTTTATGTTTTTCAATAAAGAGAAAATGATCTAGGTAAAATACTAGTACCATTTCCTTTAATTTTAATATATTTTCTGTAAGCTTCATAACCTTAGTAAACGTATATAGGCTAGTGCAAAGCCCAAATGGTAGGCATAAAAACTGGAAAGTTTTTCCTTTGAATTTAAATCTTAAATATTTTCGATGCTCTATGAAAATAGATATAAGAAAATAAGCATCCTTAAGATCTATTGATCCTAAGAAAACTTCGGGAGGTAGTAAGCCTAGTGCAGAGCTGATTTCCTCTAGTTTAAAGTGTGGAGCCTTGATAAATTTATTTAATTCTTTTAAATTAAGAATAAATCTATTCGAACCATCTGGTTTCGGTACCAGAAAATACGATGAGATGAACTGCCCTTCACAGTCCTCACATACTTCGATAGCACCCTTTCTTAGCAACTTTTCAATCTCAATACCTAATAACCTTTCTTCCTCTAGTGCCCAAATCTTTTCTTTTGGAATAAACGTCTGAGTTGGTGTCTCAATAAATAGTATTTTATGACCACTTATGTAACTTAATATGTCTCTATCGTTGGAAATCTCTTTTTATCTCTCCACATAAAAAGATAAGCGACCAGCTGTTTTGTTTACCTGTACTGTTTCCTCGAGCATGAGTAGCTCGTCGACCGCATTGCTGTCTTTGATGATCCACGCTGCGTCTTGTTTGACTTTGGCCTGAATTTTATGACGCATCTCTGTTGTTGACTCGACGGACGTTGAGCCGCCGGTGGGTACTTGGGGTTTCCTGAACTCTGAAATTTTTGAGATGATTTCAGAGAAGTCTCTTCCTTAATTTCGGCGCAGGCTTTTTCAATTTTCTTGGCAGCTTTGACGCTTTCTTTTAACTTGTCTCCATAGAGCCATTCATTGGAGATCATAGAATCCACCACTGGCTTAATATTTTTATTCATCTGAGGAGTAATAAATGATTTTCGAGCTTCTGTCTGCTGAAAGAATACATCAGTTGAAATTTGGCCTGCATGACTGATGTACATGGTAAACAGATCCTCATCTAGGCCTTCTTTTGAAGGATTTAGTAGCAAAGACACTGCTGCCCCCAGCACCGATATTGCAGTACCAACACAATTCTGTGTTTCCATGAAATGTTGATCCCTCTTCTTAGCAATTTCTGATACAATCTCAAGATTTATCTTGAGAGCTTCTGTATAAAAATCACTTTTTCTATTATACGATTGGAGAATCTTTTTTTTATTTTTCTCTAGCAGCCCTTTCTTTTTCCACTCCAGCCAAGTTTCTTTGAGCTCCGGGTGATGCTTTACATCTTTAAATGTGGAATCGTTTGCATTAAAACCCAAAATTTTTAAAATATCATCTCTTGATGATTCTGCCTCGCTGGTGGGAACTACTTTTCCTTCAGCCACGTTTGACAACATCATTGTCTCCATTGAATTATCTGCCATGTCCGTGCTCTCCTTATCATCACCCTGATCTAAGAGAGGAAAATTTTTTACTAAACACATTTATGATAATCAGGGCCAGGGACTTCGTGTGGAAGGGGAAATACTAATACATATAAAAAAAAAAAAAAAAAAATACGTGCGACTGGCAGTATTCGTTAATCAGTAATGTTCAGGTTTAATAACGACGATGTTCAAATGATTGACAACTGTCAAAATCACATGTGAAAAGATCTAACCCTGCTATCCAATGCATATAGGTGACGTTAGTACGCAAATTATATGAAAATACATACCGTTTGCGTGTTTGTGTGGGTACGTGTGCGTGAGATTGGTATGCGCCTGTGTGAGAGAGAATACAGTTTTGGCAAATAATATCTCAAGAATAAATTAACCGATTGAGAGACGTAGCATAAAATTCAAAAGGTCCATTGAGACTTAGATCTCTTTAAATTTTAATGTCGATCATTCGTGTGGTTTCAAAGTTATTGAAAATATGAAAAAAAAAAAAAAAAAAATTTTATACGTTTTGGAAAATAATTAAGACATAAAATAAGACAAAATTCAAGACTAAAATTAAGATAAAAATTAAGACACAAAGTAAGACAAAATTCAAGACGAAAAAGAAGATAAAAATTAAGACAAAATTCAAGACTAAAATAAAGACACAAAGTAAGACAAAATGCAAGACTAAAAATAAGATAAAAATTAAGACATAAGATAAGACAAAATTCAAGACTAAAAATCAAATAAAAATTAAGTTATAAACTAAGACAAAATTCAAGACCAAAAAAAAAGACTTAATTTTTGTCTTATTTTTTTTTCTTAATTCTAGTCTTGAATTTTGGCTTATTTTATGTCTTAATTTTTGTCTTATTTTTTATCTTATTTTTAGTTTTGAATTTTGTCTTATTTTATGTCTTAATTTTTATTTTATTTTTAGTCTTGAATTTTGTCTTACTTTGTGTCTTAATTTTTGTCTTATCTTCAATTTTATCCTAAGTCTCTAATTTTGTTTTATTTCTTGTCTTGAATTCATTTCTACTTTTTTTCTTGTTATCAATCTCTGAAATATATGTTTATATTTATATATATGTATATAGTAACATAGATCAAATTCAAGAAATTGAAGGGTTAGAACATGTGAAAGTTATTTTCCAAAACGTATAAAATTTTTCTTTAATATTTATTCTTGAGATATTATTTGCCAAAATTGTATTCTCTCTCACACAGGCGCATACCAATCTCACGCTCACGTACCCACACAAACACGCAACCGGTATGTATTTTCATATAATTTGCGTACTAACGTCACCTATATGCATTGGGTAGCAGGGTTAGATCTTTTCACATGTGATTTTGACAGGTCAATCATTTGAACATCGTCGTTATTAAACCTGAACATTACTGATTAACGAATACTGCCGATCACACGTATTTTTTTTTTTTTTAAATATGTATTAGTATTTCCCCTTCCACACGAAGTCCCTGGCCCTGATGATAATGTAGCAGCACTTATTGTGCAACTTGTATTAATGTTCTTATTGAACTTATTACAAGTAACTACAGATAGGCATATATGTCGGGTGTCGTATGGACTAGTCAATGTCGTATGGACATTGCCTCCCACCTTTCGTGTGGAAAGATGAGATTTGATAGATTAGTAAGTAATAATTCAAAACTTGTTATGAAGCTTACCATTACTATCTTTAACTAAAGAAATCTCTTGTTGAGAATTTTTTAAAGCTATTTGTTCCTTTTGAATATTGACGAGGTCCATGACCACCTTTGTTAGGTTCATCATGCAGTTTTCCAAATCATCTATTTTTTTATCTCTATGACGCTTGCGTCGGTCTCGGGATCTGGATCGGAATCTTGAGCGTTTTTTCCCGTTGTGATCTGACATTTTTTGTACTAACTATTTTTATTCAATTTTTAATTAATTTTCTAATTGAACGAAATGCGAAAAACGTTTTAACTCGTAAACACAACGAAACAATATGAGGGTAGAGGGTCAGGAGAGCGGACAGTATGGCGTATAAGCGCTACTTTAAAATTCTTATGCGTTAAACGTTGTGACTTTAAGCATGACAAGCATGACTACAATATTATCATCGAGAACGAGACATATAATATAATTCAGACGTACATGTTCTTTGAATATTAGAATGTTATTAGCTCTAGCATTTGTACCTATTAATGATGTTGGTGATGCATCTAGTAAACTTGTTGAGAGTCAATTTTTTGTTGATAATGAAGTTGAGCTTCGCCGTTTACTTGATCACTTCGAACGTAATTGGGTTGGAGTTTTATCACGAAGTGGTAAGAAACGATTGAAGCCTCAATATGAAATAAGCCTATGGAATTGTGACAATGCAGTAATTAATGATGAATTACGTACTAACAATGCAATTGAAGGATGGCATAATTCCTTCAATAACAAAGTACGTGTTCTTCATGAAAGTATACGCCAATTTCAAAAAAATAATAAATTATTTTGAATTAATTAACAATCGACTGAGTATCGTGGATGAGTATCGTCATTCATAAACTGTAGAATTTTAAGTTTGGGTATAATTAGTAAATAACTGTAGGGGGAGGCGAACGAGATGAAGAAGAAGGCCTGATTAACGTCACCAGAGTTAAGAGAAAGGGAAAACCCCTCTGTTGAGACAGTAGTATAAAAGGCGCCGCAAAACCGCTCGAGAAGCAGTTAGCACTCGCTACCGGACAGGTAGCATTCCCGAGAGGTAACGAGTCGGTTACGCCAGTTCCATCTAAGCGATAGCGAGGTGGTTTCGCCAGCATCTACTCACTCATCTACTCCTCGGATAGCGAGGCGGTCACGCCAGTTACCAGACGAGTACCAGGTACCAGGGTAGCAGTCCAAAAAGGTGCGGAAACCGCGGTAAAATTTTAGAAATCGAGGCAGAGTTGCCCGATTCGACTTCGACGTCTTCACGTTGAGAGTCCAGGGGACTTGCGTGGAGGTATCTCCATGGGTCGAGGGTCCGGGTACTACTTTTATAATTGTTGTGTAGTGTGTGTATCGACTCAATTATTGATAGAAATAAATAATTTAATATCACTTGTAAAACAAATTCCTTATCCACTATTCCTCTAAAAACTTGAGTTAATTAATAAGAACATATTCCGGTACTGGGAGTACCGGTAGTGGCGCCCTTGATAATAAGGACGCTAGAGTAACGGTTCATCTCCAAGGGGAGAGGCTCCTGTTATAAAGCCATCGTAAATGAGCAAAGTATTACTGAAAGTTTGATCACGTAACGTAATACTGGGCTTGGAATTGCACCAAAGCGTAGAAGACAGTACTCTAATATTAATGCTCGATTGAAAAATATTGTGTCTTCATATGACCCTGATAAGCAAGTTCAATATTTACACGATATAGCTGCTATTCTTACGTTGGAGGTTATGATTATATGGATAACATATTTATTAGATTTTGATATATTCGTATATATCGCTGTTTAATTAAAATCAATTATATGGTGTTTATTTTTCTCATTATTTGTATTATAATTACTGATTTATTTTATTGTTTATAATTTAAATTTTCGATTTCATATGATTTAATATTAATAAATACCATATGATAGTTGATGATCAAAGAATAGAGATTAAAAAAGGCTGTTAGTTAAATATTATCTAAAAAATTAATACCATAAGACTTATTATTATAATCATATGTATTGTCACATTAAGTAGTCGATAAATTAAATGATAAATGTTTAGAAAAATATGATTTTAATAAGTTTTTAACTTCCCGCTAAGAAAATTGCAAATTTTCAAAAATTCGGGAAGTTATTGGTTTCAGTCCGATTTGTGAAAATCGAAATTCCAACAGATGTCGACGTTTTGAGGTCCTAGAAAGCTATTCTGACTAATTTCACGATGATGTCCGAGTGTATGTATGTATGTATGTACGTACGTACGTATGTAAATATCTATAACTTTCGAACGGATCAACCGATTTTGATCGTCAAGGTGTCATTCGACGCAGTTTTTTAATATCTTGAAGCTGAACAAAAATTGAGCTTGATCGGTAGGGCTCGTTTGGAGATATTCCAAAAATAAACTTTTTTCAAAAATGTTTTTTTTGGATAACTTTTTACGGGCTCAATGGATTAATTCCAAAATGGACTGGGCTCTGGAGATTCATAAGCCGCGTCGAATGCCACCTCAAACATCGAAATCGGTTAATTCTTTCAAGAGAAACCGTTGTCGAAAGAATTAAAAAAAAAAATTTTTTTTAGTATTTTGAAAATTTCTCAAAAATGACTTGATAAATCAATTTCAAAATTTAATCAGTTATAGAACTCAATGAAACGCGTTGACTGCCACCTTAAACGTCTCAATCGGTTTATTAGTTCGAGAGATATCGTTGTAGGAAAAATTGTAAAAAACGTTATTTTTTTAAAACAAGAGCATACAGAAGTATTTTCGAGCTCGAAGAGCTCGAAAATGTATCTACTACAGTTTTTCGAGCTCAAGGAGCTCGAAATACGCGGGAAGTTTTAGGGCTGTCCCGCAGGGTCAACCGACAGACCGATTTTTTTTTATTGTTATTTTAACCATAGAAATTTTGATGTGATGAATTCATCCATTTGTTGCGTCAATTTTTAGGATATTCTGTCCGTAGATATTTTATTACACACACAAAAAATTCGTGAAAAAAGGGCGCTATCTTTTACACTATTTTATGTATGGGTATATTTTTGAAATTGCAAACATACAAAATTCGTGAAAAAACAGCGCTATGTTTCACACCTATTTATATATGTATCAATCATATGTACTTTCGCATGAAGTATTTACTTAATTAAAAATAAATGTTTTTAAATTTGATTTTAATAGCTATCTTCTAATGATATTTTCACTATGAAAATTTTGATCTGATGAATTCATATCTTTGGTATGTTCATTTTCAGGATATTCTGTCCGTAGATATTTTTTCCGCGGATATTTTGTCTTGTGGTTATTTTGTCGTGTGGTTATTGTGTCGCGGATATTATATCGCGGATATTTTTTCCGTAGATACGTTGTTACCGTGGATATGTTGTATATATATATATATTAGGGTGTGTCAAAAAAAAATGATTTTATTTTTTTTTAGGTCTCATAGTCTCAAAAGTTTCTTTAGGACCTAAAAAAAATTCTCCTAAAAAATCAGTTCAATATCTCGAAAATTGAGCTGGCGGTTTACAAATTTATTTTCCCATTTAAAATACATGTAAAAAATTTTTTTTTTAGTTTTTCAAGGAAAAATCAAAGAAAAAAATTTTTTTTCCAATTTTGAATTTCATACCCTTATAGGAAATTAAATTCCCTACAAAAATGTCCGAAATAGTCATGCTCGTAACTACAATACAAAAAAAGTTACAAGCCCCCAAAGTTCGAAAAAAAATAATTTTTTTTTATGTATAATTATTGTTTTTACTTTTTTGTTATTAATTGGTGGTATTTTTTTCTTCTGATTTTAAATTGCAATCTTCTATATAATATCTATTTTTATGCAAGAAACGTTTATTTATTTATTTATTTATAATAAATATAATTTATAATTTATAAAATAAATTATTGCTATACGGAAAATTTTTTTTTCTTTAACTTTAAGAGCATGATAAAATAATAATATATTGCATAAAAATAGATATTATATAGACGTTTGCAATTTAAAATCAGAAGAAAAAAATATCACCAATTAATAACAAAAAAGTAAAAACAATAATTATACATAAAAAAAAATTATTTTTTTTCGAACTTTGGGGGCTTGTAACTTTTTTTATATTGTAGTTACGAGCATGACTATTTTGGACATTTTTGTAGGGAATTTAATTTCCTATAAGGGTATGAAATTCAAAATTGGAAAAAAAATTTTTTTCTTTGATTTTTCCTTGAAAAACTAAAAAAAAAATTTTTTTCATGTATTTTAAATGGGAAAATGAATTTGTAAACCGCCAGCTCAATTTTCAAGATATCGAACTGATTTTTTAGGAGGATTTTTTTTAGGTCTCAAAGAAACTTTTGAGACTATGAGACCTAGAAAAAAATAAAATCATTTTTTTTTGACACACCCCAATGTATATATATATATATATATATATATATATATATATATATATATATATATATATATATATATATATATATATATAAATATATGTCTATATATATGTATACTGAAGGTATATATATATATATATATATATATATATATATATATATATATATATATATATTAGGGTGCTTTTTATTTTTTGAACTTTTTTTTTTTTCTTAGCCCATATGAAAATTTTATTGTAGGCGACAAAAAAAATATTTCCCGAAAATTTTAGCCCTTAATTTTAATTTTAAGAGGTCGCTATCTATTTTTAAAGTTTTCCCATTTAAAAAGCATGGGAACGATATCACATTTTTTTATAAAAATTCCTACCCAGGCAGTTTTTGAGCAATTCACTCGTTTTTGGGCTCGTTTCATAGGGCTTGTAGTCCTCTTTAAAATTGATTTTAGTGACATAGATGCATTTACAACAGTTCATAAGTTATGAGACTTCAAACTTCAGAAATTTTTATTTTTACCAAAAAATAATAATTAATGGCTATTATTATTCCAGCTATCAACTTTCTAGAAAAAATGACATACAACTTTTGTAGTGTGTTAAATACTCTGAAAAAAATACCTAAAACAATTCAATATTATCAACGTTATTGTTTATTTTTTTTAACTTTTCTCTTTTAAAGGGTTTTAGAATTATTTAATTTTAATTTTATTCTCGTGACAAATTGAACTTTTGTACTTATCTTTTTTTTTTGGTATTAAATTAATCGAGCTTCATCAATTTTCATGTAGTTCTATGATTTAACGTATCGATCGAAGCGCCGATAGTTTTCGACGGTCTAAAATCTCAGTCTTTATGACTGAAATTGAATTACAAGTCACGAATCTATTATCATTTTCTTAATATTATTGTATTTTTTAATCATAGAACTACATAAAAATTGATGAAGCTCGATTAATTTAATACCAAAAAAAAGGATAAGTACAAAAGTTCAATTTGTTACGAGAATAAAATTAAAATTAAATAATTCTAAAACCCTTTAAAAGAGTAAAGTTAAAAAAAAATAAACAATCACGTTGATAATATTGAATTATTTTAGGTATTCCTTCAGAGTATTTAACACACTACAAAAGTTGCATGTCATTTTTTCTAGAAAGTTGATAGCTGGAATAATAATAGCCATTAATTATTATTTTTTGGCAAAAATAAAAATTCCTGAAGTTTGAAGTCTCATAACTTTTGAACTGTTGTAAATGCATCTATGTCACTAAAATTAATTTTAAAGAGGACTACAAGCCCTATGAAACGAGCCCAAAAACGAGTGAATCGCTCAAGAACTGCCTGGGTAGGAATTTTTATAAAAAAATGTGATATCGTTCCCATGCTTTTTAAATGGGAAAACTTTGAAAATAGATAGCGACCTCTTAAAATTAAAATTAAGGGCTAAAATTTTCAGGAAATTTTTTTTTTGTCGCCTACAATAAAATTTTTATATGGGCTAAGAAAAAAAAAAATGTTCAAAAAATAAAAAGCACCCTAATATATATATACCTTCAGTCTAAGGGATTTAGTATATTTATTAATTATTCTTATGTTTTTTTATATTTTATAAATATTTTTTTAATCTTATTATTTTTTTTGTGGTCTCTACCCTGGTCATAACAGAAAGCTGTCTTCTATATTGATTTCTGCACGTTGACCAGCTATAACTTTCTTTAGCGGAATTCGACTTTCCTGATACCTTTTTTGTCGGTCTTTTGCTTTTTCTTTACTTCTCTACTGTTTTTATTTTCGTTTTCGCTCATCGTCTACCGAAATCACATGGTCTAGAACGTGTCTTGACTCGACCGAGTGACTCATCGAAAAAAATATGAATTAAAGTTAAAGTGTTGAATTCCATTGTCATTAAGTTACCATATTTAATTTTTTTACAACTTGATCAATTATAATTATAACATAGATGAATTATTAACTATATCACAACCCGATAAAAAATGTTTAGATCCAAGCATATATGATTGGATCCAAACAGTCAGATATGCTTGAATCCAAATTTTGGCGCGATCCAAGCGGATCCAAACAGATCTGACAATATCCATAGAGATCTCACTATATCCAAGTATATTCAAACAGATCTTAAAATATCAAAAGAGATCCAAACAGATCTCGCTATATCCACGAATGTATAAGTGTATGCAAGCAGATCTGCTTAAATGTTAATCTTCAAAAAAATAGATTTAAGTACAAATATATAAAGAAGTTTCACTACAATCTAATGAATGTGTGTATAAATATATTATACTTTAGACCATTCTAAAAATAATAGCTATTCACATCTTGGATCTTATTGCTATTACCTCATAATGCTTTTAATGAACTTATATATAACATATATCAAAAGTCAATTGATATTCAAGTCAAAAAAAAAACATATGAATACTTCAGAAACATTGATCAAACTGATTTACTTTATTTAATCATTACAATATCAAGTATATGATTTAAAAATAACGTATATATCAAAATCAGGAAGAAAAATAGAAATTTTTAATTTTCGTATATAACTCAGATATTCGTGTATAATTAGACAAAAAAAAACTCTATATTTAATATACGTATATCTGCTTGGATATAAATTATTTTTGCATCTATATATCCACGTACATACAGTTGGGTCTGAACAGATATAACTCTATGTACTTATATATGCTTGGATATAAGTATATCTGCTTGGATATAAATCTTTATATCTGCTTATATGTAGTAGGACCTCAGCAGATATACTTATATATGCTTAGATATGCGTATATATACTTAAATATCAATCTTAATACATCTCTATATCTGCTTATATATGATTAGATTTGAGCAGATATAATTATATATGCTCATATCTAGCAAGATCAGATGTTTGGATGTATTTGGATATAAACAGATATAGCCAGATCCAGACATATCTGGTTGGATCCAAACGTTTTTTATCGGGAACTAATACCAGGGTAAATGATTAAAATCTGACCAGATATAATTATATCTCATCAGATAAAATTATATCTTGGCAGATCTATTTGTACCTAATCAGATCTAATATTTAGACATGATCAGCTTTCATTGCATCGAGCCAACCACCGTTTATATCCGGTCAGATCTAATCAGAGATAATTAGATCTGGGCTAGATACAATGTCAGACATGATTACACTAGTCAGATCTGCAGATATCTCGTAAGATCTGATCAGATATAATTATATCTGAACTTAGTACAACATTTAACACAATTATATCTCATTATATCTGCTCAGATATAATCATGTAAACATTGGACTTTTATTGAAAATTGTTCATATCTAGTTATTTACACTCACGCAATCACATACATGAGTCAGCGAAGTGGATAGCATCAAAGACTTTGAATCGGAAGGATACAGGTTCGAGCCCAGCAGTGACCGGGATTTTTTCATTAATTATAATCATTTTTAATTCCTTTAAGAAACGTTCGTAATATATATGAGATTACATTACGGATTGAATTGAAATTATCTTTTTTTTTAACTTCCCGCTAAGAAAATTGCAAATTTTCAAAAATTCGGGAAGTTATTGGTTTCAGTCCGATTTGTGATAATCGAAATTCTAACAGATGTCGACGTTTTGAGGTCCTAGGAAGCTATTCTGACTAATTTCACGATGATGTCCGAGTGTATGTATGTATGTATGTATGTATGTACATACGTACGTACGTACGTATGTAAATATTCTGTAACTTTTGAACGGATGAACCGATTTTGAACTTTAAGGTGTCATTCGACGCGGCTTTTTATTTACTATAAACACTGAAAATTTGAGCTTAATCGGTCGGGTACGTTCGGAGATATTTCAAAAATAAAATTTTTTCAAAAATGTTTTTTTTTTGAATAACTTTTAATTCGCTGAATGGATTAATCCCAAAATCTAATCAGCTCTTAAACTTTGTAAGCCGCGTCGACTACCGCCTCAAAAATCAAAATTGGTTAATTCTTTCAAGAGAAACCGTTGTCGAAAGAATTAAAAAAAAAATTTTTTTTTAGTATTTTGAAAATTTCTCAAAAACGACTCGATAAATCAATTTTAAAATTTTATCAGTTGTAGAACTCAATAAAACGCGTCAATTGCCACCTTAAACGTCTCAATCGGTTTATTCGTTTGAGAGATATCGTGGAAAAAATGGTAAAAAACGTTATTTTTCGAAAATAAACGCATACGTTAGTATTTTCGAGCTCAAGGAGCTCGAAATGGGCGAGAATTTTTGGGGCTGGCCCACAGGGTCAACCGACAGACCGATTTTTTTTTTTTTTTTTCGCAATTTAATATTTTTTTTAATAGGGATCCCCGGAGAAAAAGGATCAGATTTGACCACATATGATTATATCTGATCAAATATAATTATATGTGGTCAGATCTAAACCTTTTTCCCTGGGTAATTCTTCCAGTAAGATAATTTTAACAAAAATCCATTTAAAAGCATATAGAATGATTAACGAGTTTTGTGCTGAGTTGGAGAATTTGTTGAAGGTAGGATCGAACATGAATTGAATGTGAACACGATTTCGGTTTCTCTTAGTTTTGGTATATAGTTATATAAAGTCGTAAATTTCAGTACCAGTACTTGAGTGTATAGGTTTGATCATTTGCCAAGTAAATTTCAATCAAATTTTATAACTACATCTATATGCATTTAAATGATCAATTATCGTAGTATTCATGAAAAATTTATTAATCTTTAATAATTGATTTATTGAAATGAATAAAGTTTATGTCAGACACTGTAACTTAGTCTAGACGAATTATTATTAAATTTTTATCTATCGTATACTGTAATATCTGAAATTGAGATTTGCGAATTCTTAACTTATATTCTGTATATTTTATAATTAGTTGCAGTTCATTTAAGAATTATCAACAAAAATACAATGACAATCATGTATTTTAACCATCAGTTTGCCGTGCAGAGTTAGTCTACGTTTGCACTAACAATACAAAAGTTGCATTGGATGCTTTTAGTGGACTCTAATGGTACAATGGGTGTGGGTGGTATCCCGGATGCTTCATAATTCGTTTAGTACTACTGCTTGAAGATTCATCGTCCGTGAGATATTCACAGCCCCTAGTACAAGTAGAGCTGCGCGTTTACTGTGGCCTGATTGTGAGATCGGAATGAAACTTTTTCTATCTTAGTGTGTATATCTGTGTATTTGCATTTATACATGTGTGTTGATACTGTCACATCTACATCGTAAAATAGTAATTGAATCACTCTGCAACCACTGGGACACTATTGATCGCTCCTCGAGAATATTCCAATGTCGAGTAACTGTCACCATAGCTTTTGGATTTGTAATTGATACTCGAATTTATATTATTTAAGTATTCATTTCTTTTCGTTCTTTAATTGTTCTTATAGTTCTTAATAATAAGTTAATTAAATATTTATAGAATTCAATGATTCACATTAAGTTAGTACTGACGGTTTTAGAATTGACGTTCAGAATTCAATGGAACTTGGCATGTTAATAAATTATAATAAGATAATGAACCAGTTAAAGTTTTTAAGGTCTCCAGAGAACAAAAAAAGATATTAATATTAGAAAATGTTTGCCTTTACCATTGGTCTTTATAGGAAGTCACAGAGTTTATTTTATTTTACAAAAAGTGACGTTCAGATTTTAATGAAAGTGGTGTCAACGGAAAGAAAAAAATGTTTAAAACATTTATGTTAATCAGAGTGCGGGGATACCAGAGTGTTGTACACAAATTTTTAGCACAAATCATACGACATATTTTAGATAGATTTTTTAGAAATCTAGCTATTGTATTTGGCCTCGATTTTTCAAGGAAGTTAGTCATAACCTATCATAATTGGTTAAGTAGGGTTCAAAAATACCATTCATAAAAAAATTTATATATTTATTTGTATATATATAAATATATATAATGCAGTTTTGAGGACACGATCGTGCCTAGAATTCTTATCGGCTTCTAATGAAATTTCCCAAACTCATTCTAGGGGAAATTATCACAGTTAAGTTTGTCACGATATTTGAATATCGCGGCAGTCTCGCATCAGGTCGGTGAACAACAGAGGGCAGCACACGCTGCTCACACGTCTTATCCGACCCATTGTTATTATAATTATTTTGTTTATATATAAGATTTTGTTCTAATTATTGTGTTAATATTATTTTATTGATTTCATAGGTATAAATTGTATTTAACTCAGGAGATTTCACTGAGTAATTCAAGTATATACTTGAATTTCTACAGTGCTGATAAGAATAGTTGCGCATTTTATTTCTATGCTTATGATTATTTTGATTGGTTGGCGCATGCGCGTCAACGCAATAGTTGGCCTCAGTAAATTTATTTATTATAAATAAATTTACTAATTTTATGAATAAATCATTGGTTGATTTTTCGGTAAACCATATTAAAAATTAATTATGCAAGATGCAATTGATCATTTAACGTCGGGAACTGGATGAATTGCACGGCCCAAAGTATGTATTATTTTGGTGGTACTATATATATATAACATGCGACAGTCATATATATCCATTTGGTGGAAGTGAGAAATATGACAAAATGGCGTCGGCCTAGGTGCCGGCGTGAGATTCACGTGCTGCCATGGTCAGACGTGAGGTGGTCTCTGTAAGAGTAGCGTGCGTGCTCTGTTGCATTAAAAGAATTGTAAATTTGTCGCCATTTGGTATTTGAGAGAGAATATAAATCCACTGGCATTATTGGAGTTTTGGTAAAAACCTATTAGAGGAAAATACATTTACCGTATTAGAGTGCAACCCAGGGAGTTGAATAATACGGAAACTGTAAGTACTTTTGGCTAATACATTGGCGTGTAATTTTGGTTCCCGCGTTGATGATCATTCGTTATCTCATAAGTGTAAGAGAGATAATGAATATTGAGTATTAATATTTTATATACGCATATGATGGAATGCGTGACTATTGTGCCCAGTAGGTACTAATACGATTCAGTAAAAAAAATATTCAGTAATATTTTATCATGTCCAAATATTGATTGTGATAAAGAGTTCGTTATTTTTCTTTATTATTTACTGTTATAATTATTAGTTACTGCGTTATTATTATTATTTTACTATCACGTGTGAGTGATAAAAGAAATTTTGGATATTATTTATGTAATTATTAGTAATTTTAAGTATTATTATTATATTATTTTTTTTGCGATTATTCTGTTTTGTGAATAGTGTATAATATTCACCAGTGGTTTAATATTTATTTGAAATATTCAAAGACTATCTTGAGATTATGGTATTAGCTCTTGAATATCACGTGCGAGTGATATCATTGGTTACATGCGAGAAATTATTTTGTGTTTAAGATATTTATTGGATATTCTTTATTATTATTATTTTTATTTGTGTACGCATATCGGTATTATTTTGTAAGTGAATTACTAGTATTTATTTTGATATTGTTATTTTGGATATGCGATACCATTAAATATTAATTTATTATTTAAAATATAATTTGAACAAATGGTCATCAACCCGATAGTTCTTTAGATTTCATTTATTACATTACTACTATCTTTTTCTTGCTTCCTCTTCCTAAAATCTGAAATCGTTACCCTGTCATTTATTTTATTTTCATTTCTCCGTTGGTTTTATTTTGGTTTTTTTGAATTTTGTTCGTGGGGCACACGAACTGGCGCCCAACAAGGATTTCTAACCCAGCCTGAACAGAGCTGCGGTTCCAGGGAGATTCAGGATATCTCCAGGTGGGACATTGTGGTTGTTTTTATATTTTATTTTCAGTTTGTCACCAACGGAGAGCCATAACGGCTATTGAGCGCTACTCACACTCCGCCGTGGGTCGCGTAAAAGAGAAGAGAACGTTATAAGTTCGAAAATAGGCTAAATCCGTCGATTAGTTTAGAAGTTATTGCTGTTTGAAATTTACACGATTTTTCTAAAAAAATCAGTTTTTATCCACTCTCACGTTCATATAACATTGAAACTAATACTCATAGACGATTTCCGTAAAAAAAATCTGGTAGCTTTTTTAATAAACTTTAAATTATAATCTTAAACTTTATGTTTTTATTCGCTGTTAAAGTTCGTGAATCATTACGCGCGTTTTTCCATCTCGCCGTGAATTTAACAACTCCTTCTCTAGCTGAAATAAAGCTCATTTATTTATTATAATTTATTATTATTTAAATATATATATTATTTCGATAAATTATTTAATTATGATTTAATTATGGATTATTGACATTATTGTTTATTATATTTATGTTTTGATAATTATTTTGAATACTATGTACTTAATCAATATTTTTATTTCAGTCAGTAGCACACGTGTGTGTAGAGCATACATAAAAATATCGACCGAAGGGAGAGTAAGTCGATATAGAGGGGATAAAAATCAATGTTTTTCTCCAGCCACGTGGTGCACTGAATTAATTATTATTTTAATTTTTCAAGGGTTAATAACTATTATGTTTATGTTTATTGATAGAAAATATTATTTAACTTATTATTATGATATTACTGAGGTGGAGTGACAAATTTAAATATTTTATTTTAATTGATGATTTCGGGTCCGAGGTCTTTAGAGGGGATAATACGTAAGTGATACCCATCCCTCGGAAAACCGACGTGAAATATAGTGAGAGAGGACCGGGATTTTGTAAAGGTAGGACGTGTTGTTGGTCGTGATTTTAAGTAAGATTTGTTCTGGCCCAGTTGCCGTATCAAAATGATAAAATAATTAAAGTTTATTCAATTTGGACAATTAGTATTTTATTATATTGAATCAAAAGTATAGTTTGTATATTGTTTATTATTCACATCTCCAAAAAGAAATTATTAATAATTACTCGTGAAAAATGAATCATGCATGGCCATGCATGGCTGTAAGTGGCTCATACATGGAGCATATATGGCCACGCATGAAGCATACATGGCCATACATGAAGCATATATGACCATACATGAAGCATGCATGAACATGCAAACTTTTTTCATCCAGTCATACAAAACCATGTATGGCCTTGTATGCTCCATGTATGGCCATGTATGATTCATTTTTCACCGGAATGCACGCCATGAACGCTCGTCCTGTAAGAAATAAATCATACTTGACCATGCATAGCTGTATATGGTTCATATATGGTCATACGTGGGCATACAAACTTTTTCAATACAGTCATGCATGGCCATATGCAGTCATACATGGCCTTGTATAGTTCATATATGGCCATGTATGACTGTATTAAAAAAGTTGGTATGTCCATGAATGGTCATATATGCTCCATGTATGTCCATGTATGATTCATTTTTCACCGGAATGCACGCCTCGAACGCTCGTCCTGTGATAATAAATGAATCATTCGTGGGCATACAAACTTTTTCAATACAGTCATGCATGGCCATATACAGTCATACATGGCCTTGTATGGGCATATATGCTCCATGTATGGTCATGCATGGTCATGTATGATTAATTTTTCGACTATTACAATTACTTATAAACAGGATGTTGCAGTGTTAAAAAAAATAAGAAATTTTTTTGATATCACTAACAGCATATTGATGATTATATTGTGCTTTTTCGAAAGTGATTATATTCTTTGAACCTTACGTGGCACAACTAAACTTTGTTGTAACTGTCGGTCGCATAGCCTAGTCGTCAAAGCATCAGTCTCTCGTACGGAAGGTCCCGGGTTCGAATCCTACTAAAGCGGGGGTGCGGTTATTAATAAGTTTAGCGTTTTTTCTCTGAATTAAAAATTTCCATTTCGATTAGGAATTCAATTAATCGCATATCTGATAATCTCTGCGTCACCAAAATAATAAAGAAAAACAAAAAGAAATAAAAATTTTTTTTTTAATTTAGTTAAAATTTCTATACATAGTCATATATGGCCGTATCAAGCCATGTATAGCCATACATGGTCATACGTGGTCATACATGGTCATACGTGGTCGTACATGGTCATATATGGTCATATATGGCCATGTCTGGCCAATTTTCATACATGGCCATGCATGGAGCATTCATACATGGCCATGTATGACTCATTTTTCACGGGTAATGATATATGGCATATTTAATTAATTATTTCAAACTTTTTATTCATAAACATATATA